>OV121091.1:22056838-23306838 GCA_921293015.1 Phorcus lineatus
TACAACCACGTGTCACTTAAGTAATACAATCTCATTATGTTAAGAGCATTTCACCACTTGATAACAAAAGTCTGGACTAGAGCCTCAAGAAAGTCTGATAGTTCCCCTCCTCTTTATTCTATCCCTAAGTAAAATGTTTATTTCATTTTTCAATTAATTTATTATGCTGGTAGAAAGTTTGATTTTTATTTGTACTTATATACTTTTTTTAATCAAAAGTAAGATGAGTAATGTGCTAAATACAGGCTTTTAAGTTTTAAATATCTTTTATGAAATATGTATAAGAAATATGTACTCAGAATATTTATGAATGAGTTGATATTTTAACATTGTAAATGATCTTTTATCTGTCGATGTTCCTTAATGGGCTACAGTTTTACCTATTCATAAATTCATGTATAGAAGTATTTGAGATATTATTGATGAACAGTTATCTTTTTACAATCATTTACTTTTTTCAGCGAGAATCAGATTTATTTACTAGACAAAGGGTAAGGGTTATTTGTATTTTTTTCATCATGAACAATGATTTATTTACTGACACATATAACAAATATCAATCATAAAATTTCAAATAAGTGTTACTTATCTTGTTTATTTGATGTTTAAGAGGTTATCATATGTGAAATCTACGCATTGAAGGGGACGATTGCCCCACACAATTCTAGTAAAACTCAGGATGCTAATACAAAAAAAGAACAAGAATTATAAGATAAATCACCTTGTAAAAAAATATAACGAGTGACAGCCCAAACTTTTTCCTACCACAGTGAGATTTTTTCAGAAAAGGAAAATTAATTGGATGCCTTTATGAAAAAAAATGATAAAAATATGTGTTTATTGTTTAATACCTCAGCAAATTTACCAAGTAGATTTTGCTTCCCATGGAAATATTTGATGGATTGATAATTGTTAGATATCCGTAAACATCTGTCCGGAATGATCCCTTATCAGTATGTATTTTGGAGTACAGGTGTTACTAATGTTGATTTTTTTATATTTATTTTATCATGCCATATATAAATCATAGATATATTGTTCTGTGAAAAAGAATTTAAGTTATACATGTATGATGTCATTCATTCTGAATTCTAAGTTAACAATCCCTTTGGTGGATGATTCCAATCCCTTTGGTGAATGATTCCAATCCCTTTGGTGAATGATTCCAATCCCTTCGGTGGATGATTCCAATCCCTTCGGTGGATGATTCCAATCCCTTTGGTGAATGATTCCAATCCCTTTGGTGAATGATTCCAATCCCTTTGGTGAATGATTCCAATCCCTTTGGTGGATGATTCCAATCCCTTTGGTGGATGATTCCAAGGACCAAACCGTTCAACCATTTTAAAATCACATTTTAACCTCTAGCATGGTAGAAATATCAAAAAACAAATGTAACAATTACTTTTATTAGGGATGAAAAGGGAGTAGCACGTATACCATAATAAGACAAAAATTAATATACCAAAATTTGAATAAGAAATTGAGATAAAAGTATGTAGAAAATCGTTTAATGATTGTCTGGTATATGAATTATATACGTTTATTATAAAACGAATGTACGGCACATCACTTCGCTAGTTTATATCCAATGGGCTCTCAAAGACAAACATGGGGGTCTAAATGTTTACGTCGTTTTTCAGACATAAACCCTTCTTGCAAGAAAACCTTCTGATAAACAGACTTCAGTTCAAAGTGTTTCTGATTTAAGAAATATGAGGGATACTACTCACAGCTGACTTTATATAACTAATATGGAATATGTAAAATCTTTAAAGTGCAGCTAGAATTCTTCCTAATGGAGAATGTAATTTCCGCATAGCATGCTTATGATAAATAACCGTTACAGCTTTTGTGCTTTGTGGCTTGTGCGTACTTCAGTGAGAGACATGTTTCACTCGTGAACATTTTATTCGTACAAGATTTTTCACTGTATGACATTTGATTTATAATCTAGAATTGTATTTGCATGCTCAAATAAAAAAGAGTGAATAGCTTAATCAAGGCACCATGGTTTGACAATAATTGAAGTTATTAGTCATTCATCCTTTAACAACTCTATACTAATCAATGTTATCATTCGTTATGATAATAATCTCCGACACGGCAAGTAACCCGTCATTGCATATTGTTCGGTTGATAATACTGCACCCTTTTTCGTTATGTCATAAATAAAGAAAGGGTTAATGATGTTATCTTTGTCATCAATTACATAAAATGATATGCGAACGACAGGCAAACAGATAGATGGATAGATAGATAGAGAGAGAGATAGATAGATAGATAGACAGACAGACAGACAGACAGACAGACAGACAGATAGATAGATAGATAGATAGATAGACAGATAGATACGAACGACAGGCAAACAGATAGATGGATAGATAGATAGATAGATAGATAGTTAGTTAGATAGATAGATAGATAGACAGACAGACAGATAGATACGAACGACAGGCAAACAGATAGATGGATAGATAGATAGATAGATAGATAGATAGATAGTTAGTTAGATAGATAGATAGATAGATAGATAGATAGACAGACAGACAGACAGATAGATACGAACGACAGGCAAACAGATAGATGGATAGATAGATAGAGAGATAGATAGAGAGATAGATAGACAGACAGAAAGACAGACATATAGACATATAGATAGATAGATAGATAGATAGATAGATAGATAGATAGATAGATAGATAATAGTTGATTTGGATTTGATAACGAAATAAATAAGAGTGCACACTCAATTTTAAAAATAGACAAAGAGAAGTGAAGCCATTCGTCGGCTCCGAGTGTGAAAAGACTCGCTACGGCATTGTAAGGCATTGTAGATTCGTATTATCTTAAATCATTTATAGATTTGTTGATATTCTTTTCAGGCTGTTCGAGCTTGTCTCTTTTTCCTGCCTCTCATCGATGTATTTTTATTAAATGTCACCAATTATCGTATATGTATCAATTTTCATCATTTGCCTACTGTGGCTACCTTTATGTGTTCGAAAGAATTTTTAATGCCCTATTTACCAGCCTTTTTGCATGTAGCATTGACATGTCACTACTTATGTTACTCATATTTTAATGTACATGTAGATGAGTTAACCCCCTTTACAATACGCTATTATATGGTACTGTAAATCCGATAGTTTGGGAGATGTGGCCTTCTTAGTGTAGACAAGAAACAAAACTTCGTGTTTTCTTGAATAATGGCTAAAATCTTCCGAGGTAAAAAAGGTTTCTCTCTCCGACGTCCGCACTGGTGAGTTTTCAATCTCTCGAGTAACCTGGCGCTGGCAAAAGCGGGAACGGATTGGACTAGACTCTGGGACGTACTGATGTTGGATTGATGAGGTTAATATTCCTCTGTTTCCTTTTTGGAGTATGTGATCACTTCCTTTAAAGACTTACATTTTAACCTCACCATCCCAATCCTATTTTTCAATAAGTTCTGCTATACCTTTATAGCAGTCTGATTTATTTATTCTCTCAAGTAGTGATTAGGGATTACTACAGTACTGTGTACTTATTGTTTATTCATCCCGTACTGTCCCGTCCCGATAGTTCCCTCTAAATTCACGCCAGTGTTTATCTGTTTTAATTGATGTACCCTCGTTAGGACGGCTGTTAGCCGTGATGGTGTGTTTTAGGTGTGTTTGTCTGCTATTTGATTACTCTAACTGGCTGTTAACTCCTGTTGAGTTGTCTACGGGTAGCGGGTGGTCTTACACTTTAAATAAATCACTTTATTTACTCGTTGTTTCTCTCTTACTTTCATTGGCTTGCTTATTATATTGTTTCATCATTCTGCCGGATAAATGGGTCTCGTCTGAGTTTAGATTTCGTTACACCAAGACAATTTTATCCAGACATAGAGTTTGTGTTTATAATGTTGTAGAATTAGTAAATGTACAGCGCTTTTTGTATGTCATTCTACGGAAAAATAATGGCCGACTGATTGCCGATAGGACAGGGTCTTTAAAGATATTGTGTCCAGAAAAGAAGCGATCCTTCAAGTAAACCTACGGCCAAAATAAAGGTCGCTTTCGCCCGTTTTATACTTTATCATTAACTCGTTTAATAAAAATAGTCTTAAATTGAAGGTCGTTTAGTATCCTCTATGCAAATCGACTTATGTTTACTTATGTCTACCATAAGCATATAAACGCTTATTAGATAGATTCCGAAGTCATAAACATTTCGATTACATATAGTATAGTTCATTTTAAACTCATAGATTGTTACGTGATTAAAACTATTTGAGGAGCTACCGCTGTTCACCTATACAAGTGTATTTGATTTGGACGTCTTTTGCATTGCATCCACTGTACTTACAAAGAAACACCGTCATTCCCATCGACATTCTCATCATCATCTGCATCATCATCACCATCATTCCCATCACCTGCATCATCATCACCATCATTCCCATTATCATCGTCATCATCATCATCATCAACATCATCATCGTCGTCGTCAACATTATCATCATCATTACTATTATAATTTTCCTATCATGTGTCTCTGTCGATTCAGGACATGCCCAATTAGATACTCCTAGACCCTTAAGATGGTGGGTTACGACCTTTGTGTATGTTGTTTCCATGGAAACAGGGCTTAATGCACTGAATAGTTGTTTTCTTATCAAAGCATACGATTACCATCGTTTCCTTATCTTATCAGAAAGTGGTAGTGTGAACTACATAAGGACCAGGTGTTACAGTCCATCTTTCAGACCCATCCATGCATGCATCATTTCATGCATCCGTGCATTTATTGAATCGTGCAGTCATGCCAAACTAATGAATCTAATCAATAATTCGTTGAAACATTACATGTAGCTTTTGTTCACAAGAAGTTCATGTACATTCGTGTCGATTTCAATATTAAATATGTCAAATCGTTAATTTTTAATGTTAGATATATAAAACTCGTTACAATTCATCACCTTTCAATGTGCTTATATTTAGTGTTAATGCGTGCCTAAAGTATTTTTATTTTACCTTCCACAATTTGCTTTCACTTAAAATGTAAATTTCCAACAAAATAAAAATTATTTTAGTTCATGTTCAAGGCGTTGTTAATACAAACAATTCCAATTAGAGTATATTAGTTAATGTATCCAACGTTGAACGCTGCTTTACTATAATGAGTGAGTGGGTGAGTGGGTTGGGGTTTTAACGCCGCTTTCAAAATTATTTCATTAATATAGCGGCTGCTAGTATAATTGCAGGAAGAAAGCCCGCAACACCACCGTGGCTATGCATTGCGGTGAAACCTGCGAGCATCGGCTGGAACTAGCGAACCATGGGTGGTACTGCGCTGAAATTCAGTGAAGCATTGCACCCAAACCTGACTGCGTGTAGAACAGTTCTCTACTGCAGACAAAGTTGCCGAGACCCTGGCGGGATTCGAACCACGGACCTCTTGGTCCGAAGCCGAAAGCGCTAACCACTGCGCTGCCCCCTTTACTATAATGAAGACCTAGCTACTTATGACGGTTCATAGCAATTATTAGGTAATTTTTCATCTAATAGTGCTTTTGCATATTAACATTAATGTTTCTAGTAGGACATCCATTCTAAAAGTGAAAACATGTATATTGATTGTCTCTTTCCAGAAAAAATATCATTTACATACATTTCAAACTATTTTCAAAATGTGTCTTCAGAGTATTATAATTACAGCTTAATTATTTCTAATTCCCTATCGTGTTTTGGTTTTAGAATTTTATACAGTAGAGAGTAGTTACATGACAGACATGTATATTTACGAGTGATATTGACTTACACTTATACTCTGGAATGAAACTGTGGTCAATAAGTCTGAAAAAAGGTCAGATAATATGAAAAGGAGACTGATTTTCGTGACCCCACTTTTAATGTAGGAAATCCAATCTTACCTTCTAAACGAAATGGACTCTTCCTGTATGTAAATAGTGTCAAAGTGCATAGACATTGAAGTTTTGCGGTCAGGGGTCACTACAGAATATCCCGATGGAATAAAATAGGCCTATGTTGAAGTTCAACATGACATACGCGTGTTCTATGGGCGTGATTAAAAATGTTTCTTACAGGAGATCTCAATTTTGTGATTGGTATGTTCGCCCTGTTTTATATTTTATAACCATCTGAGCCTGTTTCCTGGAAATATAAATACATGACAATAATTCGAGACGTATAAAACATGAGTGGGGTGACCATGTGCTTTTATCTCACGTGCGACAGCCATTCGTCACATTACTCCATCGTGTCTGAAATATATTCAATAATTTCCAATGTACTTAACCCTAATCCCTCAATGGTGTCGAATAAACCAGTCATCGTATTCAATATACCTACCCCCCTGCATTCAACCACGAGCTATTTAAGTCTTCCAGCCCGCAATCGACACGTAAATCAAGACGCCCTTTATCTACAGGAGGGAGGGCACATAGGGTAAAGCTATTGCGGCCATCGATCTATCATCGCTGCTACATATAGCGTTGCATTTCCCCTGAGACGATATTACTAGCTACAACTATTGATTGCGAGCGGACGACAAAAGAGCTTTGCATCATGTGTCTCGGTTAAAAGCCCTCATTAAGCAAACAGACTGTAATGCTTGTACATAGGACACGGTCTAGTGGATCTGAATGAAAGTGCACTTGTAGTAACCTTCCTCCATTGTTCCCATACAACGCTCCTCTCTTCACTGTGAATAGCTGTTGTATTTTGCGCTCAGCGCTGTGTCATATATTGAGCCACGGTAGTCGCTTTCCTTGATAGATCTATTCTCCCTACATGATCGTGACCTTATCGCTCTCGCCGATTTCACACCAAGGTCAAGGACGGTCGTAATGGCGCGTTGCCTAGGAACTAAGCTCAAAGGAACGAGGTTCCATATTATGTCACGAAATGACTTCCTCCAACCTTCGTTTATATCACGCGACTGTCAATGCCTGTTTGAAAGGTCTAAAAATGAAATCGGTGGATCGATATATTCCGCCAGGGCTCTCGTGCGATTCGATAATAGGTCTCCAAAAGGAACGAACAGTGCAATGGAGCGCTGAATGCAATAAGGAAATACCGACGATTGAATTTATTTGATTATGCTTGTTCGATTTCAAATGCTTAGATGTTGCTTCTTTGCGCTCGAATCGATTATTAACATGAGCCTGTACTCATAATCGAATTCTATAGGAAAGCGACGCTTTGTTTCTGCCGGTTACGCTTTGAAACTAAGTTAATTGGATATATGTTCAATGGAAAATTCGGTTTTTAGGTTAACTGCAGTTATATTATTCATCTTGAAAAACGGGAAAGCTATTGCTTAATTGGTTGCACAACTCATTTGACGTCATACTTTAGCCTACTTGCGTTGAAACCATTCAACGGTAGGCTTCTATAATATCTCTAAACTTTAGTTATATGTACAAAGACGTTTTTTCATTTTGATTTCTTTGAGATGGTATTACTTTCAAAAACTTTTTTTATTTCACATCGGATAGTGTTAACTGAGCTTAAAGTCCCAAAAAAGAACAACGCATGCTGAAAAAAAGCTTGTGTGACGATACTGATATTTGACGACACGATATATTTATCACGATATCTCATAACGAACGATTCGATAAGATACATGTCACTGTTGTCACGATAGACTGTTTGACATTTTCTTTATAACATGACAGATATAATTTTTGACAAGCACTTTACTTATGTAGTAAATAATGACCCAGTGCCAAGCGACGACGTAGCTCGAGAAGAGTTTAATGCCATAACGCGAGGCAATCGGGTCATTATGTGGCTTAAAAACCCGGGGAACATTCCTAAATTAATTTATCTAAATAATTTATATACAATGAAATTATAAACATTATACATTTACACTTTGCGAGTTGATCTGTTCTGACCGAATGGGTCCAATTGAATATTCACAATGCATGCTTTAGATTTTAAAGCAAAAACATCATTTACATCAGAAATATACAAAACCTTCTACCTATTATAGATAGGAAATATCAGTGTAGACATGACATAATAAAATGTACCTCACCTGACGTAGATTCTCGTTAGCTCATGCGGTAGAGGCGTTGCTCGGTAACAGAAAGGTCTCGGGTTCGATGAAAGAAATATTTGTTGACATTATCTTAGTGTTAACACAAATCATTTGGGTATCTTTTATTTGTTTTCAATATTGTTGAAATGAAATGCATTGCTTTACCGTTTGGAAGGTATGTCATTTATGTGTAATTGATGTAAAAGAAGCCGGCGATATGTCTAAAAAAAAATATTGACCAATAACCGATATAAATAATATCCTCTATATAGATCACGTCTACAATTGATGAAGTACGAGCTGAAGTAAGCTACCGACGCGTTTCTCTGTCATTCCATGGAACATGGTCCATAGTACACACATAACCTGTGCATGATGACTTCATGAGTAGGAGTGGTTCATGAGTGTTGGTACGAATCCTTCATAACATGGAGATAAATAGCGAATATCGCATAAAAGTTTTATATCAATTAAATCAAATTAGCTATTTTTCTTGCTTTTCTTTCAACTAGTGTTGAAGATTCGAGGGTCAGATTCTAAGTATAGACCAAAATCATTCCTGTATCTTTTATACATCGCAGCTCCTTTCTTGTAGTCAATAGACTGAGCTTGTGGCATTAAGTGTGTTCTTGATCTAAAAACGTCCAAAAAAGTCATTCTCTCCCAACAAAGGTAGCTCCGTCATAAATTCCTATAAAACCTCTTACTTAATACGAAGGTTTCCGGGCTTCCGGCAGTTTCCACTACCGGCATAATATTGCAAAGAAAACTACCTGGCAATATTTAAGCCAGTGAAAGCAACGAATGCATGAATAACATATTTGTTGTCACACAAGCCTGAGCAATGATACAGTCCCAAAATAAGACGTTTGTGTTCTGAAAGGAGACTCAAAGGGCAAGGTGAATTTTCGAATAATGTTTAGCATTGGGAAAGGTTACGGGAATATCTTAGGCGATTTGTATGATAACTTTTGAAATGGCGTCGGTGATTGCACAACTAACTTTGATTACTTCCAATCAGCAATCTACATTTCTAGACCAAAAAACCTTCGTATTAAGACAGAGGTTGTAAAGGAATTTATGACGGAGCTACCTCTGTTGGGAGAGAATGATAATACATCAAGTATAAATAAATTGTGATTGATTGGTCCGTACTGTGCTCACCCCAAACCAACATTTTAATTCTTGATAAAACGTTTAGCACCAATATATATTTACATAAATAACGGAATCGTTTCTAAAAAATCGTATCTTTTTTGCTTTCTCTGATTAATCTGTCTTATGTATTAAAGGATGTCTCGTTTCATACCAAGTCATTATGGAGTATTCCCAGGGATCTCAAATAATCACGATTTTTATGATTCTATGTCGTTTCAGTACTTTCTCTTAACCTTTATATATCTTTAATATTTTTACTCAAATTGTGAAACAGGTTGATTGCCTGTCGTTTGGCAATTTTTTATGATTTTCAAACGAGTCATTTTTGTCAAATCGCATTGAAAGTCAGACAGACTTATGTAGATATAAATCAATCTCACATAAAAACATATGAGCGCCAAAGATCTGAAGACTCTACATCATTTTTAAAAAACGGAAAATAACTTGATCATTTAAATTCTGGAAAAGTGATTTGGCTAAACTCGATTAAATTCGAAATCAAATCTCGACATTTTATTCAACGGGGTGATTTCTACAGAGAACTTTATGCCTTAAATATAAACAAGCAATAATGAACATATTACTCCTCTGAAATATTTATAAAGGTATTTGCAGATTATGCCATATGCTGTCTAAACACATATTTTCGCATAAACAGAATTCAAATGTTCATAAAAATTTTGCAGCCGATCGACACGTAAAGTGGTCTAGGATCATATTTAACAGAGTATAGATGCCACAGACAACATGTTTTACCGTTAAAAAATACTAGAATGCAGGAGATTTCACATTTTAGATAGTCAACACCCTTAAGTTATCGTTATCAGCATTGAATAACCAGTCCGCAATCGTTATCTGGCCCAGTTATTTTCATACACGCAATGTCACATGTGCTAATCTCCGCATGTCTGTTAACCGGTTTAAAATTTTTATTGTTTCTAAAACCTGTTTTACAACAACATTCACAATGATCGTAACTGAGGTTTTACTGTCACATCAAAACATTTTCTTTAAAAAGAAGACATGTGGATCAACATCTCCCGCCAGTTAGTTCTAATTGAAATTTAAAACTTTTTTCTTAAATGTTCTAAATCAAGGATTAAGGCAGAACAAGGGCAACAACTCTAGAAAACTAATTGGACGCTTCTCTATTTTGATCTCCATCAAGTTAATAATACCTTGAAACGAAACAACAAATTCGGTTATCCGATCTATAGTTAAGCGGTTTCATAGAATAGCTGTCCCCTTTGAAGATTTCTGATTTTCCAACTCCTTTCAAGGTATGATACCCGTAAGTCACACAACGAATTTGGTCATCCCATCTTCGTTTCCGGGAAAAGCTGTCCCCTTATTTCGGACGGACACATGGACGGACGGTAGGACGGAGCTAACGACTATATATATCCCCCCTTCCAAGGCTGGGGTTAAATGAAAGTCGAATATAATTATATTTCTGATGAGGAACTTTACAGTTGTCATCCTCTTTGTAGGTATTTCCATAGTCATGAATTTATCACGCTATATCGAGTGTTAAAAAATCATATATGCTCAACTCCTAATCAGAAACGGCTTCAAAAGTTTTTTCGTAATTCATTGCCAATCGAGGACATTTTTTTTGTTGATTCTTTACGTGGTTCCAGTTTTAGGGGGCAATCTTAACGCCATATTTTAAAATAAATACACGGAGGTCGTACACTACGCAGTCGTCAATACAACATCGCTACAAAAAAATTTCATTTAAGCATCTGAAATGTGATATTGCCATTTTATTCAAATCCCGAGGCAATGTGAGCCACTGAGGTTTTTTCTCGTGTTAGAAACTCAGTTTATATAACTGTCATAGCAGACAGCTGCACCTTTCAGCTAAATAAATCCGCTTTTAAAACGCGTTTCCTTAACATTCATACTGAATTAAATAAAACAAATTACAAAGTTATGTATTTTCGTCGTTCCATTAGATTACACCCCAGGTAACGTACTTGGTGAAGAACTAAGGTAACTATGGTAACACGTTTTAGAACGAACGCACCTATAAATGACTCATCCTTTGAATTTATATAAAGATATTGAAATATGACGAACATTGAATAGACATTATATGAGATATAGTGAAATACCCCTTTCAAGGGACGTGAAAAGAAAATTGCTCTATTCATACTGACTCGCTATCAAAAGGCCTATTCATAGATGTATTTCAATACACGCCGGGGCGGCTATTCAACGTGTTGTCGCATAGTTATGTAAGCACAGGATATGCTGTGTACTGTAGAAGCATGTTCGCTTTCCTCACATTGACAAGCTGTGACATGAATTGTTAACCATTGTCGGTCAATGAGAGTCGATATGGAGGACATTGTTACCGAGTATTGACCTTCGCCTTCGCTCGATATCTGACTAAAAGGTCAAGGTCGTTTGTTACTTTTTTTCAAAACAGGAAGGCTTGCACATGTCACGAGGCAAACTTTATCGATAGCATGAACAATAGCGGAAATCAATGTGACGATTAAAGATAATTAATTTACATTTTGTCGAAGAAGCATTGTAAATGTCAAATGATATGAGAATGGCATTTCGTTTGATATGAGCGACCGTATATTAAAATTCTTGAAATAAATCGTAAAATTAAATCTTCAGAAGTAAAGTTTGATTTTCTTGTGTCGATATGGACACAGTGAGTGTTAACTAACGGCTAGAATATTGCCTCAGCCACGCTATAGAACAACTCCCTCACTTTTGCTTTCACGTGTAGTGTATTTTATCATCTTTGATTTATTAAAATAGAGCCATGGGGCTTTAGATCATCAGCCTTTGTATTGTGTGAAGTTCAAGACTATGATACATAGTTCTCCGGGTGAAATATAACATTACCAAAATATTTCAATACAAATGCATGAGACAAGATGACCTAAAGATAATCTATCAAGTCATATCATATTCCATTAAACATGATACAAATAAGAAAACAAATTCTTTTTTAAATTACTGTTAGAGAGTAACTACATTTTGAATCTGTATTAAATTGCTTTTTTCATCTAATATATTTGCTCTCTTATATCTTGTGAATATATTTTCTTTATGAACTTAATGCATTTAAAAACACATAAAACATTCTTTAAATCAACATAATATCATTTCTTTTCAACTCCCTACTTTCATAATCGAATTCTTCCTTTGTTGACTACCCATCCGAAATTACGACTCTCCTCAGAATACCCCCCCAGAAGCCCCCAACGACCAGCCAACACACATCAGACGAGACACAGGTACTTGTACCACTGAAATCGCAAGGTGTTAGGTGCACAATTCCCCAAACACTGCTAGTTCTCAGGGTAATCGAAAGGTAACAGGTTTTATTCTGCAATACAATATACGCATACTGGTTAATGACGTCCTGGCCAAATGCAATAAATATCCTTAAAATGAGACCGAGTGTACAGCATTGCTGACCAGGTGATGTTATGCTTATGTTTTACTTATTTATTGAGCTAAAACGATGAACTTTGTTATTCTTAAAATTTCAGACTTCTATGCAAATTTGTTTTGGAGAAGAATATTTTTGGGAAATGCCTTGCACGCCCATATTCGAGATGAGGGGGGTCAGTCCAAAAGTTACAAATTTGTATTCTGTAGGTAACATGGTAATTCCCCACAAATTTCAAGTTTGGGATGCAACAGTTTTGGAGAAGAATTTGAAAATGCGAAAAGTCTATGAACGTCGGACGACGGACAATGGGTCACAACATAGCCCCATCTGGCATTTTATGCTTGATGCGCTAAATATTTATCGCTGCATCACTACATAGCATGCCGTCTCATGTTTTCTGACAAAATTCACATTGAGGCGATGTCACCCAGCGGGGGACGAGACATTACAATGATACAAAGATGTTTATTCGAGTCCATTAGCTATACTCGAGGAAGAAGATTACAAATTTTCTCTAGTTCTCATCATTACATCAAGTGTCAACGATTCCGACAAAATAGAGACTTTGCTTTCAGTCGAACAAATAATGAGTGTTAGAGAGGTGGTTCTAACGTTGTGTACTTCAAACGTGTCCACATGACTTCCCTTCTTTGAAATTTCGACATGTTGTCTAATATAAGAAAACTTGACTTTGTTTATCGAGTGAATAATTTCAATTTCTGTAACACATTGCTTTTGATTTTCTATAACCCGGATTGGTTTTGTACGAACGTTCGTGACATTAATCTTTTATTGTAAACTAAAACTGCTTATCAAATAGGTTTCGCATTTTGTGAGGTGCATGCGTCTTCAGTTGACGTCATAATGTACTACATTCGCCAGGGTGACAACACTCAAATAGGGCTGCATATATAAGTTGTTGATTTTTCTCAGGATGAAATTGAATGTTAGGTAAAGAAAAAAAAAGATATAGTAAAACAAAACGTTGAAAGAAATCAATACTCAAGATGGATTTTTTAACCTACGGTATCGGTTTCAAAATGACGCTTCTCCGATTATTTTCAAGTCTTACTTTATCTAATGTAAATCGACAAGATTTCAAGATCAGAGCTTCGTTAATAATGATTAAAACTGTCATCAAATAGTCAATTTATCTAATGCGATGTATCGAGTGTACGATTTTCCAATTTACATTTGAACTTGATTTTGAAAAGCTGGTTACGTGTATGTTCAAACTCTGTAAGACATATGTGTTTGTCACAGAGCAAACGTGCTTAGAGATTTACAGTGCTAGTTATATGTGAAAACAAATAAAGTGCACTAAAGTTTGTCACAGCATGTCATCAAATATCTTTTTCAAATCTTATTTGTCACATATTGACTGTTATTTATTGACAGTTTGATATTATGCTCATCACAACAAATATTCTATATTAAATGATATTCACAAGAACAAATCATCCCGTTTATTTTGGTCCATATTTTCTCACTGAAACGTTTTTAGCTCACTTTTATTATAACATTTGTTTTATGAAATACCTGTTATTACATAGATCACGCCATAAAACTATTTTAGATAAATTGGTAATTTTGGAGCTCATTATATGAAAATCTTATTTGTCACAACATGAAATAACCGGACAAAAGAACGCGTGTGCAGATAGAGCGACACATATCCTTATGACTTTAAAATATCTATGTACAGAATATTTGATTAATAGTTGTGGGTTTGGTACAGGTTTTGCAAAGTCAATGCCTGAAAATCCTTTTTTCTCCTTAGCTGAAATCTTTTAGACCTAAAAGAAGTGCCAGTACCTGAAAACCCTTTTCCTCCTAAAATATAAGGTTGTAGACCTAAAAACAGGATCAAGTGCCTGAAAATCCTGTTTTCCCGTTTAATATAAGCTTTAGACCTAAATACAGTGTCAATGCCTGAAAATCCTTTTTTCTCCTTAGCTGAAAGCATTTAGACCTAAAAACAGTGTCAGTGCCTGAAAATCCTGTTTTCCCCTTGAATATAAGCTTTTAGCCTTGAAAACGGTGTCAATGGCTGAAAATCATGTTTTCCCCTTACATATAAGCTTTTAGACCTAAAAAAAGTGTCAATGCCTGAAAATCCTGTTTTCCCTTAAATATAAGCTTTTAGACCTGGAAACAGTGTCTATGCCTGAAAATCCTGTTTTCCCCTTTCATATAAGCTTTTAGACCTAAAAACAGTGTCAATGCCTGAAAATCCCCTTTTCCCCTTAAATATAAGCTTTTAAACCTGAAAACAGTGCAAATGCCTGAAAATCATGTTTTCCCCTTACATATAAGCTTTTAGACTCAAAAACAGTATAAATGCCTGAAAATCATGTTTTCCCCTTAAATATAATTAAGCTTTTACCTGAAAACAGTGCCAATGCCTGAATATTCTGTTTTTTCTTTAGCTTCCTTGAGAGGGAATATTCAAATGCGCATTTGAGCATATTGGCCCCTATTGACTGAAAGGCAGTTAAAAGTACAGTGTATAACACCTAGGGAAATGCGGTCTATAAACTGTTTGAATACCTTTCCAACATTAACTAACGTACGATGAGAGGCTTGATGATTATAGGGAAACTTTCTCTGCTGAATTCAATTAAGATAAAAACGCCTGTGACAAAAATAAATTTCATGGGGGAACAATAAGCAAGTTAAGATGAAAGATGAGAGTTTTTTTCTGAAGAATTGATATTGACTTTGCATATTATACGTAACCCCTATCCTATTGGTTGATAAGTATGCCACACTAATATCACCTTCATCTCAATAGTACAATATACTTGAGCTTTCCTGAAAAACCAATAGATTATTAGACTGCATGTCACGCGGGAACGCTCGACACGCGTGAGTAATATAGGTTATGATATAGTTGACAACAAAAAACTTTCTTTTTGAATTGCTTCTTTGTCCACACAACATATTTCATGTTTATCAGATATGGAAGCATGTGTCACTGGCTTTGAATGCTAACGTATTCGAAAGCATTAATTCAATGAATTGTCTAGAATTGTCGAAAGTATTAGAGTAAACTGCCAGTCATTCCAATTATACATGTCTCGTAGACGATAGTCATTCTTCAAAATTACATGTTTGCTTCACTTATGTTTTAGCCCAGATTGTTATTGCGTTATCTTATTATTGCGTTAAAACTCTTAAGCATTTGAATAACCTTTTACTTGAAGGTGACGCAGTAAACAGGCGTTGAAGGAGCGGTATCATGCACTTTTTTGAAGGAATTATTTCCCCAATAAATAATTTGTGCCAAATGTATTACATTCAGGGGGTCTAACATCTCATTGCTAACCCATCATCCTTGTTTTAAGAGAAATAATCAAATATCAAGCAAAAACCGTTAAGCCATTTTTGTGTGAAGACCTTTTAATCATGTGAGGTAGGGAAATGGATTCACATAGCTTTATTGAACATGGTAACTTCGTTTTAAAACTGCGATTTTCCTTTAAAATAATGTCTCGCAATTGCAAACTTTTATTTTTTGTTTTAGTGAAATCATTTTACCTAAATAAAAACGTGAAACTGCCCCTTTAATAATTGAACCATCTGCCTTAACGAGACATAGGACTCATAGGTTCGTGAACAGCAAAAGTTTTGTTTAGCGTCTGTAGGGTCCATGTTACAGTGGCTGATTTAGCATGACGTATGTAACATCACATCAGATTAACCCTTTAACTCCCACAGGTTTATAAAAGGCCTGTAAACATATTTCTTACTGGTTTCTCAGGGGTGAAAGGCTTTAAATTTTGAGCAAAATAAATCTACACCTACAATTATTTAAGTATTCCTGTTTATATTATCTGTTATATTGCAGTTTATGTAACAGGTACTTTAATGTGGGGAAAGCATTTCATATCTTTTTTCAGTTAACAATGTAATCAAAAATATTGAATCATATTACAAATGGGATGTTTTGAACCTTTTCACGATATATTGACTGAAATTGTACTTATATCCACGTTCTCTGTATTTCAGATGTGATGTTTCCTGTGGCTTATTATGTCTTCAAATCTGCGTGAGATATGCATATATGAGTGAAATCTAACATGGTTTAGAACTGTAATTATAATGCCGTAGTGACGATGGAGACGTATCCTGCACAGACCATCTTAAGTGTCTATAAAAATACTATAGACTTTAATCTGTAAGATGTGGTATTGTTTTGATCAAAAGACAGTTTTCCCTAAGCAACCGAGACTTATCAAATACATAAATGGCAGACATTTTTATAGTACTGCGATGGCACACATAATGCAATTTCGAAATTGATAAACTAACGTGGCATAACTTTTTTATCAGTCTAGTTATACCCACGTAAATAAACATGTGTCTGGCTTGAATCGGGAACAGCAGGTGTTATGATTAATGTATAGTACATAGCACAGGTAACAGCTGTGGGCGTCGCGTCCTCCTACCTGATTTGTTACTGCAAAGTAACGTATCGCAATTTCGTGACATTTATAACGTATCTTGTCATCAGATGATAAACCAGTTATTGACTTTCACAATGTTGGTGTTATATTTATGCTGCGCTAGGTTGTTTGTATTGGGTGAAGGTTAAACTTATCTCCGTAAAAGCTATTTATAACCATAGTATGTCATGGGCATTAATATGATATTCTGTTCATTAAGGAAGTCGTGAAATCAAAGATATTACCGTATTTCCTTTAATAAGCGCGCGGGGCCTCTCATTAACGCCGGGTGTCAAGGGTAGTTGAGAAAATAAGTGCCGGGTCTAAAACATTTAACGTAAATTCTCCAAGAAGCGCCGGGTCCAAAGCATTTAACGTAAAATCTCCAATAAACGCCGGGGGGTTAAGTGGTGCTAAAATAAATGACTGCCAATGCGCTTATTAGAGGAAACATGGTATTCAAAATCAACATCCAATTGAAACTCAATGTCATCGGCGAAGCATGGCGTATGACGTGACATCATAATGAAACAAATTTATTTTGCCGTAGGGCTTTGTTCTAAAGATATGAACCCCTTTATTATTTGTAGTAAATCATATACCATATAGTTTACATCTTAATCACTTTCGGTTGTTCTAGGGTGCATAAGTGGCTTTTATCGTGATTCCGTCTGTGCCGTCTGTTTTACTGTACACTAGAATTAGATTCGTAGGTAGTTCATTCCGTGACAATTAAAACCATAAGATTCAAAACTTTTATTTTTGTTCCAGATAAGACATTTGAATAGTCTATCGTTCTTTAAAAAGAATTGAAGCGTCGACATTAACGATAGTACAGGGAATGCTGGGTAATACCAATTCATAGTACTCCTTTCTTGTTTACCTCGCGGCTGCCCGACCCTAAAGTTTCTTTAAGATAATTCAAAGTTAAAGAGAAACTGTTCCAGTTTTAGATGTTGCACATTATTTCATTCCTGGTTAGTATTCCCCTTTTCCAACATCACGACACAGGTTTTAACTTAGAATAATCCCTAGGTCCAAGAGGGATATTCTGGATGAAGAATTAAAACACCCATACACAATAAAAGGTGGATAGAGAGAAAATGATAAACACGATATTCTTAGTGTATAAGTAACTTAAATAGATATGATCATATGGAACATCATTGCAAGATACACAAGGTAGACCCTGAAATAACCTACCAAAGAGTGAACTTAATAGTTTGAATCTCAACATAACGCAAGTCTAGGTTTGAATCAAACTGAAACGGACATTTTTTGTGGTCCTTTCCTATATTCAATCAAATAATCTTTTTTGAGAATTACTGTTTCAGAGACTGATCCTGAATCTGTAAACGTCGATGCCTCTATCGAGGAGTCTCAATACTGATCTGTATCAGTGCTTTCCGATATTGATATCTCTGATAGTTCTTATTTTGAGAATTACTGTTTCAGAGACTGATCCTGAATCTGTAAACGTCGATGCCTCTATCAAGGAGTCTCAATACTGATCTGTATCAGTGCTTTCCGATATTGATATCTCTGATAGTTCTTATTTTGAGAATTACTGTTTCAGAGACTGATCCTGAATCTGTAAACGTCGAAGTCTCTATCAAGGAGTCTCAATACTGATCTGTATCAGTGCTTCCCGATATTGATATCTTTAAACTTAGTTCTTATTTTGAGAATTACTGTTTCAGAGACTGATCCTGAATCTGTAAACGTCGATGCCTCTATCAAGGAGTCTCAATACTGATCTGTATCAGTGCTTTCCGATATTGATATCTCTGATAGTTCTTATTTTGAGAATTACTGTTTCAGAGACTGATCCTGAATCTGTAAACGTCGAAGTCTCTATCAAGGAGTCTCAATACTGATCTGTATCAGTGCTTCCCGATATTGATATCTTTACACTTAGTTCTTATTTTGAGAATTACTGTTTCAGAGACTGATCCTGAATCTGTAAACGTCGAAGCCTCTATCAAGGAGTCTCAATACTGATCTGGATCAGTGCTTCCCGATATTGATATCTTTACATTTAGTTCTTATCGCGCCTGATCCCACTTATACTCCACTATTTAAAGCACTGATGATACCATGTGTACAACGAGGAAGTGAGTCTGGTGAGCGTTTAGTCACAAGGAGTGGGAGTGGGAGTGAGAAGACAGAGAGAGGGAGGCACAGAGCGTGCAAAAGGTTCGTTTCCCAGCAAGACTCTCTGGATTACAGTCGCACCGAAGTTATTCTTATCCCATGGACTAAGAAATGTTGTACTTCTTTAATTTTCATTGTTGAAGGGACATTAGCGTTTTTTAGATAGAATAAGTAATCTTACAAACATGAAACTAAATGCTTCCAGTTGTAAGACAATGTAAGAAGCAGTTTTTAAACGAACGTACCAAGTTCGATTAAGCTATATGCAAATCCATTTCGCTTCCTCACATGATTAAAAGGTGTTCACACAAAAATGGCTTTCAAAGGGTTTTTTCTTGATTCATGATTATTACATACTACGGATGATGTACAAGATACTTAATTTGGCATAAGGTATTGTGTATTGAGAAAATAGCATATAAACCTTGCAATAAACATGCTAATGTTCATTCAGATTTGAAAGATGCCGTTTTTGTCAAGAGTACTTAACCAATATCCTTTGCGACTATATTAAATACCGTAGAGGCCCGTTTTTAATGTTTTAACTAAAAGAAGCAATAAACTGATTATTGTGTTAAATGTTTAAAAGCTTTTCACATCTAACTGCGCCGGATTATTTACTGCGTGTGAATATTTGAATTTTCAAAAAAATATTGTTCATACAGGATTTCCGTTTACATAACCTTTCGCATACGTGTTATTCAACTTGAATCATAAAATGTTTTGAATTCCATGAGAGCTTTCTGTGTAAGTTTTAAGTAACACTGAGTATGATTCATAATTTTTAATGCTGCTTGTACAAGAACCATATGTCCGGACTTCAAATTGCCTCTCTAAAGTGGCGTATTTATCTCAAAAATGCCAAAATCATGATATTTTCTTGCTTACAGTGATAATCGTCAAAACAGCCATATACATGTTAAAGGTAGAAATTGTTATCCTATTTACATAGTTATATGTTAAATGCCCTTCTTAACGCCACCAAATCAAAATTTGGTGTCTCCTGTAAATAAGTTTCCGAAATTACATTTGAGTCATTGGCGCGTGCCGGTGTCCGGTTTTCGATCACAATTCATGATTTTACCTTTTATTATCACTATACTGTTCTTATAAGCATTAAAATGGTATTTTTCAGAAACCACCACAACGTAATAAAATAACACCATTTGAAAAGCTTTCCTTATATCAAACAACATACTCTATGCCCAATTAATACATAAATTGACATTTAAGAGATGAATTTGTACAAAACCATTTTACAAATAAGATATGATACTTATTTCAAGCTTGGATTATTCGTCCTTTGATACTCCCCGTTTCTATGGTAACAGACTCGCCATTTCGACATTTAAGTAGACAGCAAAACTATCTAGTTCACAATGGTTTGTGAATAATGATCACGATTTTAAGTATTCTAATGATCGTGAAACAACTACTCTTTTAAAAATCACAGTATCTTGTTGCAGACAACGACAGCGTCGACACAGATGTTTACTAGACTTTATTGTTCATCTATAGAACTATATTGTTTTCATGAATGCTAATAAAATATCACAGTAGTTCATCCAAATCCCACCTGCTGAGCTTAATTTGTCAAAATATTATTATCATTATCAATTATTAATTATTAATTAGTAGTAGTATTAGTAGTAGAAGTAGTAGTAGTATTAGTAGTAGTAGTTGTAGTAGTAGTAGTTGTAGTAGTAGTAGTAGTAGTAGTAGTAGTAGTAGTAGTAGTAGTAGTAGTAGTAGTAGTAGTAGTAGTAGTAGTAATAATAATAACAGAAGCTGTCGTAGTGAGAGTAGTAGAAACAGTATTACTAATAATACTACTACATTAAAATCAAGTATCCCACCTGAAATACACCTTTCTAAAGGAATTTGCTATAGATATTCATTATCAACAGAGAAATTTTTCAAGGACCTACATAATTTTGAAAATATACTCTTCTAAAAAAAGAAACGCAAAAGTCCAAAGCTCCAAAGCAATAAATCATGTTGTAGTGTTTCTATTTTCGTTAGTCCACGAGGTGGCGTCAGAATCAGAGCTTTCTATGTCTACCATTTCCAGAAATATTTTCTTGGCATCCTTTCCGTAAGGATTTTATAAGTTGATGAAACTCTTTTAGAATTCTTCTCAACTCTTCATCCAATGCGATGGTTACTCGTAGATGTAAAGTGACGTTGACGTACACGTCTAACGAGCTTTTTACATTAGTGATCTGTAGGGCTTTATACTTATGTTTACTTAGGTCATTGCAAGATTGTCACTTCAGAATTGATGAGGCAGCGGACCATGACGCAAGATGTATGAGTATCTGATACACAACTCCATCTGGCGGTCAATAGTCCGAGTTAAATGGCGTCCAAGGAGTTTGTAGATACATGCTACCTATTTTTGTCAAACTCTCCTGAACTAATATTAAATGAAATCATTGAGAAACGCTATAACCCTTCACACAATGACACTGTCTCAACTAAATCTGTTCACTATTGGAATGAAATTGGGGGTAAATGTTCATTTTTCCAAAATTAAACAATAATATGATAGGTTATTTTTCTCGCCATCTCAGCAAAGAAGAAAAGATTGAGATTCATCACCGAATCAGATTTTTATAAAGTCTCCTATGTTCAAGGTCTTGACATTTCAACACTATACTAAAGGCGTTTCTCAAAACAGGGCTGATAACTGCCAGTCTTTGTGGAAATCCACTTTACGCAAACGATTCCTGCAAGTTTGGTTGGAATGTTTGGTTAAAACGTGGATGTGTTTTGTAGTATACATGGTGGTGACAAGAAAATGGTACAAGTGGTAGACTTGAAGGTAACGATCGTGGACTTGGCTCGTAACTTTAAGATGCACACATCTCGAGCTCTTCAGCAGGAAGCGACCAAACAGGTAGTCTGTAGGCCAGACCCTGAAATAAGGTAGAAGCCTAAGCAAGTCTATAAAAAGACTTTAAAGCTTGATTTCAGTCTCCTTTTCATTTCATTTATAATAAGTTTTTAAATTTTTCGATTAACTGATGCATTTTCATTTCAGAGTCTAATTGTTAGACTACCAAACAGGCAACACAAGGTGATCTAAGGATCGTTCAAATGTAGCGGAAACTGCAGATTACGACTCAACGGTTTCTAATCGACGTATTGCGATGTTTTCATTTTCGCCACTCAGTTGTGACAAAATGATGGCCTCTTTTCCTTGCGAAAACGAACAATAAAAAGTGAAAAAATGCATGCCTTTTATGATTAGGTACCACAGGCTTTTTATTCTTGTATCATGTGAACGTTGCTCTAGATGTTTTCTAAATGACGTTTTTAGAACAAATTATCAAACGCTTCTTACACAAACTAAAAAGTTTAAATTTTCCCGTTTTTGCGCTGTAGCTGTAAACAAAACAATTATGTTATGGAAAGAAATATTATAGTTGCATTGGTTTCGTGCTTTAAGCGAGTCCAACATTCTCCAAATCCCTTTTGTATTTCTAATTTTTTAAGAGTGTACATCTTAAATAAAATATACAAACTTCCCATTGCAAAATTTCATAAGAATATTGGAAAGAAAGATTGTAAAAGTATACTCTTACCATCGTATTAGTACGAGACGTCATTGCAAAAACATTCATAAAATGTGTTGAACATCACTTGGTCTCATTTTAAAAAATGATATATTGTATATATATAAATGTCATAATTGATGTGTTGTGTTCTCAAATAATTATTACCCTAATTCATAAGACTGCAAATGCATCGACTATCTGTTGCAATCTTCTCTAATGGCACTCATTAAAAAAAACATGCGAAAATTGATTTGAAAATAAAACCCTAGTCGCCAATTAGTTTCCCGGCGTCAAAAGGGGGATATGCGATAACCGAATATTTACATTTATACAAAAAAGCATTTTTAAATCTCAAAAACAACAAATTTTCTTCCTGTCTCTTGACATTTATCCATCCTAATATAATACAAGTTTATATAAATAGCTAATCATTTTACAAATTACTTTGATCTTGGTTTACCCTTCATACGTCAAACAGGATGTAGAATATTTCCCTTGATACTAAGTATACATCATCTGATACAGAATGCACGTATGAAATGAGAGGTGTTCGGATATAGGAAACTTTTATTTAGGAAGTACAAGATTATTTCAATAGCTAATCGATTTAACAAATTATTGATGTTTCTTTTAAATAAAGTTTACCCCTCAAACTTATGATACAGAATGCACACATGGAATGGAGATGTTCGGAAATAAGAAAACGCTTTTAGAAAGTACACGTCTATTTCAATCTCCAATCAATTTGACAAAAACCATATTTTTTTCCTTAAAATACTAGGTTTATCCTTCAATCATCTGATACATAATACACATATTGATCGAGCGATGTTCGGAAATACGAAACCTCCAAATTTGTTTAAATAATAGTGTTATGTGACACAAACAGTCATACTTAACATACGACAAAGGATCATCGATGGTAACTCAACTTGTACTACGTATCATGTATCATCGACCATATATCAGAAATAGTTCTCTAAATTGACGCAAAACATCTTCAAGGAACGGTAATGACTTAAAGGGGCACAGCGTATCTTATTTGTAAAATGAAGACTTAGGAATGGTACAAATGTATCTCTTGGATGTCAATTTGTGTATTAAAAGGGCAGACAGATTATTGTTGTATTGGATGAACTACTGTGATAAGCTATTGGCATTCATGAACACAATTTGATTCTATAGATGAACAATAAAGTCTAGTAAACATCTGTGTCGACGCTGTCGTTGTCTGCAACAAGATACTGTGATTTTTAAAAGAGTAGTTGTTTCACGATCATTAGAATACTTAAAATCGTGGTCATTTTTCACAAAGCATTGTGAACTAGATAGTTTTGCTTTCTACTTAAATGTCGAAATGGTGAATTTGAGTCTGTTACCATAGAAACGGGGAGTATCAAAGGACGAATAATCCAAGCTTATATTAAGAATCATATCTTATTTGTAATACGGTTGTGTGCAATGTTTCCTCTTAAATGTCAATTTGTGTAATAAAGGAGCGCAAAGTATATTGTTGATGTCAGATATGTCAGACTTAATGGTGGGGTGGTGTCAGGACAAGTAGTGATTGTTTCTGAACATTTACATCTAAAAAAATTCAAGTTAGCATATTGACAACAAACAGGGAAAAGTCTAGATTTATGATCGAAAACCGGACAATGGCGCGCGCCAATGACTCAAACGTAATTTTTAAGCTTATTCATAGCAGACACAGCGAGAAATATAATTGGTCTAAACATGTAAATGGGACGCTGAATTTCGACTTCTTAGCATTCATTTGCTATCGAAAACAAGAAAATGTCATAATTTTGGCATTCAAGAGATAAAGATGCAACTTTAGAAAGGGCGATTTGAACTTAACTCAGGTCACATGTCATTTCCGCTCTATTAAGCAACAAACAAAATTCATGAAACATAGCCTTTGTCACTTTAAATGTCTTATTTTCAAAAAGGCATTGTTCAGGAGACGTTGAACACCGAGAGGATATTGATTGAGAAATACTTAAACTGAAAGAGTAATCTTATCATGTCATGAACCAGTTTTTTAAAACTGATAAATTCTCGAAAGGAAATATCAGAAAATTATCTGTTAGGTAAGAGTCGGTTTATTGTCGGTATGAAAATTATGATTTTAAAAAATGTACATGGCCAAAAAAAGTACCTTTGTCTAAAAAAAAAAATTTAAAACCATATTTGATTATCGCAAAGGCTGAATACGTAGTGTTTAGTCTGACGTATGTAGTTTCTTTTTTTAGATAATTATTATCATAGATTTTAAGTTTTTAATAGCCAAATCTTATTTTGAAATTATGAAACACATTATTTACGTCTTTGTACTGTAAGAATAACGTTTTTTATATACATTTTGAAAACCATATACATCTCATGCAATAAAATACGTTGTAATTAATGTTGATTGTCAGGTCAATGAACCTTCAGACCTTCCCCTGTTGTGGAAAATAGAAGAGAAGAAACCCAATCGTCTATTTAAGACGTAGATAGACACGAAGGTTTCAATATGTACGCCAGGTAAAGCATTATATAAGTTACCCCATATTGATGTATAACTGATCGTCTGTTGGACGTATTGTTTCTCGATAGCAGACGGGTTTCCTTAAAATCGAAATATTCTGTAGATAATTACATGTCTTCCGGGGAGAAATCGAAGAAGATATTTTTGCTGATGTCGTAAAAGTTTAACTTCCTTCTGTGCAGTTGCCTGGCAACGAGACTTGGATGACGTCAATGGCGGGTTGTCATGGCAGCAAATGGCTGACGGTAGCGAAGATTAAAGGCGAAATAAAATGGGTTGACGTGGTGCATAGTTCAAGGAATAGCATCAGATGAAAACAGGTTCGAGTAAACGAGAAAAACCTTACCAATATATTGTGCAGTGATACGTTTTGAAATTTTAACACAGTAATTGTTCAATCGCGACTTCATAATTTCAAAGTTTAAAAAACATAATCACTAAAGAAACGAAAAGGAAAATGTCTATCTTGACTTAACGTTATCATCCCATAAAATTCGGTATAGTAAAACAATTGATAACTGTATTCATATGAAATAGCATCGTTAAAACTTACATCTTACAGCAACTCCAAAGTAAACTAAAGCGTTTTGAATTATTGAATTTGATAGACGATGAATGTATATTTGATTAAGAACAAATTGTTCATGTTTGTAATGAACTTATGTATTTTGTAATGATTACTCTATATATATTCAATGTTCACATCATGTGTGCAAAATTGTATTCATTGCAATATCAGCAACAGGTGAATAGACTACCTGAAAAATATGTTGTTTGGGTCAAATATGTCAAACTGTTTAACATGGTGTTTTTGATTGATTTTAATGCTTATCACTTCATATAGTGACAATGAACAGAGTCGAGATATATGCTCGAAAACCGGACAATGGCGCGCGCCAAAGAAAAGTATTCACAGCACTCCAGGCATCTCAGTCATTTACACATTCACGCTGCTCTTGTTTTAATTGAACATATAAAAATACTTACAAAGTGTCAAATTTGATGTTTATCTTATTCCACAAATATAAGTTAGGAACAATTTGGTGTATAACGGACCAACTTACCTCATCTTGAATACGAGAAATCCTTGAAAATACGAGTCGATGTAGGCATAATACTCTATATACAGGTAAATTAAAATAATTAAAAAGTACATTTATTAATCTTACAACTAATTTTTTAGGAATCTAAATTTATTCATTTTGTACATTTTAATGAATTAACACAGGCTACTCGCTTTGTGCGTTTAATGGTGATATAAGAATCATATTTGTAAATTCATAAATAAAATAATAACACTGACAAGATCAGTCGACATTTTGACCTATCCAATCTTTTAAGCCACACACAAAAAGGGTCCTCTTCGAGGTAAATACGATACCATGTGTCCGCGAGTTTGATATGGAGATTTATCATGTGTCCGAGTGAAATATCAAACAAGAACTTCGTTCTTGTTTCATATTTAACTCAAAAACATGGTATAACAAACTCGCGAACACATGGTAACTTATGATAGTCAGAGATCGAATCAAAGATACGAAAACCTAACTTAAGATGATGCTACAACTGACTGATCATTCACTCCCCAAAAAGATAACCCTGTCATAAATTCTTTTGTGAATCACTATTTGATAAATCGATATCCTTTTCAAAACGTAACTATAACAAATTTGTAAAATTCTGGTCCAGTTTCCATAACTTTCGTAATCAAATTCATGTCTTGTGTACAAAAGAAATGATTTGTTGTAACGGATTTGTATGATGTTCTGTATTTGAAAAACAATTTAATAAAACAATTTTTAATAAATAATTCTAAAGTTCTTCAGTCCATAATCGCTATCTTTCTTATGGATGGTGTTTTTTTACCGATCACATTTCAATTAAAGTTTCCTTTCTCAGTTAGCTTTTGTCATATCTGACGACCTTGGCCGGAATATCAAATTGCATTCTCATGAAAATATGTCTTTAAAAAATTTCTTTTGTCAAAGGCACATTAAATTTAACCTTAAAGAATTGACATAGATAACGCCTACATTCTGATTTTTTAAGGAACTAATGTATCATATCCAAGTACTGTATTGTTGCCCTGAAGGTCATAACGATCAAGTTTACAAAAGCAAGTTTGATAGGGGTTACCTAAACTAGATCACGCAGTTTAGAATACATTCACATGAATATTGCAATAAACCCGTTATATACAATTAGGAGACATGTAGCCCATTATTCAGCAGCTGTGCATCAGTGTAATGAACGTTAATTGCATTTGACACCTTTGAGGTAAGTCTATAATCTAATATTAACAGATGTGAACAGATTATCTTACAAATACTATACCAGACTACTAGTATATAAGCTTAGTTTCTACCTTACAAATGGCCTAAACGTATTAAAGGCTGATCACAGCGCATCTATTTGCAACCACGATAAATATCATAATTTCTTACTAATTACAACAACTACGAAGATTATTTCTTTCCTATTCCGTGAGGTAAGAAGAGGTTTAGCCTCTCAGTCCAACAGCATCTGACACTACAAAGATGTTTAAAACCTAACCAAGGTCATTTTAGCAATATTTTCCTTAAATTTTTCAAATGAGTATTTCTCAAAATTATCAATTTCAGTCGATGATAGCGCCATGTGAAAGATAACGAAATGTATGGCACGAAGCACTACATGAAAGTCATGGGCTTGTGAAAGGTTTATTTGGTGTTATAAAGTGAATAAAGTAAGATTCAACCACTGTCACTGAACATGAGACATAGATGGACATGAGACGGAACATGAGACACATTAAACATATAAGACATTTAATATAAGACATATAAGAGGCAGTAGCATGATATTTTAAATTCTACTTCTTCAAATGTTAACCCAATAAATGTCAGTTTAAACTAAATATTCAGAAGGTCAAACATCATATTAACGTTCGTTGGTATCTCTAAAAACATTTAAACTACTAGCTACCATTTTCGTTTGAACACCTTTTAAACATTGGAAATATTTTCGCGAATAGCTTAACCGAACATGATGCGTTCGTTTAAGAACTGTCACTTTCGATTAAAGAAATTTATTTGCAATTTGTATCACTATTTTCGCTTTCTCGCGATCTCTTTTTTCCCTTAAAAAAGTTATACTGTTTATGCCGCGTTTTAATGTTTAATTGAATTACAAAGCCTTTGTACGTGTAATATCATAGGATATACCATAAACTAATATTTACCGTAAAGGAATAACCTGAAAGTAACTCTTACTTAAAAAGAAAACAAATGTTATATAACTATTGAAGAATTTAAACATAAAAGATGATATGTTGAATGTTTGCCATATCATTTTATGACGTTATGATAACTTTTTGCATGCATATGCCAACTAGAGAAACTTTGCTGTATTGTTCTGATTGTGTAATGATGGTGGTAATTATTAATATTGAAAGGTCTACAGAAAAGTCATATTTCTTTCTAAGGATATTACGCCATTGTTGTTTCAATATGTGCATAAGCCTAACAATTTATTTTTACACGTAATTCGTGTATGTAAGTCAGCGCAACTGGTACCTAAATTAATTCCCCTTAGGGAGATGAATAGGGGTTGAATAACTTGAACAACGGTAATGCCAATAGGATTTAAGAATACAATTATAGTGCATAAGTGCGGTACCCTATCGAGTTAAAACTAGCTGTATTATGAAAATTTATTAGGTCTCATCATTAAAGCTGCTTTAAACTTGATTGTGCAGATCCTTAATGCATCTATCTATTTTTTTTATTTGAATCACACGATGGCAAAAAAATAAGATGTATTTCCAATTTACATCTACGTGGCCTATTCATGGGTAAAACAAAAACAAAAAATGATTTAACAATACTCAACTTCTAAATTGTCTATAAACCTAGTAAGCAATCTTTTCTAAAGCTAGTGAAAAAATATTGCAACCATCCGTACAGTAGTGCATACGGGTGCAGAAACTGGAGAAATGAATGATGTTGAAAAGCGTGCAGTCATCAGGTATTTGTTCAGGAAAGGAATGTCTGCACAGGAAATCCATGAAGACATGTTCGATACATCGGGTGATGATCCCCTTGCATGCTACACAGTTGCCAAGTGGGTTGCTGAATTTAAATGTGGCCGGGAGAGTGTTGAAGATGATGCAAGATTCGGTCGGCCGAGAACCTCCACCATCGATGTGATGATATTCATGACATGGTGCTTGCAGACAGACGACGTTTGACCATTCAACACTAGGCTTTGAGACACTGGGCATCAGTTTTGTGTCGGTTTACACAATACTGACAGATGTTCCTCTCATGAGCAAGCTCTCTGCAAGATGAGTGCCAAGAATTATAACTTGTTACCAGAAACAGAAACGCCTGGACATTTCAAAGGAACTTTGGGCTCGATTCAGGGGAGACAGAGATAATTTTTCTGACACAATCAGTGACCCAGGATGGGTACATCACTTTGACCCTAATACCAAACATCAATGCAAATGCATGCCAATTCCCCACCCCCAAAAAATTTAAAGCAAGTTCTATCTGCTGGAAAGGTGGTGGTTTTTTTGGGGATAGGCAGTGTATCATCATGCTTAATTACTTAGAGAATATAAACTATCAAAGGGCCATATTATGCTACTGCACTGAGGTAATTAAGGGCAGCAATAAAGGCCAAGTGGCGATGGAAGCTCAGTGCAGGAGTGTTGCTCCTTCAGGACAATGCTCCCGTCCACACAGCACTTGTTGCTGTCACTACCGCGACCGAATGTTGCTTTGAAATTCTTCAACATCCACCATATTCTTCAGATTTGGCATCATCGGACTTCTTCCTCTTTCTCAATCTGAAGAACAATTTACGTGGACGTGTTTATGCTGATAACAACAGCTGAAAATGTTGCTTAAAAGTATCATTACAATCGGTACAGTTGAGTGGCAATGTAAAGATAAAACAGGACAAAATGCGCGTCGATCAGTCAAACGTAATTCTGTAAATTTATATAAAGCATATAGAAGATGAGATCCTAGGTTATAATGTTTAAAGGCTATATAACTAGGATTTGTGAAATATGTAAGTGTGATTTCGGTTTTCATTTAGGCATTTTGTAACGAATAAATGAAAGGTTTTGAAAGAATATCATCATAATTGATTTTTCGACCCGCATGAATGATCAATCAGGTACCATGAAAATCAAGGACTGTCTATTTGAAACTAAAACTCACAGTACCGTGCGTCGAATCATTCAGTCTATATGCCCTTATGATTAAAGTATTAAATGTTTACTTCATGAAGTTGAAAGCTTGTAATTATATCATATTGACATCAATCCATATCAATATCAAATGTGTAATTATTGTAATGTCTTTCCAAGAATTCATAATCCTTTTTGAAGAACGATTTAGCCCCAATGACAAAATACCGAGTGCTTCCTAAAATCCTGATACATTAACGCCATGTTTCACTTCGCCATGTCATAGATTTATGAAAGCTATAATTTGTTCTAGACATGTTTTCACATTTAGTTGTCATGTTTTAGTTATTATGAAAATTAGCATGTACAATATGTTGTACGTCCTTCTTAATGCACCCTTCGTATATTCAGTAATGCGCATTTCTTTATGCATCCAGACGCAATGAAAAGAACGAAGACAGTGCATTAAGCCAACTTAAGGTGCCCTTGACACCAAATGATCGCGGCTTCTTCTCTGTTATTGTCTGGAGTTGTAGTGGAGATGACTTAATAACATTCCGTCATGACTCTTAGCTCTATTTTACGAGCCAGGGTTTTGCTTTTGCGTCAGGCAATGAACTTGTTGCAAGTACGTACATGTTATGATAAATTTGTCAGGTTAAACATATTCACTGCATACAATATTTAAACAAAACATTAATGGGTCATTTTTTATATAATAAACATTCCCTGTAAATGAGCATGTTACACAAAAGCACAAACCAGTTTTTGACACATTAAATCTTGTAAAAATACCCCTTCAGTGAGAATTAAAATGCTATATAAAACATGTAAAATGCGCACATGTGATTTTGTTCTCATTATCCAGACACATTATTCACTCAACATCACGAGATCACAGAAAAGTGACAATTTAATCGTGAATTACTGTTCCAACATCTCAACATTTACATGAAAAGACACGAACTGACAGGTCTTGGTTTACGCGATCTAAATATAGGTTCAGTTATTGAGAGTGTTATTATGTCATTTAGTATATGTTCATCCACATTGTTATTGCATTCTAAGAAAAAGAATCTTACCTAAATGTCTTCAGATGACATAAGAAACGAGTTTATGCACTAAACATTAGCTTTGGCAAGCCGAGGAGAATTTGCACTCTTTAAGGTCTTCGTGTTTGAAATCAAAAGATAAGAGGGGGATAGGCCAACTTTGGCACGTCCGGTGTAGGAATTACTAGGTTTGATGAGTCCATGGGATTCCCTTTCTAATTTCGCTATGTCCACTTTGGTATCACAGTCCAGCTTAGTGCACATACTGCTTGTTCTGATACACAACTGTGTACCGTATATTACTGTGTATAAGTCGACCCCGTGTATAAGTCGACCCCCTTTCTCAGCCCCCAAATTGCTCTCAAAATCATATACCTTGTATAAAGTCGTATATAAGTGATATATAATTATTCAGTCTCAGAAGTTTGACCAGCTTGTGTCAACCATCACGTACTCTCCATTCTTTTCATCACCTTCGCTTCATAGACCCAATCACTGATTCTATGGATGATCGAACTTTTTATTATTTATAATGTGCAAAGTTTGACATTATGGAAGTATAAAAAGTAGTTTCCAAACATGCACATCCTGTAGGTTCAAATCCAAGACAAAATCTTAGCAAATTTCGAAAATATCGATATTGACATATTTTACAACATATTCAGATAAGCAAAGACCTTATTCATCATCCATGAAGGTGAACTATTCCGTGTACTATTCTAAATAGAAAAGCCTGACACCCCTTCTGACCGGGACAGTCAATGAACAATAGTTTCTTGATATTAATCTTCTATTAACACAATAGATAACAACGGATAAGATCGAGGGGACGCATACATGACATACTCTTGTGATGTGCTGATATCTTGACAATTTTCACACTTGTCGGATATTGTGAATTCTTGTCGCTAGGGTCATACTTCGTCCGGGTAGATTTTAACTAAGATGAAAAAATACGAGCCACATAAAGCCGAAAAAGCACACAATAATCATTGAAATAGTAACGTTAGTATAATGGGGTAAGGTAAGGTGATTTGGGGTTTAACGCCGCTTTCGAGTGTATATCACTTAAATCACGGTTGCTTGTATTATTGCAGGGAGAAAGCCCGCAATGCAATTACGACTATGCATTGTAGCGAAACCTGCGGGCATCGATTGGAATAAGCGATCCATGGGTGATACAGCTATATAATTCGGGATAGCATTGCACCTAAACCTTACTGCAAGTAAAACGGTTCATCCGAAGCCGAACGCAACTACTCTGCTATCCCGTCGGTTAGTAGAATGGTGAGTTTGTAAAGCTAATGTAACAGCCTACTTCCTGGTCCATAGGTCAAGTGTGTTATCTTTCTAAGATAAAAATTGTTGATAAAAGCATTGTTTTGACTTAGCCTACTTTTAGGTCTAAAGTAGCCTCGCTATTCAAAGGCCTTGTCCGTTGTCTTGTGAAATTTCGATCCTTTATCGACCTAGAAATTCATTCAACTTCTCCTACCTAACTATACGTAAGAGTCTGGAATTCATTGGGGAAAAACATTCCCCTCGTCAACATATCACCTGTCACCAGATTTTTCGTTGCACAATTAAAATTTATAAAAATCTAAACGTTCACTGTCTATCATCTGTCATTGATAAGTTCTGTAATCGCATTTCATCTATCTGTAACCTATATTCCCGACTGTTATATTTCGTTCAATATATGCAAATGATCTCACTGTTGAATCATTCAAGAGCTGATGGCTGACAAAAAAAATTTGCATTGATATAAGAATGCACTTTTTTTTAAATTTGTCTTGTCTTAACTTATAACATATGAACATTCAATACTATTGAACAATACAAAAACGCCGAGAGAGATTTTCAAGCCCACATATGGTTGAAATAAGTTAATGGCCATTATCATCATTCTACGTAACAAGATTCATACATCAAGATTAGACATTAAATCTTGTTGATTCTAGATTTTCCAGTTCACGAACGCCTCTAGAGTTAAGGTCAGCAGCGTGATAATTGAACCTGTTGATGTCACGTCCAGACGGTCACGTTCGAAAGTCGTTAGGAAAATACTTCCTACACATATCACCTAATTTCTTTTCTTATTTATTAACAGTTCCATGGAAAACGCCACACCCCCTTTGATGTAAGAGACAGGCCATCGCTTAAATTCAATCAGCTTTTTTTAAATATGTGTCACATTTGTGCTTTCACGTTAAACATAAAACACATCTTTCTATTTCTAACTTTTTGAGAATTGAGAAAACTGAAAAATCTTTAAGAGGCACTCCTTGAGTTGTTGGAGTCATATATGCCAAACTTAATCAGTGGTGTCATTAGATCGCGAAATATCGACTGTTACCAAAAAGACATATTTTAAAGCTTATCGTTTTTTTACAGTGACAATGATGAAGATAGAACGTCGAAATTATGATCGAAAACCGGACAGTGGCGCGCGTCAAATACTCAAACATAATTTTGGAGACTTATCTAAAACAGCCAGGAGGGCAGTTAGGGGTTGATAGTGTTTGTTAGGTTATATAACTAGTATCGATATATATTGGGCGTGATATCTACACCTCCGTGCATTAATAAGGCTGTAATTAGATTTTCATGGAAAACCAGTATTTGTCATATGTATGTCTTTTGGACACGAAAAGTTAAGATGTTTTGATTTTATATCACCACATATGACATCAAGGTTCGCATCAAAGGTAAATAATATGTTCTGAAAATCACGGAGTGGCTCTTTAAGGTTGATTGCGGTACAGTCAGCCTTTAATAAATGTTTGCCATTGTGCTCCTTGTTTCATGTTGCCTACCTCCAGTCTTGAAGGTGCAAGTATAACATTGCCAATATTTTGAATGTGCAGTCCTAAATCAACAGTTTGTTAACTGTCAAGAAGTCATTTATTTGAATTATCATATTCACAGTGATGATATGTAATCTCACTTGTAACCTCTGGGGTCACATAAGGAGTTAATACTTAGAACATAGGCTATAAATAGCCAAATATTATCACCGCTCTCTTAGTGCGAAGTTAGACGTCGGCCAATGTCAATGTCTGGTCCCTGCAATTATCTTAGCACTGAATTAGCTTTTAAAGTCAAGGTACAGGTCTGTAAAAGGTATTGACGATCGTTCTTCCCCCTCTCTAAAAAGGTGATGCAATTAACGTGCCGTTTTCAAACTGATTGGGAATGTCACTATTCATTTAAATTCTTTATACGTATTTTTATAAATATACAAAACCATTTGGTAAAAATACATTTTAACCTATTCCTATCTATAACCCTTTAGAAAAAATGGAATGTTTATCATTTAATTGCTACAACTTTCTAGGACCTTAAGATTAACTTTGTTATCCGTTACAACGATGACTAGCGTAAATGAGGATGGGTGTATGTGTGAACTCTCGGTGACGTCTTGAAATTAACTGTGAATAACTCGCAAGGCGTGATAACTAATAATACTTTGTTATATTCAAATAAATTCAGATATTCATATTATACAAGTCGCGTTTTTCAATCACGTTGAAAGCACACAGGTTATTTCGAAGACGGATCAGAGGCATTGCATGCCGGGAGTACGTGAACAGAAAGGCATCCGTCAGAAATTGATTGATTTCGGGTAAATATGATTTGATTGTTGTAAATTATTTTAGGGGTACAGTTAATTAATGAGATATTATTACAAAGGATTTCCAAACATACAACATTCACGGCATGGGGAATTTCTTTGCAATGAAATGCATATTTTACATGCTATATTCTATCTATATTCACTGGCAGGGGTCTGTGTTCTGTGTTCTTTACTTCATTATTTCATTAATCAATTCGGCTATGATATCTAGGATATTTTTTATCGATAAAATTATAGAAATATGCATGTAAAATCAGTTCAGAAGGTATCAGTCGCTGCAACGTTGTCACGTCATAAAGATAAACGTTATTTTCCTAACTTGTAACGACAATAAGTTTTTCGTACAGACTAAACGTTACTCACACATGGTTTAATATTTATAAACGTTCAGTATCAAGTTAACAATGACGTGTCCACATGACGTTTGTGGGGTCCAAATTTAAAGAAGGCTTAAATTCAATCTTTTTAAAACTACATGTAGCTGTAATTATCCGTCATTATGGACCTCGGAAGTATAATTTCACGGCTGGTTTTCAACTATATTGGTTGAATATATATATATATATATATATATATATATATATATATATATATATATATATATATATATATATATATATATATATATATATATATATACACACACACACACACACACACTGATATATATATAGGTTTATTCTTAGGATTGTTTGGAAAATGTTTTGGAATCAGTAGTTTTAAGAAACTTCCAAAGGGCTACATGTGTTCGCTTGCTCAAGTTAGATATTCTACTTAACCCTCGTATGACTTAAATGTAGTTCTATTATTTTCAGGATTTTCAGGATTCAAATTTTCTTTTCTTAAAAAAATTTTTTTTACACTGATTAAAAATAGTTCTTTCCACACAACAAGTTGTTTGATTTTTTATGATTCCGCAAAAATACCTGTTTTGCGAACTCAGTATTTGTCAACTCCATAGTTAGGACTTTTAGTAAATATTTCAGTCAATTGTACATCCAATGTATTCAAGAAAAGGGGTATGTAAGATAAAAGTTATATACATTTTTACATAATAAAGATAAATAAAGATAATTAAATCGTGTAAATATTTGGTTCGAGTATGCACAAAGCCTGGTTAAAACAGATTTATTTATTAATTACAGATACAAAAACCTACATTTTGGTTCTGATAGACCGCGATACGTCGTACGGGGTTTTGATTTTGTACTCTGCATAAACAAAATTGTAGTTCAATATTTTCTTTCTCTGGGCCACGAGGCCTCCAATACTGAAATGAAGACTTTGAGTCCAAACACAATTAAAGGGAAAGTAGCACTTTCTTTTTGAGAGATTCATTATATAAGTTTTTTTTAATTGTCAGGTTGTCAAACTTAGACGAGACCCGTTTATCCGGCAGAAAGAAATCGATATGATAATCAAGCAAACGAAAGTAGGGAGGATCATTAAAAGCAAAGATGAGCTTGTTTAATGATTCCGTCATATTTGTTAATAAAAATGTTGAAACCCTTTGACTTGAGATTTTACTAATCTTACATAGTTTTTTTTTCAATACGTGATATTTGACATGTTTTTTGTAATTTAAAAAAAAACAATATCAAACATGATAGGATTCATTTCAGATATCATCAAAACAGCATAATTTACATTTTCTTTAAATAATGATAATATATTTCATCCTCCTACATTACAAAGTTCATGCATGAAAACACCAATATCTCAAATCAACAATGGCGTAATCTAATTAATCAACCAAACAGGCATATAGCAATAAAGCACAGCTGTCCTTGCGGCAACCTCCAATAGCTCAGACGTCCTAAAGACAGAGGCGTTAAAACAATATATGATATGGTTGAGTACACATAGGTTCACTGCACTGTTTCGGTACTAATGGACTGGTCCAAGTGAAATGACACAAACATATATAGAGATTAAAGTGCTTTTATTTAGTGTATAATGTAACCATTTCTAACATTTAGATAATATCAGAATGTACATATTAAAATGACTTTAATAAAAATGAAATTTTAAACAAATTTAATTGTTTATGAATATTTATATGACTTTAATGTAACAATGTTTGAGAGAATATATTTCTAGTTGGCAGTTATTCTTGCTTTATTAGATGTTAATGCACACCTCGTCCGCAGTGAAAGACCTTCTGACTAGAGAAAAAGTTATATGGATTTACAACTTGCAATCCTGCAATAAAGAAGTTGTAAATCCATATAACTTGTTCTCCATTCATCTCACCAACTTCTAAATGCCTCTCAAAGAAGTCAGACATTCTGACCTTTGTTTACCCTTGATCTCTTTTCTGGTTGGAATTTTAATATGATTGAATTGGTTGTTTTTTTGGCATGTCCCTATTAACTATTTACGGCTATATGAGTCTTCGACAAGCGCCATTTATTTTCAGTCTCATTCATAATTTATGAAAAAACAGCGTTTTAATTTATGTGTAATGTGTCTTCCCTTCTTGTCTCATTATTTCGTTGCTGATAGCAGCTGGTTTTCAAAAGTTTGATACCTAATGCCACATTATCATTACCACTCAATGCATGTGCGTAGGGTTCACTCGCTCTTGCTGCGTATGACCAAAATTTATACTTTGGTACCGCTTATTAGGCTCCCCGACAGACAAACAGTTATTGGATATGTTTAAGTGTTACCTCGATACATCTCATTCTCATCCTCGTCATAATTTCCTTTACTATCAACTGCCCTAATACGAGCGTTTTTCGATCTATATTCTAGAGACATGATTTGATGCAATCAAAGTTAATTGTGCAATCAGGAAATTTAATTTATAAGTTCACTTGTATGCTTCGGGATTACTCAACTTTACGCGAATGCACACCTAGCACATCTGATGTTTTTAGTATTCAAATATTTTAATGTACATGACTTTATTTTAGATATTAACATTATAACTGTATCTGGGTCTCTCATAAATCGCTGTGTGGTTGGTTGTATATACATGTGAGACAAAAATAAAACAATCTGTCTGTCTGTCCTAGCACTGTCAGTCCTCTCTACAGAACACTGTCGCCCCATTTAGGGATTGCATTAATGCTAAGGTCTCCATAACAACAAATATGCTATTCACGCATTCGGCATTTTCATTTGCTAAATGTTTTCAGATTGTTGCAAGATTTTGCCGTTAGGGGAACCCGCCGAAGGCCAAAGAAGAGCTCGTATTAGAACAGACGTCAGTATAGCAAGTTATGACTGAGCTCCCTCTGGTTAGAGAATTGAATAAGTTACCTGGAAAATACATATAGAGCCAAGGGGTTATGATAGACTAATTACATGTTAATACATTTTAAAATATCTAGAATGAATATGAGAAACATCAAATCATAAAACAACTTAAATAAAATATCTTAAGATGTTGCCATGTGATATCCAGTACGAAGTTTCATAGTTGTTTGTTTAGCAACTTGTACAGAACATTTAGCTTAAAAATATTCATTCGTGTTCACGTATCTTTAGAGACAATTTCGTTTTGTTTGTTTTATTGAAAAGAAAAGAATGAAACAATTTATAACGTCACAAATTATGATCAAAAACCGGACAGTGGCGCGCGTCAAAAAGTTCAACGTAATTTTCGAGACTTATCTAAAACAGCAAGGAGGGCAGTTAAGAGTTGATAGCGTTTGTTAGGTTATATAACTAGTATACATGTATACTGGACGCGATATCTACACCTCTGTGCATTTATAAGGCTGTTGTTAGATTTTCATGGAAAACCAGTATTTGTCATACATATGTCATTTGGACATGAAAAGTTAAGATGTATTGATTTTATATCACCACATACGTTCGTATCAAAGGTAAATAATATGTTATAAAAATCACGGAGTAGCTCTTTAATTCCCACAAATCCACAATTACCGAGCTAGTGAGTGGCTAAGTGAGAGACATCAGACACACTAAGAATTGGACAACCTCATCTAATGAAGACCGTTACTTCCGGTTGATGCACTTGCGCAATCGGTTCCTAACCTTTATCACATTTGAGGCGTCATCACTTTGACACGCTTTAAACAGGCGAATATTTCCATAATTATATGATCTGAGGTGATCATGTTTATAAAGGCCTGTTCAAACAGCCCAAAAGTCTCGTAAACGCACGAATCACGTTTGGTTGTGCGTGCCTGTCCGTCGAGAATTTGACCATTTTCACTGATTAACGCGATTAAAAATCACCGATGAATTGCGCAAGAACTACGGAAAGAGCACGCAAAAATCACTAACAAACCACGCACTTCAGCGCATAGACACGCCAACAGGGAGAATACGTGGTTGTGAGCCACGAAAGGTCCGCTGAAAAAAAACCCGCAAAATCTGCGCACTTGCCCTAATGAACTGCGTATGAATCGCGCATGTTTCACGTATGAACTGCGCACAACGGGCACATATGCGCGAACCATGCGTCGTATGTCTGCTAATCGTCAGTGGAAAGTCGTCGATGAACGCGATAGCGGCAACATGTTCGCGATAGATCACTGACATTCCACGCATATTTCGCGCACTGTCCATGTCAGACCTACGCACACTACGCAAAACTTATGTAAAACAGCGCAATACTGCGAAACTTTTACGCGAAGCCGAGTTTTGAGCTGCTCAAAGCTCGACCTCGCGTAGAGCGACGATCCGGCGAACATCGACGGACAACTACTGAGGTTCCACGTCAGGCAAACTGATGAAATGCGCAAATCGCGCATGTATCGCGTAAGACTCGAATCGTGTGTGCGTGATTCATGCGTTTACTCGACTTTTGGACTGTGTGACCAGGCCTAAAAATAAATTCAAATGTCATTTCCCTTGTCTCATTTAAACCATTGCCTTAACAATATCAAAAATTCTGAAACTACTAAATTTTAGCAACTTCATATTAATTTGTATTTGTAAACCATTGTTTACAGTTTATAAATTTTCATTATTTTGATAGCTTTGAAAACGGTGTAAAAAGGATACGTGAAAACGGTATAAGAATCTTTGTAGAAGTGCGTGGATTTGTCAACCTTTACATATAATTTGTTGTTGGTTTGTTCTCCTTAAAGTCTTTAATGGATAGCTGCGATGGTGCTGAAACCTTTGGGATGTGGGATGCTTATCGCTCCAGTCTGATTAAAATCGAGAAATAAAAGTTTCAAAGTATTGACTCTACCGAGGCTCAAACTCTATATGTCTAGGCTATCCTCTCCCCAATGGTCTGAAGGCAGCCTCACTGCTCGCACGTGCTGACACCAGTTTAGCGCAGACAAAACCTAGTCATTAGCGAACCAATCACATCATCGCGTTTAAAATAAGGATAGCGGCGATCGAGGTTAACGAATGGTAAATGAGAGTTACTTGCCCCTAGCTCCTGATACCGAATGCTTTTGCCGCACGCATTGTGATTGGTTAGCTGTGTTTACGTAAGAACGTGCGCTACAGTAGGTAGCGATCAGACCCTTGTGGAGAGGATAGCCTAGGCATATACAGTTCGAATCTCGGTAGAGTCAATATTCTGAGACTTTTATTCCTCGGAACACGGTCGATTTTAATCAGACTGCTTCCCGCTCTTACTGTATGCCAAGTTTGGCAAGAACATCTGCCTGTATAGAGATGTCGGCTCAGCAGAACTTAACTTATCACTCGGGACTGTCGAAAAAACTAAAAAAGGAAATTAAACAACATGACCGTAAAGTCACTATTGAAGCAAATAAATAAAATCTAGACTTCCTACGCGTCACTCTCAAACTCATCAGCAATAACTTCAAACTCTTCAACAAACCAAACAATGTCCCACAATATATCCATTACAAATCAAACCACCTACCTAGCATCTAAAATAATATCCCTGCAGGCATCAACAAATGACCTCACAGTTAAATCAAACGTAAGCAAACACTTCCTCGGCATCCTCCCCATCTCATTCCCTAAAACCAATCCACTTAGCAAATACTTCAACAAAAACACAGTCCAGCTTAGCCAAACCTGAAAAACGTCATTGGCACCAACAAGGTCAGAACAACCAAAGAAGGTGCCAATGACAAAACACGCAACTGCCGAAGCCCCAGAACTTGCCATCTAAAAGAAAATTGTCTTGCTAAATCAGTTATTAACCAATGTAAAGTTACAACAAAAGACAATGTCGAAACATATGTTGCCTTACAGAAACAGAATTTAAAACCAGGTACAATAACTATAAAGCATCCTTCAACAATCCCAGTAAAAAGAATGCTAATAATAATAGCAAATACTTCTGGCAAATTAAGGGGGTTAGCAATCGAGTGGTCAGTTGTCGTCAAGGCAAAACCATACTCAAACACAAGCAAAAGATGCGGCCTTTGCATACATGAAAAATTCATAATCATCTGCAAACCCAACATCAAATCCCTGAATAAACGCAATGAGTAGGTCAATACATGCAGGCACATCAACAAAATTTGCGCAAACACCTTAGACCAAAAACGCAGACGACCGGGGGAAATGCCCACGGGAGAGGGGGGCATACTTTTCAATTATGCCCACGGGCCATGTTTTATCCAACTTATAAAACGACAGAAACAGCGGGAAAACAATTTTATACTAAAATATTAAGTGGTGGACACCGTAATGAAAAGTCATTGAGTGTCGATCCAATATGTTTTCGGTTTTGAAATGCATCGCGTTAGCCTTGGTGTGCGTTGCACGTGCGGCCAGCATTTATCTGCAGTGGTACATTGAATCTTTAAAATCGACTGAAAATCCCTAGACCGACAAATAATCTTTATGAATGGTAAAATAAAATTCTTAACCTTAGTTTACCTTTAAGTAAACATCATAATATAAAATATCAGACCACTCAAACTAAGACCTTTAGTTATTAAAGGACCTAACTTAACATGTTAACGTTGTTACAGTGGCTCAGTAGTCAGAGCGTCGGATTCGGCGTTCGAATGTTTGCCCATTTTCAAAAAACAACAAATGCACGTGTCAAAGCGGAACATGTGCATTTGTTGTGTTTTGAAAATGGACAAATGAGAAGGGAGGTCGCATATTACACCATGCTTTTTACATCGATCTGGCAACTTCCGTCTTGCGACGACGCAATATAACTCGCTTTTCACTAATTGAAGTAACGTAGCTCTAATTAAGAAGGTGACATAGACGTAATTTCACTTTTAAATTGGAGGTAGGTCATTCATGAATACGTTACGAGTGATATTTACCGATGTCACTTTATGAGTATGTTTATAACAGTACAAATATCGGAGCCTGATATGGCTGTGTAAATTGCCTTGTTATATATTGCATATGACCTGTTTCGATGACTCCTGTGCTTATGAGAGGTACCTCCGTTATGAATTAGGAACCTCTTTTGGGGAGAATGGGTCTGAATATGCATACACAGAAACCATGAATTATCCTTGAGTCCCGAAAAATGTAAGACTTAGGCCTGAAAGCTCATTGAAAGAACCCTTGACGTGTCTTACATGAAGTCTGAATGACGTTTAAAGAAGAAACTTTTGCTCTGTAGATCATCAGTCTTTCGCGTTTTGTTACCTAAGGTCGAATACTTACATTTGACATAATTTTAATGAACGATCAGGAAACCCATTTGCACATTGTGAAGTGACAAAAACTCTCGTATCGAAGTTTTTGTTTGTTCATTTGTCAATTAAGCAAGTCTTTGATACTACGCGACGTTATATTTAACTATAATATTGAACAGCAAAATTAACGTTTTTATAGTGGCCCAACCTGCCATGGTCTTCCCAATGATCATTAAAAAAGATGAAAACTCTTAAAGGTTGTCAAACGCCTATGCGAATAGTCATTTAATCTGATTTCTTAACAACCCTTTACCTATAAATTATAAACTTTCTATATATTTAACTTTGGGTTTTTCATTCTTAAAGAGCCACTCCGTGACTTTCATAACATATTATTTACCTTTGATACGAATATGTAGTGATATAAAATCAAAACATCTAAACTTTTCATATCCAAAAGACATATAAATTACAAATACTGTTTTTCCATGAAAATCTAAAAACAGCCTTATAAATGCACAGAGGTGTAGATATCACATCCAATATACATAGATACTAGTTATATAACCTATCAAACGCTATCAACTCCTAACTGCCCTCCTGGTTGTTTTAGGTAAGTCTCCAAAATAACGTTTGACTATTTGGCGCGCGCCAGTCCGGTTTTCGATCCTAGTTGCGACGTTCTACCTTCATATTGTCACTGTAAATAAACAATAAGATTTAAAATGTGTCTTTTTGGTAACAGTCGATACTTCGCGATCAAATGACACCATTGATTAAGTTTGGCATATATGACTCAAATAACTCACGGGGTGGCTCTTTAAACCTCTTTGAGGCTGACAGGGTGATCCACAGAGACTTAGACCCAATGTACGTTGTACAATCCTTCATATTGTAGGCCTACATAGATATTTTTGGTTTCTGTAAGTTTCAATTGGTAAGCTTAAAATGCAGGCTTTCTCGATTATTATAGGCCTACGTTATAAGTAAGCCCACGTACACGCACTAAAATAGCGTATATATATATATATGTATGTATGTATGTATGTATGTATCTCAAATCGGAGCTTTAGATTCAACTCGCATATGTGTATGCACCTCAAGTCGGACGATTTTGATCAATTGGTTCCCGAGGGTGTGCCTGTAGGACGTGTACACAGACGACGTGCATAATGGGCGCTTGACCTTCTGTAATCTTGGGTTACCTCGATAACAGCCCTCGTCGTTCTCTCGGGTTGTATGACGCAACCTACGTTAAAAAAGTCACGCTCGTAAATTTAGACATTGGCCCTGTAAAGTGGAGCAGGAATCCTGTTGCACTCACAACCGAGGCGCTAACAAATTGGGTCAACATTTTTGACCCATTTGCACTATAATTCAGAAGCAGAATTGTGCAAAGCGTCTGCCTAGCACAAACGAGTAATCCATAGATTTTTCGCTGCCAAGAGCCCCAGAAGAGTATTTACCGACATGGAGGCTTAATTCAATTCAAAGAAATCGATATCAAATCAACAGATGTGTGTGCTGTGCGAAGGCGTGGGTATGTCAACAACCAGCCTCACCTGTCGTGGAAAATGAACTCGCCCAAATAATAGCTCGGAAGCCGTGAAGCATGTCTCAATGAAATCGGTCTAAATCAGGTGGCGAATGTATGTCAGAATGCCTATTAACGACTAGATCTGGGAACTAGCTGATTACTGAATGTGGACATATTACATTGGAGGACTATTTTACTTCGTCTCGACGTGAAAGATTTCGATTTCAGGTAAGAAAATCTATGAGTAGTACTTGAGACGCGAGAGGGTTTCAGAGCTCGGCCCAGAAGCCTAATTGCACGAGGCGGCGGTATCTAGAAGCTTGCAACACGTACGAGACCCAGATATTCTGTTCTCATTAAAAATACAGACATGTTTCGCATATTTCTGTTCATTATACTCCCGTTCAGCAAATTTATCGGGGCTGATAGAACTGAAGAGACGGGACTATTTCGCGAAAGGTTATTCTATGTTCTGTATATTGGTGCCTCAATCGGCTCATATTTGTCTTCTGTTTAATGTTATTAAACGGGGCCTTTCATAATTACATTAATGTCGGCTGCTTTCCCAGTTAGTGACGCACATAGGCAGTTATTACGTCAATATCTGGCGGAGATGATCGTTATTCAATGACCGAGGGCCGTTATCACATGGCGAGAGTTAAGTACTCGTTACGCAACATGGAACCATCCTACATAGGGGTGATTGTGCTTATACAGGGTCAACGCCGGGAACAGGAAGTTGACATTGGTGATTTTATGTTTCTTGCTTAAATATTTACCCTATACGCCTGATATCATATGTGGAACATAAAAACCCGCCATTGTTTATTTTACCATAGTCTCAAGTCATAATAAATTCTGTGTATGAATATGCATAGTTATAAATAACAAACTGAATCGCTGAAGTCGCCTTAATCAAGTTAATGTTTAGACTATATCATAAGATTCAGATTTCATTAAATTATTTTTATATTTTTAGGTAGTGTATCTATTTATGACAAGAAAATGTAAAAAAAAATTTCACATATGCTTAAGAGCATTTTGTTGTATAGTTTTTGATAAACCTTTATACTTATTAATATCTAATTATGCAGAAACGGGATTGAACATTAATGTTGAATCAGATGCTATTAGTGTTGAAAAAGAATCAGTTATTTAGTTAATATATATTAATTTATGTACAATGCGTATTTGTATGTTATCAAATTGATGCATCTACATTCCATTCAGTTTTCACAATGACCAAGTGGGATAGTCAAACAGGAAATGTTGAACATGTGTTTCATTTAAAATGTAAATGCATACATTTTTACAAAAGTATGTGAAGCACATCTCCCCTTTTTAAATTACGTACACAATTCTACACATTCGTTCTTCATTACCTTGTATTCACACTACTGTTTTTTATGTTAAAATGTCATGTTCTATTGTTGTTTTAGACTATTCTACCTTAGACTATTTTATTATATATATTTTTTACTATTTTCATTCACAACCTTTGTCTGTGTGAAATCTTCTTCTTCACTGTACTTTGCAACACATGCTGTAGTTTGAATGCACTTTTCAGTAAACAGATACCAGAACTGTTAGTGAGTAACCAGGGAAGAAGTATCATTTGCATGAGAAACTTACATCATCTTCAAACAAGATAATTATGTTTATGAGGGGTGAAACAGTATACTTAACAGTATGTTACAGCTCCAGTTTTTCTGCTGTACAGAAGTTGGTTACATTTTTGAGTTGGTTGGTGGTTTTTTTGCTTGAATATTTAATTTAAAGAATGAAAAACATAAAATTACTGAAAAGAGATAAATTTCAATAATGTTAATAACATAAAATAATATTTAAATATGGTAATTGGTATGAACTGAAATTTCACTTTGAAATACGGTGCAATGAAGCAAAAGAAAAATTCTGCAGTTCAGCTGCTGTTAATGTGAACATGTTTCACCCAATATGTTGATGTTTTACAAATCATGAATATAATAATTTTATTTAATAAATAAAATATATATATAATGAGCAAAAGAAGTAAGGGACCATTACCACACAAATGTGCAAATGATTTTAATCAGAAAAGTACAAACGGTATTTCATGTACACCCATGGTTCCCTAGTTCCAGGCGATGCTTGCAAGTTTCACTTCAAAGCATAGCCACGATGGCTTTCTACCTGCAATAATAATAACAGCTGTGATATAAGTGAAATACTCTTGAAAGCGGTGTCAAACCCCAAATCATCTCATATTGAAGACAAAAATGTTTTGAAACCATCTGAAACTAGACTAGTAGCGTCTATGCCCACCTTGTGCAGTGCTAACAGCCTGACAGCAACTTGAACAGCTCAGTAAAAGGTTCCAAAAGAGTTTGAGGAATTAATTAACAATTGGCATCTGCCAGCACATTAAGCATACCCTTTCACACTTCCATAATTCACATAGAGAATGTCAGAAGTATATAGAAAGACAGCTAGGAAATTGGCAATAATTGCACATATAAAACCCCCCAAAATAATGTCACCATTCAAAATAAAAACAGGTGGTCCTTTAATTTTTTTGCTCAGCATACAACTTTGATTCATTTAATTCTTAGTGTGTACATTCTTTTGATGAGATTTATGGCAATAATTCAAAATAGCAAATATTGCAAGGTTCATTCTTTACATCTAGGAATTGGGAAAATTATCCCCACAGCCAGTAAGTTGCAAACAACACTGGAAAACTGCTATGCTTTGGATCTGATGATGTTATATTTCAGTGCAGTTGCAACCCCTGGTTTACTTTTTATGAATAGTGCAGTCGCTCTTGACATTCAGAAAGGGTTTTTGTTTATGGTCTTGTTCTTCTGATTTCCTCCTTCACCATATTTGCATATGTATTATGTACAATGTTTTTTATGCCAATGAAACAGATTTTATTGTTTCTCTCTTGTTTGTCGGACTGAAGGTCTGTCTATATATGCCATTGTTTTACCATACTTTTGCCATGACTTTCCATTGGTCAGTGTATGGTAGTAACATTTTTGGCTAGTTGCAAATTCCTGCTACTTGGTTAAATCAAATTGGGCGCAAATGTCTACCCTCTTGGGCAAATCACACTTTTAATGATCAACAAATTGTTGATACAGGAAAAATCTAATGTTATAACTTCATTACATCTCGAGGGTAATACCGTCTACCATGTCAAATCCACTCGGATGTATCGTCTTATAACAGTGTCACCTTAGCCACTAGGTGAGAAATTCAGATGTATGGTCTTTTAACAGTGTCACCTTAGCCACTAGGTGAGAGATTCAGATGTATCGTCTTTTAACAGTGTCACCTTAGCCACTAGGTGAGAAATTCAGATGTATCGTCTTTTAACAGTGTCACCTTAGCCACTAGGTGAGAAATTCAGATGTATCGTCTTTTAACAGTGTCACCTTAGCCACTAGGTGAGAAATTCAGATGTATCGTCTTTTAACAGAGGCACCTTAGCCACTAGGTGAGAAATTCAGATGTATCGTCTTTTAACAGAGGCACCTTAGCCACTAGGTGAGAAATTCAGATGTATCGTCTTTTAATAGTGTCACCTGAGCCACTAGGAGAGGGATGACACTGCTAGAAGGGGGGGACATAAGACCATATTACCCGTAAGAGAAGTATAGAATGTATGTATCTTACGACCATGTGCAATACGGCATCACTGTTTGACTGTCGACTAAGGACTAGCTTTTCACCATGTGAACGGCCTTGACCCTAATTGTGAAGAAAATGGAGTCATTAGTCTGGACTGAAGTGTGATTACTTCATGCTAAACATGATTGAAAACAATGATATACAAATGAAATTTAGAGTGAAATCAATTTTATAAGGAATTCTTTCCAAATAAAGTAGAAAATTTTAGAAAAGCAAATCTGTATCGTCTAATTAATAATCATTAAAACAGCAGATCAAACTAATGTCAACTCTTAACACCACATGCGTCAGTGTGTTAGGTCATGTATGTGTTATGCACCACCTCTTCTTGGCAAGGAGCTGTTGCTATGGCAGCAGGGTACATGAAATTTGTACACTATGAGAGATGATAGAGATATAAAATGTGTCAGCCAATCATGAACAAGTATTTTATTAGATAATGGTAGATAAATGAGTGGAAGTACACACTTTATTTCAATATTAAGGTTTAATTAAAATTAGTGATGCGACTGAAAAATAACAGAAAGCAAGTTTTCTAGTGTCAAATTGTTTTATCAGGTAGCACAATATTTGTTGAGGTGGCAAATTTTTGGGTGCTAATGTCAAACCTTGTATGTTAGGGAAAGGCCTTTATAATTGACAGGGGCATTATTTGTGATGAGGCCTTTTGGATGCAGTATTTTTTCGTAATACGCCATGATGTTAACATTGTCACAGGTAAAAGGGAACTTTATCTTCTGAAAATACTCCAAAAGCTTAATACTTGGTGTTTAATTATCTGATCATCTGCTCTAATCTAAGGAAAGATTGTACTCAAATTGCTTTTTTCTTTTTATTAGCTGCGAAGAAAAACAGCCAAATAAAAGTTAAAGTTGAAATTCTACGTCCAATTTACGTTTATGTTAGTTTAATGATCTGCTTAGCACTGCCAACCCATAGTTGTCATTGTGTCTGCTGTGAATAGGTTTTTTAAATATTATTCCAGTTATTGGCTCCTGCCGTTTTCGAGTTTTGGATCACAAATCTTGACTGTAACCTGTTAATTGTCACCGTACAGAACTGATAAGCATTAAGATGTTAATTTTCGGAAACAACATCTGCTTCTCGATCAAATAACATCGTTTCCGAAGTTTGACATATTTGACCCCAACAACATACCGGAACTCTGTGCCCCTTTATTTACTTACAATTTAATCCTTTGTTAATGAGATAGAAACAACATTTTCCTCAAAATATTTAGAGGTTTAGTTTCTCTATGTCCTGTTAATAGAAAGTCTTAGAGTTGAAATATTAGGGTTGGTTATCAAGACTAATGGGAAACTTAATACTTTCAAACTTCTATAACTTTATACCTGCAGTAAGAATATGAAGCATATTTTCATTGTACTATGATAATTTATAATCTGATATGTATCGTAAACATCTTTTCATTCTTTATAACAGGACATAACGCTTTAATTAGATATTTAATCCATACGTTACTCGTTACTGGATATTGTTTTGAAGACTCTCATGATAATCTGGAAATGTTATCTTGTAACGTTTTTGGCTCATCAGTCCTGTTGTCCATCGTCAGTTATCTGCCATCGATAAGCTTTTCACAGTTGTGACTTCCCACGCATATGGCCTATACTTTCGCTAGCTCCAGTGACTTGCAAAGACAGGCCTTGCCCCATTTCCCAAAGTTTTCTGTGGTTGTCATTTAGGTTGCTGCAACTTATTGCAATAGTCCAATGAGAAATCTTATGGGAATCACAACTTTTTGCAAAAGAGGGCGCTGCACTGCAAAGCACCAATTTTCATGGGTTGGCAGCAAGGTTTGAATTAACCAGTGATAGAGACTGTGCAATTTAAGCTCATGCAGGGGAAGATGGTAGGTGATCCAAATTTGTACATTTCGGACTGCCCCCATAAAATGTGGGCGTGGGAAGCATTTTCCCTTGAATCATAAAAAAAAATCACCAGAACCAATTGACATAGGAGGCCTGAATTTATAGAGTTACATGTTTCTTATATGACTCAAATTTGTAATTTGATGTTGATCCTTTAAATATGGGGGTAGAAGGGCATATTTCTGATTTTTTATCTGCAATTTCACGGTCTCTCTGGTTTTATGGTTTCCATTTATGACAGATGGTTAGATAAGAAATGACATTACCTTCTCATTTCCTATTTATTTTTCTTTCACAAACTGCCAGTAGTGAATCTGAATACATATTGTATAGCTGCCATGGTAGTGTGATGATAATTGTCTTGCAGGTACCTTGGCAATACTTCTATGATATATTGGCTTGACACTGAGGCCACTATACAGAGCTCTAGTGTTAATTTCATTTTCTACCCTCCATAATAAGGTGTGGCAGGGAGGCATATTTATGGCGTTTCAACAAAACACAAACTTATTGGCGTAGGAAGCTTAATTTTTCAAAATAACATCTTTGGTCCGTGAAGATGAGATTTGGTCTTGACCGCCCTTCAAATATGGGCAGGGCAGGTAGGGCTTAGTATCACAAGAAATTTCACGATACGATACGTATCACGATACAAACTGACGATACTTCAAGTAACATTATACTAGAGTACATTTCCTTTTAGTCAATCTTTAATCAGAGAACTTTCTCATAGTCTTGTTGACATAAACCTAATATCACTCGAGACATCCTTTGCTGCCATTTTGGTAGCGACTGCAACTTCCAGTTGCAAGAACATTAACTCTTGTTAGTTCAAAGTTATTTTTAGCACATCGCGATATTAAGATTTGACGATACGAGTATCATGATATCGTTTTTGACGAATGCATCAGTGGTATCCGTGAATCATTACAGCCCTAATGGCAGGGTACCCACCCTCAAATATTCAAATATATTTGTAGGTTCAAGACAAAGATGAGTAAATTTTGTTGTCCTACCCACAAAATAAGGGCGTCACAGGGGTTCATATGGTGTGGAAGAGTTCCTCATAAACGACTTACAAAGCTTTATTGAATGGTTAATTTAATGACATTGATGCGGTTATGATGATTCAGACAACCTAAGTTTATGTATGTAAGACAAAAAATAAGGAAAATATAAAGTGAATGAGCAATGTTGGAGTTGAGGCTGAGCTCATTAAGATTCTTTTACTAACAAAGCACTGAACAGTCATGGTAACCTGGGATGGGCATTGGGAACCTTTAATCTAGTTGATTTCCAAGGCTATTGTTGATGTCAATTTGGGATGGGTGGAAAACAGGGTGGTAGTCAGAAGATTGAGGTAAGATGTTGGTGAGACATGATTTAAAGCATGTTTTAGTTGTTTTTAAGGGCATTTACTGCAAAGTTATGAGAGAATGCAAATGAATCACAATATTCTTACTCCCTAACTGTGATATTTTAAAAGAATCGGTCTACATTTTTTATTATGATTTTATAGCGTATAGTTTCATCCAATTTTGTGATTAAAAGATTTGTCTAATGCAATGACAATGGACAATTTTTGGTGATGTAATTCACCTGTTGAACAAACAGATTTTTGACATCAGCAATAAAAAAAAGGCTGTAGAGCGTATTACTCTATTTTCTTAATTTACGATTTTGACAGTTTCTAATTACGTTGATTGCAAAAACATCTCTCATGCATTCAAAGAATGAATTGTTTGAATACTCCCATTGTCTGCAGTGCAGTTTTCTCTTTATAGTATTAATGCATTCTGTATTAATAATTCAGTATTTACATAGCGATCTGTTGGAACTATTTGTCACCTGACACTCTCTACTAACCAAGCAGAAAATGGAACCAACGTATGTGTTTGGAGTATTTACAAGTCTTTAATTTGTGTCTAATTGTGGAGATGGAGCGCATATATTTCTTCTCAAAAACCCATGTGTAGACACACCGTAAATACCTTCTGTAGTCTACATAAAAAAACCCACCAATACCAGGAATTTTAAGGCATGTTTTTAGTTGTTTTTAAATACATACTGCTGACAGAAAGTATTTCAACAATGTAAATGTGTAAATGAATAAAAAAATGGTCCTTTTTAACCATTTTTTTTTAAGAATCTGTTTTCTATTTTGTATCATGATTTAAGAAATATATTATTTGATCAACATTCTTCCAATTTTGTGTTAAAACTTCTTGTTTAAATCACTGACACTTGACAATTTTGTTAATTGTTTAACCTTGAGAACAAACAGGTAGGCAGCGATGTCTTGAACATCAACAATACAAAGACTGATGAGCTACAGAGCCCATGTCTCTATTTGTGAGAAAGTAGTCTTCAACCATCAAGATATAGAGAATACTAAACGAATGGTAATGTGATAACATTTTTATGCAACGAGTGAATGGAATTTGGTATCAGACGAACGAAAGTGAGTCTGATACCAAATTCCATTCACGAGTTGCATGAAAATGTTATCACATTATCATGAGTTTAGTATTTTATTTATTACTCATCCCCACGTATCAATATTTTTGATGAATTAGTCGTCAAAACAACAGTCAGCTGATCGCGAACAGGCGTAAGAATATCAACCAGTCACACAAAACGCAGAACAAAATAGTTCGCTAATTGTAACTGTCTACATAAGTGACTCGCCTAAAACATGGAAAAAAAATTATTTTGGTGAACAAGTATATCATTTTCGAGAAATTTGTTCATATAACAAATGCTAACAAGCAACGAAAAATGTCAAGCCATTGTGTAGTTGATACGTGAGTCATGACGTCATCGGAATGTGACCTCTTTCTAGGTCAGTCAGTTTTAAGAAGTTAATGGAACGTACACTGTCAGCAGTTGAGGAGGATTGAGAATATTGACGTGAATAACAGAATTGATAATAGGACCCGCAAATGTAGAAATAAGGCAACGGGAGTTGCAAGGTGTCATGTTCAGATTGTCTGCTTGTTGAGGGGGAAGCGACAGGTTGGATGATGGAAGGGCAAAGCTGTGTGGCGTTGAACGGCCGGCAGAGGGGGGACGTAACACAACTTGCGACGGCACAGAAGTTGCGAGTTACAAAAGACTATGTGAATAGTGCTGTTTTTCACAAATATGAGAGTGATTATTGACACTTGGATAAATTATACTTTTGGATAGTCGATCACGTCTCCCTGAGAATGCAAAATTTGAAAGTCGCCATTTTCCAACTTACAAGTCACGTGATTGGACGATGTCATGTGATGTTCGAAAGTAGTTCTGTTTGTTCGCACGAGATATGGTATCACACATATGTGTGTTACCAACTCATTGTTATCTAATGAGTGATCTCACCACGGTTGAGTAATAAATGAAATTATTCAATCCTGGATTAGCAGCAGAACCGCAAACTCTATCTTAAATGTTTTGTATTGACACTTTGATGATATATAAAAATAAACTGAATAATTGATTGCTTATGAATGGTTCAACGCTTAGGTCAATAAGCCAAGACTTTGCTGACAGTATTTAATCTAATAATTGCTGAGTTACTGAATAGTGCATGACTTGATAAACAATGCTGTAATCCTATCATCAATACACCTATGTACATCATCTAATGGATTGTGTTTCATATCTGTGACACATATTCAGTCATGTAAGCAGTGATCTTATTTTGCCAAAATTTATGGAAATTTTTTTCTTTAAGATGTCTGACTGGTTGCTGTTTTTCTCCACTCAAGAGAAGAGAAAAATTTAAGTGACTTGCACATTTTCCCTCAAAAACATGCCCATTGTATTTCCATTGTTTGTCAAAATCGCTCATGTGTGAACGGTAAGTCTTCTGTTACCTCTGTACAGTACTTGAGATTGGAGTTGAAGATATCACTTTCATCCCACATGTATTCTGAGGTCATTGTCAGATACTGAAGTCAAGGTCACTCAGAGCTCGAGTTTTTAAAAGGAGGGTACATATCAGGTCAGATAAAACTGACATTTTCTTTTCTAGTAGGCATTGTCTATTCAAATTAGACCCAGTATTCAGAGTAACAGAGATTGGGAAAGACACCTACGGCAATGGGCCATTTTTAGGGCTTTTAGTCATTTTCTGAATTCTGAATGGGCCATTCCAAATTGTAGCAATAGTAAAATTTCAAAGCTTAATTGGACATGTTTTCAGCCTATGTGCAAAATGGCACATGGCCCATGCCTTTCCCGATCCCTGGAGTAAGCGAAAATATTTCATCGAGAAATAAGAGAAAATCTTTTATCCTAATGGACTAACAGTCTCAGTGATAACAATTTCCTATTTATAAGGATTACCATAGTACAAAATTGGAAATAAACCTAAAGAAACTTAAAGTATTTTCAGAACTTTTTTAAAATCAAACTAAGAATAATAAACAGACTTTAATTTTATAGAGGTACAAAGGTTAATGATCAATATAAATATGAAGAGAAAATAGTTTGTGGAGTGAACTTAACCATTGAAGAAAGGAAAATGTTAATATTTCATTTTCAAGTTACTTCCTTATTGCCTGTTCTTTATGTTTCTTTTACAAATTAGTTGTTCTGAATATTCATTCATGCATTGTGTATTTTTATGACATAATGTTAAACTACTTGAAAAAGTAAAAAAATTGAAAGTTTGAGAATTCTCTGTATGTCATGAATTGTTCATTGTAACTGTTTCACATTTTTAGGATCACAGAGTATGTTGTTGGGGTCAAATATGTCAAATTTCATAAGTGCTGTTAAATCATCGCAAAGAAGTGGTTGTTTCCGAAAATTCATATCTCAATGCTTAATAGTTAACAGTGACAATATACAGGCAAAAAGGTCGAGATTTATGATCGAAAACTGGTCAATGGCGCCAGACAATGACTCTAAACAATATCTTGGAAACTTATTTATAACAGACACATTGAGAAATAAGGATTGTTATTGCTTAGAAGGCTATTATACGAATATACATGTAAATGGGATGCTGAATTTCGACTTCTCAGCATTTATGTGGCTGTTTTTAATCAACAATCAAAAATGAGAAAATGTTAAAAAAAATTCCTGGAAACTAAGTTGCGATAAAAATTTGAGTGAATATATTGATATGAATGTCAGAGTTTGCGAAAATAGAAGTTACTCAACTTACTTTCTTGTTATTAATATTGAATTATTGTTGAAATCGTTTTGCAAGAATGTCGTATATACTTATTGATCATGATACTTATGGTACCAAGACCTACCGGTAAGTATCATGATATGAACATGTATTCCTCCATTAGGGTGTACACCTTAAATTTAACTGTATGAATTTTCCTTGTGATTCTCTATAAAACAATTCTCTTTCTAGAAAGGACCTGCCATCTGGTATTTCCAAACAACCCTATCCCCCGGTATTGTAGCACTGAATATGTCTGACTAAATGTTTCTTCAAGTGATTGAATCGTTTCTAGATCCTTCTGCTTCTGATTGTTTATGTGTGTATTAGTCTGTTGCATCAGCATTTGTCAATTTGGTAACCTTGAGGTTATGTTCAAGGTCAAAGTTTTTTTCCATTATTTGTCAGTTTTTCAAAGGTTTTTTTGCATTGTTTGTCAATTTTGATAACCTTGAACTTATAATCAAGGTCAAAGAGGTTTTATTGCACTGTCTTGATATCTAATTAGAAGGAATTTAAGGAGTTTTGGATAATATTTGATACTTTTACATGTTTGCTTAAAACCAATTACCTTCATGTGGTGACTTTAAACTGATCAGCCTGTGCCTGAAGACCAGCAGGGCTCTGACTGCTTTATCTTTTGTTGAATTAGTCTTTAAATTTGATGTATGAATTAATTATTTCATGAAATAATGCAACGCTTTTTTAATGTAAATTTTAAGTCTTTTTTATGGGTAAAGTCCAGACTTGCTTAATGACCTTGACTCTATCCAAAGCTCCTTTTCCATAGAGTCATGAATATTCAGTTGTTGCATTTGAGGCGATGGCATTTAAAATTCAGAAATATTTTTTAACCAATGCATTTATCAAGAACTCAACATGACATATGTTATGTTTTTAGTACTTTAATCAAGAACTCATTTGACAGGTATTGAGTGAATGCCCATATCTATAATTGTTTATTCATGTCAGCAATTCTAAATGAAGTATAAATATTCAGCATATGAACAGTCAAGAAAGGTGTCTGGATTTAGGAAAATGATCAGATGACATTTACAGTGGCTAGGCGTCATGAGGGAACAGTTTTGCTTGTATGTGAAGGAACTCAAATCATTATTGCCTTCAGTCTTCCTCGGGGTCCACTGAAAACAGTCAATTGACTTCTCTGGAAAAATCAGATTGCCTGAAAATATAACATGATGAAAGCAACAATTGAACTCCTGCTATTTGGGAAAATATTGACTATGCCATGACATATATGTGCACAAAGTAGAGAATCTATTGTTATTATTACTATATGAAGTATAAGTTTCACTTGTCTAACTCAATTGATCATACAAGTACTAGATCAAACAGTATTATTGTCCTCTTTAAGTGACATTCTAGAAGTTGTAGTAGTAATGAAGTACAAGATTTAATGGATATTCACCTTCTTTATTAACAGATTTGCAAAGTTTCGGTATAGCTCTTTATACCTTGCTTGAAAACAGTATAAGGAGCTATACCAAAACATCGCAAATCTCTAAATGGTATAAGGAGCTATACTGAAACGTTGCAAATCTGTAAACGATATAAGAAGCTATACTGAAACGTCGCAAATCTGTAAATGGTATAAGGAGCTATACCGAAACGTCGCAAATTTGTAAACGGTATAAGGAGCTATACCGAAACATCGCAAATCTGTAAACGGTATAAGGAGCTATACTGAAACGTCGCAAATCTGTAAATGGTATAAGGAGCTACACCGAAACGTCGCAAATCTGTAAACGTTTTAAGGAGCTATGCCGAAACATCGCAAATCTGTAAACGGTATAAGGAGCTATACCGAAACATAGCAATTCTGTAAACGCTATAAGGAGCTATACCGAAACGTCGCAAATCTGTAAACGCTATAAGGAGCTATACCGAAACGTCACAAATCTGTAAACGGTATAAGGAGCTATACCGAAACGTCGCAAATCTGTAAACGGTATAAGGAGCTATACCGAAACGTCGCAAATCTGTAAACATTATAAGGAGCTTAACCGAAACATCGCAAATCTGTAAACGGTATCAGGAGCTATACCGAAACGTCGGAAATCTGAAAACAGTATAAGAAGCCATACCGAAATGTCGCAAATCTGAAAACGGTATAAGAAGCCATACCGAAATGTCGCATATCTGTAAACGGTATAAGGAGATATACCGAAACATCGCAAAACTGTAAACGGTATAAGGAGCTATACCGAAATGTTGCAAATCTGTAAACGGTATAAGGAGCTATAATGAAAGGTCGCAAATCTGTAAACGGTATAAGGAGCTACACCAAAACGTAGCAAATCTGTCAGTAAAGAAGGTGAATATCCGTAAAAACCTTGTACTTTAATATTATTGTCATCTGATTTTTTTTCAGACAAGCCTCCTATCATATCTCTAGCACCATTATAGCAAAGTAACAGACAGATGTCATTTCTCTCCCTCATTGCCTGACTTAGGTCAGTGTGCTAAACATACAGCCCTAATGAGGTCAGGCCGGACAGCTTGTGGTGGGACACTCTTTCTCTAAGGTAGAGAGAGTAGTAGGCAAAATGTGTACCTTGGTTGTTTTTATGAAAACAATTTCATATCAGGATTTGGGGAACATGCCTTTACCAACAGAATCTTTCCAATCATCTTGACCATATATCAACATGGAATTTTCATTAGCAGAATTCTAATATTTTGATGATACTGATTTTCTTCAAATTAAGTGTCAAACATTAATCAATAGTGTTTATTATTTATGCAACAGACCATTGCTGAAAATAACTGTTTTATAGGTAATTGTTCAGAACAGTGACACTTAAAAGGATGATGTATCGAAGCTGGTTAATAACTTGATTTTGTTTTAATGTTCAAAAGTTTGGTTTGCCTTCATAGGGAAACAAAAGACAGTGGTTTCAATGCTTTACTAACCTTGAAGCAGCTCCCTGACTAATGGTTTCAGATGATGTTCTCAATGTGAATGCCTAGCTTTATCGCACAGGGAAAGTTATGAGAAGGGGCGGTTGTCAGTTACATATGTGGTTAGAGAGCATTTCCATAAGATAAAGGAGAGCAAAGACATAGGGGGGTCACTATATCATGACTAATCTAGATACTCTAGATACTGCCATTTTTTGTTTAAGACTTTTTTTTTCTTATTTGTATCATGATTTATGGAATGTGATACGGTAATATTGACTTCTTTCTATTTCGTTTTATGAGGAATTGTCTAATGCACTGACACAATTTTGGAAATATATATCAACTCGAGAACTAACAGTTGTTTATCTTATGAGCTCCAAAGCCTTTTGTTCTATTTTTCTGGGTACTGAAATTATTTAAGATATTCAGTGTCGTTTACATTTGTGAAAATGAAGACAACTTTTCAGACTCAATGTGCTCAGTGGATTCACTGGTCTAGTTCTCCTGTACTCTTGGTTAGGTATTGCTCACAGCGACATCAACAAGGATTCAAATTGAATTGCCAATTTGCATGGCATAAAGAGAATGTCACCCAAGTTCTCTCTGATATCAAATATTTCAACATTAGTTGAAAAAAGTTACAAATGTCCATGGAAATTCTACACTCACGTTAATGACATCACACAGTCTGGTCAATATGAAAGATTATCAATCAATATTGAATCTATAATGTAGATAAATATACTGTCTTTGTAAATCTGTGGAATATGACAGAAATATTAAATCTCTTAATCATCTATTAATATCTAGTTTTGGTCACGGGACTTTAAGTTAGATTTAAAACCATTTTACTTCTGTTATTTTCCGCAGATTTCTAAACACATTATCTTTAATGCCTAATTTTGTTTCCATGAAAAATGTCTACATATCTGTACACTTCACTACCCTTAGACAGCCGCGACATAAGTGAAATAATCTTGAAAGCGGCTTTAAACCCCAACTCACCCACTCACTGCCCTTAGAATTCTAAAGTTGTGATGTCATAGCCTCATCATTTTTTTAGTTCTAGGAACAAGTGTTCATATATATTGATATCAAAAGACTCGAGGGTGATATTATTCTCATCATCCACAATCATTTCTCATTATATTTCAATAAAAATGTAAGTTTTGGAATACTAAGATCCCCATTGTAATGATGTCATTGCATTCTGGTGTCATATTTATGACAACATAGCATTGTGATATCAATATTTAATGATGTAAAACAATTTTGATATCATTTACTTAATGACAAGAAGGCACTGTTAAAAATCTCCTGTGAATAATCATGTTGGGCAAGTAATCAACTTATTTGAATATGCTTGTGGATAAGCACCAGTATAGAATAATATGATTTTTAGGTAAATCTATATCAAGTTTTGAAAATGATAAATATTGTATAGCATAGTGTAGGTCATTTTAACGTGTTCATATGTAAAAGATGAAGGTAAAGATCCTTCCCCTTGCTGACACATTTGTTTGTGTCACTGACCTTGTTCAGAGTTCAGAGTTGTTATTGTGAGTAGAGCGTTATTTATGGAACACAAATTACTGTATGTCTATGGGAGCATCACAAACCACTGATATGTCTCCATGCAGCTCAAATCTAACCTCATTCATTCAGTTGTGTTTATTCAAGAATTTACAGTATGTAAGATAGTACATCACCTATAACCTTGACAGATATATGAATTGTATTTGCAAATTGTCATTTGAATTTGATTGAAAGTAGTCGCTAATGAATTGTACAAGAAAAAGGGAAATGTTATTTTGGTCGAGACTTTAGTTGTTGTGACTGAGATGACATTGATGTTCAAAACAAGACTACTATACAAGAGTATGTTTCTTCTTCATTAGATGGGTTGTGGGTTTAGCAAAGTGGGTATATGCATGGAAGCATGTATACATACATACAAACACATACATACATACATACATACAAACGCATACATACATACAAACGCATACATACATACAAACACATACATACATACATACATACAAATGCATACATACATACAAACATATACAAACACATACATGCATACAAACACATACATACATGCATACATACAAAACAAAGGAAATATTTGCTAAGCTTTAAGGTATATGTATCCAAAATAATTTTACAAGTACTGTGTTTTATTGATCAGCCATTGAGAGAAAAATATGTTTTTAAAGGTACTCAAAATAGAACCTTCAATAAAATCTAAGATTAACCTTTTCAAACATCAACTTGACAATGTCTCTCGCTTGACCTACTGTCATCGTGACAATATACACAAATAAGATATAATTGTGGGCAAGAGTTGACATTATAACCCTTAGCACATTAGTGCAACCATTCAAGCAAGGTCCAAAGCTATTTCTTTGCAAAATGATTGATTGATAAACTTTTGCTGGCATTAAAAGAGATGTTTGCTTCTTTCTTTTTCACATTTATAAGAAGTGAAGAATCCTTTTAGTCTAATACTTGATTTTTCTATTCTTACTTCTTTCATGTTTAAGCCCCGAGAAAATTCATGAAATTAACTATTGTGATTGTTATGTGGTTATTCTAATACTAGTTTGAAAGCAAGTATACACTGAGGTGAGGTGATATGGGGTTTAACGCTGCTTTCAAGGGTATTTCACTTTTATTGAGGCTACTAGTATTATTGCAGGGAGAAAGCCCGCAACACCATGTTGCTATGCATTGCGGTGAAACCTGCGAGCATCGTTTGGAACTAGCGAACTGTGCTGACATTCATTGAAGCACTGCACCGGAACCTTACTGCGTGTAGAACAGTATACATTGAATTTAACTAAATGCATAGTTTGAGTTTTCAATTTGAAAGTTACTATCAGTTCATTTTATTTACTTAACTCTTAACATAACACAATTAGTTAACCATCATTCAAATATGGTTTTGATTATGAACTCATTGTTCTCACAAATGTCCCACTAATGTAGGGGGGAGGGGGGTATTGAGTCCACTGGATCTGATTTATTTTGTGTTCCAGAATTCAAATCAAATTTTGTCCACAGGCGAATGACACAGTTCTTTACATTTATCAACTGTTTTTAATTTACGTTAAAGCAAAAGTTCAAGTCATTTAATAACCATGATCTATTCTTCCATGTTGTGCTGTTACCATTTTTTTACTTATTTTGTTGGTAAATTAATTTTCTTGTGATCGTTTTTTCTCTTTTTAAATCTGCCACTGACATTGATCCACCAGCTTCTTCTTGTAATCTTAGGAGATTTATCTAAGATTTCAACATTTTAATGTCAGAGATTGGTGTTATTTGAAGTAATATTGATTTCTGGAAATTTTCATGAGAAATTGTTTCTTTTATCTCTGTCAAGAAAGGGCAAATCAAAGGAATTGGTTCAAATATGGGTATTGTCTCTAATGTCCAGTAATTCACAGGGCAGGTACTAATATCAGAAATCTGCTATAGACACACTTTAATCATTGTGACTGTCAAGTCATAGAAATTGATGATTTGATTTGAACAATTCATAAAGACTGCACATGGCCGCGCCTTCGAAACCTGTTATATCATAAGTAAGACTTCCTACCTTGAAAAGTAACTCATGCAAACCCTTCTAGAGCCAAGAACTCTTAATTTTCTGTTTAACTCTTAGTAGGCTCTTCTGAATCTGAAGTGCAGTCTACTGTTCACAGGTTCAAAGTCGATGCAGGGGTTAAAAGGTCTCTAACTCACAGATCACTGACTTACAAATATTAACCCTTTGACCCACTATGAATATCACTGAAAGTCAATGACTCGCCTCTTCATAAATAATCAACTATACCAAATTTGTTTGACTCAAGTTGTGTGACATAATGCCAAACACTGCTGAAGTCCACGACTTATCAACTCTTTAAAGTGTTTCTTACCCTTCCGCTGCTTCAAAAAGTTTTAGCAAAACGTATCCATTTTGAACAAACTACTAGAGTAGCATTTTGAAGGACTCCTTTTTCAGAATTTGCCTACTATATCTGTTGATCTTCTGAGTCTTGTTTGAACATGGATGTCAAGACGTGCATGCTCCTAGGCAAACTTGAACCTATGCCGGTAAACTTTAATTCATATGTCACAGTTTCTAATTTCATTTATGTCAAAATGTCACTAACAAAAGCAGCTTGACAAGACGTTCTATGGAATCTTGCAATGTCCTGTATAGTGATTGAAGGACTTGTTTATGGATAAAATGTATTAGTGTTACATCCTTACTAGTTCCATCTGATCCGTGCAGTTTCACTGCAATTCATAGCAACAATGGTGTTACGGGCTTTCTCCCTGCAATGATACCAGCAGCTGCAATATAAGTGAAACACTCTTGGAAACAGTGTTAAACCCCAAATCATCTCACCTCATATCCTTATCCTACTTATCTTATACTTAGTGTGTATGTGGAAACATAAAGCTAACAGAAGTTTCTTCTTTTGCAGAATGAAGTGTTTACCTAGACAAGACACTACCAACATGTGTTCCTATTTGCCCATACCAGGACTGCTCCACACTTTCAGGTAACATGCTTCTAAAGCTACTTATTTATTAGTTCCCATAAATCTTTGAATAATTGTTTGTCTATTATTAATTTTAAATACTCATTTATAAGTTAAGTTCCCATAAATCCTTGAATAAATGTCTGTCTGTTATTAATTTCAAATACCGATTTCCCGAAATGATATATCAGGACAGGCAATTCTTTTTTTTCGAACCATAAAATATCTATACTTTCGAAAAACCAAAGTTGAATAGAAGCATCTGTAGATTCAAAGAAGTTCTTACAATCAGGTAGAAACATTACCTATAAATGTAAATTTTATAAGATAGATTTGAATTTCCTGAATTTAACAGAGTGATTATTCAAGACAGGCAATTATTAATTTAGATGAGGGGCTAAACTCAACGATTATTCAAAGCAGGTAATTATTCAAAGACTTACGGTGTCTGATTAGTGTATTTTGGTGAATACAACCAAGGTGTTTTACCTACTTCTCCTTCCTGGAATCTATGCTGGTGGGAATAAATGGGTATAATTACATGTTGAACTTATAAATAGATATCTACTTATCAATTGATTCTCAGATCAAATATTAATTATGAAAATTCCATTATCTCTGTCTTAGTTTGTGCAGTGTTTCAATCCCACTTACCGCAATGGTTCTACACTTTTCAAAAAAGAAACACAAAAGTCACTTTACAAAGATTTTATTTCTTAACCTCGAGATGCAATATTTCATATAATTTCAGGGGTAAGAAGGTAAAAATTTAGATGTGTATTTGAAAGTTGTTGAAATGTATTCTGAACAACACATTGCTACAGCATTATTTAATGCTTCTTAAACAAACAATAAGTTTCAAATGTCCCTTTTTTTGCGCTGTGGCTGTAAACAATAACACAACAATGCTGTTATGGAGGGTAATAGTATTGCACTGTTTTTGTTGCTTTTAAACGAGTCAAGCGTTATCCAAATCACTTTTAGTTTCTTTTCTGAAAGAGTTTATATATGACATCATGTAAGAAACTTTAGATGTGTTAGATTAATATCATCAGTTCATCCTTATCACATTTGTCCATCATTGAGAACTTTACGGCTTATTGCACACGACTCTTATGTAGGAATGCCACGATACACGGATGCATCAGCGCATCGTCATGGTCCAGTTGACAATACAATATACGATGCAATCATAAGTTAAGTTTGCTTGTATCTGTGTTTAACTTTTGGTGGAGCAACTTACTCTTTCTATAAAAATATTGAAATAAGAGATCAGTAAAATGGTATCCCTGCACAAAAATGTTGTGTTTACTGGATTGTGATACAGATCGTATCGTGACCTAAAAATCGTGACATTTATCATATTGTGAGGTACCTGTTTGAAGACATGCATATTCTTATGTGTATGAAAGGAAGTAGCTGGCTTCAAAAAGAAAGGATTACAAATGCAGCAGTTTTAGTTTAAGTTTACTCTAATTATCTTTCAACCTTGAGGAAATTGGTTCTGTTATCTTTCAAAAACATGATTCCCATTTTTTACTTTTCAATTGGTAATATCAAAAATGTACAAGTCAGTAATAAATAGATAACACTTGTAAACAAAATATTGTATTATATTGTATGAGATAGGTAGAACTTCACTTAAATGCATTGTCAACGTTGATGTACATTTGATGCAAACATGCGATTTAAAACTACATCCAACTTTATAAAGCTTCTACCCCTTTTCAGTTTACCAAAACAGCTTCTTTGCCAGACACTACATACTACACCTTACAAGGACTTCACTTACTGTATTGTTTTCCCTTTTCAAACATATAGCCAATGGTTCACACTCTATAATGAATGATGTCAGAGGTGTCAGGTCTAAACATATCATAAGTTATGCAAGCATGAATCAGGGCTCTAGATAATTATTTGGACTCAGGGGTATTTCACTCCTCAAAATAAAAATTGAGGAGTAAAATTTCCACATGAAACAAAATAGGAGTACTTCAAGGTTAATCGTTTTCAGATCCTCATTCCAAGTTAGCATATTTTCGATGATAGTCGTTGATAATATTTTCCATACGTTTAAGCTGTTAATAAACGAGTGATTTATGAAATATAAACTCGGCAATCTTTGTTTTAATACAGGTTGGCTACTATTCGATACATTCGATCAGACATGTAGAAATAAAAGTTTTTTTGACTCCTGAAAACAAATATCTGACTCGTATTCTGGGAAAGTTGTGCGTATCTGTCACTCATTGATTTCATTTTTAATGCGTATATATGAATTAACCATGCGTATTTTACGCAGATACGCATCTTATCTGGTGCCCTGATGAATGTCTGGACACATTGATAAAAGATCAAGTGATTCAAATGTTTGATTATTGATTGCCATCTTGCTACATCAGCGTATATGTCTCTGCCTAGCTCCATCATATACCCTGACATCCTCTGGCCTAAAACGTTCGTATTGCTAAATATTGCAAGCCAATGAAATGACTCCCATTCAGCGATAGCAGCACCACCAGGATGGGAATTCAAACAAATGTCATTGTAGGCTATAAATATCTATGAGTAACCAGCCATAAGCAATACCAGCTTTTTGGGCCGAAGGATATTAGGGTATATGAGGATGATTGATTGCTGGAAATCATACCATTCTTCTATGAAAACTGGCGTAACTGAAAGGCACACCATTTTAGAAGAGTTCCAAAGGGAAAGATGATATCATTTTAGGCACGATGTTACTTATTTTATCCACCAATAAGTCAGGATGACTATGAAAAAAACATATTTACTTTATGTGTTGAAATATGAGCTTGCCAATGAGTCCATTAAAGGATACAAAGTATTCAAATATTAGACAAATTGAACATAGTGTGACATAATACTTATGGAATACCCCTTGAGGTCCATGTGGTTCTCTGAAGTTTATACTAACATAACACTGTAATTTATGTTGTAGGCTTTCTCGGTTTACTGATACTGGTAATTGCAATATAAGTGAAATTCCTCTTGTGAAACTACTTGACACCTCACATAGATATAGTCCAGAATAAGGGTGCAACGATACACCGATACACCGGTGCATCGCGGTTTTTGACATACGATACGATACGCGATACAATTTTGCTAGTAAATCGATACGGTACGATACAATTTGCACAAAATGTAATGAAATTTAAACCTTTACAAACACATCAAATATTCACATTCCCCCAGTTGACTTATCGTGTGGTTTGTGTTAAGCTCGTAACTTGCCTGAAATGCTTAAAAATTTCTAAGCAATGCAATATGAGATTGTCGTTATTAAACAAACTGTTGTATTTGCTCAGATGTTTTCAATTTTTGTTCTGTGATCGTCAATATTTTTTCCAAAACTTTCAAATACAAAGCGTATATAATTTAAATTTTAACCAAAATAAATAACCATTATTCGTAATTGTACTAGATATAATTAAGACAATCAAGCTTTATTTATTTTTTTAAATAAGATCATAATATCTAAATGATAACGTGTTCTGAGACTCAAAACGCTTCACACAAACACAGCTTTCTTGGAAAACAATCTAAAGCGAAAGTACGTCGTTGTGCTGTTGACTTATTGGTTGAAAGTTAAGCGAATGGCCAATCAGATCAATTCGCTTGATCGGCAAGGCCAAGTTCGATTTCAATGTTAGACTACTTCAATCTTAGTTGACAAAGACGATATACCATCTCATCCTTTTTGACAGTTTTCCCGTCATTGTATTCCACTGGAAAAACACATGTTTGCCAAACGGAAGATTTAAGCGAAGCAGGGCCTTTTCAACTTCAAGTTTGATATTGTCGTCATCTAAACTCGTTCGGCCATCGTTTGATAGCATCATCAAAACAGCTGACGGATTATCTGGCATGATCATTGATCACTTGAATATTATCTATGATGTTTCCACTTAGATTTTAATAATTATTTATTTTTATCAACTGATAAAAAAACACAATTAGTAAAATCACACGAAAAATATTTTATAGACACTTTTGTTTTCTTGAAAGTTTAAACAATTGAAACCGAATATCTGTTTAACCTGAATTTCTATGTATTTGTCAGTTGTCACAAATGTTAGACACACCTCCAATGTGAAGTGTAGATCTTCGATTTTGTGTTCAAATTGATTCTTTTCAAACAGAAGGTATTTGCCCATTTTTTTTATATAATTTTCTTTTGTGATTTTTATTTTGTGTATCGCGATACGTATCGTATCATGGCTGGTGTATCGAGATACGTATCGTATCGTGACCTACCTGCATGGTTGCACCCCTAGTCCAGAAAGTAACTCCTACAGGTTTCACAACATCACAGAGCCATGATTGTATCGTAGGTATGCTACTTACAACAATACTAGCATGCAATCCAGCTTTTAGCTCATACTTTTGTGAACACAGATAATCAGGAAGGGAGGTTTCTTTTCAAATTTCAAATTCAAGTTTCTGAGATGAGCTGAAAAGGATTGTGTGAGTGATTGAGTGAGGATGCAATACTAGCTGTGATGAATAGGGGTGAAACAATTCACTACTACAGTAGTTGAACCGCGGTATTTTATGTTCGTTTCTGTGCACCGTACATTAACATGGATTTTCGGTTCATTTTGATAACTAAAAAAAATAAAAAGTCCATGATGAAAAATATTTATTATCATTAAACGTCTTAAGTTTTGAAGTGGTAACGATACCTCTCGTCATTTTCCCGGAAGTAAACATTCGGAACGATTTAGTTTGATCTTTAACTCTCAACAATAATGTTTGAATGATGTGACTTTTCGAGATCTCATTCAAAGAAATATGGCGACTATTGGTTTCATACCGAACCGAAAATGTACTGAATCGAGAGTCCTGTACCGCAATACACAAACTCAAGCGTACCGTCTCACCCCTAGTGATGAAGGAGACTTGCTGTCAATAGGAGATGACCAGTGCTGTTTTTAATGGCAGGGAACAAGGTGCAATCTATGTCTTGTGTCCCTTTGCTTGGGTCGTGTATAGTAGAAATTGGCTAAATTGTCACTTTGTCACCTGGGCACATAGTTGATTTAACTGTATTATAACCTTATCTTGCGTCTACAAGGTTTACATATTTGGAGCATTATAGGTCTTTTTAAAGGTGATTGTGATTGTGAGAACCTTAGATAAGAGTGCACCTGAGTCATCCAGGAAGATAATCTATCTTGTCATTCTGTTTTAGGACAAAAGAAGGCCAGGTAGTGTTCTCTCATTTTGTCTTTAAAATCGTCCCATGGTTTGATTTTCTGAGTGCTTCTAAGTAAGATGAACTAATAATCATTGCATATTGTGGTCATTCTGTCTGTTGAGATTTATAGAGTATATCTCTCAACACTTTTCAAACCAGTTTCACAAAAAATGATACACTTGTCAACCATTCTCTTTTGATAGATATCTGCAGGTTTTAGATTTGAAGGAATGCTAGGACAGATACATGGTCCCACCATGATTCAATCGGAAAATGGAAGAATTATCTTCTTTTTGCTTTAAGCTTGGGGAGATTCTTTATGCTTGGGGAAATTGGAGCGGACCTTGATATCGTTAAGACACCGACATGCTGTTTATTCTTAAATTGTTTTATTTCATTTATTGATTAACAATCACAATAGTAGGTCATTATAAACTATTGCATCGCAATAGTCCCTATTTGGTCAAAAGTCACCAATACTACACCTGTATTTCATGCAAGGTTGTAAGAAATTGCCATATTTCTAAAAAAGCTTAAAAAAGAGTGGTTTAGAGGAATGCAACCTGTTTGGTACCTTGCCAAATGGTATATCTATTCCACCATCAGTCGAATCTTATAAAAGCTCTGGGAATCATAACTGATACTCATTTTTGTCTTTATTGCAATAGTAGTTGGCTACTGACTTACTTTCACTTTATAGTCCAATCAAGGTCCATAGTCATCCCAGCCGTAAAGAGGAATAAGTTTCACTGGACACTATTGCTTACACCAGCAATGAAGGTGTATTTTGCTGTTGAGAAGCATAATCTATCTTAATTTTGGTATATTACCTGCATTTGCACTGTCAGTATTTATATGGTTGTATAACGCCCAAAATAAAAATCTTCAGATGGCTGGAGAAATTGAACAGTAGTATGTTGTTGAGTCTTTTTTTAGCAATGTAAAGACGATCAATTCATCTTCAGAATTAGTTCCTTATCAATTTGTGCATGCATGCTGAGATTTTATGAAGCTTGAAGAAAAGACAGTAACTTGATTATTGTAAAAACCTTCTAGACTTGATACAAATTTCATTGAAAGTGTCAGATACTCGGAAATTAAACCAATGAGGCATAATGGTCTGAATAATGTTCAGCAAAGGTTAACACACACCGGTGCACAAAACTAGAAACTCATTTATATTTAATATTGACATTGAATTTCTTATATAATGTATGAAATAAAGTTTTATGCCTTGCTACATGTGGATAATGGCAAAGAATATTTGTAATGGTAACATGGGTTAAAATTTGCATATAGCATGGTTTGCTGTTTGTGATAGTAAAAGTATCTAAGCTTAGTAAACCCTTAATTTTGTTATCAAGAGACATGGGTACCAAGACTATGAATAATTTTGTTTTATTACTTTGAAGCAAAAGAACACCTCAAAAGCCTGTCAAATGTTAATACTATTGTATTGTAGTTATTTATGAAATAGATTCATATAAGTTTTTACGCTTTCTTCAAAACGGTTGGAAGATGCAAGTTCAACTGATATTAATGCTGGAGCTAATCAGTAGCATTTATACAACAGTTCAACTTGAACTTTCAAACAATATAAGGGCCATTGAACAGACATAATATGAAATATGTTTTTTATAAATAAATGCAAAATAGATAGGCAGCAAACCAACTGTTTTGACTTTCCAAGCATCAGTGCCACTCACATGTGATCACTAACAAAAAGCAATTCACAGAAGAGTTTTCACATTTTTTTCCTTATAAAGTGTTTTATACATAATTCTGAATATTAAATCTCACTATAAATAGATGTGAAAACGGATAGCCCTAGTGATGTTATCATTGCACATAATGCTTCATTTTTGGAGTTTATGCCAGACACATGACCTAGCTAAGTTCAGAAGGCAGCATATTTCTTGAATTTCTAAGTCTGAATTAATGAAGGTTGTTAAGGATTTTTATTATGTAAACTGTTCAAGTATGAGTTTAGTAGATTTCCTTGATGCTGTAAACTTGCAAAGATACAGCTTAGGGCTTTGATACAATACCCAAAAGAAATTCATATAAAACTTAGTTGAGTTACATAATTTTTAATTTTATCTCTGGAAATTGCTCAAAATGACTTGCCTTGCTTTCAGTTTTAACAAATCTTTCATTTTTTTTTTGCAGAGGCTGAAACAAATTATGGGACAAAACATATCTATGGATGCAAAGTCACTGAAATCTCATCCAGCAGCGGAGCAGAAAGACGTTGAGAAGAGGGATTCACTTGGTAGTGATAAAGATGACGACTCGTGTGACTCATCCACAGATTCTGACATGAAGACAAACTCAGTTCGGGCAGCTATAGACTCTCTCATTGAATCCTGTCTTGGAGGAAATGACGGCCAGCTTGACGAGACTGTCAAGGAGTGTGACCATGTGGGCAAAATAATCCTGTCCTCTTCGCCCAAGGAGGAAAGTCCTTCGAGAGGAGCTGATACTGTAGACATGTTTTCTAACTTCATGAAGGATCGGATAGCAGACATGATCAGACAAGAGGACCAGGCAGACGAGGCAACAACCTCTGAAGCGCCAAAACCTGAAAAGGAACCCGCTCCTGTTGTAAGTGAAAACCAGGAGAAAAAACTCAGTGTTTATGAGTCGTTAAGAAGGGAGGACAAAATGCCTCAAAACACAGTGAGGCTGCAGACATTGATAGACAAAGTGTTGGATAATTCCTTAGGAGAAGACATGCAGGATTCTGTTCCTGAAATACCATCCTGTCAAGTGTTGAACAAGCGTGAAACACCACCTGTAAGCTCCAGATCCAGCACAACACCGGAGTCTGCTCCTAAGAAGGCTGCAAATGATTCGTCTAGTATGAAACGAAGTCCAGAAATAAAGTGTTTACAGAACCGTGTTGAGTGCCTCATGGATCATATCGAGAGAGTGCTTGAGAAGAGTTTTGTGAACGACGAATATGAGTCAACTCCTGTAATTTCTACTAAGAACATTCCTAGTTCTTTAGAGAATGCTCCAAGACCACAAACTGGTGGTTCTATCACTCAAGGGAAGCCTATAACATGTGTTTCAAATAGTGGATGTACCGATAGCACCATTAGTGTTCAGGATATTGTCAATCGAGTGATTAGTCAAACTGAGGTGATCAGTAAACTGCTGTCTCCTAACAGTAATGCAGAAGGATCTCAAGATGAGTCTAAGACTGCCCACAGTGAAAAGAAAGTTCAAGTAGTTGAACATTCCAGGGAGAGTGAACGCCCACATCAACGACCACTGACGAGTTCTAGTAGGGTAGACCACTCTGTTGAAACTGCTGTAGACAGTCGTAGTAAAATGCGTGTAGATCACCAACATCACCAATATCACAGACAACAGCATGTGCACAAACATGCAGATGAGGGCAGCCCATATCAACACAAAAATTTACCTGTCGAAGTAGCAGAACCTAAACATTATTATCCAAAAGGATACTCTGTGAGTAGATATTCCCCTTTAGTGAAGCAGAATGAAGCACTGATGGCACAGCGGTATGGTCAAGGTGTGGTTGCCCCATATTTGAATGGTTCCTTACCCCATGCAGCTATGCTTCCCAATGCACAAATGTACATGTTACGAGGACATCCAATGTACATGCCCCAGAGGCAGTTCCCACCCCCTTTAGTAAGAGCTGATGGCATGTTAGCACCAGAAAAGGAAACCCCTGCCTTTCCTCATCTTCCAAGCAAGACTTGTAGGTGTTCCCATTGTGTAACATATTTCCAGTTTGAAGAAAAGACTTCAAAGTACGCAAATGTATCAGCTGCAAGTACTACTGCTATGATGCAGCAAGCAGAGGCAGCAGCACTTCATCAGAGCCACATGCAGGTTCCAATACATGGACCTCACAACCAGGCTTTGTTAGCTCAACAAGATCTGGCAAGGATACAGGCAACTTCCCCAAACAAGTTTCCAAACTCTTCCGTTAATCTGGCCAATATGATGCAGTACCAAGCTGCTGCAGCTGCTGCTGCTGCTGTTCATCCACTGAAACCAATGCCATTGCCAATTCCAGCTGCCTTAAGTCAGACTATGCCACGCATAGGGGAGCATTTCAATCATGAGATGGCAAAGAGGGAGAATGAGCAGAAACAAGACAAGATTGTGCCTCATCAAAGACCTGAAATGTACTGTCATGGTGACATGGCTCATCACTCTTACCAAAAGGACAAAATACCACAGAGGTCTATTGAAAATCCTCATGCTGCAGCTAGACCACATCATCATCCTGCAGGATTTCCACCTGATGTTTCTCGTCCAACAAAGATTTCTGTTGCTCCTCACAGGGATGAATATAATCCACCTCATGTGCCAGTTCTTGATCTCACAGTAAAGATTCCTGAGTCTGCTCCTATTGCTCAACCAGGACCAAGCTCAGCAGACAGGGATCAGCCTCTTGACTTGTCCAAAAAGCCAGCAGCTTCACCTACAGTTAGCATGTCTAGGTATATAGCCAGAAGAGACGCAGGAGGAAGTGTTCACATCAATCAGACAGAACCTTACAACCACCATCTTCAACATCTGGAAAGCAGTGTAGACAAACTCTGCCATAAGGCACAAGATGCTATTCATGGTTTTGTGCGTAAGGATTTACCTGATAGAGGATCAGCTGATCCAAATCTCCCATTGGGCATGATGTCTCCAGGGGGTCACAAACCTCAGCTTCATCCTATTCCAGCACCAATGTTTTCAGCCAACCCAAACATGCCAGCTCTCTCTCCTCTCCGAACAACTAATCAGGGTTCAATTACTCGCGGTTCACCATACCCAAATATGTCTCAGGAAAAATTGTCCCCGAAAATCCCAATTTCATCACCCTCTATGCCTCAGGCTATTGTGCATCAGCTCAGGGAATCTCCTCAACCTTTAGCATCCCCTCAAGGATCAGACAAAATGGACCCCTCCCAGAGAAGAGGGAGTGTGTCCAGGCATGAACCCATTCAAAGTATCATAGGTAATCATCCACCAAATGACATTCTTTATCTTATATGTAGACTTTGCCGTCAGACATATGGAAGTCCTTATGGATTCCGGAAACATTTTAGAAATCAACATGGCTTTGAACCAAGAGCAGAACATACCATCGTACAGACTATTTCAGCAACGAAGTCAGCAATGCAGGGTCCTTATCTTATAGGTGCACCTGAAAACATGCCGGAGCAACATGGGGAAGTGGTCATTCCCACCGGTCGCAGTTCAGCGCCTCCTGAAAGAGAAACTGTTCCTCCAAGTGGAAATCAATTTTACAGGAGTAAGAAGGAGAGCTTGTCTCCTGGACATCCACAAGGTATGTCCCCGTCTCCTCAGAGTCAACTAGAGTGGGGCGGAGTTAAACCCAGAGTATATAGAAGGGCAAGTGATAGTCGTCCAAGAAGTGCCCTTAGAGAAGATTCAGATGATGTCAAATATCTAGAGTGTCAAGAGTGTAAGCAAACTTTCCAGCTCAATGATTTTGGTTCATACAAACGCCATTGCCGTCAGCATCATCAGGCAAGAGCTCCTATCCAGTTTGTTGGTTCTGATGCCAAGTCTTCATCTGAACAAAATGAAAAGCTTGTTAATAAGATTTTAACATGTAGATTCTGTGGTGGTCAGTTCCAAAGTTTGATTTTAGATGAACACATGAAATCAGTTCATTACAAGGAACTGTCCTTGGAGGGTCAACACCACCTACAACACAGGAAATCTGGGTCTTCTGATCTTTCAAGTTCCAATTCTCAAGAACTACAATATCAAAAGTCTAGGATGGAGGCTGGCTATCCAACTGAACTTCAAAAGTATCTTTTGGAACCTGTGCCAAATCCTAACCTCGAAGTTCAGAGACTTCCAGCTGATCAGATTACTGTGACAGCCAGCCCTGATAGTAGCAGTGACAAACCGGCTCCCTCTGATTATCCCCAGCCGACCTCCACTTCCCAGACTCGTTCCTCCACCTCTGCTGCTGACACAGTCCCAGATTTACGCTACAAGAGCACCAGTGACAAGATGGCGGAGTCTAGTTCTAGCATGGAATCCAAGTCCAAGGACCTCTCATACCTTCATGTCAATGTAGTTGAAGATGACAAAGACTCTGGTTTCTCTGGAGACAGATGCTCCTCTTCAGAGTCCCGTTCTCTGTCCATAGAGAGTGCTCAGGATGGGTTGTCACAAGCATCACCTGCAGCAGATCCTGAGGACCCCCATAGTGGCTTTTATAGACACAAGAAATTTGGTGGTCATCGTAAGAGGAAAGAGTCATCTGAAAACCAAGAAACTGACTCAAAAGTTCCCAAGCTTGACCAAGCTGGTTCAGGCAAGTGTTCAACTTCTAGATCTAGCTCCAGTTCTAGTTCTGCTTCCTGTGGAAAGACTGGCAAGTCTGACTCAGTGTGTGATGAAGAAGGGTCCAATGAGTCAAATGAAAAGGATCCTCAAGAGTCCTCAACTAAACATGAAACAAAAAACAAATCAGAAGAAACGAAGACTAAGCCTGAAGAAACAAAGACAAAACAGGAGGCACGGCATCAACTTCCATTTGTGTGGGACCGTATTACTCGTATCCAAGCTGGGAAGAACATTAAGCCTCCAAATTATATGACATAAAACTTTATGTTCTCATATCAGTATCTCTTGTGTTCAATATGATTAGATAAGATTTGGTTGAACGAATTGTTAAAACTTAGATCTTAGATTTGAAAATAAGTTTTTTCATTTCAATCAAAGATTAATGATCCTCAACATATTTATTTAATTCTCAAGAGATGTTTTTATTTTATTTGTATGAAATGAACATTATTTGTTGACATGAAGTAGAACAATGAAGTTTTCTGTCAGGTAAAACATCTGTACTCTTAATTTTTGCTGTTTATGTGTAACATTAATTCAGTGTTCTGGTGCCATTAAAAAAATTGCTCATGTTTTGATATTGTAGTTTTCCAATGTGTTTGCAGCATTTAAATGACATTTCTAATTTTCTTGTAGAAATGTCACCATTTCAATTGTTTTTGCGTACCTCAAGTAAGTTCATGATAATGGTTATATCAGCTTAGTGCTATGTATATAAAGTAAGGGCTTTCATCAAATCTTGAATGAAGTCTGCAGATGCTGAAGGGCAAGTGTGATAGCAAAGGTTATGACCTCTAAACTTGTCATGGTCTAGAATTTTGTCCAGAATATATTTATTAGTAAACTACAAATAGAACACATCAAATATTTTTTTCTCAAATGATATTGATAATGGTAAGGATATTGTAACTCATCGAAGATGCTTTTTGCTAGCAAGTAGGCAGGAGATGGTAATTTTTTATTTGTTGGCTCAAGATTTGTTTTCATCCACACAGAGCAAAGAGATAAGGACCATGCCAATTTTCAATATGGAAGGAAATACTAAATCATATTATGACCAATAGCATACTTACTCATTGAATATTGAAGTGGCCCTTTAATTTGTGTGTTGATTATAAACTGTTATTAGGCAAGGCCATAGTTACTTAAAGTATAAATTGAATCAAGCTATCATTTCTGTCTCTATTTGAAAGGTTTATGAAGTTCAAGTGCTCTTATTTTGCATTCAAATGCAAAAAAACCAATTCTGAGACTGTTTCTTAGTAAAACCTGTTGACTTTCATCAGTAATTTTGGTCTGGATAACGTTGATAAATGTTGAAATAATTTCAAAGTGTTAAACATTCAAAAATAAATCTTAACTAAAATCTCAGGAAACTGTGTTAAACTGAGGTATTTTGAGTATTTTCTCAAGTAATTTTTTACATATTCAGATATTTAATTATCTCTGAAAAAGATAAGATAAGAGATAATATTTTATTATCTATCATACTTTACTTTTTGGTTTTGAAGTACTTTTATCTCTGAATGACCAAGGTAAATGTTAAGAATAGTACAGAAATTCCAGCCAACAGGTTTGGCTCTAAATAAATTATCAATTGTGTATAAATTAATGTTAAGCAGCCTTGTTAGTCTGACAATGTCCCATTTTGATATATTGGATAGAAGGACTAATGGATCTATGATTGTGTATATATCAAAAGAGAAAAAGGCTCTAAGCATGACAGCATGCGAAGCATGTAAAATTTATTTGTAAATACCTGTTTTCAGACATAGTGCAGACCAGCTTAGGCTTGGTAAAGACAAATTCATTTGAATGATTTTGTTAACACTTTCATAATTAGGAGTTCTTAATTTATTAGATTTTGTATGCTTTTGCAAGGCACGAAGATTTTCTTTTTGTTTGATAAAGTACATTGTCCAATTCATACTTATGAACAAAGGGAGGTAATTTTGTTGGCATTCACACTAATATCCTCATTGGAATGCTTTTTTTCAAGTTAAAGGTATCCTGACATATTTACCTATTTCTGTATTAAATTGAATCTAATTCCTAAATACTTACCTCAACATAACTTTTGTTAGTCTCATCGTATCTTGGTGTAAGATTTGATATCAGGATATTAAGTTAAGCTTTCCAGGCTTTTCATCTCTTTGGATAAATAAAGGATGAGAGATACCAAACAAAAAAGCCGTGTTTATATGCACCTTAAATTCCCCAGGGTATATGTGCTATCTTGAGCCTCTATTTAATAGGATGCAAATACACACAAGGTTAGGCCTTATCAATAGTTTAAAGGGGCAGTAACAAGTTGCTTTAGTTAAAAAAGGTAATCTCACAGAATTAAAAATAAATGTTACCAATTGCAAGACAATGTTTTATATTTGAAAGATGGCAGTTCCAAAATGAATGTGCCATTTTCACTGAAGCCACCAAGATCGATATAAATCAATTTCACTACAGCAAATTATTAAAATGTGTTCACACAAATTTACCATTTGCACGTGTGGGTATATAGCCCTATGCAAGTGCATATAAACACGGCTTAAAGATCATGAAATTTTAACCGTAAGATTTTATCAGATATTTGCAAGATTGTTTGCTATTAATTAGAAATACACAGATCTAATTGTCGAATCAAAGTCTGTGATAGAAGATGATCTTGAATGATGAAATCATGTTGTTGATTTTCAATGTCGAGTTTTATTAAATTTTGTGAAAAAATGGCGTCCTCAAAGATTTTAGTGTGTAGTACGCTACATGCTAAACTTGCCTATGTGTTAAGTAGTGTTTCTCATGTTGTAGATGTTTAGTGCGTCATCAAAGATGATACGTTGTTTGTTTGTTTGATTGTTTGTTCTTCACTGCCTTGTTCGACTTGTTAAGATTTGAACAGACTATGGGAAATATGTATTGAAGAATTCACAAAGATTCATGTGTTTGTTGTCTTTTTGTTAGAAAATTTGCAAGATGAATAAGTATGTACCATTCTAAACCATCTTTGGTCACTCAGGGCCTAATGTTATGACACTTCACAAATCAAACGTCGGAAACTAAATCAGGACATTCAGGACAAAATAAACCGCCCTTAAGTCGTTTTTACCCAATGAAACTGATCGATATGAGGAGATGGCAAAGTGACTTGATAGCATTAAATGCAATAGAGACCTTTTTCGCGCATGTTTGGGAATTAGAAAATCAAAGAAAATCTAGCAACCTTATTAGTTAACTCAAGAATATAAGCTCAGAGCTGAAATTAGGACAAGTTAATCCGGTTAACGTAAGACCAGTGCCTGTTAAAACACATCTTTTGAGAGGTTAGCAGGTCCAGTCGACACAGCTGTTTCATTGGCTTACACAAATCAAGAGCGGATGATTTCAGTACTGATGTTCCTGATGAAGTTTACCGGGGGTGATCTGTGAAGAGAATCAGATCTGTTTGGAGTTCTAAGCTGTGAAGTAACGCTATTGATAGACTAAAATTTATTATTTTATTAAGGATTCAGCAATTTTTTTATTTATTTTTTTTTTACTCCACCGATTTTGTGGACACGATTTAGCCAAAACCGCTTAAGCTTTTTCAGCCAAACTTGGCAATCTGATAGAACTTCATGAGAAGGGGTTCTAATAAGCTTTTGGGCTAAATCGGTTTAAACGTTAAAGGCACAGTACCACTCAAATTTTCAAAAATTAACATGGGAAATATTTTCAAAATGAACTTAAAGTCCTGAAACTTTTTTTAAACGATAGACAATAACATTTGGAGCAAAAATGTAAATCATGTCAAACTCGTAGCATGCATAGTTTCGCCGCCATATTGCTTTGTTTGACTTTTTGAAATTTACGGACCCTGCAAACCTTTGACAATCTTCTCCTCTGAAGATACTTGCATCTCAGAGCTGAAAGTTACAAATGTTGTAGCTGAAGCATTGAGGAACAAAAGTTAATGAAATTTTTGCTGTAACTTTAATACTTTTTTGTCAGCAACCTTCAAAGTCAGGCAACGTAGCTCGTGTAACCACTTTCGACAGTTTACAAATCTATTAAAACATTTGCCGCGAACAGTCATTTTCGTTCACAATAAACCATCAAAATCGGGAAAAATACCTTTTTCAAAATTAACATGGGCTAATTTTTCAAAATGTACTTAAAGACTTGCAACTTGTTTTGAAAGAAGCGTTATAACACTACAAACAAAAAAGTAAATCATGACGATTCCGTAAGTGTCATGGTTTTTTCGCACTATCAACTTATTTGCATTAATCGCAGTTTGGGTAGGAGATTTGGTCACATAAAACATGCTGCTGTGGACTAATGCGTAAGCCAATCTTCATGAAACTTTCAGGGTTGATTGCTAACATGACTATGTTTGTACTGAATGTGCTTTTACAGCGCTGAATCCTGTCGTCGTCGCTTGCGACTATATTTTTATTTTATTTTTTTTCAAATGATAATTACCTTCACCAATGTTTTTTTTCTTTACCATGTTCAGTCAAATCTAGACTTGCTTAATGACCCAGACTTATGAATGCACATGTTTAGATTACAGTCTTGAAGCAGGAATATGTTATTGGATGCAATTTCAAGCATGCTTTGAAAGTTGAAGTTTATTGGCACACTTATTACTGTAAGGTAGTTATGAATAGCAAAAATGATTTTTCCAGGTGCAAAAATAATCCTTTAAAGTAGGGTAAAACTCCATATAATATCCTTGAACCTATTTTCCTTTTAGGTAATATGTGATTACCATCACGTAAACTTGCACAGAGAGAAAGGTGATGGTTCAGCCAGGGCTGTGTTGCAATATTCTTCACGTATCCCTCACGTAGTCCGATTAACCATTCATGAATCTATTATGAAACAAATAACAACTGAAAAGCCTTAGAATGAGAATGTGAAGGACATGTCATGATAGCTCTAAATTCGATTGGATAATCTCTATTCAACGCGTGCTTGGGGAGCTCTATAATGAAAGTTTTAAATCGCAATACCACTTTCTGTCAAGACGATAAAGTTCGTTCGATAAAATTCTAGCTTTCCTGAAAAATACAAAATGACAGGAGCTTTAAGAATGTTCCTTTTGAACTAGGGGCGGGATAGCGCAGTGGTTAGCGCGTTCGGCTTCGGATCACGAGATCCGTGGTTCGAATCCCGCCAGGGGCTCGGCAACTTTGTCTGCAATAGAGAACTGTACGTTCTACACGCAGTCAGGTTTGGGTGCAATGCTACACTGAAATCCAGCGCAGTACCACCCATGGTTCGCTAGTTCCAGCCGATGCTTGCAGGTTTCACCGCAATGCAATAATCCTAGCAGCCGCGATATAAGTGAAATAATCTTGAAAGCGGCGTTAAACACCAACCCACCTCAACCCACCACCTTTTGAACTACGTCGCTTACTGCACAAATATTACTTTGATCACATCCAATCAGGCCGAGATAAGCTTGAATTGAAAAAAGATAAGTGTGTATTACTTGAGATGTCTCTATTGGGAGAAATATCAGGAGCGGGTAATTTCAAAACGAATTCTATGTTGAAAATTCCCAGGGATGATAATATGTAGATTTACCATATCATTCAGCCCCGAGTAACCCAGGCACTTATCTATGAACGGCTTAAACGCTTTTGAAATAAATCTAATATCATTCATGCAATATATGAAAGTAAATTAAATTTCTATAAAATGCTACAAACTTCGGGAAAGTCTTGGATCGAGCATAACGAGTTCGAATTAGAGGGAAATGCAAATGTGGTTCCCTGTATGAAAGGAAGTTTCTCCACATACATGACGTCTCGTTCGATATTTTAGTTAGGGAAATTTCTTAATTAATAGGAAGAATTAATAGCAAGAACGCTGTTTGACACTGATGGGGATGGTACAGATGAAGAATTTATACGGCAAGGGAGACGTCTTTTTCGGATGCGCAATTTTCGCTTATAAACCGAAATTGAGATTTAATTTACCTGAACTAATGAAGATTGAACACTTCCTGTCCAACTAGTCGATCTACCTCCGACCATCGTTCTGTTGGCTTTATGTACGCTTAATTGCTTTGGTTGTACATATAGATATCTAACCCTATGAAAATGTAACGTTACTTATCTTTTAATCGGTGAAAATGTCTACACGGAACATTTGTCATGTTCAAAACTTTTCTTTGGGTCTCTCAAAGTAAAAACGAAAATTGACACTAAAACTATGTCAAATGCATTGTAAATAACACAAAGTATTCGAATTCTCGCGGAGAGAGTACATATTGATTAACCCTTGTACCTAAATTTGTACTGTCTACACCAACACTATCCCCACCTTCCGACACTCCGTGATCTAAACCAAGAAATATTTTCACTCCTTTATGGCCGTCCTCGGCTTTTAGTAATGATGAAGTGAAGAGCATCGGGAAATTCAACCTACTGCTTCCTGAGTATATACTTGACGTACATGTAGATTTTATGACCGCTTCATTTGTAAATGTTACAAATCATTCCTATCACTATCAGATGAAATACTAAGCAAATATTAAGAGAGATAAACCAAAATTTAAATCAGGATTTTCATAGTGCAATAAGAAGTCAGCATGTACGTGCTTTACCACTTTTTCTCACGTTCAATGAAGCACAATAATTCAAGCCAGTATATTGAATCTTCCTGGTACTAGACACTATTATTGATAGGCAAACTTACTTGCACGTCGCTTCCCTTACGATACAGAGTCAGCAGTTCTGCCAATCATGATAAACAGCCTTCAGAAAAGTTGCCATATCAGCTGTTTTAAGATATTCCCAACTTCCATTTGTAGAATCAACTGAAAAGCCCATATGAATTAATGAAACTTTACAAATGCGCAGACAATCTGAAAAGTAAAAACTGCAGTCCGAATGGTTAAATCAACAGCAACGATATATGATGTCTAAAAAATAAGTTACAGTTTCAGATTACATTGCTCACAAAACCAGTTAAGCCATTGTCAGCGGTAAGATTTCCCCATTTATCATATCCAATTCATTCGATTTGTTACGAGGGTTGTCCCAAAAGCATCCGGCCTGAATATGAAAACATGCCTGAAACGCAACCATAATGTGCGTGCATGAAGAACCTTCATTGACGTGTACATGATATGAAAATCACGAGATGCATATTCTTCAATTGCATATAATAGCCTGTCATTCAAAGGTATCCTCGCATCTTTTACCGAAATGGAGAAAAGTGAATGTAGGGCTGTTTTCAAATATATGAGTTAAAAAAAATATGCTCCAAAGGAAATTCATGGGGATATGTTACAAACATTAGGTGACTCTGCTCATTAATAAAGCACCATTTAACACTGGTGTGCTGAAGAGTAAGCATTAAAGACGAGCCCCGTCCTGGTCGTCCATCTGATGTCACCACAGGTGAAAACTTTGAGGCTTTTCTTGACACAATCATGCAAGACAGGTGAGTTACTATCAGTTACTTAGCTGATATTCACCACATCAGTAAAACATCAGTTGAACGAATTATAAATGAACATTTACATATGAATAAGGTATCAGCACGCTGGGTCCCCAGAATGTTATCTGAGGACCAAAAGCGAAAACGTGTTATGGTCAGTCAACAGGTTTGAGACTGATGATGACGTCAATGCTGCAGTAGCTCGAGAAGTTTTTGGGGTCTCTTGACAAGAACTGGTTTTAAGATGGGTTGCAGATATTACAAAAACGCTGGAGCAAATGCATTGAGGTCAAGGGGGATTATGTCGAAAAATAAGTCATAAAACTTTGACTGTTTCTTTCATTTTGATGGTGAGGCCGGAAATGTTTGGGACACCCCTCATATATCCCGCATAGTCCAATAGACAACATGAAAAACGCGGGCTTTTTCGAAAACTGACAACATTTGATTTTAAATGTTCCCTATAACATTGCCGATGACGAATGAAAAATAAACGAAAATCAACCATGATCAAAAACCTTTAAAAAAAACAAAGAAAAGTGACCAAAACTTTCTCTGCCAAATGTTGATTTGGTTCGATTTTTCAAAGTTTAAGGGAAATATAATAATCAATCATTTAAGGTCATTTGTCTGAACTGGATCTGACATGAAGAGGTTTTAGTGAAAGATTTTTAACTAGTTGTCGTTTATTTATCTCATAATGTACTACAGCGTTCCTTGTGAATGTTTTTTCCTCTACTGTGACGAACGTTCACGAAATGTACCTTCAAAATCACCACTAAGCGGTATGGATAAAAGGACACTTTGACCTTTCTTTAGTTTATCATTCCTTTAGTACAATTTAGGAGATCGGGACAAAAGGGCTGCACATTGACGAAAACGGTTACGTAAAGACTGGCAAAAACGGCTCCAACTATTTTTTAGATAAATGACTTCATGAATTATGTTGCATGTTGTTATAATTATGTTTTGATTAAGTTCTTATCTTTTTAATGTCTTTGACAGTCAATTTGATAGTAAAGTCTGATGTTTATAAAATGCTTGATATATAAATACTGCAAGATTCTGAATTATAGAGAAAAAAAAAACACTTTGATAAAAATGGGAATTTATCTATTTGTAGAGGGTAGACGTAATAAAACAAATGTAAGGTATTTGCTAAGTAACATATCATAGAATTGGACCTAGTTTTATTTGAAATATTCTAAAATGTATACATTTAATTTTCTAATAGTGCTTGTCTTCTGTCACGAATCATTCAGTCAAACAATGTAACTTTAGTTTGGGTTAAATTTTGATTTATTGTTTTCACTTAATATTAAGTATCTATGATATAATTTACACTGAATAAGAAAATGCCTCCTAGCGTAGAGAAGGCAGTTGGGTTTTTACGATAGATTTCAATACTTACTTGTCGCACAATTGTCCTTCCGTTTAATTTTGCTTTGACAGGGGAGACAACTCTTTTTGACTTGTTCTCTCTTAACTCCATGGCATGGAAATGTCAACCCTGTCTCAGGGTAAGATGTATATAGCTAACGCTCCACTCTTGAGCGTCAGCTAGACGTCTTATCCTGAGACAGGATGGGAAATGTCTAGTTTTGATTGATTTAAACTTTTGGTGGTATCATTTCCAAAAGTGTCTTAAAACATATTTATGTAAAAGAGAAAGCCTTCAATGCACATTGATGTGAAACCTGCTATCTTTAACTTGTTAGTGGAACTAGGGATTCGTTGGCAGAACAGAACAGAATTTTATTCTCGTGAATCATACAAAATGATATAGAGAACATACATATAATTATTTTAATATACAGTGTATTTGGTTTAGAAAAGACTAAGAGCAGTTTTAGCAAAATGTGATAATTTGAATAAAAGTGGGGTATAATCTGATTTCATAAGTGAAATGAATTTGTTTACATGTGGATTTCTACAAAAATAGATAGGAAGTATCTTCCTGCGTTCATCTATAAGATTTACACACGATAAAACAATATGATACTCATCACAAATAACTTAATTTTTACAAAGTGTACATATTCTATTTGCTTCCATTATATTCAACCATCTTCCCGATTCTATGGGTAATCTATGATTACATGTTCTTAATTTTGTTAACCAGGTACGAAATTTTGATGGGAGATTGGCGCAGTATGCTTTCTCTCAGTGTAGAGCTGCAACCAATCTTCATTGCTTTGTAGAACAGAAGTTGAGAATAAAGGCATACGATTGCCGAACAGCATGATTGCCGAACTATACAGCTGCCGAACCCGTATGTTAAAGGGCGTGGCCGTTAAAGGAAAACATACGCATATATATAAGTACTTACGGCAGTCTATGCTGATTTATTATACTGTATATTTTTAAATTCATACTTCAGATAAAATAATTTGCTAAGTACCCTACCCGAATTTCAATTTGTCCTTTAAGTATCACTTAATGTGTTTGAGTGAGGCTATGATCATAAATTGAAAGAAAACTGAAGAGGACCACTAAAGTCGTGTAAACGTTAACGTCATGCATATATGAACAAGTATGATAGTTTTCTTATGAAATAAAAAGGGTATCGTTTTAAAGAAATGGTTTAGTGATAATTGTTCGAATCAAGTTGCTAATAGGGCGGAATAATTTATTGAATTATCTGTGTCGAATGGGAAAACTAAGATTTTAGATTTTGAAGACTACAATGCTTTAGATTTTGATGAAATTAATGTTTCATAATGTTTCAAAACTTTAAATAATCGAAATTATTATAAGATAATTTCAACCATTCGATCCTGTGAATATTCGATATCCCTTTAAACTCATTGTTGAATTGATACAAATCACTTTGTATTACATTGATAATAATATAATTTGTTGTTTGTCTCTTTTCATATCGTATACTTTCACTTGTTTAACAAACACCCAAAAAGGAGCCACGTATAACATACCGAAAGATCTAATTTATTTACGGAAGAAATCCTTTATTACAGCGGAGTGCGTCACATTCAGACACGAGAGTCGAGTGTATCATTAAACAGTTGCTTGTATACAGTGTGGGATTGTTTCGTCGATTAGTGTTTAATATATGATTTCCTTCAGTCTACGCCCATCCGTACCTCGTTGTCAAACAGGCGCCGATATTCCTTACTGAAACTACACTCACGCGTTCATGTACATACATTTCAGCATGAATATATAAGATTTGATCATTGTTTTTCTCTCATACAAATGTAATAAAGGCATTTTATCAATAGTTTAGAAATTGAGATACTATGTTTAAATAGAGGACGAAGGCTTCCATTTGGATTTAGTAGTTTCATAAATTTTCATTCACGTAAGAAATTAAACAAATTTCTTTTAAAAAAGTGAAAAAGAATACCTTTATCAGGCAAAAGGTTTGATTGAAATTTTTCAAGGTATAATGCTCATTTCTTTAAATCATGATCGATTTAACATTGATACCATTTACTCACACAATCACTAGTAAACTTCTTTCATTTTGTTGAACGTAAAGCAACCCATGAAATTGATAACTAAAAATAAATGATAAGCTGTCGTTTGTACTTTTGTTTTTGGTAATATTATCATTTTCAAAATCAATCAATCAATCTCTTTGGTTGTATTTAAGTGTAATTAAGCAAGTTTTTACTTTACATTCTCCGTTTCTTCAAAAATAAAAATATATCATGTACTGATGTAGATAAGTGACATGTCATGACGAATAAGATCGAATAACCTGATGTATGGGTTTTGACTGCATCTGTACATCATTTTATTACACCGTTATGAGAGATGCATAAGAATGAATTGCAAACTACCATTTTGTGAAATCACATTCTTACAACCGGACGAGATTAGATAAAACTATAACGCAAAAGGTTTCACAAAAGGTAAGAAGCTATTATACCTTCAGTAGGAAGGAACACTTATTCAGCAGGTTTAGTTCAGTGCAAATACATTCAGGCGCACCAAACTACATAATTATTCTTAAAAACCTAATTTTATGACACTGAGTTAGTTGGGCACAAAACATGTCGCCTTAAACCCGTCTCCTAACCCGGTTTCTTTTCACGTCGAAATTTAGATAATTTTGTCTTTACCTGGCGGAATAATGACGAGGGATAACCCCGGGTTTACATTCGCTGTTGGAAATCATACTCGTAACAAAAGTCAATTGAAAGCAGTCCCCAAAATCCTCCCAACCGACGCAACCCATTGTCTGACTCCACATTGATGGAAACTCGAGGGGTTGGAAACTATCGCCCGGGCACACCCCACCACGCCTCTTTCTGTTTTACAATAGGCCAGTCGATCACAAGTTCGTCATTGAGGAAAGCTTAGGTAAGGTTCGACACATCGGATGCTGATTTAGGAAGATGGTTTGGGTAAGCCTTTGTTCAAATCTATTCCCGAAGTTCTTCAGTGATAACCATTCATTATAGGACTCGGGTGATACTTTTGGGAATGTGAGCTTAAAGTTTCAAAAGAAAGGTGTCCAAAGTTGTGGTTATTTATCGTTCCTTGAACAGTTTTATTTTGATTAGTGAGCGTGTAAACGGCGTAATTTGTCAAATAATAAATTATCATCCTTGTTGAGTCTCATGAGTTTGGTATTCAGGAAATGTAAATTAGTTCATGAAAAGATTGCATGGTGTGTGTTTAGGAAGAAGAGTAGCGTGAAGAGGCTCGCCTATCGGCTAAGGTTTTCCATGTTGGTTTGAGGGTAAACGACATGACAAAAAGACGCACTAATATTTCAACATTATAAATATAATCTAAATTTATGGATAGAATATCGACACATTTAAATAAAATTTATGATAAAATTGATTAAAATGCTTTGCAATGCCGTAGGAAGGCTTTTCACGCTCGTTACGCCGATGAATGGCTTCACTTCATATTCGTTTTTTTTTCGGAGTGCGCGCCCTCATTTATCTGGTTGTAAAATATAAATCAACCAAAATGTTACCCTCAGTTACATGTTTTAACTGGCTTATTGCATAATCATGTCATAAAAACATACTTGCATTAACGTAACTTTACCCTTGAATTTCGTTTCCACAAAAATACCTCGATTTGAGAAAATACAGCAATTAAAAAGAAAAGATCTGGAACAAGTAAAAAAGTAAAATGGGAATTGAGGAATCTCATTAGAAAAACAAACGAAAGGGTTGTTTTGTTATCTCGGAACATGTGAGACATTCTGCAGTAGACAAATAGCATCAAACGTAAAGATATCAAGCTCAACGATATCATAAAACACACGTTAAAATAACAAGTATGGATGATAGCTTCTGTACAGTGGAGACAAGACAACCTTTTGAAGTGGGAGTAATCATAAACTCCGACACGTAAGGCTTTTCAAAATAAAATAAAATAATGCCTTTTGGCTTTATAGCCTATCAGGTATTACAATGTATAACATATGAATTACATCAAACATAAAGAGTAAGACTTTCCAGATGCATTTATTAGAGATTTTAAAAATCTGCTGTTTAATATTCTCTCTGGCTTCGAAGATGATACACAATATTAGCTCTGAAAAGGATTTTATTTCTGGAGAAGACGATGAAAAATTATCTAGAGCCTGTCCCTCAAATTATCTCTCGTTGACAAAAAGTAACCAACTCCACAATTCATAGTGGACATTTGCAAAGGTTTCTGTACCAATTTTTCTGAACAAATAGTTCTTTAGAAGAAGTCGAAAAGTGAAATAACGGTTTACGAACGCCATGCCATGCAATAAAACCATCGTTTTGTGACGACCTTATATCTTGATAATCAGAATTAATTAGAAAGTATAATACTATTTATTCAATTCAAATAACAGTTTATAATGCGTGTAAGTTCCAAACATAGCCAACATAATGAAATATTGATATTTCCACGTTTGTAATGTTTAACAATCAAAGAATGATCTTTTCCAAATCAAACTCACCTAAATATAATTTACTGTTCAAACTGAACACAAATTAAACAGATACTTTGAGTTAAAATGGTTCGCCAACATGTAAATCAAATGACATCTAGCGCGAAGCATGGTTCGACCTATTTTCATCTACTTGTCGAACGCTGAGCAAGCAGACGACACTTCTATGAATGGCGGGAAACCTCTTTGACAAACAAATTTGGATGAAAACTAAATCTGAGTAAAAGCAATTAGTCTAGACTTACACTCAGTCTTTATCAAATTTATGACTTATGAATTTTTATGCAAAAGAGAACTTAGCAGATCATTGAAAATCCTATTTGGCTCCAGAGCGTGGGTTGCAGCATGTTCCCCCCGCATGGCTTTAAATTGCACCAGTCTCTATCACTGGCTGCCAACCAGTCAAAATTCGTGTGTTGAGTACAGCGCCCTCTTCGGCGAAAAGTTGCATTTCTCATATGATTTCTCATTGGACTAACGCCATCCGTCGTAGCAGCCTTGGCGAAAAGTACGAGAAAAGCTGCAAACACCTATATCTTGTCAAGTCATCGGGGCTGGCGTAATAATAGACCATGCGTCGGAAGATGGGGGTGCAGAAGTTCCAGACATAAAGGGTTTCTTAGAGAAATGTTATAGTCACTGACATCAATAATAGGTAAGGTACCAATACATCATTAGTCTTGTGCAAAAGGTTCTACAGATGGCATCCGTAGATAGGATTCTATTGCGATGATCTATGTTATATAAATGTTAAAGTTCCAGCCGGTGCTTCAAAGTCTCACCAGACTGTGTAGAACCACAAAGATGACGTGAACCTACATCAGTAACAATAGTCATGACGATACCGAAGTTATATTTCAATTAAGTAACTCATTACCATAGTTAGACATGTTTTGGGGAACGACACCCTATTAAGGGAAGTCTCACAAGTGTTTGCCATCTGTAATTAAACAATTCTATATAATGAGCCGTAGATTTACCGCACATACTAATAGGCGGCATGATTAATCAAACCTTTCATTTTACTTAAATTGCTTTGGTTTGCAATTTCAAATTTATTCAACTGAGTTGGATTTGCTGTTAATTATCAATGGACGAAGGCTCACAATTTGTATCACACACATATACAAACTGCAAACTTTTACCTGTCTTTGACTTAGTTGTCACTTAATAAAGAAAATATCATTATCGTGAAACAATCAAAGAAATTTTAAAAAATGATAATCAACGTTTCGAAACTTTTCCGTTTCAACAATTCAAACATCTTTTAAATTGAAAGTCTTGCTTTACAGCTTTACAGTTTACTGAAGGTATTTTTTGGCTTTATTATAAAAGACAGATAGGTACATATTTATAGATCGAATCGGAATATAAGTTCCCTTCCTTTCATTTTGCATGTAAAGATTACCAAGGAAATATATGGAAGCTGAATGAGAAGAAGAATATCACTTGTATTTCAAGTATGGCGGGGTTTGATATTGATAAATAAATGCTTTCAGACAATAACACTATTGCTTCTTGTATAGATTCTCATTAAAAAGACTATGCCAAGTCTAGAAAACATTCACCCGAATTATCACATGTTGGGTGTTCCTAATGCATGTCAACACGCTGACTTAAGGCTAGTGTAACTTTCAGTCCCTGAAAATTAATTCTAAAAAACGCACATTTTATGAAATATAGGAAAGGAACTTTAGAGAATAAGCAATATTTTGTTCAACTCAAATCCAGATTTGTGTTTGAAGAGTTTATATTTTCAGGCTTTTCTGGTGAACAGGTTAAAAGTACTTGTGGACTAGACTTCATGGAGGCAACAGAAAATGGGATTTGGGGTGTTACTGTAAGCTGTTGGAATGTGGAGCTACAGAAGGGGACGTTTATTGATCAAGTGTTGGGAAGGATACAGTGATAGAAATAAAGGAAAGTAGGAGAGGAGCAGACAGGCGAAGGAACCTGTTGAAAAGAGAGTACATAGGGAAGATTGGACAAGGAGAGGAAACGGAGAGAGGGGAGATGGAAAGGGGACGGGTGGGGTGCAAGGACGTGGAAAATAAAGGGTTTGATCGAGGGGTCAGTGGGGATTTGAGTACTGCAGTTGAGTGGTAATGTAAAAATCTTTTGGGAGAAGTTTGGATGGGACAAGGGAACGTCTGAAAAACAAATGAATGGGTAAGTTATCAAAAAGAGAGATTGAATAAAGAAGATGGGAGAATAAGGGGGTTTGGTGAGGGAAATGGTGAGTTGTGAAGGGGAAGAAGAGAGAGGAAGTGTATAGAGCTTCAGTGAAAAGAAGTTGGATATTAAGGGTATAGTTTGATCATAGCTAAACAGGGGTGACAATCCCTCGCATGTATAAAACAGACGCAATAGTCTCCCCTCACGACAAGAGGTGACTCACACGAGGAATATTTGGGAGAAATGTCCACAGGTGTTGCTTAATGCACGTTACAGTAATTAAGAGCTTTTGGAATGATTTGTGCAGTCAGCATTGTGTGGCACGGTCTGTCACAGTGAATGTAGTTGCACTTAAGTATTTGCGTGTTTAGCTAATGATAATGGGATTAGAACACTTCGAAAACTCGGGCACGTGACGGGTAAGACTATTACCTGTACCGTGACTCATTGCTCGAACATCCGGAAATTTTTCAGAAACATAAGAAATGAAGAATAAACAATACTAGTGCAGTTTTTTTTAGCCTACATCATTTTGTTAGTGATTATAAATCTATTCAATTTGACTCCGTTGTTGGCATTCAGGAACAAAAAGTTAAGACAAAGAAGAATGAGAACTATCTATATGGATGTACAACATCTTTACTTTGTATTTGTATGAATTTATTTCATAACCATGTAAACAACACTTACTATTCTTTACATTGTTTAATAGAAAACAATTTGAGCTAATGTTTCAGTTTTCCGTCGAAACGCTTGAGGCTTTTGGAATTGAATGGTTGAAAATGCAAGGTGGATTAAAACTTTTCACCACAGATTAAAAGCATAAATAGCAAATTTTCAAATTAAAATTTTAAAAAGGAAGCATCGTTCGGGTCTATACTCAGGGGATTGATACGGAGTATTTTGATGGCCAAAGCGAATGTGTCAGAAATTTAGGGATGCATTTAGTTCCGTTAAAACGCTTATTTACAACTAATACCTTTTGTTTTCTTAAGACAGCATGTAACTATATCTACGTCTACGTCACGCATGGCGTGTACTCTGTTATCAAACGCAATTTCTAAATTCAAGTCTTGTGATTAAATATTATCTCCAAGACTGCAGATCAGAATAGATTACATCTAAGATTTACTCATTTTGACCGATCGGATGGTACATTCGTAAAGTTGAACTCTTAACCTCAACGGACATCTGAAAAAACTGATCTCCCGTGATAAACTTAAAAACTAAGGAATTTGGGTTATCGTTTTAATCGAAATACCATGAATGACAGTTGTATGCTATGGGGCTTAACTTTGAGACGATAGAAAGGTTTGTAAGGTAAACAGTTCCGGGAATAAAAAGGTATGCAGGACAAAAAGACATAAACTTGTATTAAATTCATGGTACTTACAAACAATAGCAAAAGGCTCAATTAGAAAATTCTTGTTTTAAGATCATAGAAACTAAGATAGTTATTGTTTTCAAAGGTCCACACAATGGAGACTTGTTGTCGATACAAGCATGTCTTTTCCTATGTTATCGTGTAATTTAAGAGTTATCATTAGATGTCAACGACGGTAATGATTAATCATATCCCGTGTAATACCGTTTTTATAAGGCAGTTTTTCGGGAGTCAAGCAAGATTAAAAACGTTGTGATGGCGCTACTTGTATTTCGACGTCAAACATATCAACTAACATAATGGTACGATTATCGGTTAAATTAATGTGGTATTGTCAAATATTTCCACAAATACTAAGTTTATTTCATATCTGCTTGGTAATACGGTATATGGTGTAAGACATGCATGACATGATTTGGTTTTGAACGTGAAGGTGTTACGATAAAGCATGGCGTTAGATATGAATGTGACGTTACGTTCAATGTGATGTTACGTCACGTTACATTACGTTATGGTATGCCATTAAACAGGATGTTAGGTATGGTATACCGTGGTATGGTACGGGATGTTATGGTATGGCATGGTATGGTATTTTACATGACAAGTATTTTATTATTTTCATCTATAATTAGGTATTTTATGTAATGTATTTGTATGATGGTATTTGACATAAAAAGTAGGCACGGAAGAAATATTGCTTGGCATGTATGGTATGATTTGGATTTGTTCAGCATGGTATTTGATGTGAATAAGATATAGTACGGTGTTGGGCATGTATGGTGCTTTTTAGTGAGTATGGTATGGTATCAATAGACTGGTATGATATCGATAATATGGTAGAGTATGGTATGTATGACTGACATGATTAAAGCGTGAAGGTAGAGTATGGTGTTGGGCACGAATGGTGTTGTATGACATGGCATGGTACTATACGCTTAGTATGGTATTCTATGGTTTTCGAAAATCTGGAGTGTTATTTTATGTTGTGATATGCTAATGTATTGTATATAAATAAGTTGGTGCATTATAGCATGATGTTGGCCATATATGGAAGGCTTTATCAAGCCGGTGTATAGTATAGTGTGGTTTTGGCATATATGGAATGGTATTGTATGGTATGGTATTGTGCGGTGTAGTATGTTGGGTTATGATATGGTATTGTATGGTTCGGACTAGCATGGTATAGAATGGTATACATTGTATGGTATGCCGTTGTAGGGTATGGTATTGTAAGGTATTTCATTACATGATATGACATTGTATCGCTGGTCATGGTATCGTCATGCCTATTTGGCCTGTCATGTTGATAATGTGAAAACAATCATAAATAAAAAATTAAGTATTCATATGCGTAAGGATATTATGTATTATTTATCAAGGATATATAAAATGTGGGTCACAAAATGAATGAATGCAAAATTATGTCAATGCCACCTGAAAATATAAAAAAATACAAATGTGTTGATTTCAAATATTGACACTTAAAACGTACTGTCGTGACTTGCATCAGTCTATAATTCATGTTGAGGAAACTTTCTGTTTTTTAAGAATATTTCGAGTACGAATGTTAACTATAGCTACCTAATGAAATGTGAACTGAAATATACTAAATAAACGAAACCTCTCTCTACGGTAATAACATATCCATTGCTACAAACGGTTTTCAACACATTTTTAAAGTGTCACTTTTTTAAATAGTTGAATCTTCGTGTTACCATACCAGTATTTTGTATGATGAAATGAAGTATTTCTTTTATTGAACTTTTATGACTCAAATTGCTCAATCCAACAACCAAAGTGGTAGTTTGAAAGTATTGCTATCGGTACTACTGTCGTGGTTTTTTTTGTTTCTTATATTTATACCTTAGTTTGAAAACACGTTGCATATTTTCACGTTGAATAATGCTTCCAAAACATAATTTTTAGTTAAATCATTATTTGTTACAAAATAAGAAAACTTACTTCAACAACAACTAAATATTTGCAAATATTTTCATATAAATGATATATCCCAATGATTAATCTGCTTTTCCGATAAGATAATCAATATTTCATCTAACATCAAGCAAGCACATTTCTGATTTATACAGAACATCACTACATGTATAGTCTTAGTTTACATAGACAAACAGAAAAGTAAACAAGGCACACGCTAACCACATAGATAAGTATACAAGTTTAATATCGGAATTTAGATAACATCCATTCACTACAGGTCTGAGGCCGTGACCTCCTGTATGATATATTGATACCGGTCTACTTTTATAGAACCTTTATGACTTCTATGCGTCTCTTTATGAGTCCTGGTTAATAGAGGGGGTGGCAAAAGGTGTCTCTGTCTCAGTGTAGCGATCATCTTCGGTGTAGTGAATTCCAGGCCGTCTACTGTTTATAACTGATTTTATTCCGCCCGATTACATTCGTACTTCATGCATATGCGAACTGCTAAGAATGTTTGTATACATATCTCTTCCCCTGTCTCTTGGCCCCGATCCACTTACTGTCCTCCTGTAGTTCATTAGGTATGTGGGTGTAAGGTTACACGGGGGTGGTGTATGGAATAGCTATGGCACCACGCGACGACTTTATGCTTCATGGTTTTACAAGAGATTTAAAAGAAGTAAGATGATTATAGACATAGATTGTCGTAGATGGAATAAGATTAAGTTAAGCAATATAACTCGCATGTCGGTTTATATGTACTTGAAGGTACCACAAGGCTTTCTTAAAGGGACGAACGTAATACTTTTACTGTTATATTACGTGAACTTTGAATGAATAAACTATCTGCAAGTGAAAAATAAAAGTATCAATATGTTAATGTGTTAAATATGATAGTGTGAAGGGGTAATGATAACGAAAAGATGTCTTCTTCTTCATAAAACATTAGCATTTATTTATTCAAGACGAGTTACCATCGAAATCATAATACGAATATTCAATGAGTATTAAACGTAATAAACACATATTTTTGTATTCATAAAAATCTCATTGCACTGATTCTCCCCTATATATCTTATACTTTATCTAATAGCTTTCCCTTAATCATACATTATATATCTGTACATAAATTGATTTATCTGTTACGCCTAGTGGTAACGTATATACAGTTCATCAGTCATTCTTTTGTCAACTGATTGTCTCTCTCATGTAGCCTATTAGGTGTCATAATAATTGTCCTAATTTTGATAATTCGTTAATATCCCTGATTCGTTAGACCAATATACAGTATGAATTACGGATGTGGCGGTTGACATTAATAGAAAAATATTTAGTTATGGTGTGATAATTGTTTTGTAAAATTGTCGTTATTATCATCATTTCAATATCGTTATTATTTCCATACACTTTAACTTCAGCCTGAATATATATGTAATTTGATTTACATGAGGTTTGATGTATGGTTTTAAAAGTTTGTAATTTCAGCCCTCGCATTAAGCTTTTTCTAATTTGATGTCATATTGCGAATCATATACTATGAAGCCTAGCTAGCTATTGTGTGTTGAATTTATGACAGCACTCCAGGACGTAAATGATAATAATACAAAAAAGTAAAAAAATATTGGATATAAATGTAAATGCGTTATATAAATGTGACGTTTTAAGTAAATAAAGAGACGCTGCATTGAATCATGGAATATTGACTGAATAAGATATGTTTAAGTAAGAATCACATTGCTGAAAAGGGGAGTTAGAAATCCTAAAGTCAGGTAGTGTTGATTTAGATCAACATAAGCCATATTTGAAAAAAATCACAATTTTGAATATTTTAAAATAAAAACTTTCAATCAGCAATCCCTTCCATGAATTCCTCATCATATTTATTTGTTCCTTGCAGCCATCGACATAGCTTTCCTTGATCGTTCAAAAGGACAGTCATATCGGGGTATTTTTTGTGGAAAAGAAATTCAAGGAAACATTCAAGTTTATTCTCATACATTCTTACATGAATATAACACAACACGGTTGAAGCATGTTACTGAGGGTAACATTTTGGTTTATTTAGATTTGACAACTTGATAAAGCGCACACTCGGTTAAAATGTGAAAATGAGAAGCTATCTAAAGAGCCACGTGATTTTCATAACATTTTATTTACCTTTGATACGAGTCTAAATGTCATACTAGTATGTGGTGACATAAAATCAAAACATCTTAACTTTTCATGTCCAAAAGACATATATATGACAAATACTGGTTTTCCATGAAATCTAAAAACATCCTTATAAATGCACAGAGGTGTAGATATCACGTCCAATATACATGGATAGTAGTAATAAAACCTAACAAACACTGTCAACTCCTAACTGCCCTCCTGGCTGTTTTAGATAAGTCTGAAAACTTTTAACGCTTTAACGGCGCCACGACATTTCAAAACATTGTTGATTGGTTTTATCATAGATCATGTGTGGGTATTCTATCCATACAAACAGTTTATTGTGATAATGTTTAAAAAAAAGTTCATATACAACGTTTTTCGTCGTGTCATTTCCCAATTACACAACACAGCGGACCGATTACCGAGAGGAAGGACACTTTAAGTCAAAGTTTCTCTGCATAGTTTATTTGATGACTGAATTGCAGTAGATTCTTTAAGTTTAAAAAGTTTCATGTCATTCTGGATTAATTCCTATTCAATCTTAGTTCTACAACATGTGTCGAACGTTTGCATTTAGAAATAGTTTGTTTAGAATTGGAATATACACTGTAAAATTTCGGCTCCTTATTCAAGTAAAGTTTAACGATAACGGCATCCAGGGGCATCTCATGCTGTAGAACATCTACCTATTCACAAATAATCTATCGTTAAGTTTCTGTAGTAAATCTTAATTGATTCTTATTTTATTTCCTCCTTGAAAATGGAAATTCTTGTTTACTTCTGCTTATCAATACGTTCATTCTTTTGGATCATGACACTATGATTGTAAGCATCAATGCAAAGGCGAAAAAACAAGGTGAAAGTATAGAAAGTTATTTTTGATAAACCAATTCTTTCTCCCATATAGTGTTATAAATTCTCATTGTTAAAGATTTTCATGTATTTCACGCTCTTTAGTCGGGCTTCCTCGAAAGAAAGTGATGTTTTGGAGTTTAGGCTTTCTTACTAAGAGAACACCAAGACTTAGTGATATTCATCATTACCACACTAATATACCGTTTAGATAACTCAAAAAATTGCAATTGATGTGGTAGGTATGAAATGTTATAAAATAAGAAGCGCGATTAGATATATATATTTACGACATTTTATCATTCTAGTCTTTTTTAAGCAAAAATAAAAGATTTTCAAAAACGAAGGTTTGTAAGGAAGTTCTAAATATTACTCATTCATGAAAATCGCCCAAAGGAAAGTAGACATTTGACAGGCCTGTAAAAAGTGTCATAGTTTCTTTTTCACTTAAATATAATCAAGTAAAATCAATAATCAAACCGGTCACTATGATCTTTAATCAATGAAACTTCAATCACGTCATCAATTATGTAATCTTTTTTTTAAGTCGCGTGGAATGATGCTCAATCTTGAAGACGATGTCATCACTTCAGTTGAAAGTAATTGCAATTGTACATTGCATTTCCTCTCCGATATCAGCCCTCATTAAATTTTCCCTTAGGCTGCAATTAATGAACATTTATTTAACTAAAACAACTTCTTACGTAATTTATCATTTCTATATATATACTCACTGATTTACCATGACAGCTTGTTAATTATGTTGTATAAAGTGATTTATTTGAGAATGAGTATATGATGAATAATTAATTATATGGATTTTGAAAAAAAACCTGTACAAAATGTATAAAACAACAAATAAAAGTGCAAACATAAATCAAAATTTAAACTTTTTTAATCAAATCCTGATTTTTTTATTGAAAAAACTGATCGTCAGTGATTCTAACCACGTTTGTCTACCATCAAGATGAAATGATAATAATTAAATCGTAACCACAGTAACAAACTTTGTACATGACTAGTATACATATGCATTACTATGCATTAGGTATTACTACGTTAATTAAGTCATCAAATCGTTAAAAAGCTCAAAATATCATAAAACATCACAATGCAGGTGCTGTATTTAATAATATTACGTCCTATGTTAAACGTCGGATCTGAAAATATTTACTAATTCTGTAACACCTAAATTATCCCCAACAAATTGGTGCGCTACTCAAGGGCATATTACATTTGATGTTTAATCTCGTGTGTGTTATGAAAGATTCTAAAGCAGTTGATCAGAGTTAAGAAAATACGTAATCCATCCACCTGGCGTATTTCTAAATACCATAAGAAGTCGTTTAATTGATTCTGACTTCTGGGTGACCTTCTAAGCTAAGAACTTGGATCTTTATGACAATACAATTGCAATAAAATGACACAGGCTAATCGAGCTAAGGCGGATTAAGAAGATTATCTTCAGTAAACTAATATTCTTCTGGATCAGATCTAGCCTAAAGGCATATATGGTGTTAATTGCAGACCCGGTACGTTTTGTCGGTAACAATGCTTTGGGTTAACGATAGGTTACATATCTATATCTTAGGTAATCATTTACGTGAATGGGATATGGTTTTCGTATGATATATTATGACCGTATTCGATGGAGGATAAATCAGATTAAAAGGGTATAGCTGCATAACGCAACCATAACCATATATAGGGTTTACCTGAGTACCATTTCATTTAATATTGCACTTCTCAAAATAACTGCAATGAATTTAGAACAACCTATAGGTTTCGTGTTATCAGCCCATAGACTTTCACGGATAAACTCTAAAGGGTTACAGTGGCGAATTCGGAGCGGTATTCACATAAGCCTATGGCTTGTTTACCAGTCCAATTCTTCATTAAATATATAATATATAAATATATAATATATAAATATATTAAATATCACCAGTCCAATAAATATGTTTAAACCACAAGGGCGAATGCTTAGTGAGCTTTTCGTCTACTGGAGATTTCTGCAACCTTACCAAAAACAATATTGAGTAGAAGTTTGGTAACCAGTCTACATTTCTCATCGACAGTAGCCCAGACGCATCATGTCCTAATAAAGAAGTTGTCTCATGACCACAAATCAATCAACTTGTTAATAATGAATAGTTATCATAATCGAATCAACTGTACTGTTTAAAATTAAACGATTATAAACCTCCTCCGAACTTTGTCCCTTAAAACACAGTTAAAGTTACCTGCCTGGTCTCCGATGGACCGGTTATAGCGGAGTGCGACAAACTTTCTCCCTAAAGCTCACAAAACGTGTCAAACCACTGAGGAAGACGAGACAGGTCTCCCTCTACTGTACTGCTCTGTGTGTCATAGTCGCTTCTCTAGTGAGACAGTAAGTATACCTAATTGCACAGTCCTCAACAACCAGAAAGAGTACGGAAAGGTGACGCCGATTTATTTCCTTTCCGACTATTAACGTTATTTTTTGCGACACCTATTCTTGTCAAAAGGCATAATCTTAAGAAATCTTTGCAAATTTTTATTTCTAGCTACAAAGCAAAGACACACTTACTTCAAAGATATCCCATTACGATGACTATGTATTATATTTTCATGTAAGATTTGCCTGTATGCAAACACTTGAAATATTTTTGTCATTTTATAGCTCTCTGTAATGCAAGAAGCTTCGGTACAATATCTGTATCATGGGCCTATGGCCCCTTTCATAATAAAACATACATACATTAACGTTATTTAAATAAAAGTTTAATCTGCAAATCGTTTAAATGTTGCAGCGTGTTACGTTCTGTCACTTCATAGTGCTCGTGGTGGAGCAGTCTTATCGAGATGGAGACAAGAACAGGGAGGAATAGAACCAGAAATATAAAGACATTATCTATATCAAGAACCAGATATATATAAAGATCTAGAGACAAATATATATATATATAGATTTAGAACTAGATATATAAAGATCTAGAGACAAATATACATAGATCTAGAACCAGATATATAAAGATCTAGATACAAATATACATAGATCTAGAACCAGATATATATAAAGATCTAGAGACAAATATGTTAGAATCTAGAGACACATATATAAGATCTAGAACCAGATATATAACTATATAGAACACGTTTTTAAAGATCTAAAACAAGATGTATATATATCCCAAACAAGATGAATAAAGATCTAGATCATGATATCAAAGATCACGAACCAGATATATAGGAAAATAGACACAGACAATAAGGATTTAGAACCAGATATATAAAGTTCTAGAGACAAAAATATAAGAATCTAGAACCATATATATAAATATATAGAACAAGTTTATGAAGATCTGAAACAAGATGTATAAATATCTCAAACTAGATGAATAAAGATCTAGATCATGATATACAAAGATCACGAACCAGACATATAGAACTATAGAGACAGATATATAAGGATTTAAAACCAGATAAAAAAAGGTCTAAAACAGGATATTAAAAATCTAGATTAAGTTTATTAAGATCTAGAACCAGATATGTAAAGACCTAGAGACAAATATATAAGGATCTAGAACCAGATATATTAATAATATAGAGATAAATATATAAGGATCTAGAAGCAGATATATAAAGATCTAGAGACAAATATAAATATAGATTTAGAACTAGATAAATAAAGATCTAGAGACAAATATACATAGATCGAGAACCAGATATATAAAGATCTAGAGAAAAATATATAAGGATCTAGAAACGGATGTATGAATATTTAGAATATTTAGTGTTTAAAGATCTAGAACAAGACATATGAATATCTCGAACCAGATGAATAAAGATATAGATCAAGTTATATAAAGATCTAGAACCGGATATATAAAGATTTAGAACAAAATATATATATATAGATCTAGAACCAGATGTATAAAGATCTAGAGACAAATATATATATATATATATATATATATATATATATATATATATATATATATATATATATATATATCGGGAACCAGTTATATGAATATTTATAACAAGTGAATAAAGATCTAGAACAAGTTTATAAAGATCTAGAACCAGATATATAAAGATTTAGTAAAATATATATAAATATCTCGAACCAAATGAATAAAGATCTAGATCAAGATATATAAAGATCTAGAAACAGATACATATAAAGATTTAGAAAAAGATGTATAAATATCTCTCGAACCATATATATAAAGATCTAGAGACAAATACATAAGGATCAAGAACCAGATATATGAGTATTTAGAACAAGTGTATAAAGATCTAGAACAAGACATATAAATATCTCGAACCAGATAAATAAAGATCTAGATCAAATTATATAAAGATCTAGAACAAGATACATACAAACATATATATATATATATATATATATATATATATATATATATATATATATAAAGATTTAGAAAAAGATATATAAATATCTCGAACTAGATGAATAAAGATATATAAAGATCTATAAAGATCTACATGAAGATATATATAGATCTAGAACCAGATGTATAAAGATCTAGAGACAAATATATAAGGATCTAGAACCAGATTTATGAATATTTGGAACAAGTTATAAAGATCTAGAACAAGACATATAAATACCTCAAACCAGATGAATAAAGATCTAGATTAAGATACATAGACCAGATTAATACAGATTTAAGATATATAAATATCTCGAACCAGATGAATACAAATCTAGAACCAGATACTTATAATTATCTAGATATAAACTAGATTCAGATATATAACGAAGTAGAACCGTACGGAGAAATATCTAGGTACAAATAGAGAAAGACTGACATTTATTCAACGAGACAAAATGAGAGAGGCATATAGATAGTCAGAAACGTATGGTATAGAGACAGAGGCATATGATATACCGACATAGTGACAGATTAAAGACAGCCGCAGACAGAGAGAGACAAGGTGAATGAATGCAAGTGATACCAAATACAAGGATAAAGATTGATAAAGAAACAGTGATGAATAGGAAGAGACAGCGGACACACCAAGAAACGTAGTGAAAGAGACATAGAGGCAATAGCCGATATTTGAGCAGACCTCATTAATAAAGCCTACAGAAAAGGGAGAAATATAAATTACAACGATTACAATTCATATATCATCCAAAAATGAATTTAAAAGGTCTCCATTAATCACCATCCATTTCACTAACGCTGTCAGTGTCTGCCTGCGGAATCAGAGAACTATCATCGTAATCTGTGTTATATTCGCTCAATCTGAAGCTTGCTACATACACGTATTTGTACATATATCACTGCAGAAGCTGCAACATAAGTATATAATGCGCGCCGCTCTAGCCTAGTTGTGCGACGATTTGCCCTTGGACATCAAGTCGAGCAAACATTGCAACACGGCAAACTGAAGCTAATTATTACAAGTTTGAATAGTTTCTGTCATTGATCCATACTTATGTATATCTTTAAAAAAATTATTCATTTTATCATGCGAATCCACTTATTCGTGATTTATGATGAACTATTAACGAGGCCGTCATTTGTAAAACATATAAGTTGTTGTGGCAGAGAAGGCAGTGTTGGTGCGAGTACTGATTGTTGTGGTGGTAACGACAGTAACAATACTCCACAGTCGAAAAGCCACAATTGGCTAAATAAAAAGTTGTCAAAGGGTTGTCAAATACAATAACACGTCAACATAATAACTGCCCTTCAAACTGATATTTGAGAAACAGTGAGAAAAATGGCATGTAATTTTGTCAGTAGTATGATGTAGTTGTAGCAACGACAGCAGCAGCAGTAGTAGTAGTAGTAGAAGTGGTATAAAAATGTTAGTGTCACACTAGTGAATCCATTTCGTCTTGGTGGTGTAGAATTTGAAATGAAATTATAATTGAAGTGATGGATATCAAATCAACAGCACTTTTAATACCTGAACAAACAGTTTATGGATGCACAGTCAGGCAACCCGTTCCACATTAAACATTCACCTCACAGACTGACGTTTCTAATCACCAGGAAAGCGGAAGAGAGTAACGATTTGAAGATGGCCCGTGACAAATTCCTCATCTTTCCTCATTCCATCACTCCACCCCCTCAGAATTCCAATCTGTGCGTTCAGCACCCCTCCCAAAAGCAAGGGGGAACCCCCGGTCCTCTCCCCATTCTGTTCACATTTAACTAGCCTCAGATCGATAAACCCGTACAAGCTGTTTGCCATCTGTTCCAGTAGTAATGAAATTCGTGGTAGGGGTCCGAATTTTGTCCTTCTTCTTGTGGGGGGCCTATGTGAGGGTATGAGTAGGTTGTGTCCTTGCTTACTGGACAATTACTTTTTTTCATTAATTCCGTAGAAATACAGTACATGGTGTGTTGACGTATAGGGCCTTGTGTTAACTAGTGTAAATGCTTTGACATCCATATATATCCCCTATGGTCATGTTTTAACTTCTCAATAATTGTTATGCTCTCTCCGATCATATATGATTGTATGCCCATCGTCGTAAAATACCTCTTACAGAACTGTACATGGCGTCCTATCGACGTGGATTTTACCACTTAGCCTAACATTTTGTGTTTGATTTCAGTTATTGATGTTATGATATTTTTATCTTGTGTTATTACGGCAATACATCTTCTTTGCTTTAAAATAGTATTTCATGATGGATTTAGTCATAACCGGGGATGTACCTCCGTTGGTAAAGTGTCCGGGTTTCGATTTCAGGTCGCACCAAGTACTAAAACACGTTGTTTCCTTACTTTTTTCAAGGCATTGTAAAGCTTGAACTGGCGCTGTACTGCCGCTGTCGGGCGCAATAGGCACAGAACGAGCTTCCAAATTTTATTTGGAATAAGGAGAATAATGAATTATTATAAAATAATTTATTAATGCTTTATTGTCAGTAATCCGCGCTTGTCAAAATGGTTCATATTTTCGTGCTCACGTGAATGAAATATTTCTTCCTTTTTTTCTTGTTGAAAAAAGCACCTTGGACTTCTTACGTTGCTTACATAGCTCTTCTCAACGTGACTTATAAAATGATTTCCCTAAAACTTTCAAATGCAAAAACAATTGATAACAACTTTACGATATTGAGAAAAAAGATTATAAAAGACATGCGTTACGTTTATGTCACAAATATACATAACTTAAAACTTATATATCGTTTTTAGACTCATATATTTACCCCATCTTTGGAAGTAGATCGGTAATCATCTCTTACCAATTAGAGAAGACGCTCAAAACAGTTTCAAGCCGAAACAATTTAATGTCTTTCACAAGACGCTTTATATAAATCACAGATTTTATTTTCATTCATTTTCAAATCTTGGCGTCTTTTTCATATTATCTAGGTTAAAATGTTCATCTCCGTGACAAACAGAAACATAAAAAGATGCTTAAATGTCTGTAAGAGTACCTTGTCAAAGAATATGCGAGTCGATAGGAGTGAATTCATATGAGTTCCTTTCATAAAAACCGCCCCAAAGCCAGCGAGACGCACGCTTTGGGCGAATTTTGATATCAACAATAGGAAAATTCCGATGAACTAGCTTCTCAATCGAACAGGTGCATGGAAAGCCCGAGCGACGCACGCGCTTAACTCGTCCGTGATTCTATGGACGGGTAATAAATCAGACATCAAAGAGAAATATTTTAACAAAGCCCGCTGTACAAAATTTAAATTAGGTTGAGCTCTGGTTGTAACTGTCGCGTGGCCATTGTGTATCGGCATTACTATCCTTCCGTCGTTTATTTAATATAATTATCATCGCGATCCATAATTAGTCCTGAGGGGGCAGGGTAGATCGAGAGGTCGAGCACGTGAGAAGACGGCAGATGTGGCCAATCAAAAGACGAGCTTGAGCGACAACAAGAATTTGAATCCAACCGTCAGTTATCATTCCAATATGACATTCGGGTGGATATGATATGGACCATGAGATGAAATGAAAGGACTAAGAACCTGAATTTATACCATTATAACAGTTTGGAACATACTCGGCAACATAAAACGCAAGGATGATAGCAGTCATGAGATCACCGAGGTAATGTTACGCAATTATTTTTATGATTTTCAAAATATGTTGATTTTTTTTCTGTGAGCTTTTACTGTATTGCTAAAAGTATTCCTTTTTCCTAATGTTCCAAATGGCGATATTTTGTATCCTTTGTGGTCTTTGTAATTCATTGGTGTTTTTTTTTTGTGAGTTTATTTCATGTATCTGCCTAAAATAATAGACAATAATCTGTTGTGACCTTTCCTTGTTAAAATCTTACATATTCAGTTGAGAAATGAAATGCATATTAATTATGGTTCTAATATCTGTGAAGCGTGAGAGCACTAGTTTTTTCCCGAAACTCTAAATTCTTTCACCCGAAGCTTTCAGTGGGCTGTCACGAGTAATTCAGTTCTGCACCGACAACTAAATTTGTTTACATTCACAAATCCCAATCCCTGGATGTCTATTGGCTATACCTGAGATCTAATTACTGCGGGGTTCTTTGTGCGAAGGTTTCGCGCGCTTTTTGATAGGTGACTTCCGGGGAGTCCCCGATGTCGATTTCTCCGAGCTCTTACGTCACAGCTCGCCTTTCACCGCCATCTTTGAACGATACAGTCATGAAATAGTCGACTCTTGGGGACTTTGCACTACAACAAGAGTTTTTCGGAGGGGGATAACGGATATTTCACACAGTAAATGTTGGGTATGTACAGTTTAAGCTCCGCGCTCCTTTGTTGCTGTAAATAGGTCATCGCTTCTGTGCATTCCTTTACATGTTCAGGGCACACGCTTGATTCACTGACAAACCAGGCCGCCTCACATCCGTTCGGGGCGAAAAAAACTCGGTAAGAATAGTTTTGTTTATTTTGTCACCCGAAATAATAGTTCTGGGGACGAACTATAGCTCATATCGACCCATAGAATAACTTGCAATAACGTACAACGTAAATGCAACTAAGTTGAACAGTAGTTTCCAAAGAGCAACATTGTTGACTTTAGACGTGTTTCTTTCAGTTGTTCGGTTGCCTCGCACGGAGATCTCATCATGAATTCTTCTTTCTCGCTAAGAAAAATGATTTGCCGACCTCTTGGATTTTAATTTCGACATATCGTTGTTGTTTTCTGTCACGAATTGGAAAAGGGTACAGTTAAAGTGACGTTTGAGGTTGAAATTCCTCGCACGCTTTAGACAGGTGCTGTGAACACAAACTTGGAAAATTTTGACATTCAACATGGACCCGAGCTAGTTACCCTCCAGGTCAGCGGTTGATTCTCCCCCAATTCTCCCCTGTTCGTGTGAAAGGGAATGCTGTCTATTTTTAGGAAATAATGGAGTCGATTTTTTTGCAAGTATTTATCTTCTTTAACAAGTTGAGAGAAGTGCTATGTCTAAAATGTTTCTAAAACTTTCCGGAACTTTTCTTGCCCTATCTGCGGTAGGTAACTTACTTTTAGTGTGTTCTCAAATAGGTATTTTTAACCAAACTCAATGTACGTAAATGTGACAAAGTGTTAATAAATTTATGCCAACTTTCCAAATGCTTTTAATTTTATAACTTGCTGTAGTGGAAAAATTATCAAAAAACTAACATATATGCAATGTGAAATTAGTTGGAAAGAATTACAATTTATCCCTTTTTAACATTAATTCAACAATATAAACACCAAGGTATCTTGAGCCAATGTAAATTTTGCCCTAGATTCTCTTGAGTAAAATCTTTATGACTTAATGGGTCTCCTATTTCATACCTGACCAAGGCCTTTTGATAGTGAGAATGCAAATAGAGTAATATCTTTATGGCCCAATTCTCATTCCATATTGAGACCATAGTGTAAACAAAACAAATTTAGCCCTTCGTTTCTATTCTCTAATCAAAACCTTTTGGGACATTATGTTGTTAACTGAACATTACATCATCTTTAAATTTTAGGCTTACTATTTGAGGCATATGACATAAATGGAAAATGGAAATAAACTTACTGATATAATGTTTGTGTATATTCCAAGATGTTTAGCTATCAATTGTATAATATCAATTCATTGAATAAGTATTCTGTATTTAAAATATAAACATCTGCCACTTGTGATAGTCTACAGATCTTTCAAACAGTTTATTAAAAAAAGATGATTGAATTCAAAGTTTTAGGTTTTAAGAATGTCCTGAAAATGCCAATTTCCACATTTCTTGGTGAAGTACCACAGTGGATGGTAATTACAATGAAACTCAACTCTGTCCCTAAGAATATCTGGTTATCATTGTAATGAGATAATGAGTACTAGTTTCCTTTGATCTTTTGGAAGCTTGGAAGCTGGAAAGTTGCTAATTGCACTTGGTATCAGACTCCTGTTTGAAAGTGCATTAATTTCATGGTATCACTTATTCACATGGTCACTTTTTTATCCTTAATTGCTGAAATAGTTAAACTTTTGGGTCTCTTGACAACTTTATGATAGCTGATATCACAGTGTTTGCATAAAGGGCAAACAAAAGCTCATACCTAATATAGAATAATGTTGTACAGGCATTTTAAAGAATACATTCTGCTATTATATTTTTTTAATTTTACCATTTGAATTATTCCAAAAAAAAATTATTTCCTTATGTATTTCATCACATAAACTAAAGAATCGACAGACACATTAAAATCAAACGTCACATTTCACATTGAAAAACTCAGCAATAACAATTAAAAATAAATTTCACCTCAAATTCCCCCATCCCATTCCCCCATCTCTGTGTGCCTGTTGTGTTCATAGTTCGGCTTTGACTCCTTACAAGACTTTCAGTAATTAGAGGGTCGTAAACGTTGAGTAATATAGATGTTAATCCTTTAATGATTGCATGCAGTAGACATTCTCCATACTTCCTTTACCACACTATTGTGTATGGACCAGTTTATGGGAGCAATTCTGTTGATGCTAGGCCTTTAGTCTTCATTAGACACTTAGCTACTCAGGAATACTGACTGTTTGCCAGTAGTGTTTTGGGTGAAAAATCTCTACAGCAGTGGCAGATCTAGGGGTTTTGAACCCTGTCCCTTTTAGAAATTTTTTTAGATTCAGGGTAAAATAGGTGATACCTCAGGGTAAACCCCCTGCTTTCAAAATATCTTGATCCTCCAGTGTATTGCATCAAGTAAGTATCTGATGTCTGTTTTGTTTCTGAAATTTGAACCATTCTTCATATTAAGGGAATATATTTCAGTCATTAAGTTATATTTATGAATTTCAGACTTCAAAATCAAAGTTTCTATTAAGAGTCTTCAAAAGCTTAAAGCTTAAAATGAAGCTTAACATTGTTTATAGTTATACCGTTTCTAACTCTATTATTGCATGCAAGTAACAAATGTAAAACATGTTTATGACAATTTCTAGTCTCATTTTATGTATGAGTAGTTAAGTATACAGTATTTAATTTTCAAGACAAAATTTTGGTATATTGTGATATTTTGATATCTGATCTTGTATATCTTTTGAAGTAAATTGTCTGTTTCAAGCCAAAATACTATGTATTAAGACATATTATAAAGTAGATCATAGTTTGTAAAATCGTAGAGGTTTCAACAGAAAAGGCAATATAAAAAAATCTGTAGTTAAAAGAAATGTTGGAAATATCATCGGAACAAGTATTGACTTAACTCCGACATGCTGATATTCCTTGTACAGGTCTTCAGGGCCTTTCTTCATCCGTTAACCATTTTCATGGATATTACTTTCGCCCATTGAAACTTATCTGCTTGTTCACCAGGGATAGGCTGACAAACTTACACATGAGAATGTTTTTTGAAGGAATTCTTTGTTAATTCATTGATTTCCAATTCCTGGCAATTTTTCCATGGAGTGTGAAGAAAATGGCGTTTCCAGAAGGGCTTTAAAGATCCTGTTACCATCCCAACCAGAGTTCCTGAGAGTAAACATCAATTATATCTTATGAATGATTTTGCCTCTTTTCTCTCTAGCAATGCTATCCGAAAGTTCATTTGCCCATTTGCAATTTTCTCCCTCGCATATGAATATTTGATAAAGTTGTAGCAGCTCAATTTAGTTTTTTTTAAGCCAACATAAACAATTTCTTGCATGAGAATGAGTTTAACACCTATGGCCATGTTTTATTCAGTTTCAAATTTCATTTCGCAGTAAGTACAGTGGAGTAACATTGATTTGGGGCTTGCGGGTAAACGACCCTTTTGTCAGAAGCAAAGATTTATCATGAAAGGAATTGTTTGAAGAGGCTTTAGGGTTGGATTTTTTCATGTATTTTTTATGCTCCTTCGTTTTCCTTTCATACCATTTTATTTACAATGCAACATTAACGACATCTTAAGGACTTGAGACCTTGACTATATATGGCTTAAACCTTGAATATTTATTGTAAATATCAGTATTTCCACATGTTATAATCGAAATATGAAATTCTTTGTAGTTAAGGTTGGGAAACATTGTACCCTAGTTCAGTTTACAATTTTTCTTTTTATATGGGTTGTTAACCTTAATAGTTTAATTCAACATCACAAGACATTTTTTATAGTCAGTCTGTGAACTTCATCCCAAGTAACAGTGTATCTTTTTTTTAATGACTAGTTCCAAATCTGTGCATTCAAAATCAGTTATGTTTTAGCCAAACCCAGGTTACACCATGGTATAATCTTTAGCCATTTTAAAGCCTGATACATTAGGTACTGAATACAAAATTATCTTCCAAGGCAAAACTATGAAAATCTGAAGGTGTTTAGTCAGCAGTTAGTACATTTGTGTGAGAAGGAGACTACCGAGAAATCCAATCCTCCTGAGAAGTTTCCCACGGAATCATGTTGCCCATCTCTCCAGCCTATTAGACTAATCTTCACACCACGAAGCAGTGCAATAATCTTATCCTAACCAACCCTCAGCATACACCCTGCTATCGTCTGTGTCCCTCGCTAACTGTTGCAGAAACAATCAAGTCTAGATAGGGAATTAGCAGGGACTGTGATACAAACCAAAGTATGGACAGTTCAAACACGGCTAGGCACTGTTATTGGAAGTCTTTGCACCTGAGATAAGTTTCAAGCAGTACCCCGCCCCCAATGTGCCCCTTTGTTGTCTTAGCCTTACCTGTTTGTTTGAACTGTTTGCTTTTCCCGCCCATGTAAACAAACGTCAGGTCGGTTCAGAGTAGGGAAAAGGCCTCTACACTACAGCATGGTTGAAGCATGGGAGTCTGGATTCTATCAACATGTTGGAAAGCATGTCCGACCTAAAGCTTGTTATTGTATTGATGTAGAAAAGTTTATTAATTCTCTCCCGAATATCACATGTGACTCATTATCAGCCTCTTGGGCTTTTCTGCTGAAGATTGGAAGGAATCTTGACGTGAAAGAGCCCTTTGTTTTTTGTGTGTTTTTTTAAAGTTCCCTGTCTTTGTTATGCGCAAGGTGATACCAAGTGATGGTGTATTTTAAAAATTGGTAATCAGTTTACAGGAAGCTATCATGGCTCAGAAACTCTGCTTAATGGCTGATACTAGCTTCCACACAACCGATTCCAGGACCGAAATGTCAGCAGACCTCTCACCACTGCAGATTCCATCTATTTTATGATTTATGGTTGCCGTCACGCTAAATGTATCATTTATCGGTTTGAAGGGTATTACATCTGAATGTCACTCGCTCTTTAATGCAATAACATGACAAATAATGTATCAGACTATTATGCTTTTCACTCTCATGTCATAAAATAATGCAGAAGGAAATGTTACAGGATAGGGTTTGAAAATGCTGCTGAGGTTTTTTTTATTCTGAACATCATCCAATGCCATCAGTGTTCAGAGTGGTATAAAATTTATTTCGTTGGCTATATTTTATTCAATATCTAACAGTATTGATTCACTTCAGCATGGTCAAGATGAATATTGCTATGAATTGAGTATGTCAGCAGAAATATTCGGCCTAGTTTTGAGACTTCTTCCATTGTATTATAATTAAAACACTGTTTAGTAGTTGCAATGCTGAATGCGGCTATAATCACCAACCTGGGTTATTGAAATTTCATATTTCAGACATGATACAGTTTCTGGGATATCGGTTCGGAAGAAATCTAATGTAAGCAGGGGCTGTTATTTAGGGGTTTTTGCTACTTATTATCCCTTGTAGCCCTTTGAAAATATTACCATCCTTTAAAATCCTATTTCTAAAATTTGTGAATCCTGAATATTCTGAAATAGCTTGAAACTTTTACAGTAAATCACATGATGATAGAAAATGGAAGATAGATTTTTTCTTGGGCAGTTCAGTCTAGTAAAAAGAACATGAGTGACCATCCTTGACCTCTAAACCCCATTTGTTTATAAGAAAGAGGAAAAAATATTAAGATATTTCTCATCTTTGCACATTGACAGTAAAGCAAAAATATCCTTTGTATGAGAAATCACTGGTTTAAGAAACTATGTAGTTGATGCACCTGTTCTGAAAGAGAATCAGAACGAGATTAATGTTATCAGGACGAACGTACTCCTTCAGCTGTATATCTTGTTTCCTACTCATGGCCAAAGGGCTACCAAGATCATTTTATTTTTACTGAGTGCACTGGTAATAGATAATTAAGATGTCCACAATGGTGCATGATTGAAGCAATTAACAACTGCAGGTAAGACAAGAGGATTTTGAATTCTTGTAGTTGGATTATTTGGGATTTGAGTTTTTCCTTAGGCTAAGATTGATTGTCGGATGATAAGTAGCCCAGGGGTTTATAACAGGTATGTCACCGATTGATATGCACTGGGGCAATATTTCATATTTGATGGAGCAGGTGATAAATATAACTACATTGCTGTTTGAGAGTTATGGGACTTATAATTGCGGATAGGACTACAACACTGAAACAGATACGGTAATAGGCTTACGGAACATAGTTGTCCGGAGGATATGTTTTTATGTCCACTAGATGAATAGGATTTGTGGATGTTTGTCAAGATGCATTTACGTTAAGATTATTTATGAATGTTGCCATTTGGAGATGAAATTTATGATATTGAATCTGCTACCTAAAATTTAATCATGTCCATGGATTTTACAGCATTTCATATTAATCGATTTTTGGGCCCGAAGGTTTGTAGAAGTGTAGTGACAATGTGACATGTTATTTACCAGCTTCATGAGTTGTAACACCTACCTGTGTAAAGGTAAATAATCTCTAGGCAGAATTCTGGGCATTACTGAATTCTTACATAAGTAATGGTGTTGAAGTTTTGAAGCAGGTTTCATTTCTACCTTTAGATATTGGAAAACTTAAAAGCAATCTGAAAACTTTCTGATTAGCCTAGGCAAGGTTAAGCTAGGGTTACATGTAACTTAGGTGATGCTTAGTTTTGGAGTTACATATTCATTTCAAATGTTAGTTATTCAGTGGTAATTTTGGAAAATTATAATAAGCAGGTAATTCAAAATCATGGAGAGTTGCTTTAAAAATGCAGATACACAACATTGACCGCTTTTCTAAATTCTTCAAAAGAGACAATGTGAATAGAAAGTTTTAGAAACTTGTGATTAAAGAAAGTTAAGCTAAGATATCAGTTCTTCCATATTTTCTTGGCATGTCATTGTAGGTACACTATGTAAGATTCCATCATTGTCTGAAACACATGAGACTCCACTGAATGGGTATGCTTTGTACAACTTGGTACAAAGATGTCTCGACCCATGGTGTATGGAGGGCGTGTGGCTGCCCAAGGTAGTACATCAAAAACTTTAACTATTGTGCTTCCATTGTGGAGGATTTCAAGGCGATATTCACTGTCATTCACAGCGTGACAAGTTTTTGCATCGCTTATAATCATAGAGCCATAAAACTGTCGTGCTCCATTGAACAGCGGAGACCCATCATGTATGTACCTATACCCTGTACCTTTCAGAATTACCGGCATGGCTGAGTTTGACCTCAATATCACTAAGGGGAGGGATGTTTCGAAATAATCCAGTGGCTCCGCCAAGTTTCATAAATCAAGCTTAATAATGATAATAGGGCTATGAATTGGAGCCCTGATGCGTATGATTTTGCTTTAGAGTTCTGAATAGCAGCTTTTCTATACAATCTCTCCTTCTTTGCCTCCTCACAACAGGCTACAGGAAATGTCGATCTTTTTTGGGGTTTTGTTCTCTATGGTGTCCCCCTCTAGCTTGTAATCTGTGTATTGTCCCCTCAGTTAACTTGGTAATTTGGTGTTTGACTTTTAGTAATTAGCTCTTTTTAGGATTTTCAAAATTGGACTTGTATTTCCGATGGTTTTGTTTCTTGCCTTTCTGGTGGAGTAGAAAATGTAATTTCAAGAGTTCATTCTTGTAGTTTTAGTCTAGAAAGGATTTAAATTTCTTATATTCTTTTGATGACAGTGAAGATTGTTTTATTAAAGCTTTCAGTACACGTGTGTAGTTACTATCTAGGAATATAGTATATTGAGCGAGTGAGTTTTTGTTTAGTGCTGCTTGGGCAATATTTCAGCCATTAGCGGCGATATATAGTAAAAATCCTAAAACCATTAGTTGATGAAAGCTTTTAAATGGATAGCATAATGTATATGATTACATTGTCAAGCATTATATTTGTACAATATTCTGATATGAATTACTGAAATATGAATGAAATGTAAAAAAAATTAACACATATCAGTATCTTTAAGTAACTTGTAGCTAGATGCATACAATTTGATGGAATTTCACTGGAGTCCCCCTGGAAGAATGTTGTCAATATGGTGTTTGGCATAATGTGAACAGCAGTTGACGTAAAGACATTGCACAACTTCCTGTTATGATTTGAACATTATGTCACATCTTGTTGACCAATGCTGTATGGATCATAAATATGGCAGATTGGCCCTACACCCATTTGTCAATCTGAATGAGAATTTACAAACATTCCTAAAGTTTAAAATAATCAAAGTGCATCGAGTGTAAAAGCCCTTACGAAAGATTCTGATATTTCCTCAAAATAACTTTTGAAGGATCTGGCGACATGTTATGTTGTCAAGGATTTTGGAGATCTACCAGATATAAGTCGACTCACATCTGAGGGGTATTACCATGATATGTTGCCGGAGATTCAAGGGATTAACAGTGTTTGCTCAAATAAACCTTGTTACAGCATCTTGCGAATCTGATCCTGCCTCAACAGACCGTCAAGTTTGAAACTGCCTTCGACCAAAGCTTAATTATTTCTTTTCCAAATGATTCAAGTACTCCTGAGTCTATTTCTGGGACTGCTTGCCCCCTAGGGATTCAACTAGCCCATCATCCATCAAGAAGATTGATGGATTTGGGAAAGACAATAGGCAATCGCCAAAACATCCAACCACATTGTTTTGTGTTGACAAAGGGTCCATTTTAAGCCCTTGGGCAAGGCATCCTGGCTAAACATCTCACCTATTGCTTCAGTGGTGGTGTTTCAAGATGCTTTTGCCCTGAGGGGGTTTAATTTCTTGATTTTAAATTGAGTGTTTTCATTGTAAGGTTTATATTTTTCAATTTTAATTTTTGAATATTCCTAGGTCACTTTTATTTCAAATGAAGAATTATTTTATCTAAATTGTATGTTAAAACTTGAATGTTTCAGTGATTTGAAATTCATGTTAATTTTCTATTTGAACGCAAGTTTAATTCAAATCAATTTAAAGTATTCATTTAAGGGAATTTGGATGGTGTTGCTATGAAACCATCCATTCTTATTTGCAAGTCTGTTCGATATTTTCATGGAGTTGCTGAATAACTTCTTTCAGTCAAAGTCGTTGGCCAAACATTGGCAAGATCTCGGAGAGGGTTTTGTAACGTTCCGCCGAATGGAGATATGCAAACTTTATGGGATTCTGTTATTAAAGTTTCAAACTTAATGTCCATCCAAGTCTAACGGATCGGTGAAGTAGAATTCATTGGGGCATTTTTCCATAAACCATAGAATAGGTCAACACGTATAAATCTTCACGTCGAAAATCTGAACGACTGATAAACATCATCGAAAACAATTATCCCAAAGTCCAATTTCCTATCCAAACAGAAATTCGGGATAAATTTCTCGTCTGCATTAAATGGTACCTCTTTGCAACAGAGCCGGTCAATGAATCATTCCAACCATGAATATTAGATGTAAAAAAATATTTCCGAATGTTTAACATCTTTATCTCAGTTCTATCACAGGACTATTGATTGGCTGGCTATTTCCAGGCATTTAGTCGTAAACTTCAACTTTTATTGCGAAAATGATTACCGAGTCGCCCAGCACCTATCGCACCCTTTTTGTGGCGAATTGTTTGGACGTGTGAACATTTTAGTCGCATGGCCTGCTCTTTGTTAATTTAATCAATATTTAGTCATGCCAATTTAGCATGCTTTACGACTGCCTGCTCTGCAGGTTTTCCCATGCGCAGTCATAGCTGCAAGCTTTGCAAAACCATGTGAATGACTTCATGCTTATATGACAAGTATCCCAGGATCACCTGCAGAATTTGCCAATCCTCCAGAGAATGTGTCCAGTCATTTGCTTCACGTATTACACAGACAAAAACTTTTATGAGATTTGATTCACTTTTATGAGCTGAAAACTACAATGCATTCAAACTAACAAATTTTTATCGTTTCAAAGTGCTTTTCATTTTGTGTTCTGATATCTTAAAGAATCTGAAATTTGGTTTGTAGAACTATTGAATCTTATGTTTCAATTTGTTTCTTGACATTCAACTTTTGTTTGCAACTTTATTTCATCCTGAAGATTTAAATTTTTCCCCCAGTCAAATAATGTTTCATACAGATTTATTATTTCATATTATTGCTTTCCTTTCTATTTTGGATGGTTAAGAACATTTATTTCATCATGATTTCACATATTGCATTGAAGTAAAATAACTCAATCTAAAAGTGAAAGGCTGTAATCAATACACTGGGTCCACAAAAACATTTTTAGGCTGATAATACAGGCAGCCATAGCCTCGTTTCTAAGTAAACGTTAAAATGGGAGCCATGAAGATCTTTATGACGGGACTGAGTCACTAGCAAGGAATTCCCAAGTCGATTATCTCTCTCTCTTCAATGTTTTTAATTAAATATATACAGTTTACACTGTCCGCCAGCCCTCAGAGATTCAAGTTTGCCTGGCAGGTCCCGAAACCTTCCTCATGTGTAGATGTTTATGACTCTAGCTCTTGCAAGCAAAACTAAAGGCACAAAGAATATATTCCCCGATGAAAATCTTTAAGCTGTGATATATCAGAATAATTTGATTCTATTGGAGCAGATGGTGTTATCTTTATTGCTTTATATTAAATTATCTTAACTTTTTCCAGTTTGTGTGATAAGTATTGAAAGGCCTTTTTTCATGTATCGCCCATTTAAGTTTCCCTCTCTTGAAGATTTGATTAACCATGCATTTTGGGTGTTAAAACTTCTTTTGGGACATGATTTATTTTTTGAAGAAATTCTTTATGAAAGTGATGTGATGTTGAGTGAAATGTGTTCAGCAAGGAAATTTGTTATCACCAATTATGTTCATGCAGATGAAATTTCCTTTTACAATGATTCTGAAATTCAGCCTGCCTCAAATTAATCAATATCTCAAAATATTTGCAAATTATCCCAAAGGTTGATATTTTCTGGTTATCCATGTTAATGAGAAAAATGTTTCATATCTTTCATTGAACAAATGTTGAGAGGAGTTTTTCAAATCTTCAGACTGATGAACAACAGAGATAACCCAATTGCATTCAGCTACAGAACTCACTCTTGTTGGAGAGTCTTGCCATACTTATTTTCTCATTAAAAATCTTATCTAGAAGTTTTGAAATTCTATCTTGTTTGGGTCCAGCCTCTTTTGGCTAACTCAGCAGTAGGCTGTCACGGTTGGGCACCCCCATGGAGGGACTAATCACCAGTTTCGAGGGGGAGAGGAAGGGGGCTTTGTCCCCTCACAAGCCTGGTTTGGGGAAAGGTGAAGATTAGAATTAGAGAGAGGTGGAGTGTGGATAAGGTCAGAGAGTCTGGGATATTTAGACTTGGACAACATCCGTCAGTATGGGTGGGTATTTGAAGGTCTCGTACATGGGCCATGTATTAAACACTGGAGTAGGCAGTTGTGTATAGGTATGGGGTTCAGTAGTCTGGGAATTTGGGTTGAATAAGGCAAACTTTTGATGATTATTTGAACTTAGACAGTGTGCTCTTTGTAAAAGCACGTTATAATGTGTCTGGTTGTGAAGTATTTCAGCTATCCCGAAAGCAAGTCCTGAATAATAATTTGGTAACGGTTGTAGAGGTGTATGACAGTATCCATCGAGTCTTCTAGTATTATTTATTCCTTTGCAAATGTATAGTTTAGGGCTTGAAGGATCCAACCCTTCAGTACATTCGAGCTTGGCAATTGTCCCCTTGACTATTCTGTACAGATCAGGTTGGGGGGGATGTTGCAGTCAGTCTTCCATAAATTTCTAACCTATGGCTTTCTCCCCTTGCAACCTCCTGACCCCCAAGGGGCAAATTATAGAGGTCAACTTCCTGTGATTAGGGAACCTGGCAATTAGATTATGGGAGAAGTGTGGCGTCCATTTATCAAGGGGTTGACGGGTAAAACGTAGGACATCTAGTTAGTTTGCAACAGAATTCATATTTCCAATTTTTTGAAGAGTTTTCTATTTGTTAATGAGGTATTTATTGAACTGTTAAAATTCTTGCTATCTTAGTTTAACCTCTGGACTACAATTTGAACCTTTGCAGTGTCCTCTTTGAGTTTTTTTATAGGGGGATCAAATGGAAAACTTTTTGTTTTTATCTTGCTGAAGGGAGCAATTTGCGTTTACCTCGTTAAATAATTTACAAGCAATTTCTAGACTTGAGAATGGAATTCATTAAACAAAAATTAAAAATTCTATTAGACTGCTATCCTGTAATGTTATGAATCAACTTCATGTGCACTGAATACTAATAAACAAGCTTCATGCAGTGCTCAAATAACTTGTGTTTCTCATGGATTTAAATCTCTCAATGAAGAGCTCCAAGGTTACACTCACAGGTCTCGCTTGACATTGAGATCTGCGTTACGACAGTTGACTAACGACAAGAAATACATATTCTTTTCTATCTGGCTAAGGTCTTGGCAGGTATCTTGGAATCAAAGAATCCCAGATGAGCTCTAAACTGGAATGCTGTTGGAATAAATGAGCATTTTCCGTGTAATTTGCTTGAGAAATGTGGCATCACCATTGAAAGACATGTAACAAAAGTACCATCTTGAAAGATTGATAACCGAAGATGTTACTTTTTGTCCTCTTCTTGTAAAAGTTGATATAAGCCTGTTTACATGCATGTCATGTGATAGGCTGCATCTCAAAGGATTGTAATTGTTAAAGATATTTTTTGCCATTGGAATTTGAAATAGATGAAGATGTTAAAATGGATGATGCTATTTGAGAATAATCGGAATTGCTTCTTTGGTGAATTTGTTTGTAATGAATATTTAAATGTATGCCACTAAATTACAAGTGAATCTTGGGAACATTAAATGTATTATCAGTGCTAAATATATGCCTTTCCAGCTGAGTGTATCAATGCAATGTATTTGAATAGTTAAGTATAAATATATAATCAATTCACTCAAGTGCAGGGCTTCAAGTTTGCACACATTTCTATGCAGTTGATAGTTGAAGCCATGTTAAATATATTGATGCATTCCTCCAGTTTAAAGTATTTTTACATAGTATTAGCTATACTTTTGTTCCTAGTTAAAGGAAGATATCCTTGTATACTTCAAAATGACAAAAACATTCAATGAAAACTTCAGAAATTTTGAAGGAAATTATAAAGCAGACTTTTCAAAATTTCCCATTTGTATAATTCTTAGCTTCAGGTTAAGGTTTTAAAGAAAATAATTTTTAAGATTTATGTCATTGCATCTTGGGAGGGGAGACCAAGGGATGGACATTCCTATAGTACCCATATGGCCCAAGAGATGAACAACAAGACTGTCTCAAGAACAACAGAATGTATTAGGACGTTTTTCTGATTACTTTATTATCAAACATTCTTTTCTACATTTATTTCATTTAGAGATAGAGGACAACTTCCCCAAGTTTCCATCACTGGATAATTTAATCCTTGAAATGTTGTAATAAAAGTTTATATTTGAGAGTAGCTAAAACTTGTAAGGATTCTCATTGTACTGTCAAGTTCAGCCACAGTGGCCTAAAGAACACAAAAGTAGGTTTTGCTGCTTGGCTTAAATAAGCCTGGGCTAGATTACCTGAAGGGGAGGCTGCATCGAATATGAAAGGCTGTTCTTTTATTATTATGAGAGAATGACAATGTGATGTGAATTTGAAGTCTTGTCACTCTTTACCAAACCAACTTTAACATGACTCTTGCTTTTCAGTCAGCACTTTAGGATAGAACACCCCTACTAACTCTGTACTGAGGCGAGGATCTTACACTTTAGTATTCACTGAATTGTGTACCATAGACATACTGTTGTGTTCTAAATGTATCTAGTTTTACAGCCCTAAGTATGTTATACTATGAGTTGCCATCAATAGAGATATTGCCATTTATGTCTGTCTGTTGTTTCAGCGTGCACAATGCTGTAGGAAGTAGCGTGATGGCGGTGCGTCAGAGCAATAAGGAGACGACGAGCTTCAAGCTCCTGGAGGAGGACAGCCTGGAGGAGAAGCCCACGCCTCACATGAAGAAGGTGGTCGGGCTCGTCCTTGAAAAAAAGAATCTCAAAGATGAGGATGTTACTAACAGCTTTCGTAATGTGAGTATTTTGTCTTGTTTATCTTCACTCCCGGCCACATAAGAATTCAAAACTTTGCCCCAGAAACTAAGATGGTCTCTCCAAAGTTGGTTCCAGTGAAATTTGGTGACATGTCAAGGTCATAGCAAAACTTGAAATTTTTAATTGTGTTTGTCAGCATAAAGGTTGACACCATGTAATGGGTTTTTGATCATAATACACTCCAGGATTAATTGTATTGATTTACCACAATTTAATTTTAAATCTGAGATAACCATGACATCTCTTATCATTAGAGTCTGTGTTTTGTTTGGATACATCCATGGAAAAAGTTAATTTCGGTGATATTTGAGGTATTTTCCAAAGGTCATGTGCAATAGAATGGTTTCAATATAATGCCAACAAGAAATCAACAATATCATTGTTGTCCCCAACTATCAAAGGCCATTAATATTGATTTGCTTTTTGAACATATTGATTTACTATTCCATAAAAAAACTTGCAGTTTTAAATAAGAAAAATTAAAATGACCTGACAGACCACATGAAGTCAACATCAGGAAGTTTCTGTGTAGTAATCAACGTTATGTCAAAGCAAACTCAAATAAGCTGTTTCTTTTGGTTCTGTGTAAATATGGACAAATGTTGATGAGTTGACAGAATGTTCAGAGCCATGTCTATTTCTGGAGGAAAGTGAGAAACTATCACCCAGGCAGTGTCTCCCTGCTCTTGTCACATGTAACTTGACATGCAGTTGTAGGATCCCCTGTTATATCCTTACTTTCTTTCTCCCTCAATGTCTCAATCTTGTACTAATTGTCAAGCGATGCGTCTTCCCTGAAAGGACTGTTTTGTCGTTTTATGCTGGTCTGTCATTTTGCCACTATGTTATGTTCAAGATCCAAAAGCTAGGCCTGTAACTTTAGATTGTTTATTTCAAGATAGCTTCTTGTGTCATCATGCTTCTGTTATATGCTCAAGGTCTCTTACTAAGGCTTGCAACTTTTAAAAGAGGGAAATTAGAAGTCCTGAAAGTTTGTAAGATATGTGTCTCTGAAAACACGAGTTCATGTCCTCGACTGACATTGAGGTGAATTGGTTTATAAAAATTTTGTTAACGTCTCCTGTTTCACATTTTAGCTTTCTCAAATAAAAAATATTAAGGTTGTTTTGTGACACTACGCCACCTATATCAGAAGGGATCAAGAGGTTAACCTATTTATATTTATCTAGACTGAATATTTGACGATTGCCCATGCTCAGTTATTGTGATAATTCCTATACATTGGCTGCACAGAATGGTTTTTGCTAATAAGTTCAGCTGACTAGCCATTTTGTCTCTCTTTGAATTATGAAAACTCAAACTTTTTTCTCGCCATAGAAAAGCTAGACACAGTGAAGACTTGAAATATGTCCAACATTATGTATTAGACTAAATATAGATAAAACCAGTTTTGCTAATCACATCGTCAATGAAGACTGTCGTAAACCCACTGGTAGGAATGACCTTAGGTAAAGGGGACGCGTGTTGAAATTCCATATGTCGCCAATGAAAGCCACACTTGGTCTGATGTGTTAGTGTGTACCTGAGCAAAGGGGGGCCTTCTTACCTGGCCAGCCAAGCCTTAACGAATTCCCTGCATATCCTTGATCAGGGCCCGGAGCTTTAACACCTGTGGTATAGGCATCTAGCTTTCCCAGTATTAGATGCTTTCACTGGGTGAAATTCTCCATCCATCTGGTTTGCATATTAAGTCTGTGATACTTTGTTTCAATTGGCTTGGCTTATTGCTTTGTGTATCTTGCCAAGATTTCTTTTTCTGGTAGGGAATGTCCATAGTGTGTATTTTGATAAATTATGAGGGCATTCAGTAAAGAGTACGATTGTGAGCAATGAAGTGAGAAAATTTGTGAAGAAGAGATTTATGCATGTAATATAAGAGATAATTATTTAATCACTGTTCAAAATGAAAAACTTCACTTTCTTTTCATTTGGAATTTTTTTTGAGAAATTGAACCTTAGATTATTTGTAGGTATTGTTACATCTGTAAAAAAATCTTTTTGTTTTGCATTTCAACAAATATTAATTTATCTCCTGAAGTGTGTCTCACAAATACATTTTAATTTGAATGTGTCTTCACTGAAGAGTGGTCATCTGATGGTTTAGGTCTGAAAATGAAAAAAAAAAGTTTTTTCAAAGTCCATAGGCCTGCCAAGTTGCAGCCTGTGGGGAAATGTTGGGTGATAAATCTGTGTTTGACATAAAACACTCCTCCGGTAACACATCGGGACTGCCTTTGTCTACTGGCAGCAACTGATAAAAAGGTCAGGGCTTTGCTCTACACAGGGAGGGGGTAGACTTGATTTGGGCTATATATACTCTGGGGCAATGTTTCTACTTGGGTAGACTTGATTTAGGCAACGTGTGTTGGTACTGTTACTTTAGAGTAAACTTTATTTGGGCTATTGCATTTGACAGTCTGGCATACCTACAGAAAAGTACCATAAAAGCAGTTCTCATTTTATAATAGTAAAAACAAGTTTTTAAAAACTCTGCACCTATTCTCTTTGAATTAGACTTGTCAAGATTCTCTGGCTGAATGTCATACATCTTTTGTAGGTCAAGTCAAAAGCAAGCAATAGTCAATGCTTGCAGTTTTAAATCTCTATACTCAAGTGACAAGTGTTCAAAAAGATAACCAGATGAATTTCACTTAGAAATAAAAGGTTGTGTTTTATCTCTTTTTGCTGGAAATGTATATAGGAGCAAACATCTCAATTACTCAAACAAGTCAGAAGTCGACTTATCTCAAAGATAAGGGTTTTTTGCATGAAAATGATACTAGTTTGACTCTGTACCCCAGATTTCCAACAGCAGCTGCGGGAGAGCGCTTTGGCTTGTATACCGCAGTCATTCTCAGCATTGTTAGAGTGCCCTCAATTTGTTCCTCAGAACTTAAAATCCAAACAGAATCACTTAAGCAATTCAAACTTCTACTGAATGTCCAGTCTTAATGAAATGGGAGAAGGTTTCAGGGTATTCTCTGGTGAGGTTTGGGGGGCTGGTTGATAGGAGTGTTACGGCAAAGTCTCAAAATCTATATAAAAAAATCAATTTCAGTTACAAAATGAATTTATAGCTAAGTACTTCTCGATTTATGAACAATTTGTCATAATTAGAAAAAAACAGGCGAGGAAAGTCTATGCACATTAGTGTGGTAACCTGGCCCCAGATGATGTAGAGGGCTACCTCGGAGATAAAGGTTACAGACTAAGACATGGCACTCAGTGGGGGAGGTGGACAGAGATCTGTCTGTGTCTGCCCCTTACTTTGGTGGATAGACAAGCTGACCGTTCTGTTCATACATCTATATACTTATACCACACCCAGGTCATTTGTGGGTCATCTTTCTTTCTAAGCTTCTCTCGTTGGTGATGTAATTCATGATGTGTATCATGCTTCTGCCAAACTTTACTGTCCCCATACTATGGACAATGTACAAGAACTCTTTTCATTACGCAGTACCTTTCTTTCAGCGCCTACAGACTTAAATATCTTAATATTTCACAGTAGGCAAACTATGAAATATTTAGTACTTGTTCTTTTATAATCTTACCTATCAGATTGAAAGTGATTTTCAGTGCTGATATTATCATAAACATTAACATTTAATGGAATTGAAATCACCTTTAAAAATTTGATTTGACAGATCCATTTATTCTATAAAACAAGAGTATCATATTAATTGGAAAAACCTCTTAAACATTCTTTGATATCACTGCTACTGTAAGAAACCTTTTGTGTTTTATGCAGTAAAATTTTTCAAACATTTTAGTACATTAAAAAGTATCAAAGGTATTTTTATTACTACACTTGTAGTCAAGTCTTTTTGAATATCAGACTTTTTTTGGTTCTTGAGGGATTGTTTGTTGACAGGATGTGATTATTTTATTGTGAAGGGAAAAGAGAATCTGACAATGTGGTCATGTTTTTCAAAATATGGTAGTGCCTTGGGACCTTTATTCTCTGAACAATTATTTTAGTACACAGACTAAAATGTGACAGTCATCAAAATTTACTATACAAATTTGAGCTTGTCGAAACAGTTTCTTGGTAGAGGTGAGTACATTTTAAACATTTTCTTTTAATGTCCTTTGATAAAAGCAACTGTTTGGGTTTTTTTCATTTTCTTGAACTGATTTCACCTTTCCACATCTTTGGTGTCAACCATTTCAAAAAAATATTTTTAAGATCAAAATTTACAAAATAAATTTTTTAATACTAATAACTTGAAAATTTTCTTATTTCAAAGCTATTTCCTAATGAATATGAGATTAAAACTAAAGAATTAGACATTAGAACTTAACAAATTTGTGGAGGTTACAAAGTGAACCTGTACTTAAAACTACTTTGTGATAATAATGTCATTAATCCTACAATCCGTATATATATGACTCTCACAAACTTTTCATTTTGGTTAAATGTGTTCATTCTTGACCACAAACACAGTTCAAACCACCAAGGTTGCAGGGATGGAAATAACGCCCATTTTGAGGGGGGTAGGATTACCTAACGGGCAGGTAGATTTCACCTAATTGACCCCCGAACAATAGGCGTGCTATAAAGAATGGGTTTGCACCTGTAAAGTACTAGCTATTAAATGGGAAATGTGTTCCTGTGAACCGATATTGTCACTTGTTTGAATGGAAGCCAAGGTTCTGATTGGTTGCTTTTCAATGGTTTTCTCACCTTGTATTGGCAAGGAGCATGTGTGGAGGTTGTTAAACCCAGAAATATGTGAAATCCATGAAGAAATGGATCTTCTAAGACAATGTCGATAAGTAGGCATTATGTTTTAATGGTCTTAAGGTGTGAGGTGCCGTTTTATTCCAAGAGTGCAGGTGCATAGTTAATTATGAAATGTTACATTTTGACTTTAGGACCATAAAGATACAAGTACTTGATTTCAAATACTTAACTTGTCTTTTGAAATGAATGGTGTGATGAGAAGTTTTCATTTTCATGGGACAAGATTTGAGGCTTGATTTTAAAATATCTGGTTTTGGTCAAATTTTTCTGTACAGTTGTCACATTTCTCAAACAGGGTCCGACTATGCATAAACACTTTCCATGAGTCTTCATTGGCTCCCGAGGGAAGCCCAAATATTTCTTCTTCTCTCTCAAATTACATGACGTGAAAACTCCACAAATCCTTATTGAAAAGTCATGTTTCTAAACAGGACAAGTGAGTCTTATTTAAATAAAGTTAAAATACAAATACTAAATACACTGACCCAATACAGCAGCTAAGGGCTTTCCTTTGTGGAAGAAACCTGTCACTGTTTGCCTACTTTTGAACCAATCGCTATCTAGCTAACTTCTTTCAAATTTCGTCATTGTAATTAAAATGTTTACATAATGGTGTTAGTTGCTTGTTTGTCCAAGACTTGGGACAGTCAAGTTCATGATCTCCTTGTTCAAACTTGGATTAAGTTTACAAAACTCTTTTGAACTTTCAATTTGATTTGTTTACAGTTTTGAACAATTTCTCATCTTGGTAGAGATTTGAGACACCTTATATGAAATCGTTGAATTTGATTTGCAATTTTTCACATAACCTGGAATGATTTAATTATGGTGGAGTTATTCAGAAAGAAATTTGAGATTTGCTGTGAGAAACTTGAAAGATTAGCATTTCAGTTGTTGGGTTGTTTAGGGATTAAGTTGGTTTAGAATGTTATTGCAGAGTTTGTCAAACAGATAATCAAGTCTTCAAGGAGTTGAATGAATTTGGAGTGCTTGACATTTTAACCTTAACCTCTACTCGCTGCTGGACATCAATATTTCAACCTCTTGTTTTAAAATTTGAGCCTTTAAGCTTGTACATATAATTATAAGTTTGATAAAATAAGAACTCTTTTTGGTGATTTTAGGCTCTACAACTATAATTGTGCATTAATTATGCATTTCTTTGACATAACCATTCTGAACATTTAAATTGCTAACGAAATGGTTTGCTTTTCAAACTGAGGATTTTGGCCTCAAAGTTCATTGGTAACAATTCCTCACGGACTTCAAGCAGGCAAAAAGCTATTATAGTTTGAAAAGGTCGCATGCAACGAAAAGGGGGAATATTTTAACAAGTGTCCTTCAACGGAAATTGCATGGTAGGACAAGCCTTTGAGACTTATGACAGGAAGTTGTTGAAGAAATACTTATAGATTATGCAAAGCTATCTTGAATTTTAATCTGTTTGGAGTTAAGGGCCCTTGACCCTCAAGCTTGTAGTAGAATGTTCGGTCATGTTTATGCTCTACAGCAGTGTAGGACGCTTGTGACGGACTGGTTTCGTTTTGTTTCGTCTGACACTTTCTGCTGAGTTTGTTTCCAGCACAAACAGTTTATCATTTACCTATGTATAGATCTATCCTGTTGCAGTGATCCGTTCTTACTAGAAATTTCTATCTATGACAGCAATGTAAAACTAGAAACTACGTATTTCTGGTCAATCTAAGATTTAGACTTGAATCTGGTCTGAGATTTTAAAAATTTAAAGTTAAAACTGACCTGTCATTAGGCATTCAATAAACTTGCTGGATGTTTGACCTAGACTGTATAAGAGTCTGCTGTTTTATAACAGTCATGAATCTGGACTGTTTTAGCTTCACTGATATCCATGTTGTTAAGTATGTATTTAGATGCAAACCTATTTAGTTAAGTTTATATTTTTATGCAAAATCAAAGCTATGCATACAAATTACTTGTTCATAAAATCTAGAAAAAACTATTTCACTTCACTCCTATTACCATGATATTTTCCTGGCCTAGATTGACAAGAATTTCAACGGTGAGAATAAAAATCTTTATAATTGATTAGCAGTAAAGTAAACTCATTGTTGATTGTTCCATGGAATCATAATACCAGCTTTGGGCCCACTCCCTAGATACCCTGGGGCAATCTGAGGTGTAAGAGCTTTATAGAATCCCAGAGAATTGCTGGAGCTTGCGATTGTATTGGATCTGTATTATATGATCAGGTTTAACTAGCGATTGGGTCAATACTTCATTCTCTGTGACATACTTCTGCTTCAGGTGCTAACAAAGTTGCAGGTAGATTTTTTTTTTATTATTGTTTTTGCAAAACTTATTAACCCTTTTCTGCTACCTTGGGTTTTGCTTGATGTTACAAAATTTGCACATAAAAGAAATGTCTTAGTATGTACATATGCAGTTCAGAATTACTTAAGATATTTAATTGTCTGAACTGAAAAATATTCTTAATGTTATTTATGAAACTCTTTTTCGTTTCTTCAGAGGTTAGCGCTGAGGTGTTGCAGATTTTAAAATATTTAAAAGACCTATTAATACTTAATCAAAGTATTTATTTTTCACTTATATTGAATTCTTTTCAATAGATTGTTTTAAGGTAGGCCTATCTAAGATAATTCAAGCTTTGCATAATCTTTATTTCTTCATCGACTTACTGTTAAAACTTTCACATAGCTGAACTCAAACAATTGCATTTCCACATTAAACCCATCATTTTTACATAGTCTTCAGGTTTAGCAATTAATATTGTTTATTGTGTGCTCTAGTGAACCTGAATGTCCAGCGGAAACAATACAATGTCCATTTTGTCTTGCTCGACCATCCCTTTAGCCACTTTATCTTGAAACATGACAACCACGTCCAAACAATTACCTTTCCCAATTCATGGATAACCAAATGGCACCAGTTCTTGTTGGTTTAGGCGCTATGGTAGTGACATGTTTGTATATATGAATAAAATAGTGAAGCCCGTTAACCTAACGATCTTCCTTTTAAATCATCAAGCATTTGTTGTAAACTTAAGTCTCGGCTCTTATGGCTCAAGAACTCTTCACTGCATTTAAACATCAACAGGGAAAAACGAACTCATAAACAGCGCTGTTTTGCTACATCAACACCTGCAGTGCAGGTTGACCATGAAAGAGTTATAGTTATGTGCCCATTTTAGATTTAAAACTCTCCCCAGTCTTAAGTCATCTACCTATACTCCCCCCCCTCCAGTTGGGGTTTGCTATTTAAAAAAAGAAATATCATTCATTTTAAATAAATTGAAGTCACTGAGATAAATTTATCCATTGAATTGATCATTATTTTTCCCCCTCTTATTTTCATCCACGAATGATTTATTACAATCTTTATGCTTGAATTCATTGTTCCTGTCAATCAAAACAGTAAGCAGTTTTATTTGATTTTGAAGAAAGGAATAAATTTTTTAGATACAACTTCTTTATTCTTGATAAAGCATTGATTTTTATTTTGTATCTTGTACTCAATATTGTTTGAAACTTTATCTATCAAAACCTCTGCTTAGAATAAGGAAGTTGAATATCAATTAAAAATCTTAATGAAGAGATAGCCAGGTATGGATCTGCTGTTACTTGACTTGAACCTCCTTTAGAAGGTTTTGAAGGGTTTAGGGGTAGCATTACAATCTGAATGGTTTGGATGGGTTATAAGTGTAGCGTTACCCTCGGAATGCAGTCCTGACTAGCTAGTGGGCACATATTTCAGAGGTCATTACCAAAGGTCGCCCTTATTGCCTGGCAGTCTGTTTCCTGTATTGCCCCCTATTAAATGCTCCTCCCTAATTTGAGCAGACAGTTAATACTTGTTAATATTTCACTCTTAAAGGGCCTTTGTCAAGTTCAGCTCAGACTTTGTAATTGGGAAACAATTTTTCAAGCTCCCTTACGGGATTTTGAAGAGAGTCTTTGCACTCTATATAGGAATTTTAGTTTATGAATTTTTCCTTTGAGTTTGAACAAGGGATAGTAGTTATGTTCATAATATTGTTGGTGTTATAAGATTGACTTTGCAGAGATTCAGCATAGGACGTGGTCTACACTATTGACCATCAACAGACTACTAATCATTACCAATTTGATTCATAATTATTCTTAAATGTATAGGAGCTTGGGCAATATCTTGACATCATTTGTCGTAACAATGATGAATAATTCTTTCAGTGAGGCAACATCAAACCTACAGATTAAAGTTTGGCAAATTTTTCCATAGCCCAGGCAAGCATGGCTATTTAGTGCAGTGTACACAGCATTTTGAACCTAAACCAGGGCCAAGATGTACTGGGTAATTTCCCACCCATGTGGGAAGGTCCCAGCAGTAAGAAAAACTTCACCCTTTCTTGAATTTCTTATTCTGATGGAAATCAGTGTAGTGCACAATGATTGGAAGCAGCTGGAGGAAAACAGTTTTTGCTGGCACTCTTGGTGGGGCTCCCCAGGGGCGGGAACCACCTCCGCATGATTGAAATATGTCAAATTGGATATCTCAGGAATCGGCCTTCCAGATTCTGTGTCGTCTGTGCATGTCATTTTGGTTAACTTTTGGAATTAATCGTGTAGAAATTTAGGAAATTTACCTGAGATTTTTTATTTTAAGTTTTATGCATTTGTGTGAACATTAGGTATTGATCCCTTTTAATTTTGTAAGTTTTGTTTATTAGTTTTATAAGTCTTATTCGTGTAGTATATTATCAATGAAGTAAATATATAACAGTGTTTCTCACCGAAGGAAATATCATTATAATTACATTCGAAACTAGAGAAGACATACCACATTGCAAATGTCATCTCTTGTATAAACTTTAAAATTGAAAAATTGGGAGGGATGGACAACCCATATTGAGCCTCTCAAGTTGTCAGTTTTCAGCAGCTTGAAAGGTTAAGGTTGAAAATGTAGGCTAAAATAAACCCCTTTTGTTCAATCACGTGTAAATTTGGAAACAAGTTTGTTTACCTATTTTGCTCTGCAGAATACACCTCCACAACAGTAAACCAACAAAGCTTATGTACATACCTGTGACTTTTTTCTAAAACATGTCATAATATAACTCCCAAGGTTTTTGACACTAATTGATATATATCTTATTGTGCGAAGGGAGACTTGCCTAACAGAAATCTGTCTCTTGTCTTATCTGGTTGGGTCTATCTGTATTTCATACCACTATCGTATTTGCCTCTGCCAAGGCATGTAAAAACTAAGCTTCTCGGCTATGGGTCAAAATCGACTTGGTTCGTCCCCGAATAGGCCGCGAGTTGAAGTCAATTTCATCCCGAAGCATAACCATTATAGCAACAATGGCCTCAAATTAAGCAAATATTTTCCAAGAATTTGAATTTCTGATTCATTTGAAATTAACTGGAGTATCAAGTCAAACAGTAATTGGAGAATTTCACATTTGAATAGGGTCTTAGGGAGATATCTTGCATGTTTGTTCATGCTTTGCATCTCCGTTCATGTTTGGTAATTTGTAGTGTTGAAAATAAGTTATGATTTCTGTTTTTGTCAGTCTTGGCACATTGTGCAAACCATTTATGTATTACAAACTTTCTTGTCTTGTAGTAACATAAAAACTACAAATAGAAACCAAAATGACCCCATAGAAAAAAAAGATGTTTTTTTAAGGAATGATATCGTTTATATCAAATTTATAGCCTATTCAAATATAAAGCTATTACTTATTTATATCAAAGTTGAAGTGCATTCAAAAATTAATCTCTTAGTTTTATTTATATTTTTCGAAACAACTCCTTTCACTAATGAAATTATAAAAATCGACGAATGGCATGTTTTTATCGGGGACAGCCTGTGGTGTGAATCACCAACTTCTCACTTCAATGCTCGGAGCCTCTGTCTCCAACACACAACCATTATGGCTGCTGCGATGATAAACTTGCCATGTGTTATGCTTTAATGAGATATAAGTAGGATGGAAGTAAGGTGTTTGCCCCGAGGTAAAAGAATTGCCGCGTGATGATCCAATATGTCTGGAGGCTAGAACCGTGAGAGCACTTGTCTGCCACTCCGCCAGCTATTGGAGCACGTGCTCGCTCCACACTACTGGTGCACGGTCGTTGCATAACTGGAGCACACATCTTGTCTTCCATAACAACCACCTCACAACCCATGGTTGTAAAATATCTGCACAATCCATAGTTACTAAACAAAGCCTAATATGAAATCTTCCAAATAAGAAAGTCTAGATATTCATAGGAAAAGACCATTTCTCCTTTCCAATATTTTCATTTTATACAATGTGGATGAGTTGAAACCTACAATAGTTATAGATTCAGATTAAAGACTTGGTTACAATTTTATTCATCTTTACAATCCTTGTATGAACATTGTAATAGACATGTCCACATGCTTTGCTAGCATTTTATATGAATGGGATAACTTCTTTGTGGTCTAATGGAAAAATCTGGCCAAAAAAGTGTAAAAGGAGGACTGAAAAATTGAGCATCTAGCATTTTTACAATTTCTTGTGTGTGTGTTTTGACCATGGAAATTTATATAATACTTTTTAATAACATTCTTAGAAATTAATAATAATTCAGAACCAAACTTTTGTCGCCTTATGTTGCATGTATCAGAATAAAGTATGATGACGAAATGTGAAGGAGATGGTTTTCAGGGGTCATTAAACAAGGACTAGATAAGCTGAGGAAAAGGGGAGGGAATAGCTATGTTTTGCACCTGTGGGGAGGGAAGGGGGAGGAAATGATGTCCTAGCAAATCCTGACCAGGGGAATACAGGTGATAAATTATCCTTTAATGATCTTCATGAGATTTAAGTTACATTTAGGTGCCAAATTTTTCCCTCAAACTGTGAGAAACTTGGAGGGACCCCGTTTTGGAATGACATACTCTAATTTCCCTATTGTTAACATTTGGTGTTAAGGCTTAACTACATCAAACTTTTCAACAGTGTTTAGGGTTTTAGGAAAATAGTTTCTTTAAAATTCTAGAGAGATTTAGGGACATGTTTTTTATGTGTTTTTTCTCAAAGTGCATTTAGAATTGGCTTTAAAGAAAAATATATATACTTTTGCAGCATATTTCAAAGTTTAAAGTTATATTTCATGAAAATATGAAGTCAATTCAGAAGTTTATTGGAATGAAAACAATTAGCAAATAAACTGAGATATGTCACAAATTTTTAAAAACTATAGAACCATGAATTGTTAGTTTATTTTCGCATGTCTAGAAAGATTTCAACCGAAAGCAAACAGGTAAACAAACACACCTCCGGGCAGTCATTAATGACATCCTCGTCAAATATAGCCAAAAGCAAAACTGATTTGTATCTTGCATACAAATAAATTTCAGAAGTGTATTTACTTTTTTGTGCACAAATATTACCATCCAAAAGGCTTTTTTGAAAATTTGTTCTATATCATACTGAAGGTACTTGAATTTTGTATGGCTTTGGATTTCTAAAATTTTCAACAAAATAAAGGTTTGAATAGTTTTATAAGATGTGTTACAGTATTATTCTTAGATGGACATAGAATGGGGATATTCCTCTTACAAGGAGTTCTTTTTTAATTGAGCTCATCTTGAGGTATTTCTTGATACCCTTGTGGGGTCTTTTATTGAAGTACTGAATGAGAAAAATCTGAATTAAGATATGTAATGAAAATCTGATATCTATGATCAATGATTTCATGCCTTTAAGTTTGAGCAGCGGTTTCCCAATGGGAAAATATTTTTTTTTCTTCAACAGGTATTGAAACTTTTCAGTCTTTGACTGTAGTCATCAATGATATATAAAATGAATATTTTGGAAATCCATCAGGCTGAGAGATTCAGTTATCCCAAAGAGATATTTGTACAAAAACTGTTTTTTAAAAAATGCCTTCAAACCAACCAGGGCTACTTAAAGCTCATGAATGTTACAATTGACCCGCGAGTTCTTCTCAGAATTTGCAAATATCTCTTCAAGTTTGAATAATTAGAATGTCCATAGGGGACAAGGCTGTTACTCCTATTCAAGTAATGGACAAGAGGTTGTTTTGAGCACAATGTTTCGCAAGCTTATGCAATGTTGCATGCAGCAAATCAATGGTAGCTCTTGTACATGTCGCAATAGACGTGACCTCCCATCTCCATTACAACTGGATCACTCGAAATGTACGCAAATATGTTTCAGCTAATACTGCGATTGATATGAGAGCTCCCCTAATTTGATGTTTTACAAAAGCCTGCATTAGCCTATATTACAATGAATCAGCTGTCTACAAACCATCACCAAAATTTAACTTGTCTCAGGCTGTATCAAAACAAGAGGGCTTTGGCTCTTATAAGGAGATCACACGCCCCCTTGGTAAACAGTCTGGTAATCTCTGAGCCATTATCTTTACCTTTTTAGTTACACTGATATCAGGTATATATTTCCTCCTCCTCCCCCCCCCCCCCCCCCCCCACCCCCCCACCCCAAAAAAAATGTAAAAGGGTTTGATTAATAAGTTAAATTTAGACCTGCATGATTATTTGTTTACTGTGCACTTTGTTCTTCACTAATATTATTCTCCTATGATAGATGGCTAGTTTAACTGCTCTACTGATTTAGTTTACAAAAAAAATAGACTGCAAATTGAAAAGCTCAACTGAAGTAAATGTGTAAAAATGTCATGCACATTTCCTGTCATGGTCAAATTATTTTGATTCCACTTCAAATTTCTTTCTACTCGAGCAGCCTTTTTAAGTAAATCTCAGCTTAATTGCTTTAAAGAAATTTGACAATTAGATAGGGAATGGAATTGAGACGGATGCTTTGTTTTTGTACCCTAGTTTTACAGGTGTTTAAACCGGCCACGTAGAAGGGTTCTCAAGTGTGGAATGAGTGGTATCGGGTTAAACAAATTTAAAAATTCATACTTGCTATGCCAATTTGAGGGCAATTTCTAAATTTGTGAGTTGCTTGCTTAATTCAACACCCCAGGTCTGTCTAATTTAAAATTCTTTGTTAACTTGTTAAAATTTAATTCTACTTTGTTCTAGGTTGGTAATACGAGTGATTGAAACTCCTTGAGATAAAGAAAAAGTTTGATTTGATAGTGCACTTGTAAATTTTAATGAAATTCCATTAAATTTTAAATTTGTACTTTTTTTAATTGATTTAGTCATGGAAGTTTTAGAACATTTTGAAGATTTTTATAATACAAAGTAACAAGAATGTTTTGCTAACACAATTTGAGGATTTTGAAATAATGAAACCCTTTATAAAAAGAACATATGCATTTATACCCTTAATGATGAAATATAAAATGATTTCAAGTATGAGTAATGATAAATGTTATCATCAAATTAAATTGACAGCATGAAATGCATTTTAATTGGTATCACATCTTTTATGTTACTATCTAATTCAAGGACGTAATGAACCCATTTACACCAAAATGACTCCATTTTTCACGGCTGATGCGTTAAATCTTTATTACAAGACAGCAAAAGCAGGAAGCACAAGAGAGAATGGTCAAACATGGTGTTTAAGAGCAAAGTCCATTTATCATCCTTTAGCGCAGGTTCTGACCAAAGAGGTGTCTAGAGCTTGAAGCAAAACACGACTTAATTAATCTGGCAACATGGCTCCCAGCAGGAAGCCCATTAATTATAGCGAAAATATAATTTGTAGATTATTTTAATATGGGGGCGAGGTCTAGAGATGTTAAAATTCGTTATGTTACCTGTCAAGGTAGTTGACAGTCACCAAGAAGGAAATTGCTAGCCGATTTGAAATATGATTTTTAACCTGGCAGCATGTACGATATCGTTCTCGGTATGAAAGAACCCGAGGTGTTTTGTCTTGAGGTACCGATTTATTATTTTACATTGTTTTATTGTAACTGATATTAATCAGAATTGGTGGTTTATGACACAAGCTTTCAGGTTTGAAACTTTCCTTTTTCTGTAATGGTATGCAACAATTCTGATTAGTTATTTTAAGGATTTTGATTTTATTATTTATTAGTTGATTTGTGCATTAATTTATGCATTTGTTATTTTGTTTCTTGTGCGTTTGTTTGCAGAAAGTTTCCTTGGCATTTTGATATCTTGTATATTTGCATTGTCGAAATTAATGTTTTGCTATGCAGAAACTGTTTATTTCCAAACTTTTTGAAGAAACATAAAGATGACATACTCAGTCCGTATGGTTGCCTTCAATGAAATTAATCAGTTTTTTTCCTTATGAATAATATTTATTGATAAAACTTTTAGCAGTTAAATCTTGAAGATTTTGCCGAGGCTTTCTCCCCGATACTCCTATTGCAAATGGACAGTTCAGCATTAATGTGTTTTATCCCCTTCTCCAGAATAAGTATTTCAGCCCATCTGAATTTTTATGATTAGAATTTTTATGTTGCTTGTTGCATCAACTAAATCAAATCTATGGTTTCACATGATTGTCAGTGGACAATTTTTTTTCATTTGATACCCTCTACTAATGTATTATGATTTTTGTGAAGAAAGATTTAAGTTTGAAATTATATATACAACCTCCTTTATTAAACAACTTTCAAAGCTTTTCTGAATGTCAATACTAAAGGATATTGTCCACTACAAGGGCCAAATGTTCAAATGCTTTATCACTATGTTGTGTCAAAGTACCTTCCTATACCAGACACTGACTTGAGACTGTCATAAATATCACAGCATCTAAAATCAAAATCTTGTTAACTGCCTCCTTTAATTATCAATGCCTGTTTACCTTCCTTAATGTTAATGAATTTGTATCTCCTGAAACCCACAGACTTACCTCTGTCCTCTCTGTTGCAGCTCATGGAGTACCGCGAGGCTCCACCCAGCCCCTCGGCATCGAGCGCGTCTGCGCTGGAACCGGATGGACTGGGATCACCAACTACCCCATCATCGCCTGTACCCCAGCCGGTGGATGATGAGCGCCTGCCCAATGAGCTGCTGGATGAGATCTGTGAGGATATCGGAATGAAGGAGGGCATGGAGCTGGACTTTGTGGAGTTCCTCATGGAACAAGACATGCCTGACCCACATTCGTACATGACTCCAGAGGCCATCATGAACAGCAGCACCTTGAGCAGTTCCTCCCTGGCCTCGGTGTCCACTGTCAAACAGATGGGAACAAGGAACGACCGACCTCGACCCTTGAGTAGTCCTGTGGTCATGTCCTCAAACATGACATCAGGAACATCAACTGTTGTGTCTAGTGGTTCCAGTTCACCAGTCAGCAAGCGCTTCCATCCATCTACCTCGGGAGAGTCTAGTCCCACTAAAACCTCTGCTCCTCTCTTTCCCCAATCACCTCAACCGGTGCCCTCACAAGTGTTCAAAATGCCCCAAACACCCCCAACGCCAAAACGTCCACTGTCTTCTAACGGCATTGCTGGTCGCCAGTCTCCCTCAGTGCAGCCACCGTCCAACCAGTGTGATGATGCTCTTAGCCGTGAAACTGTGCCATTGTCACATTGCCCCATGACTCCAAGCAAATCTAGGTGCTACTCTCCAAAACCAAATCTGCCTTCATGTAGTCAGTCGCCATCTCACAAACAAATTCCTCAGTCGCCTGTGTCGCAGCAGTACCAGCAGCCCGGCACATTGCACTATGGTCAGGCTCAGGGTCAGCAGATAGGGATGGCCAGGAGTCCTATGCAAAAGTCAGCAACTGTTACAAACTACCAAAGACTAGGCAAACCTGCCCCTCCTGTTGTTAATGTACAGAATATGCAACACCTAAGAATGATGAACCCAAAGCCAGCTCACTCTAATATCCAGGGTTGTGACTCACTAACAGTGCAAACAAACTCTCAATATGGTCGGTCCATGGAGTCTCCTCTTGACCAGGGCTACTTCTCCGGTGATACTGGAAGTGTGCGGAGCTATGGCTCCAGTCTGTCAATGTCCAGCAGTGACCAGTTGCATGTTAAAACTGAGGATGTGTCCTCCATGATCCCCTCTATACAACAATCAAACTCTGTACAGCCCCCACGGGTTGCCACTGTGGGACATATGCAAGTTATGCAACAGAAATCTGTACATTTTGCTGATATGCCAGGCTCAGAATCTGGCTCAGAGTGCCAAAACCAAGTAGACTTTAATGGAGGCTATGGTTCAGACTGTGGTTTCGATCTTGATCAAGAGTTCAGAGAAAATTCACAAAAATCCAAAATTCTTCCCAGACTTACTCCAAGCATGAAGTCTGAGGTAGCTCCATACACTGTACCTGGTGGGAGTCCATATGACTTCACGAACAGAAGCAGTTGTGGAGTTAACCCTGGGAGCCGGCCGGGAAGTGGGGGAAGTCCTGCAGTCAACATGCAGCAGTTTGACTTCTCCAACAAAGGGCAGGACAACATGTACTATGTGGACAATAACCAGAACATGCTGCGGGTAGAGACTGGTGGTGACTTCAACCAGATGGGATACCAGCAGAACCAGAGCTATGTGGCTCAACAGATGAACGCATACCGGGGCATGTCAGTCACCGACTCTATGAAAGCTTCATCCATGGCCCAACTTCAACAAAATGAAATGTACCGAAACCAAATGGCAATGTCTGGCAATTATGACAACAGTTGTTCAGTGGCAGCAATGAACCAAGGACCCAACAGGATGATGGGGCAGAACCAGGTTGGACAACAACCCTACAACCAACAACAGCAACAACAACAGCAACAGGGGGCAACTGGTGGCCAGCAATACCCTCAAGCCTCAAGCACATGTAGCACACCACGCATTCACTCTCAAGCAAACAGCACAGTAACTGGACCTTATGGTAACATGGCATCAACTTCTACATATGAGCAAGGCATGTACAACAACGGCAATCAAACTCCATCTAGAAATATGCATCAGATGTACCCCAATCAACAGCAGCCATCAGCAAGTATGGGAGCTCCTCCTGGCACTCCTCAGACCTGGAACCCTCAAGGTGCCGGTCAGCAGGGTCCCGGCAACATGCAGGACATGTCCCACATGAAGCCAAATGGCCCCATGCAACAGATGGTTGCACCATCGACCCCTCAGAACCCCCAATGTCCTCAGAACATGCCGGGTGCCTCACCCATGGTTCCCTGTACTATACCAAACTGTCAGAGCTGTAAAACTGGCTCCCCACATCGGCCACCAATGCTGGCCTCACAACAGACATTTATACAACATCTCATCACAGATCGGTCGAATGCATTCCGATCTCATCCTCTCTTCCCACTTTTACGGGATTTAATCATAGCAGATATGAACTTTGCATCACCCTCTTTCCCATATCAGCTAATTAGTAACTTGCCAGCCGAATTTGACAAACTCTTACAAAACTTCTTGCATCGGAATCCCCCTACTGGAAACTACCAGGGTAACTTTGCTGTGGAAAGTGTCATCATGGATGCCCTCCGTTACGCTCATCAGTGTTTAATAGGTGAGTCATAGCTTGCCTAATGTCCTTAGCTGGAGTTGCACCACTGCACATGCACAAAAAGCATGCTGCAGAAATCCTAATAAGTTAAATTGGAGAATTCCATTTTTTTCCCTTTGTTAAGCGTGAAGGAAAGCAATGAATATTTTCACACTTTGTAATAACTTGAATTTTTCTACATAAACACGATTTTGGTTTGCTGCATGTTGAAAAAAAGGTTGAGCCATGTTAAGATTGACTTAATTATATGTGAAATGTTGAATGAAGGTGCTCATGCAAGCAACTTGTTTGCCGATGTCTTATAAAAATAAAGATATGCGAGACCACGACAGATCCTTCATAGGATAAATTGTTCAAGTTAATAATTTTTGCACCCCAGTGATAATTGTAGAAGCTCGATCAATGGTAAAGAGGGCTTCTTCAGCGAAATCAATAATCATTGTGCAATGTTCGCCATTTGGGGCTGAGTGTGAAAAAAGATATTTTGAAATTTGATTTTCTCATTACAAGCCGTCAGTATTATTTTGCAGAGACTTAAATGATTAATTAATTTTTCAGAGAAAATCCGGGTGAGGCAAGAACAAGATAAACATACGAAGACAACCTCAAAATCTCTAAGTGCTATTGAAGAGTTTTGTGAGAAGTTTGATAGAGCTGTACGAAACAGTATAGTAAGTTCCTCTCTGTTCAGTCTTGAGCATATATCTTGAATTGATTATCATGACTTTAACACTTTTAGAAATTAGAATTATTAATTGCTGTTTTATGAGGCCAAATGCCTTTATGGGGTTAAGAATATTTTCATACATGTCCTTTCATAGAATTGAATTGACAACTTTTATAGAATGAATTATTAATTTGTTTGCTTTTAAAAAGGTAAGTTATCTGTATTCTTTTGGTTCAAAATTTCACAGGTTTTCAGACGAATTTAGAAACATTTATTTTTAATTGATTTAAATTTAATTTTAAAAAACATCTCGATGTGATTCAATTAAAAACAAGGCGAAACAGAAACTTTGACAATTTTCAAGATATAACTACACTGAAGTCCCGTTGAAGGTGATTAGATCACATCTCCAGCACAAAATGTTGTTCATTCATTAAATTATATTTTGTATGAAAAGTTTATTTAATCTGAATGTTGTATAACAAACTTGTAGCCTCTGTATAAATATATAAATATTTTATATCTGCCTTCTCAAAAGAAAAATAACATACATCTATTAAATAACGATGAAAATAATTCAGCTTTTATTTTCTCAATGTTTCCGTATATTGCCGCAGGGTACATAAATAAATATTCATAAATCATATTTCCATTCATACTGCCTGACTAAACATCATGGTTTCCTGTAGTGCAGTCCGTGACATGTACACGTTGATATGTAAAGGGAAGCACGATTAGGGTATGGCTTAATTATCTCCCCTTAATCTGGGTCGGCCTTGGTTAATGTCCCTGTTATCGCCCCTCCCGCAGAGTTATGTTGATCAGAGGGGGAGGGTTACCCCACCTACACCTGCAATTTATCACCTGTAAATATTGGCTCAACAGCTCAATTGAAAGTCGTTAGTTACGTGCACTAAGGTCATAAGATAAACACAGTCTGATAGTGTTTGATACATTCGTTACTCATTTGTTTGATATCTTTGTGACTGACAGAACACTTTGTTATTAAATGCATATACTGAACTTGATGTAAAATTGTTTGGAAATAATTTTGATTACGTCATGTCATCAGTACTGTAAGATGCGTATCATACATGTATGAACTGGCAACTATTTTTAAGGATTTTGTTCTCATTGATGATATTTAAAGGCCAATTGATGTGAATGAAATGGTTATTTTTTGTGTGTTCTTTCTAGAGTTTAAATATCATCAATGTAAAGACAAGCCTTACCCATTAATGTCACTGCTTTAATTTGACAAGCTTTCTCTTTATAGTAGAAAATATTTAACAAAAGATGTACAAGTGATAATTTCAGGAGTCGATTAGGTATAAGCATCAGCCATACAAATCTTTTAGCCAACATTTTTTTAACTTAAAATAGTCCGACAGATACTTTACAAACCATAAACTTGATGAATCAATATGAAAACCATCATTGCTGATTGTTACTGTTGTTTTGAAAGTTTAAGAAATTTTCACACATGTATTAGAACATTTTAGTTTCATTCAGAAAAAGATATGAAATTAATATTCATATTTTTGAACAGCCTGAACAACCCACACAAGTGAACCATGGCAACCCTATGATGATGGGTCAGGCTCAAATGGGCGGGGCACAGATGGCAGGTGGACCAATGGGATCGCTCAATGTCGGTCAGGTGGTCAAAGATCCCAAATATGGAATGATGGATCCTTCAATGGTGAGCGATTCCTTCTCATTATGTCACAAATATGTCACATCTTATGTTATAGATTTATGTACTATATGATGATTATGTCATTATGAAAAATAAAATTTTATAAATCAAATCTGCTTTAACCCTTTACCTGCTGAATTGAGTAATCTTAACTATTTCTTGGACTTTCAGAAATCTATATTCTGAAAAGAAATAATTCATTATTGGCCAAGGGTTGATGTTAAGCATATCTGGAATATTTCTGCTATAAGTCTTTCTCTTGCTACTTTCTCCCTGCAATAATACTAGCAGCCGCGACATAAGTGAAATACTCGTGAAAGCGGCGTTAAAGCCCATATCACCTCACCTCACCTCTGCTGTAACTATTAAATGGTTTAATAAAAATCAGTCCTGGCCATATCATTCTGAAGTATGATTTTAGGATTGGTAGGTTATGTTGTCATGTAGACTCAAGCCTCAATGTCAGTTGGAAATTAAATGAGATTCACTTCATGTGAGTAAAATGTGTGAGAATAAAGAACCTTATTAGGTTAAAACAATGATAATATCCGTTAATTATGTGAGGTAAACGTGTGTGAACCATCAGTTCAGGACTCATTCAAATAGGACGTCAAATTTTAAGTAAATGACCTTTTGGGGAAATATCAAAACTACGCAGGTTGAATAGAGGTTGAGGTTGGTAGAGTGTCTGACACGTTCCTGTTTAAAGTGGCCATTGTGTGGGGGCTGGATGTTGTCTGTGGCCTAACAGTGTCCAATATTGAACTGCTCAAAACATGTCATCACAGTTTGCTCTGTGCTCCTTGCAAATAAGTTCTATTTCCATCCCACTCTCACACCAGACAACTGTTGACACTCTTTTGTGGCTCATTAAATAACTTCTTTGTTGCCATATTGCACCCAGTATATCAGGACGGGCCGTTTCTGAACTTGTCCTTAATGAGGATGATTTGTATTCCTGTTATGAACTTTATTTACCAACTCCCCAAATACACCTTGGGCTATTTTCACAAACAATCGAGAAGATGCTTTCACCATTTCGTGAATTTTCTTCTGTGTAGTAATTTATGCTATTTCTGCACCTAGAAAGCCTGTGATTAGAATTTGATTATGGATGCCAAGATTAAGATTAATGTACCCAAATGTCTGAATAAATTTCTTTGGACTGTTTTTTTTATCTGATCGAGGTCAGTACCTGTATCAGAACTAGATCTCGAGTATCTTTCAATGATTGTCGGTCCTTGTTGCTTGTTAAGGCAGATTAGTTCGGGAATAGAGGGTCCGGTTTTCTTCTCTTCCTGAAGCACTTGAGAAGCATGCAAAGCCCGGCTCTATCCCAGCCTCTCATCCTTCAGAGGGAAAGCTCTATTGTGTAGAGGAAAACTCCACCAAAGGCTTTTGTACCTGGGGCAGCCTAGAAGGGCTTTATTCATTGTTGTGCATTTATGAATGGGATTTGTAGGTCCCAATTTGTCATGGTAAGGGAGGGTCTTAGTCGCATGGTCGAAAAACCTATTATCCTGAGTTTGGGCCCTATTCACTCAGATGACCTAGCTGGTCACATGACTGGAATGTTATATTGTGGGTAGCGTGGCTATGGGAGACACCTCTTAAAATATTTTAACAAAAATTGACATAACCACATGTTTTCCTCTTTTAGTAAACCTACCTGTATATTGGGACTATAAGTCAACATTGACTAAGTCTGCTCCCTTTCTCAAGCCTCAAAATCCCTATCTCGAGTATAAACCCATCCCCTGTGAGTTCATTATGCATTACACCTGTGGACGATGCTGGGTTGTCCTTCTGTGACTGGTGTTGTTGGTTGTGCCACTCCTCCGCCCATTGACCCATCCCTCAGATAGCTGAAAGCATCCCTGCTGCTCCTCTAATCCACCGCTGTCCCATAGACCTTCCGCCACCTCATTTCTCAAACTCTTTCAGTGATAGTCTTACCCTTGTTATTTTCTTTTATTACCAGAACTAGAACTTGGTTAGCATGGGACACTTTGACAAACAGAACACAATCAGTAGTTAACACCTTAACTTTTAAAGTTTGTCTACTTATCTATCCCCTCTATACAATCTTGAACTTAGACAGTCATGCTGGTTTATTGTCAAGCCTTTGAGTTTATCCATAATTAGTATATCATTATGAGAAAAGTGCACTCATCTCAAATTTGACCATTTGCAAACAGATATTCAAGTGAATTGACTCATTTAAAATCAAGTAAAGTTAGAGTTAAGTTTGAACGATAGAGATGAAATTATTTTTTTTAGATATTTATGATATACCTTGAATTTTCATGCTTTGGATATTCCCACTTGTTTCGTAAATGACAGAACAGATCGTGAATTCTTCTTGAAAAAAGGTCTCAAGATGTAATCGTTTTCTAATCCGAGTTTCAAGCCAGTATCAACTACAGTGATTGAAGAGAAATCAAATCTCCCCCCCGCCCCCTCCCAAATCTTCCCTCAGGGGCCAGCATCCCCTCCTGTCTCTATCCAGGGGAGTAGAACACTACACCACACATCTGCTGTGTCCCCTCTTGCCTAATGTTGCACACTGTCTCCACTGTTTCTTAACCCCCAGACCATTGTGTCGTGCATCTGCTAGACTGGACACTTGTCACCCTCAGGCCATTTGAACTAATTACTTCACTTTCTTGAAATCATTTCCAGTGATCCCTTGTAGTGAAATTTTCAATAGTTTTGAATGAGTTTGTGACTATGGTACTCAATGGGAAGCTTTTGAAGATCAGTAGCAAAATTCAAAGTCAGAAATTAGTGTGTTTTAGTCATTTTCAATTTCTTTACCGTAATGAGATTGTGAACACGTTATATTAAAATTTGCTAACTAACATATTTAGCTAATGGTAGGGAAGATATTTTGTGCTGTAGTATTCAAAAACTAGCTTTTGAACGGAAATAACCATTTGTTAACTTTATTCTTTTATTGTACTCTTTCCTGCAACCTGCTTGCCAGAATGATCAAGACTGGTTTATGACATCTTCTTGTAAAATTAAACTGTTTATGCTTTCTTTCAATTTTCAAATTCAAACCGACAGTATAGTACCGCGAGACCAAGTTTTTTTTCTCTAAGGACTATTTTTACCTTGTATGCATCATCATTTAAATAATCCATTTGTTAAGTTGATCTCACAAATTGTAAAGAACTTTTGCTTTGTCTGAGCAAATTGGCTACTTTTATTGGAAAGTTTCTGTGGTTTTTATCATTCCTCTATAATTGGTTAACATTTATTATCCTCTTAAGTTGGTTTTTAGGGTATCACTTGTCACTTGTAAAAATGTTTTTTCTCAAAAGAACTGAATTCCCCATTGTAGTATTAAGCTGTCACTTTAGTTTTCCTGCTCAATTGTTCATATGTCATGCACAGTTATCTAACACAATAATCAAGTGTTTTGGGCATTCTCTCACTTATTTTTAAACTTTTTTTATTTTCAAGTGATAATTCTTAATTTAGTTTTGAATATAGGAAATTGAATTTGCATCATGCTACTTATTTTTAAAAATTGAGTATGGGTTCAAAAAGTAAATTTTAGTGAAAAATATATTCTTGACCAAATCTAGGTGTCAGCACTGTTGAAAGTTGCAGACATTGTGCACCTATTAATCAGGGGCTCTCGCTCTTCAACAAGGGGAAATGAACGCATTTATCTGTAGTTTAGAGGCACCATTTATTTAGAAAACACTTAAGGGGTGACACTATGACAGATGTAACACTAAAACTGGCGTGGGACTGTCACTGTAAAGTTTAATATGAGCAAAGTTAAGGCATTTGTGGTTGAAGTTTAAGCGAGAAAAGATAAAAAGTAATATCACGTCAGCAGAAGAGCAGGTAAATGCTTGCGGGCAGGAAATAAGAGACATTTATATCATTTGTTCATGTGTTTTGTTTAAACAAAAGTTATACTTCGTCTTGGTTTGTCTTTTTGTCAAGTGTATTTGTCCAACTGATTAATGAGAAGGATTTTTAAAGATTAATTAAATTTTGATCGTTCATATTTTATGGCAAGAAAATGAGGATCTAACTTTCACTGTAAAAGATATTGATATTTAGAGTAATGATTTTGAATTCATCGCTAAAGAAAATTTTTGAATTTGAAAAATGATAAGAAATGAGAGAAAGTGTCAGTACAAAGTTAAAAATAGAAGGAATATTAGATTTTAAATACAATATAACTGCAGCCACTTGAAAGAAAAAAAATATCGGTGATCCCCTTTTCCGATTTCTATCGAGCCGTTTTCCTATGGCAGAAGAAACTGCTCCCTGCTAATACCTCAGCTTCAAGGAATTCAAGATTTCATTGTAATTAACTTAGAAATAAAATGCTGTAAAATTTCATTTTTTAATCAAGGATTACTCAATGAGCAATGTAGCCAGAATAGAAAGAAATACCTAAGTTTCACATCTAATCATTTTAAGATGGTAGGAGACTTGGGTTGTAGCTTGATGATAATTCAATTAAAAATTTACGATCTCTGAATCAATATTTTCACAGGCTCAAGAAGGATTTATCCCCGCTATGGGTAAAGGGATCGGCCTTCCAACTCTTGCATCACCGCAATTTCGCTCTATTAAGGAGGCGCAAGATTCCCTCAGCGAGAATGGCAGCGGCATTGGCGGCAACGGTAACCATGGAAACAAATCGGAATCAAAGAAACATCCAAGTCTCCCAAAAGAGGTAATTTTCCTACCTCTCTCGTCCCAAAGTTTGAAATTTGCTCACCAATTGAAACTGAACAGTTTCAAAGATTGGGAACTCTTAAAGTTCCTCCTTCTAATTGATTGCATACGTGAAGTGGTTTGGGGATTCAAGAGCAATTTTTTGGAGAGGTTTTTTCCACAGCAGTGACATTTAAATGTTAATTCCTATTGTGCAATTGATTCTGTTGTTAATGTTAACAGCATTTGAGGAAGGATATGTAAAAATGTAAATCTCATCCAACAAATTTCTCCTTTGGGAAATGGAAATTCATGTTAAAAGCTTCAATGGCATTCCTTTCAAATACAAGAATTGTAAGTTGTTGATAATAGACTAGCGACTTTGATTTACATCTTTCCATTCAGAAAAGTCACTTACTGAACAAGTTTATTTTTCAGTCTTAATTTTTGACAAGGATGAAACTGCAGAATAATTGAATATATATGCAAAAAGACAATTCCTTTAAGTACCTCTTTAACATAAGCAATTGTGTAGTTTGATAGATAAGTATATCTAAGCAGTTTGATTTCTTTTCATTGTGTACAAAATAAAATAAATGTTATACATTATCATCATAGACAACTTTGGACTAAATCAAGTTATAAAAGAAATTCATCATTGAAACAAAATGTTTTATTTATCTTCCAGGCTGTGGCTATCATGCTGGACTGGCTCCGGAATCACAAGGACAACCCCTACCCTAACGATGATGAAAAAGCGATGCTCATTAAGCAGACTGGACTCACAATTAATCAAATCAACTACTGGTTCACAAACGCCCGAAGACGCATCTTGCCAAAATGGGCGCAGTGTAAATAGCCCAAAAGGTCTATGCAAGAGCTTATAAAAACTGATTGGCAAAAACTTCTGCTCAACTGAAGTTTGCTGCCAGGAAGAAGGAAGAAAATAGTGTCCTCCAGGATCAGAAAGTGCTGAAGGGAGATTACTCTTTGACAAGGGAAATAACTCTACTACCAAGAGAGATAACTCTTAACCCACTGATGTGCCTTAGCAAGGTGTCTCTGTACATTGTTGTGGAACTTGCTTACATGTGCCAAGCTATTTGACTAGTGGTAACTAGTTTTTAAACAAAGCAAATATGCCTTAAATGCTTCTGATGTGATGATGTTTTAGGAAAATGCAACCCCGGAACCAAATCTGACTGTTGTGAAAATGAAGAAACAAAACTGTAGCGAGTTGTTTTTGCAACTCGCCTGAACAAAATGGGTGACTTGATCAAAAGTGAATACCAAACCACATATGCATGGCATATTAGAGTAAAGCCTCTAGACTGGTGCCAGTATCTTGTATGTCTGCTTCATCGGTGTACGTTATACAGTGCATGGATTTGACGAGTTAGGCAGTTTTGTGTCCTATTAATAGTGTATGTGTGATACTGTATAAACAAACGGTTAGCCTAGTTGTATACATATGTACATACTTATATATACACGACAGACGGTGATGACAAGTCGGGTGTCGAATTATCTACTTATTACTCCCATATTGTTAAGTAATGTGTTGTGGCTATAATGTACATATCATATTTAAATGTTGAACCAAATTTACCAAAAATTGAGACATGCTATCCTCTCACATCTTTTTACTTTTCAAACTTTCTCTTTCTCTGGAGGTCTGCAAGTTTACTTAAATTTACTCAAAGTGATGAACGTCGACTACTTCAATAGTCTATACATGACACAATATTCCTGCAGGAATGTTCTCAAACAAGTTGTGCTATTTGTTCATAATTCATTGTAATGAATTTGGAGCATTTCACAAACTGACTGAAATGAGAATCGAAACATAGATTTGAAAATTGTTGCAAAATTAGTTGGAAATTTTTAAAAATAAATCTAAATATGTATAATTTTAATCATATAGATTGAATCCCCTGTCATTGACTGATTATTAGATTGGTTTCGGTGAAAGCAATTTGTATGGTATTTTAGAGTGTTTTAAAATTCTTTCTACATAAATTTGTCACAGTAAGTCTTTAGGTAAACAGAACGCATTACTCCTGCTCTCAACCCCACCTAGACAAACATGTTTGTGGACCTCTGTTTGTCCATTTCTTGCCTCTGTTTGTGTTGGTGATACTCAAGCTATATTGCACATACTTCGGTTGTTTTTGTCACCCTGTGGTTTAAAAGTAGCATTTACAAAGATTAGTTTGAGCTGAAAGAAAATCATTTTAAGCTTTTACCATTTTATAAATAGATAAAAAAGATGATCTTGATTGTTCTTTCAGAACAAACTAACAGTTTTACATGACCTGTTTCTTTACGAGATTGTTATTTATTTATTTTGAAGAAAAGTTTTAAGATACTTACTTCATAGAGGTTATCGTTGTGAGAACTGAACACCCTATTTATTTTTAAAGTTTTGCATGATATTTCATACTTCTCATAATGTTTATAAGCTACTTAGCTGTCCGAGTGACGCATGAACCAACGAACTATCAACTGCTGATGTCGACTGCATTTACTCCCCTATGCAATTCTAGGCACTTCTACGCCTAGACCAACCAAAAACTAAGTCAAATATGAAGTCATTTCCTGAGTAAAATATCCAAAGCTCTTAGTTATGAAGATCTCTTGCTCAGTGTCGTTTCTTTATGTCAAAGCTTTATTTCTGTGAAGGATCTCTTGGAATAAATTTCTTTTTTTCAAAGGTTTTTAAGTCTTTAAGTCAAGGAATGTAGCCTTTTTCAGGTGCTGTTATGCTATGCAAAATGTGTCTTCCAGTAACAATCTTTTGTAATAGATCAAACACGTTTTTTGACACTTTTGTTTTTATTTATTGTCAAGAGTCAAGTGAAAGTCTATTGTGTACTTTTAAAACCACTGTCAAAGGAGCCACAGATTTTAATTGAAACATTGTTTTATTTTGGAGAGAGCAATGTGAACAAATGGAGTTTGAGCAAGTTCAAAGCAATTTTTAAAAATAATTGGTGTGATAGCTCTTAAGCAAGGAACAACATATTTTTAGTTGTCATGGCAACAGCTTTCGGTTGACTTGTAAAGTCGCAACCATAGTTGTATTTTGATTTCTTAAAATGCTTACTAGGCACTTACCATAAAAATGGTGTGCTTACAGAGTTGAAAGGTTGCAAAACTGATTCAATCAGACGATTACAAACCAGTTGAAGATATGGTGAATGCTCAAGCAATCTGCACAGGGTGTATTTTGATACTGTTTATTTCAGAAACACTGGATGAAACCACTTAGAGCATAAGCCATGTCGGTGTCTTATAGAACAATGTTGGAGAGAGACCGTTAGTATGTTATTTCATATGTTTCTTATGTGTACATTTTTATAATAAAGGTATATTTTTAAACCTTTACAAATGCTTTTGTGTTTTATTACACAGGATACAGTAACAGAACCTCCACAGCAAGGTGATTTACCATAGACATATACCTCCACGTAAGAGTTCATTTTAAGATTTAGACTGAAATTTCACATTAAAAAGATTTTCAACATTTGTCAAAGTGTCAAATAAGAGGTTTCCCTCATTATTGTAAAGAGAACTGTTCTACACAGTCAGGTTTGGGTGCAAATCTACACTGAGTTTCAGCGCAGTACCACCCATGGTTCGCTAGTTCCAGCCGATGCTCGCAGGTTTCACCGCAATGCATAACCACAATGGTGTTTGGGCCTTTCTCCCTGCAATAATACTAGCAGCCGTGATATAAGTGAAATAATCTTGAAAGCCGCGTTAAACCCCAACTCACTCATTATTTTAAGATCTATGTTCTTATGATTCTCGTTCTTGTTCTCATAGTTCTTTGTCGGATACTTTAAGGGTTTCATATCTTTTAATGGGGCAGTGGCATGTTTATTTGAAAGATTTGTTTCTTCAAAATTTCCCCAATAAACATAAGTTTATGCCTTCAGAGGGTCAAAACGTCTTATAACTCAACCCAATCACCTCTCACCTTGATCACCTCCCCATGCCTCTGCCGCTTTGAAGGACCCAGTTTGCAAGGTCATGGCACATATTTTTGGACATAGGTTTATATGCTCTTGTTGGGGTATAATTTTGTTAAAATGAGCATTAAATGATAATTATATTTTCCTTGGACATTGTCTATAATGGCATGATATGCAGTTTTGTCAAATATGTACATTCATAGAAACGCCGCTAATGGCTGAAATATTGCCCAAGCGGCGTTAAACAATAACTCACTCACTCACTACATTCATAGAAGTATGATATGATTTCAAGATACAATCAATAATATACATTTGGTTTGCTTGATTCAGGTTTTGGTGGGTTTTGTTATGGAGAAAACACCAAATTTAGTCTTACAAAGTCGATGTGTCATAAAATTAATGCTCGCAGTGTTTAATATATGGTGAAAACTGACATCTGGGAGACGATTCAGTATTGAGTGCGAACGTTTGGCATGTTTGAGAAAGTGAAAACATTACAGTAAGTGAGACCCTCGTAACCTTTAAAACATTGGCAAGGTCACTAAAATTCTGCATAATTCTCGCATGTGTATTGTCACTAATTCTAACACATTATGTACAACATTCTCTCCCAACAAAGGTAGCTCCGTCATAAATTCACATACAACCCCTGTCTTAATACCGAGGTATCTCGGCCATTCTCGGGCTTCCGGCAGTGTCCCCTACCGGCACAATATTGCAACTTAAACTAACTGACATTATTTCATGAAAACACCGAACGCATGACAAACATTAATTTTGTTGTCACACACAGGCATGTGTAATGACGTAGTCGCAAAATGAGGCGTTTGTGTTCTATAAAGACGACGCAAAGTGCATATTCGAATAAAGTTTATCTTTTTGAAAGCTTACGGAAATAACTTTTGAAACGGTCTCGCTGATTGCACAACTAACTTCAATTGCATCCAATCAGGTTACTACATGTCTAGACCGAGAAACCTTCGTATTAAGACAGAGGTTGTATAGGAATTTATGACCTAGGTACCTCTGGGAGAGAATGAATGTACAACAGTCCAGGTAAAGAACTGTCAGCAACGCAAGATACTTTTTCGATCTCATTCCGTACAAATTTCAATCGTGATGTATATATAAAAATGCGCACTTGTCTATGATCTAGTTTCCTTGCCAAGTGCTTAATATAGTAACTAAGATAAAATACAAGAATGTCAACACTGTACAATGTACAATTCCTTTATCTATGTTTATTGTCATGTTGATGTTTCAAAGGAGTCTGGTTTCACATCTGTAGCAATAATGAAAAGCAAACTGAAAAAATACGTTCTCAATTGGAAATGAAGTGCAGGCTACGAAAAGTTGAGGAAATGCATCCTCAAATTAAAGCCTCAGCTAGATCAGTCAAATACTTCTGTTAATATCGATTATATTACACCTCAAAAAGGCTTATTTCATTAAGCAAGGTTTCAAAATTAATCACTTTGACAGAAGATACCGTTTTCTTTTTAATCATTGGTATTATTTAAAACCGAACAAATATTTGGTGACTAAGAAATGTTTCGTGCTTTATTCGGCTACATAATTTATAGCGTTGTTAAAAATTTACTGTCGTTGGTTAGCTGACAGCAACTACGAAGTGATTATAGATGCGCTTCAAACAGTTTTATCGTTATCTGTATGGATTGTCACATGAGGTTGTATTTGGACGGTGTTTTAATGTTAAACATTATTTGCAGTAAACTATTGCTCTTGTTTGTGGTGATAATTTATATTTCAAGTTTTAAGGAAACAACGAAAGAAAAATATTCCTGTTAACTCTTTTGCTTGTTTCGTGTTTTCTAAATATAAGCAACGATGGTTTAGAATAAACCTAAAATCTCTATTTTGTTTATGGGTTTCGAATTTGATCAAAGTAATAATATATGACTGCAACAGTCTACCTTTGTATCAAAAGTTCCAAAAAGAAATGCCATCCCTTTACATACCAACAAATTGTCATTTTAAAGAATTGTCAATAGCAAGGACGAGGCAATGAAGTAGATAATGAGAAACAGAAATAGTAAAATCCTCTTACATCCCTAATGATTTGTTATTAGAGAATAATTCCAATCATTATAAAAGCTTCGTGGATATCAGAACGCATATGCGGGGGGATATAGTTATTGTTATGTCACTATTTCTTTTACCGATTCGCGACACTCTACGTACATAACCGCAAAAGCGTATATAAACAATAAATTATGACTGATACATGCATTTAAATTAAAACTACTATCATTGTCAAATTTCAAATCGCCTCACCCCATCTTTAATCTTGAGGATCATAAACCCCGCAGAGAGGCAAAGAAAGGTACACACGATGGACAGTGGTCAATGAGTTATTTCGTGATTTTAAAATTCATTTTCATTTTATTTGAGTACCAGTTCACAGTAGGCCCAAGTCAGTTCTTATACGAGAGCTTCACACATTATTCATAACAATAGTAAAAACTTGTAATCACTGTGTTCTGCCGAAGACTTTTGTGTGCACCATTTTGTAGTTTCAGGGTCATTGTTATACAGATGAGTTTTATACTTTTGAAGAATTGAAGGACTATTCTTGTTGCTAATACTCAAGTTTTTAACAATTTGAAACAAAATGATGCTCAAATATCATTTCTGTACCATGTTATGTTGAGTATTAACATATAGTGTATATCATATTCATTTGAAATAGATAATATATATATAGTTTCATTTTTCGTATCATGCAAAATTCTAGCCAAAATCTAGAACAGACGAATACCTCAAGATCTTCATGATCTTGCGAATAACTCAATAATTTGACGCATGCGCAGGTCTATAAAGTTTGTTTCATGCTGTTTAGCATTTTAAATTTTCGTATATGAAATATCTTTTAGTTGAATGAAAAAGAACATTTAACATTTTCATCATTTATTTTCTTTGTTTGGACAAAACGTATATATAGCCTTGGTTCAAAGTTGCTTCCAAAATTAAAACCAAAATAAAACACAATTATAAAAACCAAAATGCAGCATTGATTTATTTGCTATAAAATCAGTTCTGTCATGGGCAAAATTATCACAGAAAGGTATTTCATAAATTAACATATAGTCATTGATTGCAAAACAATAATACTGGTGTGGTAAATAACAAAGGCAAGTCGAACATCAAACTGCACGAGAATATTTCGCACCGAATTTCATTCACATAGAACTCAATTCGGAATTAACCATGAATATCATCAATATATAGGTACGATAGTATTTTACGATTATTCAATTATATATGTACAATAAATTGAAATAGATTTTTTAAAATTTAAATGTCGCGGTCTAAATTTATAATGGGTTCATTAAAAAATAATGTACAATTAAATACAGTTGCAATACTATATTAAACAATCAAAATGGTATTATATGAAGATAATAGGTTATATATAAATGATATAATACAATGATAATTTCGCGATAAGAAGTTGAAGCTTTTTTCAAAACTGGCATTAAATCAATGCCTCGGATTGATAAGATTAGATTAATTAGATCTTACATCCTCGATAACCCAGGGTAAATGTTCTTATAATTCTTCACTTTATACCCTGGGACCGGGGAAGGCTCAACGCCATGTCTTGAATCAAACTTTCTAAGTTCATATCGTAGACGCCTCAGACCTTTTTTGGCAAAGCGGAGATGCGTCGTGACATGAGCCATGATCCGAACCCTGCGGAGACCGGTGATTGGATAAAATATCAGCAAAGGTAGGTAATAAAATAATCGCATTGATCCTATCTCGGTCCCTGGGTATATAGTAAAGGATTATCGGAACTTTTATCCTGGGTTACCGAGAATACTTGAGGATAAAATTCATCAAAGAATTCCAACTTCCGGTTTAAAAAAAGAGAGAAAGTTAACTAGGCATAGAAAGTGTTATCTATGATTGTGTCATCTTATGGAATTATTGTCAAAAGTTATGCTTAATGCTCTGATAAATCTAGTTTTTAGTGTTGTGACTAGTTCACATTTTTATGCAAGGATGAACATGATATTGATAGAATCATTCGGTAATTATGCATGGTACGAAGGCACTAGGAAATATTGAAAAAGGTTGGCGTCAGTGAAGCTCTTAACTACTCAATTTACATTGTAAGAAACACACTGTAACCCATATTGAACACGTTCTTGGCTCAATGCTGTAATAAGCAACCTTATTTCGCTAGACAGCACAACACTGCTATTGTGAAGAAAAGTGTGCCTATTACTTCTTCCACAAAGTGTACATGCCCATCTCTTCAACTGTTGCACTATGTATGTATACATTATGTATCCTGAAGAGAACGAGAGGTAAATGAAACAACTCCATCATTGATATAAGACATAAAGAGAGCATCGAAACATTTTTAAAAAGTCATCGCTTACGAAAGGGGGTCTAAAGATGCGATACTTTGAGTAATGAAGTTGTCGAAGCATTTGAACCCTATGGGATCACTTCAGGTATTGAATTTTGTTCACACAGTTTCAATAAAGTCTGTTGTCTATCCACGTATAACTTGCGCGTTAAATCCTGCAAATGAATGCTTTTTCCCACTGGAAATATTCTTTCGGAGATCTGGTGCCTCTTCGCTAAACTGGCCATGGAAACTGCGCCTTACACCCGATCGGGAGAAGTTGTTCTGAAGCCTGAGAAGAGAAGTTTGGGGACGTGGCATGCCACATCCGGGCTCCCAACTGAACATGGTGTCGTCCTTGAAGTTGAGGTTGAACCTGGGGAACTGGCTGTCATACGAGGACCTCATGGACATGGTATTACTGAGGTTAGAGGGTAGGAAGTTTGTGGACAGGCTCTTGAACTCGTCTCTATACTCCGTGTCGGTTGTTGCTGGTCGACGTACAGTGGATCGTTCCTGGGTCTGAATCTCCTGCTTCTTCGTGGGCAGCTCCTTCAGGGGCTCGAACTCAGCTCTGAAAGTGACGCGATGTCTTGGAGTTTGGGACTGAACTGGGCTCTCATTCTCTTTGCTGTACAACGCATGACGGCTGACATACTGGGTCGAGTTAGCCGTTGTGTCTTGTGTCTGGTCACGTGTCCTCATCCTCCCTGGCGCAGTTTCCACCCTGATTCCTTGATTAGGGACAACTGTTGCCACGGTGACGTCGTCAGAGAACTGGACACTTTTGGCACTCCTTGGCAAAGACCTGCTTCTTACGTTGCTGAGGCGGTTGTTTTCTCGAGACATTACCTGAAGAGGTTCAATTCGAGCATTTTTGGGGAGCTCATTGTCTTGAAGGAACTTGTGAACGTTGAAGCTTTCTCCCATAGTGCTCTCCTTCAAGAGGAACTCGCCCTCTTGGACCAATGGTCTAGCAGTCTCTTGGGTTGGTTGGATCGTGTGTCTCTGGACCTCTTTCAAAGTCTGGTACGGCTCCATTGTCTGGTATGTCGTCCGTTTGTCCCCGCTGAGCAGCGCCTGGTCTGTGGGTACAGTCCTGCTGTTCCTCAGTGCTTCGCTGTTTTCATGACTCAATCGCGTTGGCATTAGCTGAGCATCAACGTGGGAGTGCATGGTGTTCATTATCTCGGGGCCCGACTCCCTCTGGCTGTTCATGGAGTAGGCAAGTCTCTGGGGATCATAGTCCGTCTTATACAGACCTGCCCTCTCCTCGTTGTAACGACCCTCATGTCCGTAGAAGGTCCCCGGCTTCTCTTTATCTGTTGCATGTTTATACTTCACATTAAGGAGAGTAATGTCATGCTCGGGCTTCTGAAGTTCCAGGAGATTCCATCTGTTTTCAGCCTCAATCTGTTGTATTTCTTCATCTCTCTCCGTCTTCTTCTTCCCCAAATAGCTCTCACCAGCCTCAGGCGGGGGTCCAACGGGCGGGAATGGAGCCTCCTCAGGGACTCTCCCCCTTTTTGCTTGCTCCACGATTTCGAGTCCGGGTTCGGGCCTGAAGCTCTGATCCATCTGCCTGTACAGACTTTCTGAGAGAGGATCAGCGTTGTCTGGATAGTTAATGTATTCTGTGCCGTTCAGTAGCCTGTGCTCTTCCTTCTCAGTGAGAGTCTTCTTCCTGGAAGAAACCATTTAGATTGGATTGATAACGAATAATCAAAAGCCTCTTTTGGGATATTTTGTAACAATATCCGATGACGGTTACATTATAATTGATCTTTCGTTTTAACTGATCTTTCGTTATCGTAATACAATATCGAGTTAGTCTATGTTGCAATTCTGTTTTTTTGGTTTTCAAAGGGACACTACCTTTCGTAATTGGGGTCCACACTCATCCCGCTCTTGATCATTTTCTGATTGGCTGGTTTTGGTGTCAACATCCGGGCAATCCTGCCTTCCATGGGTCGCGGAGGGTCGTAAGTGTTGTGAGATCTAGGGTACTGAATAAAGAAAAGTCATGATTAAAAGTGCACAAATGAACGTTAAAATTAGCCCATATCCGTATAAGTTCATATTATAATATTTCTAAATGACTTTTAACATTGTTTTAATATTTTACAAAATATAGTGTATCTTCATGGAGTTTGGCTTTATTATCGGTATTTCATTTCAGTTTATACAGGTCTTTAAAGGGGCACAGAGTATGTTGTTGCAGTCGAATATGCCAAAATTCATTAACGGTGTTAAAACCGAAAAGCAGTGATTGTTTCTGAAAATTAAGATCTCAATGTTTATAATTAACTTTAGTCCCAACAAACGGGTCAAAAGTCGAGAATTATGATCGAAAACTGGACAATGGCGCGCGTCAATGACTCAAACGTAATTTTGGAAACTTATTTATAACAGACACAACGTGAAATGTAGGTTGTTAGTGCTACGTGGGTGATTCAACTAATATACATGTAAATGGTACGCAGATTTACGATTTTTAACATTTATATTGCCGCTTTTATTCAGTTGAAAATCCATTCACGAAAAACTCACGAGCTTGTCATCTTCAAGACCGGTTTCCAAGAATCGAACTCGCTTGTCATTCTTATTCTCCAGTTTCAGGGGATTGCTGGGCCCTAAACCTGTATAGTCTAAACTGTTACTCGTCATCCAATGAGATCGCTCCACGTTTCTGAGTGTGTTGGCGGTTGTGTCTGAAATCTTCATTTCTGCATTTCTGTCCTGAAGATTTGGTGCGTGGACTTTAGGAGGTGTCGGGTAAAATGGTTGGCGGTTTCCATGTGTCTTTACCATCTGCAGAAAGGACAATATTTGAAGCATGTGCATTATTCTATCACTAATCAGATATGTAAAAGGTGTTACCTTTTTTTTATTAAAAATGGTCAGTTAGATGAAAATCAGTCCTTTAATTCAACAAGGCGTTAATAATTTCTTCAAAGAGAAATGATCTGATACATATATATAAAATCTTTTAAACAGATATGAAACATAAATATTTCAATAATTTTAATGATTATGATACAGAAGATATCAAAACCCTGCAAGCAATGTCCATGGGCAGATAACACTTTTATAAAACATTTACCTATGGAGATGTAATCGACGTAAGTTTAACTCTGTATCTTAAGCTATATTTGTACATATATCTGTATCTTCATTTGTTTGTCACAGATGTCAATTTCACCGACATTTTTTAGATTTCAACTATCGTATCGTGCATTCGAGTTCTGGATATTTAAAGAATACATAATGATCATTTCAAATATGTGTTTAATACGTAGGGTGTGTCGTTTTATTTTATTATACCTGATCAAAGAAATCCTCCCCTTGCCAGTATAAAGCTTTCTTCGCTGACTCTGTCGGGTAGGCCTGCAATTCATGTCTATTTCCATGCCCTTGAAAAGAAGAAATCAAGTGAAATCGATTGTAATTTCCTGAAGAATGTTAGAAGTCCATCTCTAATACAGGTAGTATCTACACTGCGATTAAGACATTGGCTATCCATAAAACTTGGTTTCCTTCTTTCTCCATATGGCAGCTATTAATTGGTGTCAAGTGATGGCATTAACACGATATCACAAAACACCACACAATTTTGATAGTAGAATCATGATTATATTCATTGATCAAAATCTACATGAAAATACCTTTTGTTTTGTGCTTGATGATGACGTCATGGGCAGTTGCTGGCATCTCGGAGTTGATTGGTTGTTCACTTCTGACTGCCACGCCCCTTTTCGCGTCTTCCGTCGAGTCGAATTTAGGGAAGACGGCGAACTGCGACATGTGAGAGTGGTAGGGGTGTTCGGCAGGGAAGGGGAGATTGATAAGGTCCTTCCTGTAATTGATAAGGGTGATTCGGGATTACAATTTGAGTTCTCTTACTCAAAGGCTACACTTTCGAAAGGTCATGTCTGGAAGTGCAGTTATGAACAAACACGGGATGCTTAATAAATGTATTTCGTGGATAAAATTCAATTTCAAAGAAAACACAATTAACAAAAATCGTCACAGAAACTATAATACTATATCATGACCCTACTTAAGATGGACTTGGTATCTCATATTTCATTTGGACATATCAATTCTTGATGATAACTTGACGTCATAAATACATTTTTTTCGTCATTGAAATAGCTGAAATTCGTTAATATCTCGCTCGCATTCGAAAAAATCTCAAAGTTAGGCTTTTTTCCGAAAATATTGGTATTATTCAGTTTCTGTTTGTCTCAATTGTAGACTTTTTATTAATTTCACTGCTTTTATGATTTAACAAGATTGGGTAATTTCGGATGTAATTGTCGACTAAATTTTTAAATTATATACCTGGTTGAAGGTAAAGAATATTTATTTATATTGCACATAAGAGCTGTTAGATCACTTACCCCATTTCGGAATCTTGCGGCCTTGGCAATCTGTAAAATGCATAACAATAGATTAGAATGAAATGAAAGTAAAGAAAGCAACTTGTTATTCACGAGATAACATATTTTGACATCATAATATTATCATGATGAAGATGAACATTTCAAGATACTGGGATAACGTTTTGATAATACTCATTAGTACCATACACTATTGAAAAATATATCAAAACAGATAAAGTCGCCAACAACTGCCTTAAAAGAAAGGTGAAACGAAGGCCATCGGATAAAATGATGATCGAAAAAATGATTAGAGGAAGAATGAATTCGAGGATTACGCGAGTTTGATAACAAGATGTTACAGATGAAGAGATAAAGAAGATAAAGATTAAAACGATAACGGAAAGGAGAAGACGAATGAAGGACGCGAAGGAGGAATACAAGAATATCATGTCACGTTAAGACGAATATTTCAAGAGACCGTGATTACCTTTTAGTAATACTGTTTAGTTCCATACACTGTTGAACCATTGTTGTATGATACATGATGAATGGGCGATACAAAAAAGAAACGTAGAAGATCATAAAGTTTAAAACGAAAGAAACATAGAAGATAATAAACGTTTAAAACGAAGACGGAGAGAAAGAATACGTAGAAGATGGAAACATTGACTAACATCTGGTACGAAGGAAAAAAATGTATACAGAAATAAAACAAATATGGAAGCGAATACGTACAGCTGATCATCCTTCCTGAGATTGCTCAGCTTCAGCTGTGTCAGGGTGTAGTGTTGCTCTTTGGGCTGACCTCTGTCAATTCAGAAACAACAACTTGTTATTGTCATAACTTTTTGAATGTTTCTTAATAATTTTTAAAAAAAACAACAAAGAACAGCTGGTATTCATGTTATTAAACTGAACAAAAGAAACATGTCTCCAAAAATAGAAGTGAAAGAAATATGTCCCCCAAAATATCATTGAAAGAAATATGTCCCCAAAAATATCAATGAAAGAAATATGTCCCCAAAAATATCAATGAAAGAGATATGTCCCCAAAAATATCAATGAAAGAAATGTGTACCCCAAAATATCAATGAAAGAAATATGTCTACAAAAATATCAGTGGAAGAAGCACGTCCCGTAAACTATCAAATATGAATATAAAGGACATTTAAAACGAGTTTATAAGCTATTTTATTCACGTACTACAACTAAAGTTTTTATATTCATTTTGTTAGTTTATACTTTTGACAACATTTATATTTTAGTATTTCAAAATTTAAAATTTAACTTTGAGATGTTTGTTTTTTTAAGTGGAGATGGGAGAGTGCATTTATAATCGGATGTTTGGTAAAGGCTATTACGGTGATAGTCATGATGAAGATGAAATCACGACTCAGATAAATAATTCATAATTAAATCTTACTCTATGATTATTTCCATTCTAATTCTATAGTCTGTCTCAAAGGTTACCACAAAGGTTATGACATAATTTTATTCACAAATGCATATGAATGACAGAAATACGGAAATGTTGTTCTTTTTAAAAATGTTACATTCACATATATAATATCACCATTTGCATAGGAGTACTGGAAACAAGCCATATAACATTTCAGTTCACGCTGTTGACATATGACACTCGCATGACATGCATTTCCATTAATACATTATGCATGTTGTGCTGTAAACACTAGATAGAATAATGACACGTGACTCAGCAAGAGTCAGTCCGCACTGTTACAGCTTCCATGTTGCAGATATGAAAATACATAAAATGGTCATTATGACATATGACACCTGTTGAACATGAATTCCTCATTCTAGAACATATTTCATCGAGAAACAACCACTCACGTTTACAATGTTGCAGGTGCACTGCCTTGATTACCGTAACTGCACACAGTCGACGTCGGGATTTAAAGAGCCACTCCGTGATTTTCATAACATATTATTTACCTTTGATACGAACCTGAATGTCATATGTGGTGATATAAAATCAAAACATCTAAACTTTTTATGTCCAGAAGACATATATATGACAAATACTGGTTTTCCTTGAAAATCTAAAAACAGCCTTATAAATGCACAGAGGTGTAGATATCACGTCAAATATACATAGATACTAGTTATATAACCTAACAAACGCTATCAACTCCTTACTGCCCTCCGTGCTGTTTAAGATAAGTCTCCAAAATTACGTTTGACTATTTGACGCGCGCGACTGTCCGGTTTTCGACCATAATTGCGACATTCTACCTTCATATTGTCACTTTAAAAAAACAATAAGCTTTAAAATGTGTCTTTTTGATAACAGTCGATACTTCGCGATCAAATGACACCATTGATTAAGTTTGGCATATATGACTCCAACAACACACACGGAGTGGCTCTTTTAAGGCTTTAAACAAGTCCAAAACACGTATACACTGAGTAGGACTACTGATCAAGTTGATGAAAAGGGGAGAAAATATTTGTGTGTCCCGGTTTTCTTTGATTTCAAATTAACAAATATCTACACAGGTTCACTTTAAACTTTTCCAAACATTTTTGAATAGCTATATTTTCCTAACATTCAAAGATAATTTCTAGTTTTGCTAAGACTCGTCACATTTGGATTCCACATTTGTTTGTGAATGTCAGTTATTCTTAGCTTAATTCAGATTGTCTGTGTCTGTCGAATCATTTAACATCATTTCGCGCTCAGAGACCTTTCCTGAATGCATCGAAACGAAAATCAAACGCCTGATGAATCATATTTACAAATTTCCTTTTCTATACATGAAACCAAACGGCGCGGAACCGCATGACAACAGAAGAAATATCATCACATCCACGCACCTGTCGTCTCCTAGCAACTGATCAATATTTAAACAAGCCCTTTGATAAAGCCGATCAGGTGTGGAAGGTTATACAAAACGAAGCTCCATGATCGATAAATTTGCAATCGATTACCAGTCAAGCTGCTATGAGCTAATACAAAAGTTAATTAAACACGAGACAAGAGATTGTTGCTTGGGTAACGAACGATAAAGGAGAGAAAAAACATGCAAAACGCTACTGCTTAGAGTATTTGCGATGATCGTAGTGCCATATAACGAAATTGTCCCGTTTGCATTCTAAAATTGCTATCATTAAAGTCTTAGAAACCAGTACGTATGGTATCCATTGAGTTCTTGAGTTAACTATTTAGATGAATAATTAGTAGACTTTGTTAATGAATTACAAGAACTTAAAGGGACCCACGAGCTGACACATGAAACACGTGATGGATGAGACCAGTCACGGGAATTCAGATAGAGCAAACATGAAACGGGCTAGTTCGTATAGTTCGTACTAACAATCTAGTTTTACTAGTTTTATCAAGAGCATAGTGCGCTCCTTAACCTGACGAGAAATACCATTCTTTGATATTACGTTTAGTTGTACCACTACGTATGTAAATGCGGTTTTTTGATTGACATAATTTTTTCAAATTCGATGGTTTTAACGTAAACAGATGTTGATTCAATTATGTTACTTGATGATTTATTTCTAATTCACATTTTAAATTTTAAAAAATAAAAAATACCTTGTTTATATATATATGTATAAATAAAATAAGATAAAAAAATATTGCGCTAATTACTCTGTAGAGAAAGATAATAATAGGTAACAAAAACAATCTTAAATCGATTGATTGATTCTTATTCATCATTAAAGGAATAGCGCTGTCATTCTTTTGAATGAAGACTGAGTATATACATGTATACTTATTCCCTTAAAACAAATTGTCAATCACTTAGCCAAATTATGATGCACAAGATTCATAAAAAAAACTTACAGAAAGAATTTTTTAAAAACCCACAAATGACAAGTAGACTACATCTACACTATACGACGATCGCGATTAACCATTCTGATAGGGGAAAAGATATCAAGTTCCCAGGTTGATAAAAACGAATAATTTTTATTCGACTATAACATTAATTGAGTATTCTGTCAAGGTGTCACCCTAATGTGGGTAATATGTATGTATAGGCGGTGAGATTACGCCTGTTCGTGTCAAGAGCCAATAAAAAGCCACAATATAACTGTCTATCACATTGACTTAACACCAAAGGCATTGAAGTAACGTTATATGTCCCTTCATAATGGAGTAACACACCAGAAGGACTCAATTGACAAAACTTGAAAGTCATTTCTCAGCTGAGAAAATTTAACTGTATACTATATCTGACAGTGTAGACACCTCTATGTAAATGCACAATGATCTGACGCCCAAACCGTTAAATCGGCAAAAGTAAAATTTTATTTTATGACCTAGGCGTCTACAGTAAAATCAGTTATATTCACAAGAGCAGGAGTTAATGTATATCAAATGAGGTATACATGATAATTTCAATTGTTAACTATCGACTGGATGGTTTCAGTTCCGTGACCCCTCTACGAATCAAAATCTTAGTGGATACTACACAGGCAACGCTAAGTATGATATATCCAGTGTTGTGTGAAATCCCTGCTTTGACAGTTACAAAATGTTAGTATCGTCAATATATAATAATGGGAAGTTTATTGTATAATATGGTGTTATATTATGCGATGTGTCAGGTGTTTTAAATTAATCTTTAAAATATACATGAAATAAAAGGTTTTTAATATATGAATACAGTATATTTCGTTAATAACAAAGTGTTTACTATATAATTATTATAAGGATTCATTTATTATTGATCGTGTTCTAGTAAAAATCTTAAATTAAACAGAAATACAAAATATTATCGAGATAACATTTCTAAACTTACATAACACCCCTCTCATATTTAAGTGCACATAGCTTCGTATTACTGATATACTATCGAATCTCCAAGAGCTTATGGAAGGCATATAATCGCGGTATATCCCAATTCTCACATAAAACATATCTCTTTGTGGTGCACGATTCGCCCCCGACCCTCTAAGCTCTACGCACTTAATGCTATAACCTTACTTTGACATTATAGATACATTTGTATGTATGTTGATATATAAAACCATTGGGTAACCCAAGCGGATAATCCTTTGTTAGGTTGCTTGCCGGGTCGCCCGTGATTTTCTACTGTAAAACAGAAGTTATCTGCGACCCCAGGTTATTCAGCTCGGGATTTCTGACAGCATATATGTTTCAGTGTTTTGTATGTGGTATTCGGTATAGTTTATGAAGACTCGTTATATTTAAGGTGTTTAATGTAGTTTCACTCATTAAACTGTTTAAGGGATTAATCTCTATGGAATAATCTTCTAGGATTAAATGGTTTACTATAAAGAGTTAAATATGAAATGACATCATCAGACAACTTAACCATTACCATGAAAATGAACATACTGTATGTTCTAGATCGTAAATATGTATTTTATTGATTAAAAGGTTAAATGAAATCAGTTAATAATTTCAAAAAGGAACTTTGAACGAGAAACGATGCCTTTTCATATAGCATAAAAGTCTGGATTTGATGCTTTCTTACTTTCAGTTAAATAGTTGAAATGTATAAATCTTTGCACATTTTGTAAGCTTTGCTATTTTGACATTTCAAGTTCCTCAACCCATTACCTTTGACCATATTGGCTATTGAAGTATCGATTTCAAGATATGAGGTCACGTGGTTCTCTGTAAGGTCAATGTGACCCCTGTCTCATCAAACATGACATAATCTTCTCACGACAAGTCTTGGTAATATTGGAAAACAGGTGATATTTTTTTGTCAGTGATATCATGAAATGTACTGTTTACCTAAAGCAAAACCTAGAACTATAAAAACAATTAGGAATTTGATAGTTAATAATGAAGAAGAGTGGGACACTCACGTTATGGCAATTGACGACAAACATCTCATCAAACAGTGAAATGTACACTTGGGTCACTACGACCTGCACTTTTACTCCCTTTTATTGATTTGTGAAAACAATCGTTTTATTCAAAATGTTGGTTGTGTATTCATTTGAGGTTTTGATACTGCCGTGTAATGCATAGTCTCGAGTTAAACACATTAATCGAATTAGATATGTGTAGATAGTTTTCGACAGATGTTTGGGTAAAGCAACTTTTAGAAGTCATTTAATAGCATTCAGAAAAAAAACTTACATTAAAACAGTCAGATTTTCTGTAAAGGAACTTCTTTCTTGTAAAAATCACGAAAATATGATTACTTATTCCCACCTGATGAAGTTTTAAGAATATATTCCAAAACGTCGGATTTTCATAATAAAGATGCTGTAATCAAGAAAATCTTTTCACTCTAACGTATGACCAAATAAAACCCGCTGCAAGTTTGTGGATATCCTGTTTAAGTCAACCTTGAAATTTCAATGCATATGTAAAAATGAGACGTGATCGTGGACTATTTTCCATTTTGTGCTATTTTTTATTTTGCTTTCCATCGTCACCAAATCCCTTCAGGTTTGATTTCAGACTTAATATTAGTCTCTTTAACTCTATTACTGAATGAAGAGTTTTTAAAGGGAAGGAGAGGGTTTGAATTTTTTTCAAAGGCTTGATTAAGCTAAGTTTCGCCGGCTAGTCTTCTTCCTTCTTATCAATGAACGATCTTAAGCCTTTACAATTGATATTGGATAATGACACAAATCTAGTTTAATCAACATCATATTTTAAAAAATAATATCTGTGATGAGGTAACGTGTCAGACATGAATGACAAATCACGTACATCATGTCAGGATTAATCCCCAATAGGCTGAGATAAGCCTGTCTGACGAAGAAGGAGAATGTTTATTTACCCTTCTATATGTTTGATTCACTCTAAAGGTAAGCGTTACGCATATTTACTTACCAATCGATATCGTATTATTACGATCATATACACTTTCTGTAAATACAATAAGTTTGTTCATTTCTTTACTTCCAAAAATTTGGAAAATTATTGATTTAAGATCAAATATACGTGATGATAAGTAAAATAGTTTGCGAAGATAGGAAGAAAATGAAGCATAATTATAAAAGATCATGATGAAGACACGCATTTACGAAACATTTTACTCTTATTAACCATAATCGGTGACTTTTGTACTTTTTATTTTTCTGTGTTCATAGACGAAATCTTAACAAGGGTTGATTTAAATTTTATCTGTCCAGCTGTTTTAACTTTAGATGATTTAACAACAATATAACTATATAATCTATAATTACCGTTGTCTAAATCAATAACACTCTTAATTAAACCGACATTTATTATTTCAGTGTTTGCCTTTCAGCTAAAGGCCACAGAGAAACAAACCCAACGTGTTTAAGTACAATAGCAGAGGAATAATTGCAACAGGTTACGATAAGATCGAAATCTAGATGCCCTGATTTCTCAAGTTCAATTTTACTTACGAATATTGCCAAGTCGGAGTTCGAGGAATCCAAGGGTCCAGGTTCTCTTTTTGCTTTCCAGTCCCCCATTCTGGAGGTTCCCTTCTCTCATGATCTCGTGAAGGAAAGATTTCAAGCGATGTCATATTTGCTGTCTGGAAGTAGCCCTTTCTCTCCTACCGACTCCACAGTCAATACTACATACGGGCTCCGGCGTCCTTAGTTACCCGTTGATAGGCCTGGTAAGTAAATCAGACGATAGCGATTAGCCTTGGTTTCCGTCACCTACTAACTGCTAACCAGACCGTGTCTCTTAAGAAACTGGAGTGTCCTGTACAACAGGAATATTACACTAAGTCCGCGATTAAGAGGAATTAGCAGTCATGAAGTTGGTAGTCTGCAAGGAAATCGTATTAGAGCACGGCTCTTTTCCTTAAGTAATTAAGTAAAAGGGTGTCATTGGAACTTTCCTAATTCATAACATTTTGTTGATGAAAATAGGTCTTTCATTGACATCTTTATGTCCTTTCACACACTGTTCGGATACCTGAAATAGACATTGCTTCTCCAAATTGGCAAAAGTAAGATTCAACGATGCAATTTTACAATATATTTAGAAAACGTTACGATTAAAAAGCATGCATTAACTGCATCATCAAAATTCATTTTTTATGCGGACTGATTTATAGTCAGCTAGAGTGTAAAATAGTTACCGACCTTACGTCCTCGAATATGTATTTAGAGGAAATTATGGGGAAATATTTCATTCTTTTCAGGCGTCTGATATAATGAGATCGAAACGACAGTATGAATATTCAGATACTTTAGACGTAAAAAAATTCAGATCTCTTTTTAATCAGAAGTTAGTTCGAGGCCTACCTTTCCAAATGACCTATGTTACAATACAACTGTGTTTTATTATAACCAGTAATAAACAGAAGTCACGTTCAAGGCCTACCTTTTCACGTAACCTCTGTTACAACACAACTGCTCTTCATTATAACCAGTGTGGAATCTTGATGGTTGCAATCTAATCTAACATGTTTTACAGTCAACAGAGTGACTTACTGAGCATTCATATTGTTTGTCGGATCGTTCTTATTGTGGCACGATGTGACTTTATCACCGCTGTGGAAAAATAAGCAGACTGAAGAAAAAACATGGCTTCTCTCAATTTTAAAGTTGGTTTGATGAGTAAAAACAAATGCAAGCTGCTGCTTGATAACTGTGTAAGTATCCACATCGAACGTCACATCTCCTTGCATGAACAGAAGACGTAGACTTAGAAGTTTGCTTTTCCTACATAAAACATGATTCAAAGTTTACCAGACTGCCACTCATGTGACACCAATGGTACAACAACTCTTGCCATGTTTACATTTAACATAAAACTCTACGATATGATATAAATTATTTGTATGATATAAACTAATATGACCAAATGTCCTCCCTGACGTAAGTCCCTGGTAAAGCCTTATGGAGAAAGTTCCAATATCGCAATGATGTTCCTGTTTTAGTTTAAAAGATAAATATTCAAAATGAACTACGGTATCGTCTAAGGTATGTTTGTATTTTTCATCCTTGTTCAGCTCAACATACCGTTTTATACCAAAACATAATATCCAACACGAGAACACCGTCATCCTTGTTCAGCTCATAAATACCTTTTTTACACTAAAACATAATAATCTACACGAGATCACCAGGACATGATGTGTCAAAAGCAAAGTTCTTTGAGGAATAAAATAGATAAATCGTCGACAAATCATCTACCAGACTGCTGTCATAGTGTTTTAGGTTTGATTGCGCATGAAAAACGTATGTATCGATTATGGTATATATATATTTATCTAAAAGCTCTTGGAATAAAATACTGACACGAATCGCAACAATATCTAGACTTACTATTTTGAGAGTATTATGTTCGGCTTGGGATGAATATATAGATTGTAATAAATGAAACAGGCTAGATATCTGAATGCTATACAGGTTGAACTGAGATAGCATTTCGCAGTTATTAACATTTATTACCTACGACAGCAATAATATCAGGGTTCATATTTTTGATACGATGCCCTAGGGCAAAATATCACTTTTTCATTGTAACGTCACGTCAAAAACAACTGCTTTGACGTCACAGTTGGCCTATGACGTTGAGATCCAATTGCACCTATGCCTATGCTTGAATGTTGATTTTGATTAGTTTCCTTGATTTCTCGACTTCGGTAATAAACAGAATATTATGTTCGTGTCCATGACATAATATGTTTACGACACCCGTGCCTTAAGATCAGTATATCCCTCGATCTCGCTCGGGAAATACTAATATTAAGCACTCGTGTCGTAAACAAAATATGTCATGGACACTCATATTTTATCCTCTATGCATTGCACAACAAAGCGAAACACCATTGTGACTTTACATTGGTGTGAAGCCTTGTGTATGGATACAGCACTTTTTAACTGTAAACGTTTACTGTGGCGATTATGAATCACTGGAGTTATTGATAGCATTGTACAACACTGATATTAAGTATTGTTTACATTGAGAATATTATACTTTGAGTTCCCTTGTCATACCATGATGCTAATGCCTAAATGGTATTTCCTGAACAGGGTTTGAGGGCTTTACATACTCAAAAGATGATACTCTCACATAATGTAAATGACATAAGAAAATAGGTAAAGGAGAAATAATGAAGCGCTAGTAAAATATACATCTGTGGTCGTTTTCTGAATTATGTGAGTGTGTGGTGCGTTCCATGTCTGTAATGTTACTTCTTGATAGGATATATTCCAGACTATATTTAAAACATTAAATCAGAAATGAATAATATATTGATATGGCATTTTCACTTTCTGGCATATTATAACGATTGTTTGCAATCAAACCAAGCTATTCAACCTATAATTATTATGTTCAAATTCTACTTGGCGTGTTTTTTGTTATCGTTTTTACAAAGCTCAAATGTATAAAATGATGTCAATCGGTTTCTCAAAATGATGATTTCTAAATGAATTCTATGATATTTTGCCAAAATATCACATGTAGAGTATTGATTTAAGTTCAAATCAACTGAAAAAATTGCAGGAAGAAATAAGACTGTTGCGTGTGGTGGATGTTATTCAAGCAAATATTCAGAATCCGATACTACTTGTTACAAAGTCCCTAATCATATGACCTATTCAACAGAGTCAACAATACTAAGGTAAAGTTTTGTATTTCGTTTCTTTTGACTCTTTGGCGCGCCCCCCTGCCCAGTATTCGATCACAAATCATGACTTTAAAGAGCCACCCCGTGATTTTCATGTCCAAAAGACAAATATATGACAAATACTGGTTTTCCATGAAAATATAAAAACATCCTTATAAATGCACAGAGGTGTATATCACATCCAATATACATGGATACTATTTATATAACCTTACAAACACTATCGACTCTTAACTGCCCTCCTGGCTGTTTAGATAAGTCTCCAAAATTACGTTTGACTATTTGACGCGCGTCACTGTCCGCTTTTCGGTCATAATTGTGACTTTCTACCTTCATATTGTCACTGTAAAAAACCCAATAAGCTTTAAAATGTGTCTTTTTGGTAACACTCGATACTTTGCGATCAGATTACACCATTGATTAAGTTTGGCATATATATGACTCCAACAACTCACGGAGTGGCTCTTTAACCTGGTTGTTGTTGAACTCATAAACTAAAACATTGAAATGGTACTTTTCAGAAAGAACCAGTACTTTTCGATAAAGTAACACCATTTATAAAGTTAGACATATTTGACGCTAACGGTATACTCTGTGTCAAATTATTAAAACTCGTACTCATATTTTACAATCTAGATGAATTCATCATCAACTGTTATGATGAATACTCGAAATATTTGCACATAAAATAACCGGAGTGATTTAATTATATATAGGTAAAAATTCACCCCAAAATTTGCCAAGGATCACCAATGATCACAACAAAATTGATAAAGGCACCACACCTTTGAATAACATGCCAACTGATTTTAAAGAAGTAAATGTTGCCTGGATCAATAAGATATTCAAAAGAGGCAGAAGCAAGGTTTTTATACACATAAAGTGACCTCGCGAAATCGAAAATAATTTTTTCCAATTGCAAGACAATATCTTTTAAACAAAAGAAGCAGTTTGAAAACGAACGTGCCATGACCGGTTAAAAATTGCGAATCCATTTTTCTACCTAAAATGATTAAAAGGTGTTCACACAAAAATAGCCGCAAGAGGATTTGCTTGACTTGACTATTTGGTCGGTTTGAATTATGATTTCAATGCTTTCGGTAAGTTAAGATATATAAAGATATAAAGTCACTGTTTGCATTGAAAACAACGGTACATGTATAGCGACTTATATGCGCCAATCATTCAAACGTTTTGAACACTTATCTAAAGTAAACAGATTGACAGATTGGAGTTCATGATGGGTTAAATTACCAGTATTACCTATATAACGTTTCCATTAGGCCTCTGTACTTATATATAGTTATGTTCTTTTTCACTGAAAACTTTTATCTATCACCTTTCAATATCAGCATAAACGGTATCTTTCAATATGCATGTTTCAGAGCAAAAGACCATGTTATGAAATCGAAGGGTTTTCTCATTCTAGTGTACAGACATGAACTGTCTTACCTACATGTACTAATTTATCAGCTAGACCCCAATCTAACACTCTACGACTAATCAACCGACGTCAACATGAGGTATTTCATGTCATATCACATTTTACGACTACTTCATTGGAAAAGCTTTTGAAATATACCATTAACTCTTGCAGTCACTCATTGTTCAAGGTTTAGAATAGGACTAAGGTAGCCAATTTACGAGCATTTGCCATGAGTATCCTAAAATATTTTGGTTTGGCCTTCCTGTAGAATGTTCTTGTCCAATGTAATTTATTTTATAAAAAAAAGATTAAATTACAGGATCTGAGTCAACACACAGTACCACAAACTCACTATTGTAAGTGTTCCAAATGTTATTTTTGTGGAAACGAAATTCAAGGGGACATTCTTGTTTATTCATATATTTTATAAGTACATTATTATAACACAGCACAGTTGAAATATGTTACCGAGGATAACTTGGCATTTTGGTTGATTTTAGATTTGATAACCTGATAAATAAGAACGCATATTCGGTAAAATATATGGACAATTAGGGGTTGACGTTGTTGATAGGTTATGAAGTCTTCATTCACGTAAGCTGGACATGTTGTTTAGGCGTCTCACATATTTAAGGCTGTTCATTGAAGATTAATAACAAGGCTAACATGTATTTGTCATTTTGGGAGGAATATGGGAGATACTATGAATCCATGCCTTCAAATGTGCTGTATATGGTCGTATCAAAACAAAACAAAATATTATTAAGATCAGGGAATGTCGCTGGATGGGCGTTCGTTTTCTGTTGATCCAAAGGTACGGGTAAACAGATCATAGCCTATCGGTATCATATCTTATTGTTTCAGTGTCGAGGGAAAATGTTTATGTGGTGGTTTCCATGTTTAATGTGGAGTTTTCCATGTTTTCCTACGCAGTATGGAAGTTTTGTCTGGTAGGCCTGGTTGTTGGGTGGATGATTGTGTGCTGTAGTCCTTTTGACAAAGCCAGCGACTGTAAAAGTCTTCCCCCATTTCCTTGCTCTGAAAATGCAGGTTACATCCAGTATTGACAATGCTCTGCAATTCGGAACACTAACCTATACAAATAAAACATAAATCTAAGTATTAAACCGATTTAAAATCTTCATATCGGTTTCTCAACAATTATTTAAACTGACTTTAAGATATATCAAAGCATATGTCTTTGTGGCCTGTCGCACGCAAACGTTTTCATTACATTTCTCATAAAGACGACACTTACGTACAAGCATATTTCTACAAACTTTATTGAAACTCTTCTTGAATTGTTATTTCTTCCATTTCGTATCTCAATTATACGCATTTTCAATGTGAATGTCAACCAGTTAACACAATGAATAACCTTCTCGAATTGCATTTGACCATCGGTAAATTTGTAAAACGTAGTAAGTTAAGATGCATTTAAAACTATTCCGTTCTAGCGGTGACTTTCACGGGAAAGAAAAGAGTGAACTACCTCCCTTTGGTGACTGTCAACCAATGAGATACGTCAATTACATCACGTGATCAGAATACAGGTAGAAGTGTTTGAACCATGAGGAACACCTTATAAACAATGGACGTAAAGTGGAAATATATTTTGCCATTCGTGGCATTGTGCGTCCATATAGCTCAAACGGAACGATCACGTAAGTATGACTATCAAGTAGACGCGGATAATCTGTTGATTAGCTATTTTACCTGTCAGGTGTGTTGTCACCTGCCCTGACCTAAATTCCAATATGGCGGACTTTCAGAGTATTTACTTAAAAATGTGTCTTTTTCACTTAATCTAACATCGAATAGATCATAGTTGTAAGTTATTACGGTTAATTAATGAATAAAGCGTTACATAAAACTGACTGTACCTGTAGATTATGCACCGTATGTCATATAGCACGCACATACCTGAGGAGTTACTCAACAACTTTAACCGGGTCAAGTTAGAATCCGGAAATGAACAGTTTTTAAAGAAATCTTATGAAATTATTAATTCAAAATCGTATTTATGATGTACATTTACTGCAAATATTTATCTAATGTACCTTTATTGAACTGTTGAACAATAAAAATCGTAGGTTAAATGCATTTACCGTTTGAAATCTACCTACAATGATGTAGTCAATTGGAACTTTCTCATTTTGATTTATGAGAGTGAACTTGTCTCTCCCTTACCTATGTTCATTGCATAATAACTGTTGTAAAGAAACATGAATATATATATATATATATATATATATATATATATATATATATATATATATATATATATATATATATTCTGTGTCCTGTATATGTATGTATTCTGTTTCCTCTAATACAGTAATAGAAATAACATTGTGCAGTTTTGTCTTGCATTTGCAAATTTTCAAGCTCCAATGAGAAATATAACTTGCTATTGTTATGTCATTTTTTGCAGAATCTAAGCGTCACACTAATGCCTCAATGTGCCCACTCTTGATTTCAGGTGATATTTATGAGTATGACGAGTGTCGGAAAGAATATCAGCATGCTCTGGGAGTCGGATCCGGAAAGATTCCAGATGGCGCCATGTGGTCATCTAGCAATAACCTGAAGCGACCTGCTAGCAAGGCTAGACTTAACGATGAAACAGGTAAAATTGATTTTTTACTGTGTTGCAATTATTAATGTACTTGTTTAGATTGCAACAGATTCCTGACATAAATAGAATCATCCTTACAAATATATTGTTATATGCAAAAAAAAAACATCTTTAACAAGTACTTTACACTTCAATTATAAAAAATAAAAAGCCCATATAGAAAATATAGTTTAAATAGTTGGCCTTTTTAAAACCTGGAGGAAAACGTCTTGGTGCATGGTTTGAAACTGACGCGGAAGGAGTCCAGAAACAGGTCATTTTTTATGGATCATGAGGAACAGCAAAATTTTTTGATATTTTGAACAAGTAAAATTTTAATACAGAGTAGAAATGAGTGTATCATTGACAAACAAAGATATGCTATATTGTTATATTAAATAGAACCAAGTCTTATGTTGTTATGTAGCTAAAATTGGTGTGTAACATTGTTTAACAGTTTTATGTTTATTATTAAGTTATTTTTTAATAATCATAATAAAATATTCAATTTCAGGTGCATGGACAGCTGGTACACAGAATGCCTTCCAGTTTCTGGGGGTTGACCTGGGAGATCGCTACATGGTCACCGCTGTTGCCACTCAGGGTCGTCAAGGCAGCGATGAATTCATCACAGAGTATTTCTTGGAATACTCAGATGACAGAAATACCTGGAGACGATACACCAATGAATTTGGTATTCCAGAGGTGATGTTATTTTGAGGCTTTATGAAAAAACACAAGTTAATCTAAACCTCTTGTCTGATAAAAAGTTACTGTTTTTTTTACCTTAAAACTTTTCACAATGGTGACTCAATTTGCATAAAGTGCCATTTGCATTTACACTTAATCCACAGGAGTGATGCCATTGGCACATAGATTATTTACTTTACTCAACAAGTTGGATGCCCGTAGATTAGCTTTTCAAAGTATTGAACTGATAACTCAGCAGCTAGTGTATAAAAGGGTACTTTTGAATAACCCTGAGTCAGTAGATGAAAGATATTATAACTCATTCAGCCAGGTCATACAAGAGACCACAAACCATATTAAAGTCATTATAGTTGCCATTCTTAGATTGCAGTGAAAGTTGTTTAGACCATTGAGAATGTTCACTGGATGGGCTGAGTTTAACACACTACCCTATATTTCAGATGTTTGTTGGTAATGACAACGGCTGGCAGACGGTACAGAACACACTACACTACCCTATTGTAGCACGATACATCCGCTTCAACCCACAGAGGTGGAGCATGTTTATATCCATGAGAATTGAAGTCTATGGATGCCTGTTCCGTAAGTTGAATTTGAATAAAATATTAATATTCTTGAAAATTAACAACCCTAGTTGAGGATTTTATTCTTCATGTGAACAAGTGGCTGAAACACTACTCACTATCATATCCTACACTACACTTCTAGAGGTGCCTTTGATGGCAAAATATTGTCCAAGTGGTGTTTTGAAATAACGTACTGTCTCACACTTGAAGAGGACTGTTATGTTAAGCAATGCCCTTCACTTGTGCTTTACTAGTTTCATTTAACCCTTTACAGTTTCACTGCATATCATGGCTAATTGAGTGTTGAAGACATTCTTCCTTAAGTAATACAACCTTGGAATATTTGTGAGATACTTTAGAATAGGCATCAAGTCCTTAATCACCTTGCCTCATCCAGAAAAAGTTTATAAAGGTTTCTATGCAACCAAATCTGATGATATTGTTTCTTACCTGTGCGTTTGTTGATAGTTCTCAAATGAACAACTTTATGCATAAGAGCTCCAGATAAGCTGCGTATTTGCGTATTTTACTCAGAAGAAAAGTCAACATACGCAAGAAAATTAAATTGTCTGCGTAATGAAAATCACTAAAAATCTACGTTTACGCTTCTCAAAAATTAGCAATGCGTATTTACCCAATACATAAAAATTATAATGCGTATCGTGTCATTAACAAAAATCAAAATAGTTACGTGAAAATCTCAACTTTAAGTTACTGGTAATATGGAAAAGTCTTTTTACATCGTAAACATCTACTCCGAGTAATGCTTTGCGCAAAGCGGCTTCTCTTTCTACTCCGAACACCATTTAGAACTCGCTCCAATTCGTATAATTGATCTGATATTTCCCAGTTGTGTGAGGAGTTAAACATCGTTTGTTTTATGCAAGATTGGGGCCTGCTGACTTTGAATGTGCACACGAAACTAGCATGAATACTTTATTTTCCCAACAGCGTTTCGTCAGTGTTGGCTTGTGCAGATTTAGGGCTCGAAAAAGGTTTAGTTAGGACCAGCACATAGAAATAGTCATTTGACATATTTTTTTTTTGAGAACGTATTTTCAATATATATGTGGTATAGTTGTAGAATGTAATGATGGCATTTTTTATGAAGATGATGCAAGAAAAAATAACAAGAGTTGCTGGTAAAAAAGAAATAAAACCGGTCAGGGATATTCGCAAGCGTGTTTAGATTAATTTATTATTGGTAACAATTACATATCAATGCTGACTCAGTTAATAAATACTCTGACGTTTTGCCGTACAAGTTTTCAATCAGTTGCCTTTGAAAAGAAATTTCATCATTTTGCACACGTCTAATATGTTCTGGTATTACTGATCATTTACAAACAGAAAGTAGGCTTTTCCCATATCTCTTTAAAGAAATAACATGTTTAAGTTTTTTACCTATGAAATGAATACTCAGATTTCGAAAAAATGGTGGGTATCAAAAAGTATGAATACCCATTTGATATTTGAAATACCCACTCAGTTATAAAAATCTGGGTATCATATCCACATAGCCAAAAGCTTATCTGGAGCTCTGATGCATGATTATATATATTTTATTGACCAGTGTTGAACGTATGATGAAGGACATATGCATCCCTTGTTGCATGACCTTGTTACATGGACATCAAATGTTTTTCTTACATTACTTGTAATCAGGTTACATAACAAAGAAACAATACGCATTAAAATTTCCACTCTGAATGAAATGTGATTTAGTCTTGTGGGTAGAGACTGTATATTACAAAAAAACACATGTCTAAAAACTTTGTATTTTAGAAGCCTACAGCGTATCATTCCCCGGTGACAGCTTCATCCAGTATGACTTGAGTCGTCAGCCAGTTCCTTCAGTTGATGATGTTCTTGAACTAAGATTCAAGACAAGCAAGGCAGACGGAGTGTTGTTCTATGCGTCTGGTAACCAAGGTGACTACATCGTCCTGGAGATGAGGAGAGGCTTCATCTACTTCCGTATTGATCTCGGTGAGTATTTTTTGTTGAAAGAAGGGGCGGGATAGCGCAGTGGTTAGCACGTTCGGCTTCGGATCATAAGGTCCATGGTTCGAATCCCGCCAGGGGCTCGGCAACATTGTCTGCAGTAGAGATCTCTTCTACACACAGTCAGGTTTGGGTACAATGCTGCACCGAATTTCAGCGTAGGACCACCCGTGGTTCGCTAGTTCCAGCCGAAGCTCGCAGGTTTCGCCACAATGCATAGCCACTATGGTGTTGCGGGCTTTCTCCCTGCAATAATACTACCGGCCGCGATATAAGTGAAATACTCTTGAAAGCGGCTTTAAACCACAAGTCACCTCAACTCACCTTGTTGATAGAATCGAGCAAATGATTTCCTGTGTACATTTATCTCTAACTCAAAATAAGGCAAATGAAAGTGCTACCCCCACCCCTATTTTACCTTTCCTGGATTAATTTTTTTCGAAATGCTAAATTGTTTTTATGAAAAAAAGAATTCTTATCCATTTGTATTTGTCCATCTTAATAACCTTAAATCTGCAGGTTCAACCCAAACTAGTCGTGGTCGGACAGAAGTGATAGGAGGCAGTCTCCTTGACGACCACCAATGGCATGACGTGGTCATCACCCGGGAGAAACAGAAGTTGAAGGTCGTTGTGGACAGACTGGTCAATGAGGTTGAGACTAATGGACTCTTCTATAGACTTGATCTTGACAAATATGTGAGTTATTTTCTTTTATAAATATTTTAGCTCTAAGTTGGAAGCCAATGCTTGAAAATCGGAGGTAAAGTGAAATTTAACAGTTTCATCAGTTATGTGAATCATATGTGAACCATTTTGATGATTAATAGTCTCTTTTCTGTTTAACATGCTCATGATGACGATAATCATTTTAATTTTAAAACATATCTATTTTTGTACATATGACTTTGAACATTTGATGTGACACAGTCCAATTTACTCCAACATTGACTTTATTTGCAGCTGTTCATTGGAGGTGTGCCCTATTTCACTCAAGAGGGTATAGAAGTGAAATATAACTTTGATGGGTGTGTTGAAAATGTCAACTTTAATGGCGCCAAATTGATCGTGGACGCTCAAGAAGGAACATCGTCAGCCATCACCAAGGAGGGGACCGTTGCCTATACTTGTGGTGTAAGTTCATCAGATACTTACTGGAAATTCACTGCATAATTATCCATGATTCCCTCATAGATGCTCACAGGTGTTATCGGAATGGTATACTGAGCTGTATTTTCAGATGAGGTTTAGTCCTATGGTATATTAATGAAGCCTGTGTTACCTGAGAGAATCTCTTGTCATCACTAACTGGTGGTTTACTTAAACTTTTCTTTGATTTACTTCATCATTTATTCACTTCTTGAGAGCCATGATTTTTTTCAAAAACAATGACTTATAATTTTTCAAATTATTGATGATAAGTAATTAGGGTGTATATCTATGGATACCAACATTTGATAGCTAGCATAGATATAAGCACAATGATATGTAGACAAAAATGTCATGAAAAAATTAAATTGATTTCTTCATCCCACCCTAAGGGAGCAGATGTATTTATTGTAACACCACTCTAATGTCACAGATTTCAACATCCATCCCAATCACGTTCCCGACCACCAAGTCGTATCTAAAGATTGCTGGACAGGACGCGGGAGGACCAATCAGAGTAGCCTTCGACTTCCGAACCCACGACGAGGATGGTTTGCTCATGTACCATGCCCTGTCCGAACCAGGGAGTGAGGTCATGGTATGTGGTGTCTTTGTCTTCACTGGGTTAAGTTTGATTGAAATTGATAAGAACTTTTTGGATCTCATAAGGTATTTAAGGATATAACCAATATAAAGAAAGTGCCAATAGTTGCCAGCCCAACAGGTTTCCAATCAATTGCCATTAGACAATATATTACCATCTTATTTAGCGTCTGAGGAATGATTGATTCATTGCTTTTAACAGATCTTTTGTAGCCGTGATTTTTTATTTTTGTTCGGTGTGTACAAGGAAATAGAACCATAAATAGCAGGGAATTTAAGTATCCAAGATCTTTCCCTAATTTTTAATTTCTATTGTCATATTTAATTGATTAGGTTTATGACAATGGCAATGTTTTCCTCCATTCTGATAAAACATTGTCCGATGCTGACTAAATATATATACAAAGGCAACTGAGCTTATGTTTTATATATTATTATATATATATTAATTTGTGATAAATTCAACAAATTTAGATTTTTGTCAAATCATTATCACATATATATTATTACCTACAAAGGCTTCACGGTTCATGTTTTTAATACGATGCCGTAGTGCAAAAGATAACTTTTTCATTGGTTGGTCACAGATGCACACTCATATAATGTCCTCCATTGTTTCCCTGTACAGGTGAAGCTGGACAGCGATGGTTTCATCTCCTACAGAGTGGTTTCCCTCACTGGACAGATTATAGAGGATGTTGTCAGGAACAGTATGTATTTTAATGTCAGATCTTTTGATGAAATGGTGATTTTGCTTGAAGCAAATTTGTAAGCATTTTTGGCATCAGAATCAAAGGTACAGAGTTAAATCTCTCCTTAAGCTTTACAACATGTCAGCTCTGGATCATTCTTCTATATAGATTTTGCTGCAATGCTACTTTGAAGTTCAATGCTTGTTTTAGGAACATTTGAAATAATTTACCATAGTGATATCTGGTCTTAATTGCTACCTTGTGCTAATTGATATAAAAAAGTGTCCTAAAATGCTTTGAAGATTTCCTGACTGTTGCCAATGCATCATGTTCAACAGAACTTTTAGTTTTAGAATAGTTTCTATTCCTATGAAGATGCTAAAGTCCATAAAACAATTGTGTTTCAGCCGACATCTTGAGTCCAACACGTAGTTTCACAGACGGCTTGTGGCACAGTTTTTCCATCCACGTAGACACAACTAAAGTCAACTGTACTGTTGACAGAAATGTGAAGATATCCCACAGAGAACTCAATATTGGAGCTGCGACTGACTACTTTATTGGTAAGAGGGTGATTTAAAAACTTGAAAATTTTGCTAACGGCTGAAATACTGACCAATCCTTGTTAAACAATAACAAAATCACTCACTTAAAACGAAATGCATTGATACATATGTATGCATGCCATAAAAAGTTATTGAAAGTAATCATTGTCTATTTACTCCTGAAATACTGTACTTTTCACAATTTAAAAAGGTATTTGTGCAACAACAATTGATTTCTCCATTTTGATCATGTGTGTACATGTCATTGCATTTTTATTATCATGTTTAGAGTAAATTTGCCCATTTTGGATAGTTTGGACATTTATCATCACTTATATGAGCTTTTTAAGAATGTAGGACAGTCATTTGAAATTATATGTTTGATCCCTTTCACAGAAATCTGTAGATCATACCCTGTTGACATATTCAGATATCCATTTGCCTATTAAACCATACCTTGCCTTTTAAATTATTTAATATCTTCTGTGTGTTCCTCATGAAACTATTCTCTAAACCAGGTGGACAGGACATCTCTACAGGGTTCCGAGGTTGTCTCCGTAACTTGGAGGTTGCTGCCAGAATTGTCAATATTGCGGAAATCTCCCAGGAAAATGTCATCGATGCTGAAATTGGAACCTGCGGAATCAGGGACAGGTCAGTTAAAAAGTTGCCCATTTTTAATTATGTCCCTGCTACGAAGTTTTGGTTTTGGACATACCTGTTGATGCTCTTGATCGAGTTCGAAAGCCATTTCCGAAATAAAAGGAATTCCATAATGTAAAATGAACTGCATTTGCCTGTTTGATGCATTTTTTTTTGCAATGATCCTAGCTGTTTGGCACGAAACATAGGACTTTATATGATAAACTGTGTGTTACATGTGAGTTTGGAAGAGGGAGAAGAAATCAGACAGGCCGCGGGGGGTATGTGAGCCATGCTCATTTTTTTCTTGTTTCTCATTTTACAAGCCAGCCAGTTAAATGAAATTTACATGAGTTATATTAGCAGTGCCCACTTGAGGTACATGTCGTCTGTCCATATGCTATAAAGAATTCACAAATACCCGAGAAGACACTCAAGGGATCATAGGAGATTCTGAGATTAATAAAGCCCTACAGAAAAGGATAAGCAGAAGTCTAATGTGGATACCAGTCAACCCTTAGGTTATTTTCAATAAACAACCATTCTAGACATAATGAGAGAATTTCTCAATGAGTGTTTTTGTATTCAGGTGTACCCCCAACCCATGTGAACATGGCGGTAACTGCTCCCAGAACTGGGACAACTTCTACTGCAAGTGTGACAACACTGGATACAAGGGCGAGATGTGCCATATCTGTAAGTCTAAACTCAACCACTGGCTCATTGGCTTACGACTATCTTATCACTAAGAGAGCTTAGAAAATCTAGGCCCAGATCTTCATACAACAACCTAAATTTCCTAGCTTCTGTAATAACTTGAACACTTAACACTTGAATTATACAGTGTAAAATAGAATGTAACAACTTTCCTCTCTATTCAGCTGCCCACCACATCTCGTGTACGATGCACAAACTGTACTCAGAGCAGATAGAGGCACTGGAAGAAGCCATCATCGACCCGGACGGCTCAGGACCTCTCAAACCTTTCAAAGTGCAGTGTGAAGTCAGTGAGTATCAAGCAGACAGTCCAGCAACTAGTTACAAACTTTGCCATATCTGTGGAAGCCCCCCTTTAGCAATGGTCCAAATACAGTTTATACTGAAAAGTCTATCTTTCTAGTCGTCAACCATGGTTTATTCTGACAAAGTCTACCTATAGCCATAGGCCAACCCAGGTTTATTCTGAAAAAGCCTACCTTTTGCTAGGGACCAACCCAGATTTATCATGAGAAAGGTTTCCTTAAGCCAATCAAGGTTGATCCATATTGGTTAAACTCGGTGACCTTGGTACAGTTTTCAAAGTCACAGCAAGGATCCAGGATGTGACACAAATGTATTACATGTTAATGGCTAATCCTTGTTTAAACCAGACGATGCTGGCAACCAGGTGACCTACGTCAGCCATGACAGTCAGAACTGGATTACTGTTAACGGGTACCAGGAACCGGGGTCCTATGTGCGCCGGGTTAACTACGTCACCGGGATAGAGGAACTGACAAACGTTATTGAACGTGCGATGAGCTGCAGTCAGTATATTGAGTACAGCTGTCAAGGAGGGGCGAAACTACTGGCCAATCCTGGAGGTAGATATTTCTGTAGTTTCATTAATTCTGTTCTTTTGATTTGCATAACTATGCTGTTGTAGTTCAGGAAATTTTGTTTGAAAGAGTGAATATATTGCACGTGTATGTCATTTTGTTACATTTATTGAAAATTGTTTTGTTTTATTGTTTATTCTTTATGTTGAAATTCGAAATCTGTGGACTTTGCATAACACAACTTTCATTAGAAATCATATTAACAACAAATTAAATCCAAACAAATTCATATGAATTTAATTGATTTTGATATATTCCACGTTTTTTTCTCTTTCATTCAAAACTTATAAAATGTGAATTAGATTTTTTCTAATGGTACTTACTTAATCCACAGACACTTGTCATACATGAAACAAATTTTGAATATATTTGAAACTATTTTCAAGAGAGTGTTGTTGATTTTAGCATATTTCTTTAGAACTTTCCAGAGACTGTTGTTGATTTTAGAATATATTTCTTTGCAACCTTAACAAATTTAACAATATCCATGCAATATTTTATGATTAGATGATTTCATAAAGTAATTTCCAAGAAAAATATTAATTATTTAAACATCCTTGCTTCTCAAGGAATCCGGTGTAAGTATGTCTTGACTAGGCAGCTAAATCACAAATCAGTTCTCAGTGTGTTGTTTGTTAGATGCCACCTAGATTCTTTTGACAGAACTAATTTTTAGTTGCCATTAGTCCCTATGAAATTCCTTTTGAAATGCTTGTGAAAGAAAATCTTGTTGGAACTTTAGTTTATAGTATAGAAACAGTCAGTTTATTATGGTTTGGTATGTCTACCAAGTTCCCCTTAGATGGTAATGGTTAGTTAATGGAAGGAGATGCGTGGTCTGGTTGTCTTGGCAAACATGGAAGGTTTGATTTTCTTGACTATTGTCACTGAAGTTGCGAAGCAGTTGTAATGATACAGGTTCTACCTTTAAAAGTTGAAAATAGGACTTTATGTAACCACTAAATACATTTTTGAAACTTTCTTTCTCCACATTGTCATAAGATAAAACTCTGAATATGTCTTATATATTTTTTGTTATTTTTTATCTAATACCTTTTTTATTTTCAATTCAAAAGCTTAAAACACTTTAATAAATAATGTATGGAATAAATGGATCTATTATTCAGAAAATTACAAGTTCAAAGAAAATATCAGAACATTACATTTGAATCATTTTATTATAAACACTGTGGTTAATTTCTAGATGAATTTTTATCTTTTTCACCTTTTGTGTCATTTAGCAAAAAATACATTAGACTTCTTGTAAAATCTTTGATTTTTGTCGGGTTTGTTTTTACACCATTCCCAACAATTTTTTCACTTGTAAGCATTTAGTTTTTTTAGTAACATGTTCCTTGGCCTTTTTTTTATTGAATCCCTAGAAGATATAGAATTAGCTAGATTTGTATGGTTTTAGTATCTTTTCATTAAATGATTTTACGTCTTTAATGTAACTTTTTTTCGTGTATGTTGAAAATTCAAAAATATTTTTCTCCAATTTTCACTATTATATATAAATGAGAATCAATATTTGTAAGTAATAATACCTTTAAGTGGTCATCTGAAAAATTTCTCTGAATGCTATGATACAACATCATTTTGAGCGATCGATTATTCCAAAATTTTACCTAGAAAATAGTTTTTTATTTGAATTTCTATCCCTTCTTCCCCTATTGTTTGTAAATGTTATGTTGTTCAATATGATTTAATTGAGAGGTTATTCTTTTTTATAAATGACGTAAAAGAATCAAGTTTAACGTAGAACATGTCTGAGTTTATCTGGACCAAATGTAACTAAGTAACATTTTTGAATAGACATTCTTTTTGTTTACTTTATGCATTTTCTTAAACTTGTCAAAGTCTGTAACATGAATTGCTCTTAACTAATGACATAATTTTTTTATACTTTTTAAAGACTTTTAAGCAATTTATACTAATGTCATTCTTTTGGTTGAATTTTACTTTTACCAACAACATACTAATAATTCCTCGTCTCTTCAGCGGATGCTCTGCAGGGCTCCTATGGCTGGTGGGTGGGGCGCACATATCAACCCATGTACTACTGGGGCGGGGCTGCCCCGGGGTCCTTCAAGTGTGAGTGTGGTCTGGACGAGAAGGGGTGCGTTGGGAGTAGCGACACGTGTAACTGTGATGCTGGTCAGCTGGCCCAGACCTCGGACAAGGGGTACCTGGTCCACAAGGACTACCTGCCTGTCCTCGAGCTCCACCTAGGGGACACCGGTACCGTGACGGACAACAAACAGGGCTCCCACAAGGTCGGCAAGCTGGAGTGTGAAGGAGATGGTGAGTTGTTGTTGGAATATTATAGAATTGTGATGATTCTGTTATAGAGATGTCACGATACAATTATAGCATTACAATTCTGTTACAGAGATGTGACGATACAGTTTTTATACAATACGATATGTAATTTTTTATGTCATAATAATACGATTCGATACAATACTTGACACGATACACTATTTTCAGGGACTTTCAATAAAAAGAAAGATAAACAATTGACAGACATCTTGATTTTATGTAAAGTAAGTATGATTGCTAATGGTTTTCAAATTCTGAAATATTTTTTCCAGATCTTTTTGACAACGTGATCACATTCAGGAAAGTAGATGCCACTCTTGAGTTTGCCACATTTGAGGCTGAGAACGCCGGTGACATCTGGTATCAATTCCGTACAACTGCCACAGATGGTGTCATGATCCACAACACCGGGCCACGAGACTTCATTGAAGTCAGACTTTTCCGTGAGTACTAACTGAAGATATAAATTCATAGGTAAAAATCTGCAGGGCAAAAATGATGACCTTTGAAAATCTCTAAGTAATCTTGTTCATTTATGGTTAAGATAAAAACGTAATCGTTTGATGAAATTTAGTTTGTCAAATTGAGGATTGTATCCACATCAGTCTAAAATCTATGACTAATATACACAAAGGTAGATGACATTGATACTGAAGTAATAAGATTTAATAGCTGCTTCACTTAAAGGTTTATACATGAATACTATTGAATAAACAGAATTAGTGAGAATCGATAAACCATGCTTCAGAATGACGTCCTTTCAAACTTACTTTCGTTTATCTACAGAGGGAGACACTGTGCAGTTCCGCTATGATGTGGGCAACGGCGTGCAGGTGTTGACGTACCAGTCTCCAGGTCCACTCAATGATGACACGTGGCACACTGTGCACGTAGAGCACAACAGGAAACAGGCCTGGATGAGAATAGATGACTTTACTGAGGTCTTCCGCAACGAGGACTCAGACCTCATCAGAATGCTTGATCTCACAAGCAGACTTGTTGTTGGTGAGCAGACGGAGAGCTCGGGAAATTGATATCAAACATTCCTTCATTTATTTCAAAAAGAACAACTTGTCATTGATATTTTTTTAGTCTGTTGCTAATATTCCAAGATTTTGCTTGAATATTTTATGATTTCTCTTTTTTGTTTGCAATTTCTTTAAAGGTAAAATTATTAAGTTTGTCAGTGAGTCAGTGTTTTAAATTTTCAACATCAACTATGAACAGGGTTGAAAATAGAGCTTCATAACTAGATTTACCTTGAGTATGTGTTCATAAAGCAGTTTTGTTTCGATCTTAATGCTTCACTGAAATCTAGACCACATCCAAATATAATTCTCTAGTTTCTTCTCAAGTCACTGCACTCAAAAGGCATAATGGTATTATGAGTTTTGCTTTCTGAAAAAACAGTACAGTCAAATATTTTATAATGAAGATAGATAATAACCATGAATCTCGACCCTAGGTGCGGCTGTTGACTTCAATGATGGATTTGTTGGATGTATGCGGGGACTTAGGGTAAACGGTCAGCTGCTTGACTTGAAGGGCAAGGTCGAGAGGGGTGATGTCACATATGGAGTGTCTGTTGGTAAGATTTGAAACCCAAAATCATTTCTTAACAATTGCCTGTTACAATATTTTATGATATATATTAAGACTTGTTAATATCAATCAATGAGACATCTTGATTATTATTCCAATTAGATGGCATTATCGAAAATCATATACATCAGATAAGATACAATAAAGTTATTGAAAAGCTGTTTTACTAAAATTACTATAACACCATTAACTGGCCTTTATTTTGGTACTCTAAAGTTGATTATTTGTTAATGCTGTTTTAGTTTCATAAAATATTGAAAATCGTAAATATTGATGACTATGTTTGTCAACCCAAATCCTGACTAACCTATCTCTGCAGGCTGTATTGGTAAGTGTGCCAGCAACCCTTGCTTCAACGGCGGAACATGTCGGGAGGGCTACTCTGGATACACCTGTGATTGTTCCTACACACCTTTCCGAGGCTGGATGTGTGGCAGAGGTCAGTGTTCTTTGTTTTTATGTCCTTTAATTCATTAATTGGCATTTTTTATATAAGCTGACATAACTTCTTTAAATGATATTCTTGTGCGTAGTTTTCGCTTAACTGCATGCATGATTTGGACCTGATGTTCGAATTTTCTTTCCTTTTTAAACTCAAATTTCCTTTAAAAACTATGGTGTTAATTTCACATAAATTAATGGGGTTGGTTTGGGTATTGATGAATTCATATGACTTTCTGTTAAGACTTACTCAGAACTTTTCAAGGTTCCTTTTACTTCAGAGGCTAAAATGACAATTCTTTGATAATCAATTTTCTTACTATTTTGATGTATGTTGTCAGAGGTGGGAGTCAACATGGAGACGAACTTCATGGTGAGGTACGAATTCACAGAGGACCAGGGGCTCTCAGCCTCCGACTTCCAGATGGCTCGCATCGGCTTCTCAACCAAGAACAAGCAGGGCATCCTTATGCAGATGAGGAACAAAGAAAATACAGAATATATCTCCGTTGAAATGAACAACAATGGTTAGGGACATTACCTTATTTGTGAATGGTTTAAATTTTTTATATTTCATTAGGTATGATAGGCTTATGACATATGGCTCTATTTACATACACACTGTACTGGTAAGATGGTCTCACATTCGAGTATTTGAGATCCAGGTGAGAATGTATTTCTTTGCTTTACAAACTTTTATTCTATGTGATAACATAATGTTTGTTTGTTTCCATTCAAATTCAATACTGATATAAATTTCAGGGCCCAGATTTTCAAAGCTTTCTTAGCACTAAGTTTGTCATAAGAACCATCCATTAACATTGGCCTACGACTATCTTAGCACTTAGAGAGGTTAAAAAATCTAGGCCCAGAATTGTTTTGTTGATCAGAGTAAGTTTTCTGAGTTATAAGATTTTATTTCAGCAGAATTGAACTCTCACTCTCTTAGGTATCCATCAGGTATACCAAATTAAGCATACTCAAATCAATCTGTCCAATTACTGTTCGCCAGGTGGAGTGAAGGTGGCACTAGACGTTGGGTTTGAGAGAGAAGAGGTGAACACCCCCAACCACGGAATAGACTACACCAACGGACAACAACATGAGGTGGTTGTCAGAAGAAGCAACAAGGGCAGGACCATCTATGTACAGGTGAGATCATGGGCCTTCATTCTGGAAAATTCATAATCCTAAAGAATTCTTGGTTTAGAATCCAGCCTTCGAGTAAGAAATGGATATAAAGTTTGTATGGCTATGAATATTTTGAGACCAACAAGCCAGGTGTTATCTGTGTTTGAAGATCAGGAATACGTAACGATGTGTATAAATGTTTGTTTGGTCCATGCATTATTTGTTGTCTCAGAACTAGATTATGACTTTGTCGCTTGATGTTGAAGATATTGGAACACACAGTCTCTGACAATCGGTCCGTCTTTCCCTTGCAATTTTTTGACATTTCAGTTCAGAGAATCTAATAGCTTAGTGCTGTTCAGGGTTCAAGTTGTATATGCAGATGAACAAAGTCTTTTCCTTGAATACATGTTACTGGTTCACTAATTACCTCCTTTCACAAAACAACAATGTGATTGTCAATCACTTTAGTGACCACGACGTTATGTTTAAGAAAGGGAGTTAACCAGATCTTTATCGCTGCTAATGGCTGAAATATTGCCCAAGCTGCGTTAAACAATAACTCACTCACTAACCAAGGCTTTGTTTTGTGCAAGGCAATGCAGATTGTAAAAGGAAGTGAGGTTACATTCCAGAGTAATAGATATTGACTACTTTTGACTTCGTGCAGAGAATTACCTAAAACTGTCTCTCATGAGTTTGTGATGTTGCAGGTTGACGACTATCCCCCTGTTGAACAAACCTTCATGGTGTCCGACTCCAGTGACACCATTCTTGACAACCCCAAGTACCTCTTCATCGGCAGCAACAGTCAGTACTACTTCATTCAGTACACACTTTTATTTAGTGGGGCAGTAGATTTATTTCTTCAAATTTCCCAAAAGAAACATTAGTTTATATCAAATATCTTTGATTTAAAAAACTGTCTCTTGAAAGTTAAATCATTTATTTCTGTTTTTGTGAGATCATTTTGTGTATCAGAAAAAAAGTGCTACTGCCCATTTAATATGTTTATGACTTTAGACTGTTTGCAAATAACATATGCCAACGGAATGATAAAAGTAATGTATAGAAATGCCAAGTCAAAACAACATACAACATTGCCAATGACTTGAAAACACACAAAAAGTAGACATATGACCCATTGTTCTGTAAGTTACACAGAAATAATCTCTTGTCAATAATTTGAACTTTTTTCACACTTTATCAAACACCATGATCTATTTATAAGCTAATATGAGGTATCCCGTAGATAGTAATTTATGGAAAATCACATATGATGCTTAATTTATCACTTTAGTCTTCATTGAATTAACCTCTAATTAGCCTCTAACTTTTCACTATTCTCATCTTCCAGTGACTGGAAACTCTGCTAAGGGGTTTGAAGGGTGTATATTCCGTATGCAGGTGGACAACATCTTCCCTTTGAAGAGAGCTTTCCAGGACCCCCGTCCTTCCTTCATCAAACTCGAACCAGAGGGTTAGTGTTTATACTAAGAAATACTTTAAATTTGAACTTGAAATAAAATGTATTAAGAAAATCTTTTTTAAAAGAAAATATTATGTCATGGATTATGATAGGTTTCAATGGTAATAAAGTTAAAAAGTCTTAAGGTTTTTTATTTGATTTGAAACCATTTATTGCATGTTTTACCAAAAACATTATAATTACATTAAAGTTTCTTCTTTCAATTATTTATATTGCTTTGAATAGAAATAACCTCTTACTCTTTTTGTATTACCTTTTTTTCTGAAAATGATTGAACTCATCTAACTATACTATGTATGTATGTTGTCTAGATTTTTCATTCATTATGTGAATTTAATTGCTGTATTCAGGCAGAGTACGTGAGGATATGTGTGGATTTGAGGAGTACACTCAACCGCCAGATCCCATCGAGACCAGGCCAAGAGGTGGCGATGTCATCAATGTGACGTACCCTTACTTTCCAGACGAGGGCCTCACAACCAACGAGAGGATTATTCTTGGAGGTGACTTATACTTTAAGAGAATTCATTGAAATTTTGTAAATTCAAAAGCTGAGTATTTCACCAAATTTGGTATTGCAAAATATTGCGATATACAGCTCATGTATTGCTATAATATTGCAATAGATTGAATGAACTCTACAATATACTTTTTATGCTTCTTTATGCAGTTAAAAAATTTGATAAAATGCCTTCAGATCTTTTGAAAAATTGACCATTACTAAAAATGTTAAAGTTTGTAAGTAAATTTTGATATATATACTTAAAACCTGTCTAATAGCATTTGTAATACAGCTAAACACGTATTCTTGCACACCAAAATAATTTTTCTTACCTGTTAAGCAAATTAGAACAAACTTTCTTCATAAATTTGTTTTGAAATCAATTTGCTTGATGTATTGCGATATGGTGAATAGTATTTTTATAATTGTATTGCACAATCTGTACCGCAATATATTGGTATTGTGATAATATTGCACAGCCCTAGAAATAATGTCATTTGTTTTACACTCAAATACATAGGTAAAAGAAAAACCTCCTTTCTATCACAATTACATTTTTGTATCAAAATTTGAATAATTCAATCAATGTTTTTCTCTTCCAGTTATTTTGGCCCTTATCTTCATTTTGATCATCATCTTCATTGTGGTGCTGGCGAGACTCAAGTGCAGTGGGGGCGACTACGACACGAAGGAAGCTAAAAATACAGAGTTTGCTGATAACCCTGACACTGCCATTGTTTATAACCAAACTGGTCTGCCAGACATGCCAAAACATCAGGAATGGTTTTTGTAAACTTTTGCATATGAATCAGTGGTCTAACAATAGAATGACCAATTTTGCTGGGAATAAATTAGTATATGGGTGGAGTTAAGTATGATTATGTAATCAAGAGTAAATGGTTCATTTGGTATATTGAACTCAAAAATGTTTTTAATGGTTTTTCTTGTAAGGCTTGTCTAAACCAGAGGTAATATGTTAAGCAATAATTGGAAAATGCATCGATGCAATTTGAAGTTTTCTTATAAAATATTAGGATAAAATTTTTTTTTATTTCCTTCCCTTTTCATTCAAATTCATTTGACTGCATCTGGTTAGTCTTTTAAAGAACTTATTCTCACACCTGTTTCATATTTCTATAAGCCGTTACAATTTTACTCCTCCTAGATTTCATGTTTATTTCTGCCAGTAATATTTTTTTCATACCATTCTTTGTTTATCGTTTTAGAACTTGAGATGTAGATCTGTTTTAAGGTTGAATTCATGATCCATATTAAGTATTCTTAATCAAATTGGCTGATAGGATAAACTTCTGCATAATTGAAATAAATGCTCAAGTTTCCACAAGATACCAAGTTGAATGCAAGTTGTTTTTTCATAGGTGGTTTTAGATTAACTTGTTGTTGTTATTTTTAGTAATACTGAATACTGCATTCAAGAAAGTTGCAAGATATTTACAAATTTTTACATTTTTATACTCTGTATCATATTGTAAATATGTCATGCTACATGTCATTTACATATATATTTTTGCATTGTGTACATAGATATTTACATTAGTTTAATCTATTAACTAAAAAAGGAATTCTGGAAGAAAGTGTTTTCCTCAACAGCTGAATTTATATCCATTTTCCCCTTTAACATTAACTTCTTAATAAAACTAGAAGATTTTCAAAAGGTTTCTTTTTTTAATAAGATTGTTATATGGACATACATGTCCGATGTATTGAAAAAAAATTACAGTAGAGAATCATTAACAGTTTTTACTTATATAACCAGCTTGTATAATTTGAATGATTCATATTTCAATCTAATATTAAAGGAGTTTCAGTGAAATTTTGAAGCTAATCAGATGAAATTACTGGAAGGTAACACTAACATATAGATAGTTTATAAGCAACTAGTACTTGTCATCCTTGCCATTCAATGCTTGTTGATATCTGAATAATTATACATTCCACATTTTAATACAAAACCATCATGCAAATAGCGTAGAATCATTGAACGACCAATTTTTTGTAAATATCAACAATTTGTAATAAAAATATCATCATTGAACTTATCTTTTTCTTTTAATAATATGGATGAAACGGTTAATTACTGCAGCAGTATCTTCCTTCATTAATTGCTTTAAGTTTAAACCTTGCTGCCAACGCACCAGAAATTGTGTTCGAAATGCGTGTCCTCTTCTGCAAAACGTTGCAATTCCCATAACAATTCTCAATGAACTATCAAGATCCGTCGCAGCAGCCTGGATGGCAAGCAGAGGAAAGTTTGAGGAATGCGCTAATCACCATCTTAGCAAGTCATTTGGTTGGTGCAAGTATAGGCCATGTGTGGGAAGATGCTGCACCGGTTGCTTTTCTTTCTTCCAATGCAACTTATAAATTGAATCAAGTAATTTCTGTTTATAATTCATAATCTGCTTCCAGTTAATTTGAATTTAAAGAAATTCACTGCTTTCAAAACAATTTATGTTTATGCCCGTAATTAGGATTTACTGTCAATGAACCTTTGAACCTGAGATAAGATAGACAGAGTTCCAAGGTCAAATCTTGCATCATTCAAAACATAAAATATGCGAATTTTGATATGTTAAATTATAATGAAAGGGGAAAAAAATACACAAAAAAACTTAATTCCAGAAACATGATTTTCTTATATGAAACCCAATTCAAAACTGCACCCTGCAGAGTGAAACAGTCTATTCGTAGTTGATTTGTGAAAAAGAGTGAAAGATTGACACATTAGAGTGATATCATCATCATCATCGATTAAAGTAAGATGGGAAGACAGCAAAGACTGCCACCTTGAACTAGAAATTCATGACACTGCACCTTGGCTTACTAGCTGCATTTAAAACAAGTCTCAATTGAGATCATCAGTAAGTTTGAATAAAACACAAATACATGGCAACATTTTTGGTTTGACATTCTTCTCGACCTCATGGATGTATGTAAATTTTATTACATTTTTGCACTTAAATCTATTGTATGAAATGTGCAACAATTTTCCGAAGAAAACCTATAAAATCAATTGACGTCTTTAAGAAAATACATAGGTGCTCATTACTTTTCAGTTCCTTTCTTACGGGGGATGTTTAACTGAAAAGGAGGGGCGAGCTGGATAGCACAGTGGTTAGGTGTTAAGCTTTGGCTTTGACCAAGAGGTCTGGGGTACAAATCCCACCAGGTGCTCGGCACCTTTACCTGCATTAGAGAACTGTTCTACACGCAGGAAGGTTTGGATGCAATGCACTGAAATTCCAATGCTTGCAGGTTTCACTGCAATGCATTGCCTCAATGATGTTAGCTTTCTCCCTGCAATGAAATAATAATAGCAGCTATGATATAAAGTGAAATAATCTTGAAGCTGCGTTCAACTGCAAATCCCCTCAGGCAATTAGTAGAGATGAGTTTTTTTACATAAAGATTACAAAAACCTTTTAAATGTATCTTTTTAGGTGTTTTTTCACAGTATACTAGTTAACTCAAAACATGCAATCATCATTTAAACATCACTCATATGTGTGTACCTTACAGAAAGCATTTGTTGGTTTCTTTTAACATTCAACAACCCATTAGAACAAATTAATTTAACATATTCATAGCTCTTATGTCAAATGCATTACCAACACTGAATAGAACAAATGGCCAGACAGCTCAGTGTCTTTTTCACTAAAAGAGGGGACATTTTGTGGCAACCATTTTTGATGAATACTAAATTTTTTTTTTTTTATGTTTGTGACTTCAGTCATACCAGGGGGCAGGATAGCGCAGTGGTTAGCGCGTTCGGCTTCAGATCAAGAGGTCTGTGGTTCAGCCAGGGGCTCGGCAACATTGTCTGCAGTAGAGAACTGTTCTACACAGTCAGGTTTTGGGTGCAATGCTACACTGAATTTTAGCGCAGTACCACCCATAGTTCGCTAGTTCCAGTCGATGCTTACAGATTTCATCATAATACATAGCCACAATGGTGTTGCGGGCTTTCTCCCTGCAATAATACTGGCAGCCGCAATATATAAGTGAAATAATCTTGAAAGCGGCATTAAACACCAACTCACCTCACCTCACCTCACCTCAGTCATCCCTCCAAGGCAGTTGATGTCGACATTCAACTCTAATAATCAAACATTACTGTTCCTCCCAAACATGAACCTTGATGTTTTTCACAAGTAACTTCAAAGACAGTCATTTAAATGATGAATTAATTACATGGTAATTACTGACAATTTTGTTGGTTTCCACATCTTCACACATGGCTAAACACATGAAACAAACACTGAAACTTTAATTAGATTCTTATCAATCGAATATGCACTGGCCATTGAAAAAGTAGGTGTTGCAATACTTTTTTCCAGGTGTGTATATATGAGCAAGAATAGATGACCATTTCTTCAATCTAATTAATTTTGTTCACCTATAGGCTGAATTGTTTCAGTGGCATCCTAGAAGTTTGTAGTATAAGGAAGACAATGATTTATGGATATACAACTTCTTTATTACACAGTGGCGACGTTTCGGTATAGATCCTTATACCGTTATCAAGCATAAAAACATCACCTTTGTGTAATAAAGAAGTTGTATATCCATATGTCGTTGTCTTCCCCACCTATAGGCTGTCATATTGTCTAACCACACACTGTAGTTGATATATTTGAAAGCAGTTTTAATTTTTAAAAATCTATGGTCTAAATAATAATCTTAAATCTTGCATCATGTGTGATATTGACAAAGCATAAAGTTTTAAAATGACCATACTTATTTAAAAGCTTATTTGGCAGTTTATCCTTTTTTACAATACAAAAAATAAATTCTTACTGAAAAGATTCTCTAGGTTTGAAGTAAAATCTCCCACTTTAGAAATTTAACAATAAAATGTATATACTAACAATCACTTATTATATTCTAGTAAAATGGGTTTTTTTTCTGAACAACTTAAAAAAGTTTGCTAGTCAATTATTTTGTTTAATGCTGTCTCAAAAATCTAAATTACCATAAATTACATATCAACTAGTTTTACACTCTTTCAAATTTGTCAACATCAATTTAAATTTCTTTTTAATTTCATTAACCTTTGCCTCTAGCATATCCCTGTTCAGTTTGAACAACATTTACTTTAAGCAGATAGCTGTGAGCGAATTTGAAATTTACATCAACAATGTTCTTCTAAAAAGTACGACCTTGATGGGACTCGAACCCACAATCTTCGGCTCCGGAGGCCGACGCCTTATCCATTAGGCCACAAGGTCTTCGATTTAAAATCGGCACAATTTATGCACCATTTTCGCTTGGGCAGGGTATGAGGTTGATCGACCGCTTAACTACAGCAAACTGAAAATAAAATAACTTATTTCAACCACTTAGTGTTTAAAATGTATCACTATCTTGATTTCACAACATTGTTGTACATTTCTACTCGCCTCTCTAACACTACGATATGAGCGATATCTCTCCGCTGAGTTAGACTCGCCCATTTTCCAATTGGGGGTGTCAGGCTTTGAGGTCCGCATTGGCTACATTGGACATTCTTTTGGGAGGTTCATAGCTTTATAAATTTATAATAAATTTAATAACTTTATACAAATATGAACTATCTGATAACATTTTGAATGTTTTTGTTACACCATTCTGGCCCTTAGCATACTTTTCCACTTTTAGATTTTTGAAAACAAATTACTTGTTTTTTATTCGATTTTACATTAAGTGAGATAAACTATTTCTTGGAAGTTTTTGTTTTTAACATTAAAAGATTTTTTTCAATTTCTGAATTAGCCTTAAATCCACGATTTACACAAATATACATACAATATTTAGTTTAGAATGTCAATTATGTGGATGAGCCACTGGGGAAACTACAGCTAGATTTAATTTAATCAGTATCTCTATAAACGTAAATATAGTGAATATTCTCTCCTCTTTTATGTCCAAAAGGGGATATTATTATCTGCGCTTTATATATATATGTATCATCAAATACAGATTTTTTTCAATTTCCTGTGCGTGAAACCCTCGAGCTTAAAAGAGCAAGAATGCTTTGGAATAGATCCTGGTAGTCATTGCTTAGTGGATCATGAATTCCTAATGACAGGTGTATTGTAATCATTATTAAGTAATTCCATGAGAAACTAGGAAGTTGATTTGTGTCGAGGAAAGCATTTTCATCACTGATGAGAGAGACATCCAAAGTTCCTCAAGAGACTGGTAGTGTTGTTGAGAATAACACCAGTTCCAGATATGGTTAATTATGGATAAGTAATTAAATCCGACGTGTTTTTAAATAAAAAAAATCAACAGTATAAAACGTTTTTCCTTCATAGTTTAAATACAAAATTAGGCAAACTTCTAAGATGAAAATCTCGAACTCTAAAAGAAAACGAAAAAAAAGAGTCATATTTAATGACAAGATTTGATTAAAAAATATGTACAATTTTCAGGAGGTGGTTTGAGGTTTTTAACGCCGCTTTAACGATTATTTCAGTTATATCACGACTGATAATATTAATGCAGGGAGAAAGCCCGCAACACCAGTGTGGTTATGCATTATGGTGAAACCTGCGAGCATCGGCTTGAACTAGCAAACCATGGGTGGGTACTGCGCTGGAATTCTTTGTTGCATTGCACACAACCTTAACTGCCTGTTGAGCATTTGTCAACTGCAAACGAAGTTGCCGAGCCAATGGCGGAATTCAAACCATGGACCACACGCCAACCACTGTTAACCCGCCCACTTACACTTCAGGAAGTTTGTAATGTAGACTCTATGAATCTTGTACCATGAGATAGATTTAAAAATAATTAGGTGAAAGTTTGTTCGACTTTCTGAATATTAATGGTACCTTGTGATAGTTTCTCCTTTGTTCACAGTGTCAACTTGGTTGTAATGATATTTGCATTTGGACTATTCTTAGTCTCGAAGGAGTAATAACTTCTAAAGTTTGGCATGTGACTTAAACCAAAGGCCAAGCTTAGCATTGTGCAACGGATCGAAAATAAGGTTTCCCTGTATGCAAACAAAGCTCAAATCCTTCGCTCCTTAGAAAAACTGTTTGTTTTATAATCCTTGCGCAACTGTGAACTTGGCCTATGCTTAAACTCGCTGAATGTCTGTCAACATGTCAGCTTCGATTTTGTTCTGTACGTTAAAAACGTTTAGTAAATCAAAATAAAGAATTTGTGATATCTTAACAGATTGATCTACCTAAAGGGATATTCTGTTACTTCAAATATTTATTAAAAACCAATGAAGACTTCCAAGTTGTATTCACAGGCTCCTCAAGTTAACATTTTACACACCAAAGATATTGTAATGTCAATCGAGTCTCTAATGCAATTGTTCAACACTTTTTACATCATTCTCTCCCCACAGAGGTAGCTCCGTCATTAATTCCTTCAAAACCTCTGTTCTAATAGGAGCTTTCCTCGAGCTTCTGGCTGGTAAAATATTGCAACACAAACTACCTTGCAATATGTCAGTTAATAAAAACACTGCATGCTTGGATAAGTTATTTTGTCACATAAACCTTTGCAATCATTCAGTTGCTAAATTAGGTGGATTTGTTCTGTAAAGAAGACTCAAAGTACAAAGAGAAAAGTGCAAAGTTTAGATGACTGAAAGCATACTGAAATAACATACCAACTTTAATTGCCTCCAATCACACTTCCACATTTCTAGACCGAGAAATGCTCATAGATAGGATTTAGCTTTTAAAGGAATTTATTACGGAGCTACCTCTGTTGGGAGAGAATGTTTTCACAAGTGGAGAGACCAAAATCATAAGACCTATTTCAATGAGTAGTGGTTACATAGCCCATCAAACGCTTCCTACTCCAATCTGTCCTCTGTTTGGATAAGTTTATAAAATTCATATTTGAGTAATTGAAAGCAAGAACTGTGGTGCATTGTAATTTAATTATTCAAAATCACAACTTTATACCTTTTGTACCAAAGCATTTTACTTTGATTTTCAGTATTATACTTTTCAGCTAGACAAAACTTCCTTATAAAATGACACCATTGTTCTTTTAGCACGTTTTGGACGGCAAATCCTGAGCAGGTTCAAACCCCAAACGAACATAGAATAGATCATATTTTTGTTTCATTCAGTGCTCTGAACATCAAAGTGAAATTTTGGATTATACCGAAGATCATTATTTATTTAATCAACATATATTGAACTTCATTTTTTTCTTTGTTTTTTTTCAGTTTCATCTTGTTCATACTCAAATTTCGATGAAAAATATTTTCTGTTGTAATTTTGGTTTGTTGCATTTTTTATTCAATACAGAACTCTGGCTTCTGTACCGCAATACATATCAAACCAAAGCTCAAGTATACCATTTCACACCTTATATTTTACTTGATTCTGTCATAAACAAACGTGATCAGTATTTGTAGGCCATACACTTCTTAATTTCTACCATGGGAATGAGGGTTGAAATTCAAACTAAGTTTGAGGAAATCAACAATAAACAACAAGGAAAAGCTTTCGATTCTAAATGTTTAATCAATGACTTAATCTTATTAATGGAATGCTATAACAAGTATAAATATAGTTATACAAAACAACTGTTAAAGAAATTTTAAAAATATGTTCCAATTTAGTGAGAAATGCCACCTCCAAAGGTAAAAACAGCACGCATCCAAGATGAATGATATTTCAGAGTTTGGTCGATAACAGAAGACAAGGGTAGCTAGAGTACATATTGCACTTTCATCTCAAATTTATCAGTGGCAGTTTTCCTTTAATGATATTTTCTAACTTTTCTTTCCCAAATGTAACCATAACTGAACTGAGTATAAAAGGAAAGGATATAAGCATATACATGATATATTGTTGGAGTAATGAACACAGGCTAACTAACCAACTGCAAAGCAAGAAATTCTTTGAATCAAAATGACAGTTTTCTTCAGAAAGTCTATTAACTTCCGCAAGTTTTTGCGTAGCAAACAATTTTGACTTATGACAGTCTTGCTTTGAGAAATTATGACAAGATCACATGGTTCTTGACAAGCAGTGTTGATGGAAGCAAACAGTGTGTTTAATAAGATGAAGGTTTGTCTTTCTTTCTGATGGAGTAAAAGGTCGGCTCCACTTCTTTCAACCGCTCATCACTGTCTTGATGAACTCTGAAATAAAACAAACGCAAATAGGTTGAACATAACAGTAACACACATCATGCTAACTGAATTATGACGCAATGTCACCCTGACAGTTAAACTGAAATTGACATGGGAGAATTGTCAAAGGCAATCGGTCTCCTTTACAATATCCTAGTATCTAATAGTCTGTTTATCTAAAAGGCACAAGTATGTATCTTTATAAGTTTCTTGGCTTACATTTTCCATTTTCCAAGTTAAGCAAACTTTCCGTATGAAAACACTTTATAAGACGAGGCTTCCAAATATCTTAATCAAATCATAGTTATTGGATGATTAATAACATCTATAATGGCATGACAATGAACATGAACAAAAGCTTAATACTATATAATCAAAGGAGGTTTTAAGTTAACGTGAAGATCTGTGCATCCTTAACATTCATAGCACCATTTGTTGACATGAAAAAGATGCTTTCATTCTTCATATCTGGCATCAGTCAACATCCAATTATTAAGACGCCCTATTATTGCATTCAATACAGTTAATCTAGTTAGTCATGTATATGACTTTTATGAAAACTGTGTAAATTTGTTTCCCTTGAGTGATACAAGGATTTTACACAAATTTGCATCTAATACTGATGATCTAATAATAGATACTGACCTTCATAATTGATGTTTCCCTGAGCGTCCTCTTGGCCTACAAACAGTTGGTCGACTTCCTCGTCTGACAACTTCTCTCCTGCAGAAAAAGAGCAATTGTAGAAATAAAAAACACCAAGTATTGTCATATATAGAGGATACTAAACGACCTTCCATTTAATACTGATTTACTGATTAAACGAGTTAATGATTCAGTATATAACGAGCAAAAGCGAGTTTGATACCAAGTTATTAACGAGTTTAATCAAAATAGTATTAAATTGAAGGAAGTTTAGTATTCTGTATATTACTTGACCTCAGTAATCAAGCATGATTGCTGAAAGTACACTGAACGAAACATTTCCGTGACTTGGCCTCGATTGTGACAGCGGTGCCAACATTGTGATGTAATAACAAAACAATATTATGACGTGCAGCGGAATTACACTATATTAATATCTCCGTATAAATATTAGACTGCAGTATTTTAAACGTTTTATATTTTCTCAGCTTGGGGAATTTTGCAAGGAACAAGAAATATGGCCTGAATGTAACAGAGGTTGGTTGGGAGAGAATCATCTGACAGACTAGAGGTTCTCGTGCCATCCTTACTATCCAAGACATAAGATAATGATTTGAGTAAAAATATCATCTAAAAATGCTATATGTACCTAGCGATGTCAGAATATGTCTCAGCTCAGCGCTTGTGATGGTGTAGTTTTGTTCTTTGTCAAAAACCCTGAAACCCTCGATAAAATCTTCAATTGGTGGTAGTGTTCGATTTTTAGAGATCGTTTTCAGGATAGGAAGGAACACTTCAAAGGTAACTCTGGCATCTGGAAAAGATAAAGATCAGTTGATGTACACAGGTTTAATGATTTATTAGTGGCTTGCATCAAACATACATGTAGTCATTTGAAATGAAAAGCTCTTAAGGTAAGCTCTGGAAACAAATGATTACAGAGTGTTGACATCAAAAGGTAATGCATACTACAAAAATCTCACTTGTTATTTTCAAATACTATCATACCAAAATATTGGACTGACTACTTTTATTCATTAGTCTAATTTTGGAATAAATAAAGGTATAAAAACTCATCCAAGCTCTGTAATAATACAAAATAATGATGAAGGAAAATGTATTATCAACTTATATTTCCTCTATATATAATGAATTTGAAATATCCCTCAAATTATTGAAAATTCCATTTCTACTCAGGATTATTATAAATCTTCAGTTATGATTCTGTACTATCATTCATTTTTTTGCAGTGATTTGGGTATTAAAAACTAATTCACACCTGGGTTGCCAGCATATCCACACTTCTTGATTTCACTCTCTGTGGGGTTCTGTCCGAGTGCACGAAGCACGTCCCCTAACTGGTGGGCAGCAATCTTCCCATCTCCCCTCTGATCAAAGAGGTTGAAGGTCTCCTGGATGTCTGCACAAACATAAACATGATTTCTTTAAGAGGCATTACAGAAGTTGTTGTGACAAGGAGGCAAACAACTTCTTTGCATAGTATTCATTATAGTATTCATTACAGTTAATAACAAATGACCACACACATAACTTCATTTTTTATCATGTGCAAATCACAGTTGCCAAAAACACATTCGTTCGTCTTTAAATTGTCAATGAGATTTTAAATTAGTTTGTATTTATTTGTTTTAACTGTTTATGTTGTAATAATAATGATAAGATTTAATTTCTTGTCAAATAAAATCAGAATTTAAGCAAGAAAAATGTCAAACAACTTGAAAATCCTTTTGATACTTGCACAAAATAAAACATAATTGAAAAAATTAATATAACCATCTTATGCAATAAACTCAGAGACAAGATTAAAAGTACTCTTTGCAGCAAAAGTTAAAAGCAAATGATAATGATGATTACATTCTTCTTTTGATTTATCTGCTTAGTGTTGCTTTGTTGTTAAAGTTGACATACATAACATAACTAAGACCCTTTGACAAGAAGATCTCGAGGGCCTTGCAGACCTTGATCAAACTAAATTTCAATTCACAAAAAGAGAACGTACAGGAAAAGCCTTAAAAGCCCTAACAACTTGTTTCACGGTAGATGCAGATTATGATGCACCCAACTAACTTACACTTAAACGACATGTTGGGAAAGTAAAATTACAGAGTAGACAAACTGTAAACAACTTGTCAGTTTCATCTTGTCTGATCAAATTTGGGCGTGGTAAATAAAATCATTTTAATCAATTTAGTGTTTGTGCATTTTGTTGGGTTTTTTTTTGTCATTTTACTCAGCTAGCAAATCTTATAGATACGTTCCTTTTTCAAATGCATCACATTACAATTTCTAATGAGAGAGAAGAGATCTAGGTCGTGGAAACTTATCAAAACATGATCTGGGACTGGACTGTTCTAAACAGTTCAGAGTTACAGCCGCATCATTGATACTCACCAATGATCTGATCTTCTGAAAGATTTGCCTGAAACAAAAATGGGAATAACAGTTATTTTTTGTTTTTCATAAAAGAATATATCAAACAATAATCAAGTCATTTCAAAGCGGGAAAAGTGTCTGATCTACTCACCATTTTGAACCGAAATAAGCTCGTACTGACTCACTTCCGTCTCGTCGACGATATAAGCTACTTTCCTTTCAGCTTGTTACTGTAGTAGATATATCTCATGATCTTCTGTCGGATAAAAATGATATTTTCATATTTCATCATTTCATGATTGAGTTGTAGTTATGAGTTTGTTATAATATGGATACTTGACCAAATGCATATACTCCTATAAACATTACATCGTCGACCATTTACAATACACAGGTGAAAAGATCATAAATTAGAGATTTTACTGGCGCTTTCAATAGTTCTGATTTCAGTGTTTTTTGGATAACGGTGTTGGCGTTGCAAACCAAGTTAAAAACGTTGCACTCTTGCAATAGAAAAGTTGATAGTTCATAGAATTCTTACTCATGCGATTGCTTTATCGGTTGTATTAAACTTAGCATCATTGTTTATTTCCTCAGGTTTCAAACTCTCCTCAAGATCCACCTCTTCAGGGTTGCCTACCCTTAGTACTCTCTCCTCTATCTACTTAAAGCGCTTCAGCATGCGATTTGACGTGGATAAAGCGCTATAGCAATTGACTTTTATTGTTATACGGAAGTAAGTATATATATTTAAGACAAATCGTTCAGTTTTATTTTGAAAGGCAGTGCTACCTATTCATTGATAAATTATTGTAAAATAGTTTATAATAAACACTTAAACCTAATAATTGCGGATCAAATCATGCACAAAGTGGTCAGCAATATTTTACTCAATGAATACATGTACATGCCAAACATGCGGTCTTTCAAGAGCAGTTGCGGTCTACGACAATAATACACTGTTAAGAAAGTAGTATGTAGGTTTGGGGAAGGTTGTATTAGCCGATAAAGGAATGTTAAAAATAATGTAAATAAAACTAAATTGGAAATTTTAACAATAATCATAGATATATCAATATACATGTTAAACTAATAATGTAACAAATATTTGCTTGTTTTTATCAATGATAGAAAGGATCAATTTTCAAAAGTTATCGGATAGAACCAATATACTTCCATATAAGGTATGACAGGTGCCCTCCGGCTGACACACCTGAACACTCACCCATCAAGGCTCGATTGTTGTCTTACATAATACACATTCCTGAGGTTAAACCTGCATTCCGAGTCAAAATAAATAGTATATGATATCTACAATGGAAGTGACGTAACCGGTCCTGCATGGTTCTACCTATAAAATGAGCTATAAACTTATCAGTAAATTACCATTTTGTACTGTGTGTAATGATTAAAGTCATTCTTCTACGCCAGTTTTGTACAATGAGTAATGACTTTTTCTACTCTCTTGAGCCTTTAAAGATACAGTAGCTAGGCCTACATTTTTCTTGCATGATAAACATGCATTCTAATAATACAACTATTTTCGTTGTTGTTTAGAACAGATGATGAACACTCCATCTATATTTCATGAAAAAAAATCATAAAAGACAAACGCCTTATTACTCAAAAGGCGAAACAACATCCTCGATAATCCAGGGTAACCAATCCGAAAAAATCCACTTCCATAACCTGGATCCACTCGATCCGATGATTTTATTATCTCTCTTTGATCGCCTATTATCCAATAAGCTGTCTACGCTTGGATGTCCGGCATACAAATCATTCAAATCTATCATGATACTTCTCCGAATCGTCGATAAAGAGTAAAGGAGTCGGAAGACATGGATTTCATTAAGGATTTACCAAGAAATGACATTTTTCATAACTGTTTTGCATACCAACTATTGTTTCAGCGCCAGATTGCATATTTCGTCGTCTGTAACCAACTAAATCAAATGTTTATAACATCTCTATAGACTAAAATGAAATATGAAAATATTTTGATATATATTAAATCTATTTTAAATAATTACTCTACCTTCATCCACGGTATCTTCATTCTTTAGGCTTTAATGTTAATTCTAGCCTTTGAAGAGCGTGCTTGTTCAACTTTATTTTAATCAGATCTAACGTAACAATTGGTGCCTGTTTGAATTCGGTGAACAAAACAGAATCTTCTCTATGTCATGCAAATTTAACTCCGAAATCGTCATGTCACTATAAAATCGTCATCATGTATCGATACAGTGAAGAAACAAGTAAATGCTATGAAGACTGAGAATACCTTTTGAATATTTAACTTTTTCTCTATTCGAAATAGTTTTTAAATTGGTTTTTGAGAAACCGGTGACTGCATGGTGACAACTGTGTTAATTTGAATATATGTCGAAACATAATAAATAAATCACCATGACTTAATTTCTTCTGTTTCACACTCAAGAAAAAAACCCTCGTTCTTCTCTTTAATGTGAACCGAGGGAAATACACTCAGGGGCAAAAGAAACGATACCAACATTTCAAGAGAGTTAAAGAAAATACTGCCGTAGGATGAAGTTTAGTTCGAATATATCTTTATGATATTAATGATTTTGAAATTTCTTTCATTCAGGATAACTGCCCACAACATGAACTTACGCAGTCTTTTCGCTATTAATGTATATTGATGATCTTGTTATATATTCTAAAACTATCGATGGGATTCAAAGTTTGTTAGAATATCTATCCTATTCGGTAAATGGGGTTTTGAAGTAAACACTATGACAACTAAGATTGTTATTTTCCGTAATGGAGGAGAGATTGAAACATCCGAGTGTTGATGCTACAATGGAACTAATATAATGTTGTTGATAATTTTGTATACTTGGGTATTATCTTTAATTATGATAATAATTTTCCTATTGAAAAGAAAATATCAGACCACTGATGAAAAATGTACAATCTCTCTTTCTCAACCCTGAACTATGTTATCGATATTAGACACCTATATGGGTACTATTTATTCATCAGAAGTATCACATACTATTGGGTTCACTTGACTAAAATTTAGTCTATGAAAAATTTCAATAATTAACTGTTTCTTCATCTATAATATTCTTTTCTTTGGGCTCCTAATGTCAAATCTAGACTTGCTGATGAGGATCTAGACTGTATTAAAGGCTCCTTTTTTATACACAGTCGTGAAGCAGGACTAGGGGTTCACACAAGGGTGATGATATTGAAAAGTTACACTTAGGATTTTGTAAAAGGTTATTGGGTGTTAAGAGATCAACGTGTAGTGCTATGATTTATGCTGAACTTAGGCGCTTTCCGTTAAAATGTAAAAGACTGTTTAATTTGGTAATATATTGGTTAAAATTGTCAGGAACAAATACTTGTATCCTTAAGGGACTATCTTTATATTGAAGCTAAATCTCATTCTATAAAAATGGACCCTTTAGGTTAAAAGTATCTTGTTTTCTATAAGTTATGTAGAAATATGGTGCACCCAATTTCTTGCCTGTAATCAAACAAAAATTAATGAACAAGCTTTTCAATGTATTTCGAGCCAGATTTCTACCTCATGGAGATTTATAAGTTATCTCATTGAATGTTTTACTCTGAAGTAATATCTAAAAAAATTAATGTGGAAGATATAAAAACATAATAATCTATGGTCAGTGAGAGAACGTGTATCCATTGTAAATCTGACATCGAAAACGAGTGTATTTTATCTTATAGTTTACCCTTTATATTTAAATGTTCGACAACTTAATATTAAGCCTTATTACGTGAAAAACTCAATCTGCCTTTAAACCAAAACAACTACTTAGTACACCATTTTATAAACAGCTCTGCAATCTTGGCAAATTGTTTTTGATGCATGTAACATGTAAAGTACACTTTCCATACTCCGCTCCAGCGATTCTGTGTTACCCGCTAACCTGTATCATGTTGTACTTATTATCCCAATGTAACCAACGATAAGTTGTTCAACTTAAGGATAATAAAGAATTGATTTGAAATTGAATATCTTTAGTTAGTTGTGTGGGGCGGGGTTTTTTTTATACCGTAAGTGAATATTTAGTCAGGTTTAGTTGATGACAGTTTATAGGCACGTTTCGACACAAGATCTTGAATGATATAATGAGAAATATTTTTTATAGAGTTGAGAATCATAATGAAGTCCTTTCTTTACAAATTTCAGGAGTGATGTAAAATAGATTCTTAATTTTAATGAAGGAAGAATAAGTTTTTATTATTTCTCTGACCATTGTGGTGGTGTACAATTCACACTGCATACGTTTGCAGTGTTTTAGTAATTACTTTCTAAAAATGATGATCAAACTGATTTGTGAGTTCCCCTTTCCTGGCAGAAAGACCTTAGTCATTCATAAGAGACATGTTTCACCGAAGAATGACTTTAAAAGTGAGTAAGTCACTGAAATACAATTATATATATAGAACGACCTGTGTCAGAAGTCAAACTTCAGTACTTCTAATATATAATATGCAAATTACAGTATGCTCTTATTCTGTTTCTAATTAATGCGTCAACATGAAATTTCAACAACACGTAGATCGTACAGTGATTGTCGTGGTAGGATTATATCCAATTAAACCTAAGCCTGATAAAGTTGTTCTGCTTCTCAACCCTTCATACGGTAACTAAAACGTTGTGAACGAAATCTCATTCAGTATTTTTCTAATGAACAAACTGATTATAACCAAGAAGATGTTTTCCTCACATACGTTCACAAACAAGTTTCCGTCTTATGAACACGTGACGACTGTCTCCTCTTAGAGAAAAAGTGATTAATGGCTGCCTTGAAATGGGAGGTAACTCGATCTTCTAAATGGCAAGCATAACCATCATGTGTGTCAACAAGTGGTCAAACGGTCGAAGTGACTTACGCGTAATGATTTACTATATCACACATGTAATTGGTTATCCATATTTCCACAACGAGGCAGCCTCATTTCTAAGCTTGGTCTTTGTTGCCAGGCCTCCATGTTTGTTTTGATTACCCCTTTTCCCACCGCTGCTTGCTTTTCTCATGTTATAAATCAGTGTTTGATAATACACGTGGCATAAATAACCCTTAATGAAGTGTTTGTCCTCACCCGATTTGTTTTGATTGAATTATTTATATCTTTTTAAGAGTCCTTTGGGTGTTTACTTTGCGATTTCAGGGACTATTTAGAGTATGAAGGAGAATATAATTGGTTTAAGTTGTTGACGTGACTTTTTCAGAATCTTGGCTTTTTTTAAATTTCCGTAATTATATCTTCGAACCCTGGTGTTAATTCGACTATTGCCATACACTGTGGTTTTAGTAAATAGCTTTTCTTGAATCAAATTTGTGCAAAATGCATTAAAACATAAACTTACGACCTGCAAAGGCTGAAGTGAATCGTCTCATCGATCGAGTTTACAATACTGCAAGGAACACACGATCTTTAAGCATCATATAATTTACTTAACCATTATCTGGAATCATTTGAAAGTATTGAGGTATGAAAAATTATCCAAAAAAAGAACTCATTGCATGAAAGATTTTAGTTCGATCACCGGTAAACCAAAAGAGTACACAGACACAATTAGTCTCGTAATAATGCAAAATATAGATTGCATTAAGGTTGAGACAGTTGTTGAGGAGGGCATTATCAAAAGTAAACCCCACCATACGATGGTGATTGAAGTCTGTTTTTTTTAAATCGTGCACTTTAAATTCACGTTTAAGTAATTCTGTTGTCAGGTATACCATTTTTACCCAATTTTATCATTTTACCCCTTTTATCGAGTCTGTGCAATAATTGAATTTTGATATTTGTAAATTACACCTTTTGCGCGAGTGGCGGTTATGTTTACACCTCAAATGATGCTGATGATGATGTTTGTTGTTAAGGATAATGATGGCTTTAATTCAGTCTATACCAAATCATCCACAATCTATGTTTGATCTTTGTGTAACATCGCAAGTTCGGTATCTCAGAACAAAAACGTATAGACTATAAAGTTCCCGTATTTTACCATTTTACAATGCTAGAAGTTTCAAGTCCCTGTAAAGTCTTCAGTCAGGACCAGAGTAATAAAACCAACATTCTCTAACATTGATACTGGTATACTGATAACTCGTATATATCTCAGTTTTACATGATAAATCATTTGAACACCCTTTGAATAATGTCTGCTATAATCCATAACCTTCCTTTGTCCATCTTGAACATTGACTTCTTCATTGTAGTGTGTCGTACAAACGTTGTTGGTGTTTTCTTTATAATACACTTTGATACAACGTTCGGTTTAACAGGATTTTACATATACCCAATCGTCCATCATTGTGATACACATGAAACTGTAAAGGAGACACACATTTTCCAAATCTCTAAGCAGTGTTAAGCACCGTATAAAAGCTGGTCCCTTTTTGATCCAGAGTTAGCTCCCTTTGCATAGTCTTTTGGCTGAGGAAGCTAAAGGATGGTATCATGGTTGGTCAAATCGTTAGGCGCCAAATCAGTTCCAGATGATTTAGAAGTCTGATCAACATATTAGTAATTGGAGTTAAATGAGAGAACTACTGTGTGTTTATTTTATATCATAAAGTGATCAATGCATCATTTTTCACTTCTCCACGCTAACTTAATGAACGCACATAAGGCGGGCTAGTGATTACACGACGAATTAACTTCTTTGTCATGTACAGAACCACGGAGAATGTATTAATTTTGACAACGACGCATGTGGTTATTTGGTTAATTTAGTTATTCTTACTAGGTAATGGTCCTTTCTGTTTAATCGCTCACGACGCATCATTTACCTTCAACATGGACGATTTAACTTCGTGGTAAGTTATCAGTAGAACTTTACTTAACTTTTTGTGTAAAAGATGTAGTAATAGTCCGTTGTTGTTTTATCAAAAGAAACGTTGATGATGATATTTCCAAAGTTTCCGTAATTACTTGAAAATGAAGCAATAAAGAGACTTTACGATAGTTATCATTTACTTCTCAATCTATGTGATACGATTCATTTGAATGACTGCAGTCAATGACTGAATAGGACATATGGTTTTGTGTGCCCACTTCATCGTTATTCTCGTTGTCATAATCGTCGTCGTAACTAATTTAATTATCATCAGCATTATCATCCTCATCCTCGTCGTCGGTACTACTACCTTCATTCACAACAGCGTTATCGTCTTTATGATTGGTGTCGTCATTACAACCATCAACATTTATTTTATGGGAAGGAATTTTACGACTGTTTCAATCGCACCGAATAACATTGATCGAAACCATAAAAAACACTCATCATTTCGTCTTCGTTTCTGTACAAACCCAAATCTATGTGATACGATTCATTTGAATAACTGCAGTCAATGACTGAATAGGACATATGGTTTTGTGTGCCCACTTCATCGTTATTCTCGTTGTCATAATCGTCGTCGTAACTAATTTAATTATCATCAGCATTATCATCCTCATCCTCGTCGTCGGTACTACTATGTTCATTCACAACAGCATTATCGTCTTTATGATTGGTGTCGTCATAACAACCACCAACATCACTATCATCATCGTTATCATTAACATTCAACACAGTATTTATAGCATTATAATCACAGATTCACTATCAACATTAAAATCTGCATTTGTTTCTCACTACCCTTTCATTTTCAAAATATAAAATTATTGATCTGTTATTCATATGCGTTCTGACCATCATATGGGGCACGTGCTCAGTATTACAGAGTGGGAAAGAGCTTTTATTTATTATTGTCACATCCAATAAAATACACAAATGAAATACATAAAATGTAACACTCTTTTACATTGGCCACCCAAAGAGACTTTTCTATTAACTTTTCTGTAACCTTAAAACCAACAACAACGATACGCTACATACAAAAATTTAAATACAAATGTATTTCGTACAACAACTAAACTTACACTCTTTTCAATAACTCCAACCCCCTGATTACACGCCTGACCGGCCAATTGTAAACATGGTAGGTTCGAGTCCGGTATATCACACCTGACCAATTTACGTTGACGGCAATTGTGACAGATGAGGTTTTCTTGGTGCCTTTGGGTCTTTAAATAAATCTGTTACCGTTACTTGTTAGGTCTCGGACACTTTTATCAAACATGTCTGTGAATGAACTGTTTGAGTGGCATTCTAGAAGTTGTCAGTTTAAGGAAGAGAAGGAATTTTATGGATTATCAACTTCATTATTGTACTGAGATCGACGGTTCAGTGTAGCTTCTTATAGTTTTATTTCAAGCTTGAAAACGGGATAAGAGCCTATAACGAAACGTCGATCTCAGTACAAAAAAGAAGTTGATAATCCATAAAATTTCTTCTCCTCCTTAAACTGAAAACTTCTAGAATGCCACTCAAACAGTTCATTCACACACATGTTTGTAATCCATAAAATTCCTTGTTTTCCATGTCTGTGAATATTAGCAGTCACAAAATGCATCTTTCATACTACATACTAACTTTACATACTGTTTACGGTTTTTGAGTGGAATTTTCTACACGTATATTCGATGTATACCTCAAAACATTGCCCGTGAACAATCGTAATGTACCAGCAATAGTCTTGCTTCTTAGGTAGGGAAATATATTTTTTCCATTGAAAATAAACCTACATTTTGTTTAAGTGTTGCATACAAAACCAATAGAATAAGAAAAGGCTAATTCTTATCATTCTATCAAGCACGTAGTAAAATGTTACGAAAATATGTCCACTTTTTATCTATAAGAACTTTTAAAGAGATTGTATAGAAGTTCCGGTTGTTTAATTATCCCCAAACAACCAAATGCAAAAAGGTTATTTAATATGTAGCCGTTTTAAACATGATCATTTAATCACCTTAGGGTAAAATGCAGCCTTAGGCCTACTGTGAACTTCTTTAAGAAAATCGCATTTTTTGTGTGATGTTAATATGTGACAAAATATAAGTATCGAAATCGTATACATCATTACTGAGTGCATTTGAAGGTTTAAACAAATAAAGGGGAACATTTTTTATGGGAAGGAATTTTACGACTGTTTCAATCGCACCGAATAACATTGAACCTAACCAACAAAAACACTAATCATTTCGTCTTCGTTTCTGTACAAACCCAAAAGTATCAAGACCTACAAAAACATAGGAGTGTGTACAATATTTCCCACACGTCAAAATACTGCCAATATTGTAGCCCATCCGTTTTCACGCGCATCAGTTAGAATTACGTAATGATCACCAAGTCTGTTTTCCGAGCTACATGAAACCATGTTGCCGACAGAAGGTATTTTCGGGTAAATAAAACATTTCTTGATAGCTTTTCCATTCACTCTCGTAAGGGATGTACATTTTTGTAAGCAACAGGAAATGTTTCGAACTAGACATTTTACCTCTCTAGTTATCCATGAAAAATTCGAGTCATGATTATGAAAACGAAATGCAACTTTTCATTCCTTATTTTTGATCGGCGTTGTATTTGAAATTTATAGAAATAAAATTTCTTTGATTTAATTTGTTTATTTGCCCTACCACAGAAATTAGTCTTCATCAAACAGTAATAAAACATTTATGCTAAAATCACAATTCCTTTTTTATTCATAAACGTGTTTTATAGTACTGTTATGTTTTTTAAGTTTTAGGTGAGAGTTTGATAATAAAATAAGATGGATCATGACGAATTCCTTCTCAAATTTGTTTGCCCATATTTGATTAAAAAAATCAGTGTTTGTATGGCAAATAAAGTTGGTAATCAATTATATTCAGTGGAGCATCTTATGCCGTCTTGAACACCCCGGGGGGTACCTTGGGACGAATCATTTCCCACGCCATGTTTTTGAAAAAAAAGGTTTTATTCTAGAATATGTCCTCTTTCTAAATCCTAAACCATCTGTACACAAATTCGGGTGCTATAAGATACAGAAATTCTTCTGAGAGAATCTGGAAGCGGTAACACGTTACGATGGTCCCAAATGCGCATCTGGTAAAGTGACTAAAACAACGTCTAATTTCGTAAAGCATCTCCTGTTAAAATCATTAAAGAAAAATTCGCTGCTCGTTTGAGAGAACGCGCTCCCACTTTTCGTTATGGTGTTAGGTTAGGCGCGTGAATGATCGGATGTAGAGTTAGACGCAAGATTTACTCTTCTAGACCGCTGAGGACGTGAGTGGAAATTAATGGTGCTTATTTCAGGTAGGTCCGCATAATTGCCGGACATTTGTTTCATAAAGATGTCATCTTGATACGACACGACAGGTGAGGCGCGCTCTGTGAATGGTATCAGCGCTCACGTGTGACCTGCATGATTAATTATTAATTAGTAAATGCTTAAGGTAATGTTTTAATGTGAGAAAGTTATAAATATCAGTAATCATTTTTACATAAATCAAGATATATCATATTTTTAGTTTGAATTTAAATTTATAAGATCGTCATTCATTAGTCTGTTCTGTGTATATGTAATACACTGTCTCCACATTCGTCTGTCTCTCCATGCACACACCAAGGTCTTTAAGTACCAACATACGACTGTGCTTATCCAGTTGCCCATCTATATTTAACCTTTATGAACATCAATGTAATCTTTCTTCTATCTATCCACCCCACCTTCCCTTTATTCGTTCATTTTTCGTTAATCTGTTAATCTTTATCAAACACCGTCCATTAAGTCTAACTCCCATGTATACCCAGCCATATCACGAACAACCTGGCCATTTTGAATTCATTGACAAATCTGTTTCATTCAATTTATCTATTCATATTAGGTATTTGTTAACCATCTCTACATCCTTCTAGATATCCAAAAATATTGATAAATGAAAAACCAAACCCCCATCAACATCAACGCCAATAAGCTGTTATTTCCATTTATTGGAACAGATAGAAGAGGGTTTTACCAGGTTGGATGAGGTGTGTCCAATCCGTTCTCCTGAATGAATAACCCCAAAGATAACTTGCATCCAATCATATTCTGAATAATATGTTAAATCAATTTATTTCAACACTCATGGTCTTAATGATAATGAAGAAGAATATAGGTTTGTTTTGTTTTATTATTATATAATTTTCACAATAGAGACATATATATATTATAGATATCTATACTTTTTAACAAACAAAGTGACACAGAGTATGTTGTTTGTTTTTCCATGTCACTTGATTCCGAGCCTAAATACCATATATCCTGGGTTAGGCTCAAATCGCCTCCTTAAATTTACATCTTCATCTCTAAAATACTCAAAATATTTAATTTTCTTGTTTTTAAGGATAATCGAAAAATGGTCATAGAAATGTTTTGAAGTTGAATTTCTGCGTCCCATGTACATGTCTGTTACTCAAATGACCTACTTCACACTACCAATCCATATTTGTGTTAGCGCCTGTTGTAAATAAGTTTTCAAAATTACGTTTAGTCATTGGCGTGCGCCACTGTCCGGTTTTCGATCACAAACCACGACTTGTTTATTGTCCACATACAGAACTTAAGCTTTATGGTATTGAGTTTCAGAGACAACCACTACTCATCGATAAAATAAAAACACTTATAAAGGTTGACATATTTGACTCCAACCACATACTCTGTGTCCCTTTAAGGATATATTTTCGTCGGTAATAAAAGTTCAAAATGACTTTTCGAATTTGGAAAGATTATTAAGTGTGACTATTATATAGCAAACTCGTCCTTGACTAGATGCACACGATTCATTTGAATGCCGAAGAGCAACCTATTTGGTTTTGGAACGATTTACTGTCATAATATTTATGATTTCCAGCAGCTGTTTTCACAATCATACTTTTTTAAATACATTAATTTCATAAAAGTTACAGTTAAATGAAAAACGTTATTTCCCTATTTATTGACTATACTTTACTTAAACGTTAGATATACATGTGTATTTACTTGTAACACGCGGAATATTGACGATAAATGCAATCAAATGACATTTTTCTGTTCAAGTGCTCATGTGATTTTTACAGATGATTTTAAAGCTTTTTCGTAACTCTAATTTTGTATTGGCTTTATACCAGTCTTAATAGTTCTACTATAAGAGATAAAAACAATGCGCGAATCAGTCAATGATTTTATTAATTTATATTTCTATCGAGATATGATATGACAACTACGATTTAGAACTTAAACACCTTTAATGTGTCTTCAAACGAGAAATAATTTAAGCGGCAAAATATTAATTATGCAATTGCTACTACTCAACTAATAGATTATTATGATAACACATATACAACTTATATGATTATGGTGTTATTTTTTACTAGTATCAAACATATGCTATGACCTATAAGGGTTTTCAAGAATCGAAAGCGTACGGTTTACCACAGCAGGGAAATGTTATCACAGTTTTGCTTTCTCCAGGCAAAACATGATGGTGTAAGTATGACAACTCTTTCAACTGAAAGACGTAAGACATAAGAAATATATTAGTTGTTTACCAGAACCAACAATCTTTGTTGTTTATCTCTCTATCTTTGGTTGCAGGAGTAATATGATATTTTAACGTGTTTATGTTTAATTTCTCCCGTATTCGTGTAAATGGAATGTGGTTTATTTAGGTAGGATGAAATGTTGTTCTTTTGGGTAGAATGGAATTTGTCTATGTTAATGTTAAATGATGTTACATCTTTTTCTTAGTTGATAAAATATACAGACTGATAGGAACACATGTATGCTTATGATATATGAAAAATGATCCTTAACTTGTTGAAAATATTTTTTGATGATATTTCATTTCACGTTATTTAATGAACCAATATCACATTATCATTTCATAATCTATTGTGACAGATATTTCGAAATAGGACACTGTCAATCGAAGAATTTTCGTAGCTAAAATGTAAAGAAAACGTTTATTAAACTTTAAGATTTGGTAGCATAAAGGTGTATGTGTGTGTACATGTTTGACTGTCAATATGAATGTAAGTATAATGATATTTATGAATTTTAGTATTTATATAAGTTAGTATGAATGTTTAATTAGTAGTGAAGTATGATATATTTTCTTTGTTTAATAATGTATACAGTCCCTCATAATCTAACCGATGGTTTCTGTACTTTTAATTCGAATGATATTGGGTTTTTTTATATTGTAATAAACTTGTACAGATTGAGACTTATTAAACATTATCTCGCTCTTTTTTGTGTGTTTATGGTATGAGAATCATGGCGACATAACATCAATGCTTTATTTATTACTAAATTTGTTTGTGGTTCCAAATTAAAATATTGGTACTCATGGATATACTTACAAAATATATTCTCTGACAAAATATCGATGATTTAATACCCATACGGCAGTTTTGTCATAATAGGTTTGGAAAAAGATTCACGTTAATGTAAAGTTACGAGTATGCATGACTACCGTGATATATTTTGTCAACTTTTCTTTTGTTTCTTAAACTATTCACACTCTAACTATGAACATGCTTACTTTCGTAATAGGAAACGTAATAGGAATGCGTTGTAAGGCTACCGACATGTCAATGTAACTTAAATATACATAGATTCTTGTTCAATGTCTCAAGTAACTTGGTCAACGTACCGAGGTTGCTAAACTACAGTTGTGTATTTCTATGCCAACGTATATCTTCTATATGCTTTTTTCTTCACTATAAAAAATCACGATGTCTCTTATTGTCAACCTATAGTGGTAAATGTTTGACGAATTTTCTTTATAGAAAAAGATCGTCCTTGATGTATATGCCTTATTTGAACCTTTATATGTTTAAATACATTTTGTATATGATATTACTTTTCTTCAAGATAAGCACTGTATATTGTTTTTACAACATTTTTCTCCGTCTCAACATATTGTGGTATGTTTTGAACCCCTTTTTGTCAGAAAAAGAAGGCTTTTATATCTCTTTCATCTTCTTTATGCCTTCATATATTTTGAATATGATTTTTAGATTTGTCATTAAGATAGACAATATTTCTCAGCTTCCAAACAGATATTTTGAATTTCGCCATGTGGTTCTATCTCGTTAACATATTTTTGTCAGAATGAGAATTCTCTAAATGTTGGTATGTGCTATTTATTCTTCACGCCTTACAAATTGCTTTGGACCTACATGATGGGTGATGTTTTTTAATACATTAATCAACCACAGGAATGACTTGTGTGCTTCTTTGTTTATTTATCCAGTAGCTTTGAGGCTTATAATGACAATTGACAAAGTATAATTCAGATGAATGAATGCATCTCGTTCATTCAAAGTATGTGCAGATGTATGGAAAAAGCGATACATCGTTTTAATAAAGATTGATTTTTACATCCAAAAGTTATCAGATGACAATTAACTGCATTGGAATTCTTTAAAAAAGTTAATTTTCTGTTCAAATTTGACACAAACATTATTCTTTAGAAGGGATAAGACATAAGTTATCCAACTTAGTAAATGTCCACCCCCGATAACTTATATGGTTAATAAGATATTGACACTGAGAGTCATTGAACACGAGAAAGAAGAGAAAACGCCGATATAAGAACATATTTAAAACAATAACTTAATGATTGATACCTGCATGTATATGAAATAAAAAAATTAATATAAAAAAATAACTTAATGTGAAGGTGAAGGACATTGGCATATTTGTTACTTCATCACTTGATAATCTTATTTCTAATTTACTAGGATAAGTATTTAAAGTCCTAATAATGTATTGCATCATGACCAGTTTTACATTCAAAACTGCTAATCTTTGCCTTATATGAATAAAATAATGGACATGAAAATGTTCGTTAATTCTGTTTGAGTTGACATGTAGTGTTTGTTTCAATCATTGGTAAATGACGAATAAAGTTTCGGTACCATTTCGTTCTCTATTAAGTATAGATATAAAAGGATAGATAGAAACATATACAGGAGATCGATGTCTTATGATAGAATTTACACGTATAGTATCTATTCAAAATTTCATAAATTGATAACTTGTGACGAAACACTTTCAGTTGGTAGATTAATTTCACCTATATAAAGTTAATTTGGCTTGAATTTTATTAATTTCTTATCAATTATTAGTTAATATCTTTAGTTTCAAAAGTCGACATCTTGTGTGACAGAAAAATGGTAATGCATTAGTGGAAAAAAATTGTACTCATAATTTATTATCAATCAATTAAGTATTATTATGTTCATTCCAACGTTTGACGCAGAAATCAAGGATGTTCTTGTAAAAATATAATCTTTTTCAGCTTTTAAATAAAATTCCAACATCTTTATCCTTCACTTTCCTCCTTTAAAAGGGAAGTTGCGATTAATTTATCTTTCTTTTGCAGTCTTTAAAAACGAGTCTATATTGACGGCGTGCTATATGAGACTCGCTGGTATATGAGGGTGGTAGATAAGCCCGGGGTGGGTCATGCATGGCTTGAAGGGGTAGGGGAACACTCCCTTGACCCCTGACCCCCCGGTTCTGTCCACGACTCTCACGGCATCCTTCAAATAAATCTACGATTTCCTCCAGGCTGCGGGTTCTCTTTGGAGGCTTCGAGATGGTTTCATATTGCAAAGATCATTTTATTATCACGTCTTCAAAGAAAAGTCTGATTTACATGGATAAGCACGGATGACCTGGGATGCGAAAAAGGGGGGCAATTTTTCGGGAAAGAGAGCATTTTGTTTGATCTTCGTTGCCAACAACGCGCTCAGGTGGAAATGGACCATGAAAGAATTTCACACGTTTCTTCTCAGGGCGGAGTGTTCTTTAATAGACTTGCATAGGAATTGTAAGAGTACTGCAGTGATATCCAGCACTTGCATGTGTAGCTAGCAGTTTCTTCACTGTGGTTCTTGGATGTGGATGCCGTTTGTACTCTTGATTTTTACTTTTATCAAGAATCTGATAGAACTTATAATAACCTATACATGACAAAAAAATATTAGGATGTCACCTTAGTTCCTGGATGTGGATGTCGTGTTTACTTTCGACTCTTTTCCAATATAAAACATCTGCATCGAACTTCAAATAACCTAGACATAACAAAACAAATATGAGGATATCACCTTAGTTCCTGGATGTGGATGTCGTGTTTACTCTCGAATCTTTTCTTTTATAAAACATCTGAAACGTACTTCAAATAACCTAAACATGACATAATATTTTTTGTTGTTGAGAATATTGACGTATGAGAATGATTTCGAAAATTATAATTGTTAAAGAAGTCAAGCATCAAGAAATCTACGTCTTCACTACGAAACGAACTTCTAGAGTGGACTGTACTCAACACTATATTAAGACCCCATCTCATAGATACGTTGTGTAGTAACGATCATTTAACATTACCCGTAAGTACGGTCTGGTCGTATCAACTTACGTATGAACCATTCCAGTTAACTTCAAGTTGCATGCGATAAGTTGTATCCACAGGTCGTACAGTATAAACAAGACTTATTATTAGACTGGAATGAAAGTTTGGTCAAACAATCTGAAATTTGTAATTTCGAAAAACCGAAACGATAACTAGGGTGAGACTTCTTCAGGTCTCTAATGTTCTTGAAAAGTTTACATAAACTTTTATCTCATTTTAGGGCCTTGCTTACAACTAAACTAAGAACTGGTCTAGAGAAATGCATAGTAACTGCATTGTTTAACAAAGTTTTGTTTACAAAAAATACCCAATTCCATATATAGGTATCATGGTTGCCATCTGTATTGGCGTGCACAATTGGTTTTGATTAAGGTTTTAAAAAAATGTCTATGACATTACATGATCGAGAAAAATGTTTGTATTTCTATTTGTTAAATGCTACAAATGATACGCCTTGATCCCAATACATGAGGTTTATGCATAGACTGTTGTTCAAGACATTTTAGCCTTGATTAACCTTAGCTCAATACATGTGACACTAGAAGAGATAGTCTATATTTTGCTCTGAACAAATATATCTGATGCTGCTTTCAAAATTTACTAATACGAAGTAATGAGGAAATGTATGGCTGATTCGAAAAGGTTTGTATCATATTGATTTTCATCAATTGTGATGTGTTGATTTATCGACGATGTTACAAAAGGCATGTTGGGATTGATGAAAGCCAAATTGGGCAAGGAAAATACACGCATTGATTCGAAGCAGTATGGTTGCTACCTATTTATTGGTCCTATGGTCATGGATGACGTCATAAATCAAGGGGAAATAAGTCACTGTGTCCATAAGTACAGAATGGTGTAGGTAACTGGAGTGTAACCATCAATAACCTTTGTTGGTTTAACGCGTCTGTGTTATGGGTCCTCTAAGTTATGGGAGGTTACCGTCAAGGAGGTTTTTTAAAAATTGAAATTTTATCAAGCAAAAAGTACTTTTAGAAACTTTAAAAAAATACTAAATCACATTACAAGATGTTTATATGAAATCAGGACTATTTGTATGCAAACGGGGAAAAAAGTATATTTATTTCTAAGGTGAGACAGAGTATGTTTTGTGAATTTTGCATGTGGCCTAACTGTCATATGGCCTGAGTTAATATCTATATCTTAAATGCAAAAAATATTATGTTTTCTTGTTTTCAATTGTAAATAAAAAACGGCCATATACATGTTATTAAGTCGAAGTTCAGCGTCCCATCTACATGTACTTGTATATTAGTTAAATAACCAACTAAGCAATACCAAACAATATTCCTTTGTGTGTCTGCTATAAAAAAGTTTCCAAACATACGTTTGAGCCATTAGCGCGCGCCATTGTCCTGTTTTCAATAAAACAAATCCCGATTCCCCCCGTTTATGGTCCCTTAATAACTGATAAGCATTGAGATATTAATTTTCAGAAACAACCACTACTTGTCTATGAAATAACATCATTTATTAAATTTGACATTTTTAACCACGACAACATTCTCTCTGCCCCTTTAAAGATAAATGAATTTTCAAGCCATTTCTTCTTTTAAAAGGCACTTGATATATTCGATGTTAGTTAGCAAATACATCAATGCTGTCCAATGTATTTTTGAACAAACGATGGCGAAAATGAGCTTTTTGTAAGTTAGGTACTTGAAATATTGGGATTATCTCACATTCATTTTTATCACATGGGTAATTCACTTGCTGTTTGTAAATTTACAACCGCTTGTGAATGTTTCCACAAACATGGGTAAATGGAAAAATTGTAAATGACAAAATCTAAAATGGACAAAACTGAAAGCATTAAGTTTGCCATTAGCTGCAAAATCACATTATGGTTTCGTGGTCAGATAGAAGTAATTTGAATGAGTTACTACAGTTATTATAGATACATCAGCTAAAGAGACAAATGAATTAACCTTTATGCCAAAAATGTTTTTGACAAACGACTATGTGTAGGTTCACGAACTGGCAAAACAGATTAAACATTAGGAAAAAAATAAATCTTTCTCAATTTTCTGGCACCAATGGTTTGGTTAAGGTCAAAGCATCTTCAGATTTATTATATCTGCAAAACCAGATATATAATCACACCGTTGGTTGGGTTACTGATTGTTTATACGATTTTTAATGATATAGGAGAGAGATGGGGCTTCATTGTTATGACAATAACTGTAAAACAGCTCAGAGGAGGCAATATGAGAAGGCGGGGAGGAGGAATGATCCCCCTTCTGATGGTATACAGCGTTCGTGCACATCCAGACCTGGCACTCTTCCACTGAACCGTGACGCTTCCTCGATATAACAGGGAACCCGAGACTCCAGGGCAGATAGTGTGACGTCATCCGACACCGGCGAGAGTGACGTCACGTGACATCTGTGATAACGACATATGGAGAGGCACTTGCCGATTCTTTGCTCTAGTCGTTTCGTTACGGTCCATGAACTTTGATAAGAATTGATTTTCTAATTATTTTGAAATGTTAAAGGACATCTATGGAGAAACAACATTTCCGTTTATAACCTCTGAGCTTGACTAATGAAGAGGTATATTTCATGCCATAACTGAAAAGGTTAACCATTCAGTAATATTGCTTTAACAATGACTTATTATGAATTGTTATGAAAAGTTATGATCATGTCAATAAGAAACGAAGGACTAGCCTTCATTGCTCTTGTGAGCGCCAGGTTTTTAAGATTGATTCCTGAAAACACTCACTATTGTTAACAATACAACATGTGTCATAAATAATCTTCTTTACGTAGCAATGCAAATCTCCTATCACCTGGAGATCCCTTGCTGTTGAGAGTTACAAGAAATTCTTATAAATCGAATGTTACAAAGTTTGGTTAGGCATTCCTTTTCATCCCACCGGGTTATAAAATCGTGAGATATAGTTGTCGCCCTGTTCGTCAATAATCGTTTGGTTTCCCGAGAAGAACTGTAAAACCGTTCATAAGATCTTTCTAAAATTTTGAATACATATTACTGAACTTTTGCAGTGCTGTCTTTTGATATTTTCAGAATTCTTTAACGTTTATTTTTTCCGTTTCCATGGAAATGTGTTGAATAGGGCTCTATACAAGGAAAGTTTCCTTTCAGGAGCAGAAATAAAAGACAGCTCATAAATATTTCGAAATTTTGCATATGTGTTAACCAACTACTGAAGTGGTGCCTTATGACTATATCAGATTTCTATTTTTTAAAAACCTTTTTTCGTTTCCAAGGAAATGTATTGAATTAGGACTCTGTTACAGGGAAAGCTTCATTTTTGGGACAGATCCCCATAATTGGTCATGAAATCCTTTCTTGTGCATATGCATTATTTCATGTTTACATGGAAATGAGCTGAATTTGAACTCTCGCATAGGTTTCCTTGGCAGAATTTCATAACAGCCCTTCATATCTTAGTCATTTGCACGTATGTTACCCACCTACTGCAAAGTTGCCTTTTGATATTTATTTTAGAAATGATCATATTCGCTATTACAGACCACACCACACGCGTGACTAATCGTGTTGCCATTCTGAACCCTTTTATACGACCTATTGAAGGCATAAACCAAACACATTACATTTCAACATTCATGTTTTTTTATTCCTGTACATGGAATTGAAGGAAAGTGTCTTTTGCACGTCAGTGTATTTAATCACCAAAATGAACAGATCAAAATAAGATTCATTTTGCTTTGAATTTCTTTATCTGTAGTGTTATATAAACTACTACAAATCAATTATTTCCTTTCGTGTGTGATGGTGATTCTTATGGCATATTTCATCATAATGCCCAGAGAGACACTATCCCTCACCTACAAAACATGAAATGCATCACGATAGTAACTTAAAACATACATAAAAAAGTTAAAATAATACCTCTATTTTTTTAGTACGATATACTTATTTCAACCTTATAACTGTAGAATAAAACCTTCGAACAGTAAAAATCATGTTTCAATAAATCGACAAGAAAAATATTAACTATAAATCCGTGTCTTTTCTTACAATTGGAAAAATATCCGGTATTTTACTGTGAGAGAAATGAAATGATCATAGTTTGAGGTACCTATACTGCACACTGTCCCGATGTTGTCTACCTTCTAGATTTAAAATAAAAATAAATCAAACTAAACGTTTTAAAATTGAATTCCATTCACACTGCTCTTCACCACCTAAATAACTATACATCTAGACACTAGCACAAAAAAATATTTCGTAAACACAAAGAATGCACAGATACTGCTTATATCTCGATATTACTAACCATAGCACTCAGTTAATCTACCTCGTAAATTATTTAGTAAACATACGCGAATTCAGGTTTATAAAATAGATTCATTAAATCCGCATCAACTACGATATCGGAAATATTTAGATTTAGCTTCCAACAAGAAAAGCGAAAACGGCAGCTGCTTTGGTAAATCCAATAACAATGCTAAAAGTATGTTAATAAATGGGTTGATTGACCAAATTGCTTTAATTAACTATATTGGATCCTTTATTTTAAGTTCAGAATATACCTTAGTTCTAAAGCTGCACGCATTACTAGTTCAGCCGTTTTCACCTGTCCAAATTTTTCCGTTTTGTGTTCAGCTGACCTTAGGCGGCCGTCATAACATATTCATCGTGATTGCAAGTAATTTGTAAAGATAAGTATTTCATTGCATCGATAGCAAGCTAATGTGAATGCCTATCGTGTGTCTAAAGTAGCCAATTTGAACCAAAAAAGTGCGATAGTGCTTTTAATTACACCTTGTGCCTAATCCGGCCAGGACCGGACAATACTATAAGTATTTGAAGTTTCTTTGTTGTTAATTTCGAGTCTGAAATTCTGGGTGACGTAATCGTACCTATATTTATGAGATATTTAAAAGATAGTATCCAAATACCATTTAAATATGCTGGTAAGCACTCAAAACCGGAATCGAAGCTGGTTTATTCCTCTTCTGTTTCCGAAACGTATGTCCACAGCGGAAGAGGATAGCCTATCAGAACGCTTTAGCGTCTGGCTGTTCATTACATAGCGCCAACTGCACGTGCACTTGTCACTCTTTACGAAAAGCACGCGCCCTTGTCATTTGATACTTTGTGCTCATTTCAAATGAGGAGTGTTAATTTCTGCAATTTCTACAGTTAACGGTTTAAATGTAATTCCCCGCGAACCGGTATGGGCTTTGCGTCCGACTTCGTGCTCAAAGAAACCCCCAGTCACAATGCATGTACGAGGCTTTCAGGAGCCAAATGACATCGTGGTTATGATTCAATTCATGCAATTTCGTTTCATATATGTAGACTTCCTAAAATGATTTATCATTTTTAAATCACGATCAAACGTAAGACATCTGAACTATATTCATTCCTTGAGAGCATGATTCAGCTAAGCCAATACCGGGAGACTGGGCCAATACATGTAAAAACGAGCCTATGCTAGAAAATAGGAGCCAATAGTCATGATTCTGAGCATCAACAGACACACAAAGCTCTTTCGCTGCATGACATTATAATCTCATTCATAATTCTAATTTCTATGACAATTAACTCTTTACATTTGCGTAATTAATACATCAAGAAGTTAATCAATTATTTTTGGTCAAGTTGCAGGTCCTCGTTCCATTTTATTACCCCTCGACTTCGTCTCGTGTCAGTTCAACGCACCTCAGATAAGTAACTAGGTAAATACGGACATTCTTACTCAGTAAAATTATAGTTGGTAGACAACACTTCGGAGGACATCTCGTATTATGTTTTTCCTGGTCGGTCACAATGCCTCATTACGAGATAGAATCCTAATTTCAATTGCAATCGGGGGAAAAGATTCAACTAGTTGAAATAATCTTTTCAGACGCCATCGAGGAAATACATTAAAGTAAATAAAGTTATTCTTTCATTTGCAATTGATGGTGAGATAAAACTATTGGAAAAACATGATGTTGTATCATGCTCTTAATTTAAGACTAAGACAAACTTTAAACAACCATAAACCGAGTCAATAGACATTCTGGTTGTGGTATAACACTTATTCTTTTCTTTTAAAGCCGAATAGACAACTCGTTTCTCTCCAATAAAAAACTAAATTGAACTTTTCAATAGAGACAGAGAAGCGACTAAATGGGAGGCATTTTGTTGCTTAGATTGCACCATTTGCACTTACTATTGATTTTTATAATTCTTGCAATTTTTCAATATTGTCATTGTAAATAAGGTTCATAGGTGGTCTGACACAATAGTCATGATTTCTGTTTTTCGAAACCTAAACATCCATGCTACTTTTACCTCATTTTTCATTCAATCATATTGCAGTTGGGTCCAGATGGGATACACATGTGCTTACCCCTCACGTTGTGTCCCTGGTATAACTGCCATTGTCAACTTCAGCCCGGAAACATGGAGAGAGGTAACATTACAAGGACGCAAGGGCAAACATTTGCATTGAAGAAGGGCCAAGCTTGGGACCTTGTGGGACGGCCTGTTTCGTACAAGGGTTTCAGGTCACACATGGTACCCAACACGAGCGGATTTGGTGTTTCTAACGAAATATGAGCACTGCATACAATAAATAACATTTTATTTTCGCCAAATACATGTTCTTATTGAGTTCAAAGGATCGTGGATTGTTGAAATGCGCACTGGGAGGACCTTAGTGTACAATTCTGTTCCTGATTTCAGAACATGCATTCTGTAATTGTGTGAGCAAGATTCTTTAAAAATAAGATTCTTGCACGGAGTTTTAGTAAACTAGATATGCCAATTACAGGTTTTTAAACAAGGATTTATATAATTAGAAATAAACGTAGCCTTCGATATAGCTTCATTTCGAGACTGATCTGTCCATTGAAATTCACATTTAGAATTTAAAGATGTTATAAATGCCATGGCTGTGAGACCAAGACTGTTTTAAGTTACTGTTATTTTCCACACTTTCCAGCAATTATAGGTAAGAAATCAGCGACCTTATAACTGTGTATTGTAATGTTTTTGAAAGTGAAGTAGATAGATACGCCATAAAAAACCTGCTTTTCGTATCTAGCAAACCCCTCTACATAGATGATTCTTTCAGGGTTTTATAATTTTGGAATTTGTGAAAAACTAAATAACATACAAATTTCGTTAACAAAACAAAGCGGATAGCTGATTCATTCAGTTGAATTGAGAAAGAACCCAAAATTAATCCAAATAATTTGTTTGTTTCTATTGAAAAATGACATACGCGTTGAAACCATTTTTGTTCACCATTGACTATATGTGCAGTGACATTTGTTGACTAAAATAAAAAAAAATAAGTTATTAATACCAAATATTTAACCTTGCATTCATGAATTAGATAGGTGTAAAATCTCATCATCTTGCTCTCCACAGTCTATCATATTTTTCTCAAAATAATCTTCACCCCTATGTGCAGACGTCCACCTGTTTTATCACAGCACAGTGTTACAAATGAGGGCAATAAACACCTTGCAATAATCCCTCACACGTTTCACGTCCATAATTAATTACGAGAAGTCGTAAGAAAGCAGTATAACAACAGGGTGCCACTTGCGATCTACTTAATCCACTTGTAACTATCGCGAGGAAAGCAGTATACGGAAGTGAAATCGAAAGCTCGAAGACACTGCAAGTTGCATTGCGTAAGACTACATCATAGCGTTCGGAGTTAAGAGAAATATAAACAAGGGGGAGCAGAAATTGCGTGAAACAAGAGTTAGGATGATTATATTTGTGGCACTTGTGGTTTATTAGCTTTCGCGAGATGTGACACAAATACGGCATGGTTTTTGAAGGTTGTATTTCCAACTGATTCAATTAACAATTCAACAGCTGTTCGGGACTAGTTAATAACAAGTTATATCAGAAACATTGAAAAGAATCAAATATACTAAAAAATCATAATGTTTTTGGAAGCAACATGGGTTTTTACTAAAAGGTTTTAAAATCAAAATTACTATTATAAATAAGTTCAAATTGAAAATTGTGCCGAAAGAATTTTTTTTGGGACAAAGTGACAATACGTTTGGATAAAAAAAATTGTCTTCAATCAAATACAACAAAATATAAACGGGATAATATAACGTGATAAGGAAGCAACAATAGGCACGTCATAGGTGATTGGTACCCTTGGTTTCAGATCGAGGCGCCTGAGATTCAAACACCACCAGAGGTTTGCCAGTCTTAGATGCACTTGTTGCAACTTGATGCAACTGTTGTTTATGGTACTAGTATTAGGTATCATATATCGATATTGAAACTTCCGACTGCAAAAAACTCCTACCATCTGGAAACTATGAGCATTCTCAATCGAACTGTAGCAGACTCATTGTGGTATGCAATATATACACCTGGGAAAAAGTAATGCAACACCTATTTTACCAATCCCTGTCGATGATATTGGTCCAACTCACATTTGTCTGAAATTATTAATCATTACTTTCATTGAGGTAATCCTTGTGAAACAGTTAAAATTCATAGAAGAAAAATGGTAACGTGAATGCTAGATAAGAAGAAGTGGATGTCGACTGTGAATTGATTTGCCCAAAAAGTGTAGACACAAAAATAAGCAAGAAAGTCATTATGCGGTTTTCCCAAATTGAACACGAATGATTTCTTCACAACGACTCCTCATTGACTGAACAAAAAGCTAAATCTCTCTTTGAAGCCGTCGGTTCCATTCTGTTGTAGTAATACATTAAAAGGGATTCAAAATATACCTGGAAAACCCTTTTGCTATTATATCAAGAAAATCCAAAACAAATTGGTGATGCATCACTTTCTTCCAGGTCTTTAAGAATATCCAATTTAATATCCAAATTAAATTCCAATATCAAATCTTAAACGTATTTCAAATGAAATATGTTACAACTATTCTATTAACTCTTATAATGAGTAGTTTGTCTTTTCAAATATTTTTGGTTATAAGCAGCAAAGGAAATGATTTTTTTTCGATTGAAAATAGTAAGAAATTAATAGTAAGAATTTAATTAAATAATTGCAATCACTATTATGTGACCCTCGGTTATCATCCTGAATGGTAAATGTCAACCTTCAGTTGAATCTACCAACTCATACTGCTACTAGGCGCATTTTGACTATATCCTTATTAAAAATATAATTTTCTCGTCACATGATACTTCTGATTATAGTAAAGGGTGGATTAAGATTCATTTATATTCACATACAGCGGATAGGTTAGTTAACATACCAATCTGATATTTTTCTATAGTTTCGTTCCTTTGCCCATTCGAATGGACACGTGTATGTATGTAGGTTGAATTATCTAGAGTCGGCCACTCTGTGCAAGTTCCTGACTGACACTTTTTTTTTCAAACTCCCAAGTGTTTTTACTGATTTACTAGCACAGATGACGTGCTGGAAATAGGGCGCAATCTACATTATGTTGCTTTTGAATCCGATACCAACGATTCTGTCACAAAACCTACACTACAAACTATTTGGAGCTGTTTTTCTTAAAAGGAAACAATAAATCACATTTTGTGCATAATTTCACAACGTCATATACTTTTCAGGAAGCTCTTTCATCTATGTTTTCTCAGAAAGGAAAAAATATGCGGCCAATATAGACTTTCTTCAGCATGACTGAAGGAAGTGTTGAGGGGATATCTTTACAACTTCTATATACTTGAAACAGGCCTCGCATGTTCGTTATGAAGATCACATTTCACTTTGACGATCCTTCCTGACAGATACAGATATAGGGTGGCCTCGGGCGCTTACAAGATTGTTTCCGAGCGTTCTAATTGACACTGACAGTCAACAGCGCCCGCCATGATCCAACGTGTGTTATTGACCAATCGCTGGCGAGATAAATGGCGCTTTGCTATGTGATCTCGTTCCAGATTGGTCACGGTTCAAGATTTTGGATTCTCCAGAATGTGTATGTGTCTACCGTGATAAGTGAAGGAATCGGACACAAAGACGGAGTCTCTTGGGCTTTCTTTGTTATGGATATATCGACAGAGATTCCTCTTGTCTGTGGCTCGTTTATCATAAGGAACAATGTGTTTTGGAAAGATGAGTCTATGTTTCAAATGCAATAGAAAGTTCTTAGGAATAAAGTACCATACACTGGAGTGATATTTTTACACGTTTCTTGAAAAAAAGCTTGCTTTTCTTTCGGTATTTACTGTTAGATATTGGGAAATTAAGATACAGTGAAGTTATTTCATAGCTTCTTAATTAGAATAAAAGTACTAAGTTTATTAGTAATTCTTATCATGCTTTGGGGTTCAGAACACAGCAGTATTCGTCAGAAACTGTTTCGGAAAAGAAGTATTAAAGTATGATTTGTAAATGTAATCCCAAGAAGCAGTAACTTATTCATTCATAAATTTAAAGAAATAAATTTAGAAGTAACGCAAGTATTGTATCAGAAAAACAAACGTTTTAATTAACTATTTTTACGATTTATGGGATGAAAGATTAATAAATGAAAGTCGATCAGAAGTAATAAATAGCCCAGTTCATCATCATTTATGTATCTATGAAAATGTCTATAAGAACTCTTAACGGATACCTTGGACCTGCTACCAGTAAAAACGCCTATAGCTATGTGAATTTTTATTACCGATGGTGTTAAGACGTTCATTCTATTATTAAAGAAGTTAATTTTTATCTCCCGTTTATCTCATTTTCCAAGCCTTAAACGTCAGAATAAAGACATTCCTCCAGTCCGAAGCATATTTGCTGCATTCTCAAGATGGTATCAACCATTATAGAGCTGTCCGCCAACTTTTAGTCGTCGAGATTTATAGCTTCATAAAATAAGCGCTAAGTCATTTTATAAGTCAACTTTCCTAAGGAGACGACCTTATCCTAAAGAAAAGACCAAAATATTCAAATAAAACATCAGCAAGAAATGTGTAAACAAACAGCGGTACCTCTATACATACATGGTTTAAGTTCATTAATCTTTTTTGTGTGATATTTTTCTTGAAATTATTCGATGTCAAAAACAAGATTTATACGTTTAAACATCCATTGTTGTGGTGTAAACATCCAAGTCATAACATTCTCGTTAAAAATGGAATAATGTTCATGAAACAATTGTTTCTTTTTATTGTATACAATGTTAGGCCGAATGAGTCTTGAATTGTCATCATGTCTTCACTTGACACTTTTAATGACTCGAAATAGGAGGAGCCAGCGCTGAGATAGTGGAAAGATTGTGATGGGGGAACCACCCCTGACCTTCAATTCCCTACCCAAACCCTGGCACATACAGTACCCATCTTTATGAATAAAACGTTTGAGTAAGGACTTTTGGTTTAGATGTAGCAATGGATGCGCATTGTATAAGATAGACGAAATATAAACAGTTATAGAAGGTATTTATGGTAATTCTATCATAAAAAATTTGTTTTGACTTACTTCTTCTTTCAAGCCATTGCTTGTAAATTTAGTGACCAATTTTTGGTGCAGTGAAAGCTGTCAGAAAAAGAAAATCATTTATATTCGATAGACAAATTTCAGTTTTGTTTGAATTAAGAGTTACAGTTTGTGTTAGCAGTGTAAGGTCATCAAGGAACGAATTGCAGAATAATCATAACGACACGTGAAGATTATTGGAGGGATGGAAGAAGAACGAAACCCTGACGACGAAGTATGAGGGGGAGGTGTGAAAGACGCGGGGGGTTACACATCTCAAAGACTTCCGTGTCCCGGAGGCGCTGACGGGGCGGCTCACTGCCATGTAAGAGATATTCCTCCGCACTGATGGCCTGTCAGTAGTGTAGAGTTAACTCACAGCTGGGGGAGTGTTTTTCTTCCTAACGCCAGTCTTGCATCTCCAGTCGTGTGCTTTAGTGGATGCTCCTTCGAGTACAGTAGCTTGACACTGACCATTGGAGTCGAACCTGGACCTCTCAGTCGATCTTGACTGGACATCAAGTTTGTGATACGGGAACCATTGAATGTCAACTGGTTCCATTGGAATCGAACCCGGTACCATTCCCAGCCGTTGAAAGGAGTGCACCTTAAAGAACATGAGAGGACACAACTAACCAGTGACCAATGTCAATTTTAGTTGAACCTTGACGAGTCTAGCACCTTGGATGATAGGCATTTAAGACATATATTCTCCTGTGGTATATATATATCTGCTGACGAGAAAGTTCAAACATAGGACGATTTCCAAGCAGTGTTGACATCGTCCTACCCGGAGTTCCAATGGAGGGGCCAGAGCGGATGGGAGCACGGACCAGTGCGGGTATGTCGGGTATGTCGGGTACGTCGTGCAACTACAACATGGGACGCTTTCTACAGCGACCTACCCCCTTTGACTGTATGCACAGTGGACTCGGCATGAACTCCTCCAATCTTGGCTACGGGTCATACACAAATGATTGGGGACTCGTTCAGGGGACCTACCCCTCACATACAATGAACTCAGATCGCCAACTTGGTCGCTCACAAAATTCTTATTTATCCATGGCACCATCCAAAGACTTCTCAATCAACAATACAACTCTTTCCTCCACATACCCCTCTCCCCCTCAGTCAGGGAGGGGCGCGTTCGATACGACAGGGGGATCAGACTCTTATAACTCAATGTGTAATCCGACAACGCAGGTATCGACTTGCCTCACACCTGAGTTAGACAAGAAAGAAAATAAACCAAAAGGTACGTGTTCATCAGCATGCAGGTGAGAGTAATTAATCTATTGCACAGGTAGGTACAGGTACATAAAGTGTTGCAACACCTGGTGTGTAACTTACGAAATTAAAACATTTTAAACAAGTGTCTATTGACACTGAAATGTCAATGATATTAACTTTCTTTATTTTTTAGTGTTTAAGCGAACATATTTAAATCTTATGTGCTTACTTTCTTTTGTATCGACGTCAATGTGATTTGTAATTAATGTCTCAATATTTCATTACTTCATTAGAAGTACACTTAAGCAAGTATCTCAAATATTTCACTATGGGTTGAGCAACATTAACATAATGATAATGACTTTGATATATAACGTTATTTTATTATTTTATTTAAGGTTCCAACTGACACTGTAAATTTCACGCAGGTAGTGAATAGGGTATTGAATTTATATATTGAAACAATGTTGTTGTTTTTAGATAAAGTTAAAAAGATAAAAAGTAAACAGAAAACTTCATCCAAACCTGCTTGTTGTTGAGAGCAGTGACATACTTTTGTCGCGACTTTTAAATTTTCCCAGCCTTTTCTAACCGGAACATGTAAAACATTCGCAACGTACCCATATGCCAAGTGCAGACGCTACCGACAGAAAATACATTTCGTGGCAAGGAGAATAACAAAAATATCGTTTTGTAAATAAAGGAAAAAGTTATCGACAATATACAAGTTCATAAGGCTCGGTATTCTAACGTCTCATATGCGTATGTATATTTTGCTAAACCAGTTGCATAACACTCGATCGATCATTGCCAAGGAAACCACATATTTCGGGGATGATATACACCAAAATAAACATTACTTCAAAGTAAGCGAAAATGAAAATGACCCAATTTGATGAATGATATTTTTTCAAAACTGGGAGCAATTAATCACTCATTTTTTCGTCGTTCTTTTTTTTGTACAAGGAACGTTGAAAAAGGGAAGATCTCATTTCCCCCCTAGAAGTTGTTGATTATGGTGTGTATCAGTTTTAGTAGATATTAGCAGGTGCGCGAAGTTGTCCATATCTTTATTGAGATGTACATTTCACTCGACCACACTGAGATATCGGCACGTGTTCATGTTCATATCATGATCACACGTGTAAATTGCAACACGCATATCATACCTCCACCTCTGCGGGATATAAACGTGCCAGTTTTGACACCGTCGTCATACTTCTTTCCGAATAGAGAATTTCTTAAAATCCAAACGGCATTAGTCTAACACTTTTAATAATAAGCGTGGTAATGCTCTTTGGGTTTTTGTTTAATCCATGACTAACTTATTACAATCGACGCAAAAGATGTATTTCAGTGTATTTGAGCTGTGCTATAGCTCAGGGTTTTCATAAGAAAAAGAAGAAAGAAAATTATTTTATTAATGTGTCACCACATCTACAGTACAAAAATGACAATGTTGTTCATATATTAAGAAGAAGTACACGAGCCGGCCACCGAAAGCCTATGAGACACATAAAATCAATAAAATACATTATATTCATATACCTTGACCTGTTGGGGAAACAATTTAGACATAAGGAATTAGGCATTATCGATCGATAAAGTTTTTAATGCAAGGCTGGGAGAAAAACTTCGATTTTCCAAAATTAGACTGAAAATTCATGATATTATAACACTGATATTGGTTTGAATTCCGCCTTTTGATTAATAGTTTAAATGATATATAATTTTAAATGAATAACGACCAAGGAAGGGATGTCCCCATAACACTAGACGAAGTTTACCTTAAAATGGGTAACATCTAAAACCTCTTATTAATAAAAAAAATAAAAAATACTGAACATATATTACTTATTCTAAGTACGCAAGAAGCTCTAATATTTTATTTAATATACTCCACTTAAATATGATTTATTCGAAGTCTCTCAACAAACACTAAAATCATGACGTATTCAAAATATCAAATTTTATTTTTATGCATAACATGGCTATTATCAGCACAATCTCGTAACCTTTCATCTCTTCCCTAATATACACCATTTCAATGTTCTTAGATTTTCTAAAAAACACTCGCTGAAAACGTAACTCTGCTTCTTTCCCCAAAATCTGCACCCAAAACCCCCCGTCCTTTCCCATTGAAGCCTTTCATTAAGACATAGGACCAGTTTTGGACATATTTCTCCCCATATTATGGTGAATAAATTATCTTATTGTCAAGATTCCTCTAGATTTACATGATAATTTTCAAAGTCCCCGCGGAACGAACCGCAAGTTGCCGTCAGTAGGAAGCAATAATTCATCACTCAACTCGTTAGCGAAGGGTTGCTTCTGATTAGAACCGAGTACTCAAATGTCGTGCAAACATGTGCATCAGACATTTGTAAGTTTGCACTTGGTGTGTATTTACGTCCCTATCGTGAACATTGTTTATTGTCACACGTGTACATTCTGGGTTAATTTACTGGTTCAAATATTGCTTGGACGTTTCTCATAACAATTAATATTTTTAAAACTAAATTAATATTTTTAAAGATAGATATGTCGTTATGTCGTTATTTGAAATTGGTGTCAATTGTGCCAATCCAATTAATGCTTGAGTATTAACCAAGATACATTTACAGTCGCTGTTATTTTTCATAGCGATTTATCATTTCTTTTAAATCATATATAAATTAAACTTGCCTAAGATAAAAATGTTAGTGAAAATCAAAATGACCACGTTGATTATGTTGCTGTACTATTGGTGAAAAAATTGTTTTGTCACAAGTTTGGGTTGTTAGCAATCAGTGACATTTTAGATGTGATTTATCTTTTATTTCATCTTTTATTTCATCAATTCAAAGATTATCTACATCCAAATTTCTGATTGGTTTATTCGGTTTGTTTTAGTTTGTTTCCTATTCTATAATCTATATGAGAAAAAGGTTTGCTGTATTATTCATATGATTTACGTTCAGTCATAGTATGGTAGTCTCTCTACTTGTACGATATTGACAATCTCTGTTTTAGGTCTTCAAATAAGTTTGAGCCTTTAGTAAATTTCGAAGTACATTTTTAGTCTGTCACCCAGACGTTAAGGAGTCTTCTTAAGTCTAGAACATGTTAACAAGTCTAGCTTGAAGTTACACTTGGATAAGGTGTATATTTTTACATCATTTCATAACAAATATTAGAAATAAATTATTATTTATTATATATTTTTCTCAGGGACTATAGGTTAGTCCATAGTAGTTTGTTCGCAATCTGCATAACAGGAAAAGTATAATTGGTAAGGAGGTATAATACAAGCAATATGTTAACAATTTTGTCTTTTGTTATATACACAGCTTTTATTTTACAAAATAAAAAATTGCAATTTTTTCATCTGATTGTAGATTTGCATTTGGTTTTATGTGTAAGCTCTGTTTTCAGATTGTGTTCTGATCATATTTACTGTTGTAATATACTGGTAAACATTTTCAGGGAAAATAATGGATATCGTATTTTAAAATTTCCAAGTCATATTCATTGAGACGATTTGGTATATTCTATATGAATAAAACAACTTCTCCACAATGCACCTATTCGTCAACCTTATATGAAATTTGGTGTAAAGTGCATCTCAATTATTTAAGAAAATCATAATACCATGCCAAAATACAGTAGACTTTATGTGTGTAAGTAGAAAGAACTTTATTTTATTATAAAGATTTTTAAAAAATTTCTTTTATGGTCATTTTTCTCATTAAAAAGAACGAACGTGTCATTTGACAATCGATATTCAAGTGGTGGACACTTTAGATAGTACTCCTCTGCTGACTTTGTGCTGAGCAGTCATTGAGGGCTGTAGAGAGGATTTGCGTTTTTGTGATGTACCATATTAATCTCGCCTTTTGTTAAATATGGTGAGTAAGATTGAGGCAGTGAGTTAAATTTGACAATTCTCGAAAGCAGGAGGTTAACTTTTTGATATCTTGATTTTTCAAGATAAAGAACCGTTGGCTTCAAAGATTGAAGCGTTACACAGATCGCTTTCGTTACATGAATGATCTAATTTATTCAAATTTTCGACTTTTTCAGATTTATTGCAAAATATCTACAAAAGCAGAAATCCTCAACACAGTGGGCTTGAATATAACTCTTGAAATCAAATGGTTAAAATTGATTTTAATGTGAAATATTTCTCGAAGGCTTTAAAGGCACACTGAGTATGTTGTTGGAGTCAAATATTTCAAACTTTATAAATGGTTTTACTTTATCAAAAAGTAGTGGTTATTTCTGAAAATCACCATCTTATTGCTAATCGTTTCAGCATGGAGACAATACGTAAATAGTTGTAAGTTGTAGTTTATGATCGAAAACCGGACAATGACGCGCGCCAATGACTCAAACGAATTCTTGAACTTATTTACAGCAGATACAATGGAAAATATATGTTGAAAGTGTTTAATAGCTCAACTAAAAAATATTCATGTAAATTAGATACAAAATTGTAGCTTATTAACATTAACATACGGCGGTCTTTCTATTATCATTGAAAAAGAGAAAATATACTAATTTTGGCAACTAGAGATAAAGAAGTTTATGGAAAGTAATTGAATTGAACTCAAGACAAATGGTATTTTGGCTCTTATACCAGCTAAATACAATTATGAAACATATCTTTTCACTTTTAATGCACTGTCCACTCAAATGTTTTATATTATTCAAAATTCCATTACAATGAGTCACCTCAAGGAACGTTTTTCACATGGTACAAAGTAAGTTTGTTCTCAATAAGCTACTTATATCAATATATATATAAGTCGTATTCGTTTTCCGTTTGACAGTTGTACGAAAAAATATGTCGTTGTACACGTTCATGAACGCACAATGCATTTCAGTATCCACTAAAATATAAAGAAACACAGACTGATGTTTTATAAAAAAAATATTACATGTTTACATTACGTACATAAAATGGGATACTTCTAAACTATCGATACTTATATTTACAAAACCGAATATTATTCAGTTTAAATTGCCGAACATTGTGAAATTATAGGAAACATATCCCAGATGAAAATGGATATAACATCGACACAAACTAAATGCCATAAATATAACTGAAAATGAACTGAAAATGATCTTTAAGATATCACAGCTGTGATTTAATACATTCTATGCCTAAGATTGTTAAAACATGGAGACAATTTCTCTCTTCAGATTCATACCTATGATACACAAAATTCAAAAGTCAATTATCTATAAGCTTTGAATGATCACCAATTTGATAACATATTAATCCTAACTTAATTATTAATAAATTTTCAAGTGTTTTTGTTAACTTGCATATAGTATATATTAAAAAGGTATTATGATAATGTAAGATAATGAATTACACAATATATTTCTTATAATTGAATTTTTATATATGTTTGTAATAAGAAAATGCCAGGTCAATAACCTATACGTGAATGAGCAGAAAATGAATTTCAATATAAAGGCAGTCGTCAATTGCATTACCATACGTTAAAATGTCGATAAAGTTCCTTCGTTGCTTAGCAACGAGCCCGTCAGGCATCATTACGTCATAAAGTTGTCAGCTGACCGTGAATGATTGACAGCTGCCCTTTCAGCCCCCAGCCAATCAGCAGGGGCGGTGCCGATCTCAGCTTGATAGGGCGGCATTCTGGGCGTGGTTTTAGATTCTATTCTCTTGGGATATTAATGATAGATTGTATATATGTATAACGGATGATAGATAAAGTAAATAAGACCATAGATAGTAAACTGATTTTCGGTAGTCAATTAGGATAACTGACAGAACATTTGTTCAAAGTCTTTAGGGAATTAGTCGTGGAAATTGATATCAGCTTATACATACATCTAGCAGGAGGTATTGGTAAGAATGGCGTGCGAAGTTAAAAGTATGACGTATAATGTAAATGATTTGTTGAAGATATTCATTTTATATTTCCTGGTTTTACTTAAGTCACATAAGTGTAGTACAAAACATCGGTTATGTTATCGAAATTTAATTTCCTCAACCGGAGTATTGAAATATGATTTAAGGTAAATATCAATACAACTGAAAGGGTGAAGATTATAAGATTAAAGTTGTAAATATTTTATCAAAATTACACTGAGCAGAGCAGAGCTCATTGCCAATATAATAATGATTCATGATGTGCATTTTAAAGGAATTAAGACGGTTATTTTAAACCCAATAACATGGATATATAATTAGAATAAACAGTCGTATATCAATTTATAAGGAGACGTATTTGTATAAATTAAACACGATTTGCACGATCTATATGAAAGCAGAAATAGCACGTGTTGAAACTCTCTGCACGTTGCAGCATGCTTTGCACGTGTTATTGCCTCACGAATTTCACGTGCAAATTTCTCCATGACTTTAACATTTCTGCACGGGTTTCACGTGCTTATGGTGGCAAAAGACGTGGTGTCGATACCAGTGTTTGGTAAACATCCCAATGTCTTTCAACATACATGTGTTTATTTTCTTAGCCCGTTGCTTCCACACAAACACCCGATTTCCCCGTTATAACAGTGTAAATAAACAATGGGTAGGACCCTATCTTCCCCAAGTCTAATCTTCTTTATGCATATACCAACACAGGTAAATAACACTTCTTATTTAATTTTTCTTACGAAAGGAAGTTTAAAAAAGGAAATGTGATAAAATGTTTCCACACATGTCGCCATGCTTTTCACATTTCTTCTTTAATTCTAATGCAGAAAAAAATGTTGTTAAATATTGCATACATAAGTTATAATCTTTTGAATAAGTAAATAGGTAAATTAATTTTATTTTTTTTTAGTGAAAATTAAATAAGTTTAAGTGAAATGAATATTATTACATAAAGAATGAAATAAATTGATAAGATTTGTCTTCAAATGGTTTATGTTTGATAAGACAAAAGAACTCATCCAAAAATCAATTAAAGATGAATCGCGTTTTTTAATTCATACAAAGCAATAACTTATGTTAGATCAAATGTTACTGTTACTGTTTTAATTCAGCATTTTCGTCCCCTATGAAATTATGAGAGGTTATGTTACAAACTGCTTTATAATAAACAAAGAAATCTTACCACGGTTAAATTAAATATTATCTGATCTGACAAATGACTATTTGGATTGTATTTTGATGCAATTTACGTGTTGTGTTGTGATTGGTCTAATTTTACAAACCGCAGACAGTGAGCACATTTGGGACTATTTATCATAGCGGACGTGCACGCATAAGGTGTGAAGCGGTTAATGAATGCTTCAATTAGCCACCGACCGTGAAGTAATTCCCCTTTACTCGTAAAATGCATATGTGATCACGTATTTGTGAATGCCGTCAATGTGCAGGTTTACTTTCATTTCTAAGATTTGTGGCCGACTAGCATTTTACTGCCGCCGCTCTTTGATGTGCCTGAATGAGCAAAATAGACGTTTGATTATAACTGGTGCAATTAACGTCCATGTTAATGACTATTACCGCTAATTACTGACCGACATTTGTTAATAGTTCGTAAAACTAGGCGTTGCTGAAATAAGAAACTCATCTTTAAGTTCATATATCAATGGGAACCACAAAAAAGTTGACAGAGAGTGACTCAAACGTTTTGATCTTTTCTTTTCAAACTTATTTTCACCACAGCATAAATGCATTATGTAGCATATGAAAAAGAATAAAAGTGTTCATAAATCAACGTCGATTGTTTGATATAATATCCGTTGTTTGAGTGTTAGCACGAGGAGTGATCAGATTTGATATTAATTGAACTGGGATCTCATTTTTCTACATAAGTACAAATTTATGTACCTTTCCGTTAGTTAAATTGTTTTTAAAGAGGCTTCATGAAGTTTTTGGAAAGGGTTTTCTTCAAGTTTTCCTCAATAAACATTAGTTTAATCAATTATTATCATCAGAGATGTCAAACCATCTCATTACTGTACCCATCATCCTTAGTCGTAGAAGAACAAATCAAGTGTAAAGCAAAAACCACAAACCGCCATTTTCTTGTGAACACCTTTCAATCAATTTTGGTAGGGAAATTGATTCGCATAGCTTAAACGATTATGGTGTCATTGTTTTAAAACGATTTCTCATCGAAAAGCAATATTTTGCAACTGGAAATATTTATCTTCCTACAATTACTTTAGTTATCTAAGAAAAGTGCAGCTGCCCTTTTAAACTGTGTCACTTTTTGTGAATTTTAAATGATAAACGATAGCGAACATAAATAATCTATTTGATGTTTGGGAAAGAGGGTAGAAAATACACCATTGCTAGCAAGTATTGGTACTTTCATACTACGTGAGACAAATATTTAAAAATGTTCATCTTCGGCAAATGTCTATAAAATGTCCATAAGTGTCTCGGTCGGTGATTTTTAATGATACAGAAAATTAAAAATTTAAAGAAGCTTAGTTGACCGATTTTGATATAATGACCTGCCCATTTCATCTTTTATATTTGCAAGTTAATTAAAGACGATATACATTTTGGGTCATAAAGTTTAAGACACAGCGAAAGCTTTGAAATGAGGGATCATAGGCATAATAAAACATCAAAGAGTGACGTTACCGAATCTGAACCCCCTAAATGCAATTAATCAGACAAGCATCAAAGTAATTAAGAAATGATTAGAGCTCATCTTTCATTTAGGGGTGTTTATTCTGCCGTAGAGGGGAGATAACTCAAATAAACAACGCGTAGACCAAAGACGATCATTTCGGCTCTGTAACATATTGTATTACAGCTGCAGATGTAAGTACGTTATTGTAGTTAACTTTGTGAGGATCTTTTTTAAAAAATGAATTTGTAATTCAAAAAACTTCTTTAAACTAACAGAAATCCATTGCTGGTAATTTCATGTTTATTTATGTGTCTTTCAAATTGGAATTTATTTTACCTTAATTAATTCTAACAATGATGGAAACATCTTATGCTCTTGACAATGACAATAAACATTTAAATTGACAAAAGATATGCCTCAATTGTATAACTAAAATATTGCACATTTATAACTCAAAAGAAGAGTCAGCGAAATATAACAAGATAAAAAGTCAATATTACTTGAAATATTTATTTCATAATGAAATCAAAGCACAAGCAGGTAAGATAGTTTTTGTATAATTTATTTTCCTCAAAAAGCATAAATTGTATAAAAGTATATTGTTTGAAACCTTTGAGATATATATTTTTTATATTCCTGAACACGGGAATGTCATCTGAATACAATGGAACATTCAACATAAAATTTTACAAAAAATATTTACAGTTCTATGTTTAATGTATGTGTTGAAATTGTAACTAAGTGTCAAGAGGTTTCAGGAACCTCAAAATACTAAACAATTAACATGTGATTTATTTACTCTGGAACTGAAGTAAGAATAATGATGATATTATAAAATAAATTCTTACACATCCTCATACCAATGGTAAAGTCAATTCAGGGAGAAAAAGTTAAAATATATGTTACCACATGTTGGTATTAGCTCATACGACTGCCCAAATACTCACACATATGGGTGACAATCGTAAAGGCAGGGCCCACTTGCATAGGAATCGTGTGGGAACTATTTTTCGTCGCGGAACCACCCAGTATAACCCCCTTGTTCCCCGTCTTTAATTAGGTGTGAAATGTCCTCGCGTGAAGCTACACAGTGAAGTTAGTTCTCTTGCCATCTGTCATGATATAAATTTTAAAATGACACCTTTTTTGGTAGCTTTTGAAATAGGAACCGGTTTATCCATCAAGAAATGCCCCATAAACTTGCGTTTTCTTCTCTTTGGTTTTCTCAGACAAAACAATTTTTGGTTGGGAGGCCGTGTCCTGAACTAGACTATATCACAGTCTCTATGTGGATTTTCCTACTTTTACATTGTTGATCGATGATATATTACCATGTAAAATCTACCTGTCTTGTGTGCAGAAGATGTGTTATATAAGTAATGCAATACATTTCGATTTACAAGTGAAAATACAATCTATCAAGCTACAGGAAAATTTTTCTATATTTGTTTACTATCAGCATAAATATCTAAGGGATTGGATAAATGTATAACGTATTGTTACTTTCAATTAGCATCTAGGCCAAGAGATACTTATTAAATGAACTAACGTTTACTATTTACTGTTGACTCTATCATGAATTCTCTACGAATGGAGTTTCTGAAATAGCGTTTGTTTTATCTGCATCGTTCATATTCCTATTTGTATTATTTTAAAGGTCTACAATCGTCTTCTCCTGAATGAAACTCCTCTGTACTATATGTTTTCCTAACAGCCTGTATAGAAATGAAAGGTTATTAAATATGTTTTATGCCTAGTACAACAAACATGTTTTAGACAAACTTCATGTAAAAACGTATTCATATTGAGAGGACCACGAAACACTCATATCATCTATAACTGAAATTTGCATCCAAACTTTGTGTAATGCTTTGTAATAAGCGATCAACCATCACCACAAAATCGTTGAAAAGCATACCAAATAATTCAACCACCTTTTTTGTAATGTTGAAGAGGACTATACAGAGCACCAATAACAAAAAATACTTCAATTGTGACTGTGACGTCATCTCTGATGTAAGTCTTCCGGCTCGTTCGTCATCAATCGAGAATCAACGCACTGCAAGAATATGTAAAAAAATTATGAAAACATTTCAAAACATAGTGATGTTCAAGTTGATATGAAAACAGATTAATTTTTTTAATAAGTTACCTCAACTTTAGTATACGTTACCTCTAGCCGTCGTGCGAAAAGTTGCAAACTCGCAATATTTTGTCAAAAAAAGATCAATCAAGTCGTTAAATAGTTTTAACATTTAACACAGGCTTCTTATCATTCTTTATCATTCTGATTCCACCCTTAATTTGTAGTAGAAGAGCAATAACGTAGATATGAGATAGATATAAACAGTATAGAATACCCCTGCATGAAGATACGTCGAGAATGGCATCGTCAGTTGTTACAAAGCTCAAACCTATCCAAGATAATTTATCACAGAAACAAAGTTTCAAAGAAAGTTTTACCAGGATCAAAGATTTCACACGTGGAGTCAGACATGGAATGGTAAATACACCCTGACAAACTCGGCTCGTTTTAGCCTTTCCCTCCGTGTTACTCCTCGCAGATTGATACTCTCTTTGAGAAAAAATAGTTCCCGACCTTCAATCAGTTAACCTTAAACGTCTTTCAAAGCAACGAGGCATGCATGATAAAGCTGTACATTTAGGTCTATGTTTTATATACATTTCTTGTATGTATATTACCTCGAGCTGTCTCTGTAGATAAAAAGTACATGCATCATTTTTAAATGTTTATTTTGCAAGTGATCTAACCAATGTTGATTTCAGAACATGAACCGGGTCATTTTCTAAAAAGTTTTGGTTTTAAAAACTATTTTTAGTTAATTCGGATCTATCATATTTTTTATCATTACAATGTCTTAAAAGATCGCTGCAATATTTACTTGCAAAATTTAAAATCCAAAATGCAAAAAAAAGGAAGGGAACAAATGTCATACGAAACGTTTTATTGGCATTATAGGAATTGTTCGGACAGAAAAAAAACGTAATCCTTTTAGTCTCTGTGCAATTTGTATGATAACAAAATGCACAACAGGCGATATTTGGATTGGTAACAGTTTAGACCAAATATTTATACGAAACACAAGAATAATTCGCGAGAAATATTCTTTCATGTAATAGGATGCTGAAGCTCTTTGAGATTTAAATGTTTATAATCGAGAAATGAATTACATAATTAAGATTTTGTTTTCCAAACCATCAGTTCCAATTTGGTAACATCAATGTCGATGTTTCTTACTACACAATTTGCTTGTAAACGTCATATAGATTTGAATGTTTATCTGACATTGAGAATCCTCATAGACGTCCATGATACTGTTGATAACCGATTAATGAAATGTCATACTTACATAAACGGTTTATTTTGTTAGTTTGTGGATATTCTATCATATCTCCACCACGAAGGACATGATTCAACATCATTGGCATTACTTGCTCCATATCAGTGATATAATGTTATTAGCCCGAGGAGAAGAACGAAGTTACAGAAGGATATCAATCGTAATGAATTTCTTGATAACTGTGTAATTGTTTCTTTGATCTTATCTCTCCCCAGCACCTGTACAAATTCTTGTATCCAGCGTTGCATCTTGTATCCCCCAAAATTCGTCTACGCTTCCCAAAGTCTCCATATCGCTGTTCCAGTCGATGGTGGGTGATTCTGAAAGATAGCACGGGTTTAGCCTCACGGCTTATTTTCTTTGGGTCGAAGATCAGACTTGTAGTAACACTATCAGATTTTCACAAACAGTCCACATTTTGTTTGAAATCTCTACCTCCAGCGCCCCATCGTTTCGGCAAGCGAAAAGAGCAACATTAGATTGTTTTTTCATTCCGTGTGCAAAGTTTGCATTTTGTCTTTCAAAGAAAACTTCTTATTCCCTTCAGGCAGGCAACAATAAACTTGTTACGTAAAAATTTAGAACATACAAGAACCATTGTAATATCCACAGAGGGCCTTTAATATATATTTCATCTGTAAATAAGAGGATTTTGGAGAGCGAAGTTAAAAGTTGTTTATTCTTAAATATAGGTTCAAACATCATTTTTAGATATGCATGGTTGGGGAGATTTCTTCACATAGCTGTTTCCTCCATTGTGTTTTGGTAATGTTTAAAGATTAGAAGTAGAGATGAAGTTTCTAAAAACTGACCGGGATTCAATGCACTTTACATATATAGAAGGTGCATGAGGACGTCGAATCTCAACGTCAATGGTTATCTTAAGGTAGACAGTCATCAACTATATCAGTTTTTCTCGGAAACATTGTCTTCCAATCCTGTAAATAATATGACGAAAGTAAAATGACAGGCACGTTTAAACATACATTATATTAGATAGGAAATGATAATAATTTGTCTCCTTAAGGTTAATCGTTTGGTGCATACATGTATGTAGATGAGACTTTGTAGTGTTTGAAAACACATGCTTTACCTTGTCAGTTCTTAAAAAAGACCGTGTTATTTCTGTTGAGATAATCCTATTTTCAAGCGTTTATTATCAATATTTACAACAATTTTGTTACTGTCGTTTATTCATTTAAAATGATAATATCCAATTGCATGGCAAACTATCTCAAACTTAACGATCAAACTAAGGAGGTTCACTAAGGGCAAAAGTAAAAGTAAGAATTTGAAAAAGATATTTGCACGTGGGCAAACTTTCTTTTTTTCACTGTTAACTGACATCATACCAGAGTAGCTCGAGGTCACACAAATACTAATTAGATACGAAACTTTCCCTCGACGCCATGCCAGTCTCTAGATGACAGAATACGAAACTAAACTATGTAAAAGTACACCCGGTCAGACCGTGTTCGACCTATAATGAGAATTGAGTCTGCTGCGTTCGGTTCAATGGGTCTCCTCAGGTGTGCAGCCTATATTTCTTTGTTGTGTTTCATTTCAACGTCTTACATATTTTTGAATTTTTTATATAAGGTTTATCAAAATGTAAGAGACAATTTGTTTAGACAGCCTACGGAAGAAAACTCCATGGAGATAAACCATGCTGTATATATTTCTATAGTATAAAATCATGATTTATTTCGAATTAGGGCACTATTTTTTCCTTTTAAGACGCAACAAGTTCCCCCGTGGACTGAACAAGACGCTAGATATGTCTTTGAGTTAATTGGTTCCATTAAAAATTCAGGATGTGTTATTTAGATCAACTTTAAGACATCTGAAACAAACTTATACGTTTACATGACTTTCAAAATTGGTTGTTGCAATATTTTGAAAATAATGTTGTTCGTACTTTCTTACCAAATCGCATACACTATAGAAAGAATAACGTTATTGCTCTCAATCGTGACAACTTAAACGCTCAAATACACGCTTTCATCCTTCTTTTACTTCATACAAACCATTGCGAAAATTCAAAACGAGTTTTCAAGTTTGTATTGTCTCGGTTCCCGTAATGAAAGATACACTGGTGTTCCTTTGTTCTTAATATATTCGTAGCAACTCTCTACCTTTAATGGTAAATACCTTATTCTAACACTACCATGCCATAATATTTTGACCATACCTGTCTGTCTTCACCAGGTAAATATAGGTATGTGATTTGTTGATTTACCTGTCCTCGCATGTACATGAAATTCTTTCTTTCCATACCTAGCCTTTACCTGGAGACATATCACTATAAGCATGTACATGGGTAGACAAACAATAGATCGAGGTTATCTTTAGTATGTGTTACATAATAACTATGTTTTTACTATAAGGGTTATCTTTTTAAAATGTCGTTATATATACGTACATTTCTAAACAAACTAGTTCTACATATGAGGTAAACAATTTGTTTTTGAGATCTGAAAAATGGCTATAGATATTTAAAAAACTAATCTTTATTTAATCATTCAAAATATCTTTCTGCTCTTGACTTGACCATTTTATTATTTCGAAATCCTCAGCTATCATGTTTATAAATGGACCCTGCAGTGTTGAAATGTATTTTCAAGCTTTATTCAAGCTGAATTCACATTTAAAAAATTACATTTCTTATATTTTGAATATGAATAATGTGTTGTGATGCTACAACTAATATCGTGTCAATTTTGTATGCCACATTGCAAATTACTCATAGCAACTTTCATAGCATATGTTTTCCCACTATACATATGTTATCGTTTCTGGCATTGAGAATGCAAACTGATTTTACTGCACGTAATACCATACAGCTTCAGTAGGAGTCAACACTATCCGACGCTAAACAACATCAGCTACGCTAACGTTACAGAATGATAAGAAATGAATAAAAACGAAAATCTTTTGTCAAATAAACCGATTGAAACATAAAAGAGTTAAAGAGCCACTCCGTGATTTTCATAACATATTATTTACCTTTGATACGAACCTAAATGTCATATGTGGTGATATAAAATCAAAACATCTTAACTTTTCATATCCAAAAGACATATATATTGCAAATACTGTTTTTCCCATGAAAATCTAAAAACAGCCTTATGCATGCTTAGAGGTGTAGATATCACGTCTAATATACATGGATACTAATAATATAGTCTAACATACACTATCAACTCCTAACTGCCCTCCTGGCTGCTTTAGTTAAGTCCCCAAAATTACGTTTGACTATGTGACGGGCGCCACTGTCCGGTTTTCGGTCAGAATTGCGACGTTCTACATTCATATTTGTCACTGTAAATACCCAATAAGCTTTTAAAATGTGTCTTTTTGGTAACAGTCGATACTTAATGATCAAATGACACCATTGATAAAGTTTGGCATATATGACTCCAACAACTGGAGCAACTCCAACTCTTTAAGCGAATTTCATTCAGGATTTGTAAAAACTAACGTTTGACGTGACCTTGTTTCAGATTCCCCAGACCCTTACAAATTGGATTTATCAGTGAAACCGCGGAAGGAAAGGACTGCATTCACCAAGCATCAGATACAGGAACTAGAGAAAGAGTTTAACGTTCACAACTACCTGACCAGACTGAGGCGATATGAACTGGCTGTAGCACTGGAGCTATCAGAGAGACAGGTATGTATATTTCACAGGGAGTTGAGCTGTTGCTGAGAAATGGAATGTTTGGTAGGCTGGTAGAATATTCAAGAGAGAGGGAGACGGAATTGATATATTTATATACATATTCAAAGATTAAAAATGACACATAGCTTACATATGTCCATAATGTTGTTTTTTTAAAATTATTTTTTTATATACATATGTATGACAGTACGTAATATAACTTAAAACACTCTATGAATAAATTTTCAATTTTACTTGAAACTGCCTATTTACACTTGTAAAATATATAATCATTCGTTTATGCTAATATATCTTCCTATTTTACTAGATTATTATTTCTTTTCTTTTGTTAGAAAAAAATATTTTTAACGAAGTTTTATACAGTTTTGATTAACGTCGTTTCCTATTATGCAATATAAAAAATTGTGTACATCTTTATAAAGATGTTTCCGACGTTTTCTTGAAAAATATGTATCATGCTCGATATTTCTATTAGATTATTAGATTAGATGCTATTGTCCATTCTACCTTACATATAATGTACAACAGATCGTGTTCGATAACGTTATTATTCTTATTAGTTTGATGAAGCTTTTTTCGTCCTGATTATGTAAAATGGACTTCAAGTTCCTCTGTACAACTCATCGTGTTCGATAAGGTTATTATTCTTATTATTTTTAGTTTTATGAAGCTTTTTTCTCCCCAATATGTAATATGGACTTCAAGTTCCCCTGTACTTCACAAGCCCACGTTTCTTTGTGAGTCAGTAAAAACATGTAAACATAGAGGAGCAGACTATGTCTTAAAGTTTGCCTTTATTTCCTGTCCTTATAAACAACGTTCTCTCGAAGTATATAAAACCCTTGTTTATTTCAACACCTCTCCAAAAAAAACATATTCTCATTCTGGTCGGAATCGTTTACTATCGTCCTATCTGCGAAAACTTACAAGAAGCACAAATAAACCGCGCGCTGAGCCTTTGCATTCCGATGAGATAGAATCATAGAAATGGTGTTAGATTGGTCGATAAGTTGCGCTTTCTTTGTACCTCTACCACACACGATCTTAAGGGAGGGGGGGGGGGGGTCGTCTGATGGAACTCTGTCACACCTACTGCAAATTCTGGCAATCGCTAAGCAAAATAATGCTGCAGATATATGATATTACAGACACTTTTTACTTTTATTTCCATTAACTACCTGTTTATCTAACGACAATCTGTACATTTTCTTGCACTGATTATCACAAAACGGAATAATGTATAAGAAGCACTTTATGGTTCGCCTTTTTATTTTTTGTTTACGATTTACTACCTTCATACAACAGGTGTTTTCACACCCGATAGCAATCATAATTCTCACCTGGTTTCAATGTATTTGAAGTATGCCGCTAAATGATAATGCAGTTTCATGAACACATGCGGTACAATGCGAAAGTAATCCATTTTCCCGTAGGAATAAAAATAAAGTCAAGTGCTATGCAATATGTCTTCAAGATGTAAATATACCCTTCAACAAGTTCTTTATATTGAAATAGCAGCAATGGTTATTCAAATCTCTACATCTTAAATACATATTATTTTATGAAATATGCTTCGGTAAATACACTAGTATATTGTTCCTGGTCAAGGATTGATTTATCTTTTGCAATTATCAAACAATCAAATTATCTAACACTAATCATAGAAGATTCAACCGTTAAAATTCAAATTCATAAGACTAAGACTTCTTTTCACCAACATAATCATTATGATATTATGTCCGCTTCAAACAAATCTGACTAAAGGGCTACGTACTTACGTACTTACGATACATGTGTTTAATTCATTGCTTCGAAATGACCAAAATCATTACTTCATTATCCATAAACGATATTCGTAACTTTATGCCGCTTGATGAAATCGTAAAAGAAATGTTAATTTTCAACGAATTTCCCGATGGCATGGTTTCACAGTTCAATATTTTTGTCTTGTTTCAAGGTCAAGGTCTGGTTCCAAAACCGCCGAATGAAGTGGAAGCGGGTCAAGGGCACGAAACTCGTCAAGGACAAAGTTGATGGTCAGCTCAAACCAATAATGGCGCCAAACGTCACGTCGACTAGTGTCCCGGATGTTGATTTGGACCTTGATGAGAGTTTACCTGAGGAGTTGTCACCTCACTGACATGCGTAATGCGACTACAACTGTGATACAACTGCAAAATATGTAATGTGCACGAACCATGCTATTGTACAGATGGGTGTATCGTAAATACGTAAGTCATGTATCGTCATCTATGTTCAGAGAAAGAGTTTTTACAAATGTTCAAATCAACATTAGAACAAACTGGAAAAAAGTATGGATTTCCCAATATGAACATCCTACATCCCAAGCCTGTCGTGGTTGATGTGGTTACCATGGACACCGTGTGGACATGCACAATGCTCAATAATCGCATGAACATGAATTTGAACAGTGGAAATGAGTAATGATTGAACTAGAGGCACTGGTTCTGAACTCAGTGTTTGAATATTACCTTCTCCAGTATCCATTATCCTTGAATGTTGCCGTATTTGGAAACAGTAACTTTAAACATTGTACGACAAACATTGGTTCGAAAGGAAGATGAATACGCCTCGACAGGAATATCATATTTGAACGTTTGTGAAATGTCAACAACAATGTACGAATATACTAAGATAAAGTGTTCGCAACTAATGTACAGACTACGTGGAAATCATGTCCTCACTATCACCATTTGATATATATGTTCATCATTCAGTTTTGTACATTGTAGGGCATACAAATCATATGGATAATATGACGTTTATGCATGTTCAACATTCTGTGCAAAAGTCTTCATATATTTTGGACAAATTAGTGTACTGTTTTATCAACCAAAATTTTTGCATTTTCCAAAACACATAAACCAAAAATGAAAATTCAACATAGCCATATTTTGATAACACCAGTCGTTATATACATTGCAACGTGTATATTACTAAGGTGACAAATAACGAAGATAAAAAGACCACAGAATATAATGAACATGTTTGACTGCACTATCTCACTATTACCTACAGCTACGTCATTTGGTTTACATTTATTCATAACTATAATTTAGATAGATATATCATTCTTACCAATGAAACGGAAGTTATTATTGCAATATTGCAATTTATACAACGCTTAGAATTTTCAAAAGTAGGGGGTCATCAGTCTACAGTTATATTTCAATGTTACCAAGTATCCCCTCCCAAGCAGAAAAATTGGTTCGTGGCAGATACCATAGTTAACATAAGTATTGAATATTCCCCTAACTACCCCTTTTGCGGCGTAAGGAGGGTGTGCATTATCTTGACGTAACCACATCGTTATTGTCATGATGTAAAGTAATTATCATCACCCGCTTAACCCTTACTGGTGTAGAAAGCGAGATTTATGTGTGTACACGTAACGTAATGCGTGTAACGTAATTATCAGCAATAGTGAACTTCACGTGCCGCGTACTAGAAAAAAACCTAACTGAATTCCTTCTAAGATTGGGTATTTCACTGGCGAGGGATAGAAAGTAAACACAATTAGCTCCGATTGGATGTACATTTGAGAGAACTAATGTGTTGCACGTGCCCGCCTAGCAACATGCGCCATCTGGCGGCGAAAAAACACGGCAGGTGACACCGCCATCTTCTTTCGATTTGCTCAAGTGACGTTCAATTTTTGTGGACAGAGAAAACTTATCAGGATAAGTAAATCAAAGTTTTATTTTACAAACATGCTCTGTAAATAAACAAATATTTAGAAGACGAAATGTTTTGTTTTTTGTTGCACGATTAATTTTAGCTAGATGGTAGCACCTGTCTTGTGTTTGGCAACCGTGGCAAAACTTGCCAATATACAGGAAATCCTTACAAGTAGCCCCACCCTCATGGTGAGAGGGAGCGTTGAGGAAGGGGGGGGAGGAAGCTAAGGGGGAGATGTCCTTAATTAGAATTCAGCACTTGCGCCAACACATCAACTTGACATAGGAACCGGTACCCCCATTAGCTGCGAGGGTCAGTTTCGTTTTCCCATGAAAATCATGAAAATCAAAGAGTGTGACCGGTAAGAAACAAGACTGTACCATTAGAGAGTGTGTTATGTTCATTACAGGCCAGTCATATGAAACACGAGCTAACGAATGTCTTGCAAATAGTAGATGTTGTGTATTGAGATCTCACAAGGGCCAAAACAGATGGATTAGCAACATCATCAGAACGATGTTTTGTGAACGTCATATTTTATTTGGAAGGAGTTATTTTTCAAGCAGTTCAGTAGGTGCATTTCGGTATCTCAATATTGCGAGCCTTTTTGTTCTCAAGAAAAATTACGCCTCTGTACAGAAAATCTTAATTGGATCGAGCACCAACAGTTGATAGATCTTAAAACAATTGTACTAATGTCGACATATTTTACATCAGCGGGAATCGATTTTCATTCATTTATCACGAAAGGGTAAATAATAAAGGGAAAATTTCTTGAGCCACAATAACACAGTGCTAATTTCAAAAAGCACATCTTCTTCCGTAAGTAGATATTTGCTGTTCCTGACCACTTTTGTAGTCTTAAATGTGAAACATGCAGGTTTCATTACCAAGTTTATACCCGTTAGGAGCGCGAAAACAACAAATCCTCGAAACTATCGAGAAAGGTATGAAACTGAAGGCGATCTTTCGCTAGGGGAAATCACTGTTTATTTTCACTCTCTCCTAGCACGTTAGCTTCACTACAACAACTTGATATCACAAACATTCCTCCGCCAGCTGAAGAGTTCCGAGAGAGAGCTCTCATGTAATGAAGGAGCGAAATTCTACATACGGGCTCCAGCTGGAAAAACGGGTTGGTAAAAATTGGAAACGGAGAAAAAAAGGACAGATGTTTTAAGTATTAGGGAGCGTTTCGTCTCTCAGAAGATAACGACAGTTGCAGAACGGACTGGGATGGTTTAGACTATTGAAACTGCTCGCTCCACTGTACAGGGCTGTACACAAAACCCACAATGGAGGTGATAAATCACATTTTCCCTTCAAAACACCACATTTCTCCTGTCTTTCATGGCTTTACCATATGGGAATGAGAGAAAAACGACGAAAATGAAGGAATATTTGGTCCCTGCGTGTGACAGTGACTTTGCCTTGATAGCGGGGGGTCGTGCGTTGGTGGCATGGTATCCATAAAATCCACTCATAATACAGAACGCCATAACTACCTCATCACTTCAACATAAATACACTTACAAAGACTTCACGCCAAAGCCACTGTTCCTGTGTATAATATTCTCCCTAAAACATTTAGAATTATATACGAATGTCTTGAACTGGAACCAACAGATGTTGGTTGGAATGTAGCATTTCTTTACTTTTGAAAGAAACATATGCCTTCTTTCAAACTCATATTAACCTTATCACATGCACATGAAATACTGAAATTGTGATAAACATTATATGATTGTGTTGACAAGGTTTTGAAACAGAGTGAACATATTTTCCATAGGATTTAATGCATACAATCTCATTGAAACTGATAGTGAGTATCCTTTCAAATACGACATATATTTGATATGTTAATTTTATTTCAATAAATACTAACTCAGATTTCTTGCTATTTGAATTCAGAGAGCTTGATAGGTTTAAACGACGCTTCTCATATGAAACTGAGTGTTTATCAAAATATGAAATTCTTCTGCAGGTTTTCAATTTCTTATCGTTTATTCTTTAAAATATCTGATAAAAGTACTTCCCAATATTATTTTATGATAATTTATAAAAATAAAATTAAAACCTTTCTTGACATCTTTGATAATGTATCTTAATGAAAACATGGCCAAGAGGAGAACCAAGTTATGTGAAATCTATATTTGCATCGATATATCTCATAAATATATATAATTATCAAGAAAAAAGGGTTTAATAAAAAAGAATTATGAGATTTACACTTGAATTTTAGAAGTTCTTTTAAATATTGATGTTTCTTTTTACAACGACCATATGATGACGAACACGAAATGACGTTTAATAATATGTAATATAAATACATAAAATAACAAACAGGTATTTCATTGAACGCTCTCTGGTCATCTATGGACGGACAATAGACAACTGGTAGTAACCACTGCGGGCTATAAATAAACGTTTTATGGATTAATGTTATATGAATGTTTGATTCCATTCAAATATGTAAAAGTATATCGGATGAATCGTAAATAAGTTAACTACCCCTTTAAAATAATTTATATAATTTCTTCAAACAAGAAGAAAAGTGCAAACTTTATAATTATTCAAGTTTTAAAAAAGTTTTTTCAAAATTTTATATTTAATTAACATCTTGATATTATAGCAATTACTGCTACAAATAACTGAATGGCCCATTGCTTTAGCATAGCTTGGCTTGGAAAAGTAATGGCAAAGGACAGTTTAATTGTTTTTGATAACAATCATAATAGTAATAGTAGTAGTAAGACGGTAACGGCAAGAGTAGTGATGTCGTTAGTGGCGGTAGGAATGATGGGGCTGATGATGATGCTGATTATGATTAGACTGATGTTTAAGCATTTATTTTGTTTGAAATTTTAGGGTTTCTGCTAAAAATACAAGTACATTATCTTCCCTGTTTGTTATTGTAAGCACAGATGACAAATAAGAATCGGACTTAGATTACCAGCAAGCTGTACATGTAAGCGATTTATAACAAGAGACTACCACACCTCTGATTCTTAGTGATGAGGCGCCCAGCGCTTGAAGCCGGTTGAATGGTTAAGCTTATCACTGCGATAATGATGATTATTTTACGGTCTAAAGCCAAAGTTTCCATTGAGGAGACCAGAAATGATGATGATGATGGAAATTATGATGATAATGATATGTTTGTGTTGTTATAGAAATAAAATGGGGCTCTTAAACGAGATGTTGAGGATGGTGTCTTTGTTGTTATAAGATAGTGATGATGATGATGATGATGTTGATGATGATAATATGATATCGATAACGATGTGGCAAGATACCAGACGTTGATGAATCGTTGTTAAATATGATGTGAATGATGATGTTGTTGTTGTTGTTGTTGTTGTTGATGATGATGGTGATGAATGGGGAAAATAATGAGGATGATATTTGTGTTGTCATAAATATTGATGCATTAGGAAACAAAATGATTACTATGATAATGGCGATGTGGTTGTTGTGGTCCTCGTCTTGATAATGGTATTGGTTTTGATATTGTTTCGGTTATAATATTTCTGATAACCATTCTTCCAATGTTGATATGGATTTAAATGTAGATGATTACATCTGCAAACCGAAAGTTTGTTCGCTTACCACGGTCTCTTAATGCAAATATCATGTTTAGTTTGGACACTAATAAAATAATTTCAGCAGAACTGACAATAGTTCATGTATACAATGAGCATCCGTTAACTTCTCTAAAAATCCTCAGTCCTCTCGTACAAAACAAAAATGGAATATTGGCATGATGAAATAGACAGACGGGGTGATATTTTTGAAATTCCGATTAAAATATTACATATCGATTCTCTAAGAAAAACACCAGCACAGTCACATAGATTTAGTGCAAAAAAACAAACATGAAGTGTTTAAAGCTCTTGATTACTTACAAAGGATTTTCCATAAAAATGAGTTTTTTGGAAATTTTGACCCATGGTCACTTCAACAACCTGCCAAAACTGTTACGGTTAACTGTTGGTCTGATATATGAAAGCGTTATGGTGCAATGGATAATCACCTCTTATTGAAAATTCAAATTTATTCGTTTCATTTTCGAATTGCTAGATACCACATAGACATCCACAATGACATGCTATTTGCACTAGGATACGTAGATACGTGAACAAACTTTCAATATGCAATTGTATGATTGCATTTTGAGATTGGTGTTTATTCCAACAACTATCAATTCTGTGTCTCTATGTCTCATGTTGTCATGTTAACAAAGGTTACTACTTTTTTTTACCTCCGTGCGATGATGAGATTTTTAAAAAATTTTAAATTGTACTTTTATCTAGATGTACATCTAACTGCCTTAATTATTCAAAATATACGTTTTGTTACCTGAAACGTGGGCGACTATAACTAAAAGTGAAAATAAGAATATGTGTTTTATTTTGATAATTGAAACATTCATTAATTGAAAAGTGAAATTATTAAAGTATGTATAGGTCAAAGGCACTGTACCACTTAAAAATATTACTTTAAATGTCCATTGATAAGTATTATTTCAAGGAATATGTGTATTCTTCAGAGACTCAAATATCTCATTATTAAACCCGAGTATCCGCAGTTAGCAAGCAAACAATACATACGGCCATTTGAGTGTGAAAAATGAGTTATCATTTGAGTTATTGGTCTGCAAAGCTTCATAGTAAGTGGTACCTCCGTTTAGGGACTCCTTTTATTGATTTAAATTAATTATCTTGCAACTGCCACCATTTGCTTTCCCTTCTGTTTTTTCCCATAAATGAGCGCTACCACTTTACTAATTATATTCGCTCCATGCACTATGGAGTTGTATGGTATATAAATGTAACTTTGCCAAATGTGGACAATTAGTTAATAACAACGTATATGATTTAAGATCGCGGTGTGGTGTATATAACATGGAAGATGTAAACGGAAGATATTACTTCAATGATGCTTAACTTAACTATGTATAACATTTTTAATTCACTGATCTTTTTGCTCAGATTCCGTATTACCTATTTGATACTGATATCTTGATGTATTGCATGATTCCATCAAATGCCATGCGCATATACGAGGAAATTACACATTTCTTAATTTACAAATACCCCCCCCCCCCCCCTCCTCCCCCATCGTGAATTTTAAAATACTTTCTAATTACGAACCTTTATCAGTTAAATGCTCTTTATTTCCTATGATATATATAATATATCTTTTCACATACACAACTTAATTGACAATTTAACAAGCTTTCCCGAAACAACGTGACAGAACTGTCATAAGGAAGCAGATGGGATACAAGCCGACACTAAAGGTGTGAACACGACATAGTGAAAATAGATGTGGAATTCTGCTTCACAGCTGTCAGTGGTAAATAGCATTGCTTCCTATGACATGTATAGAATACCATGTGGATTACATCGGTTAAATTCCTACCCAGCGTTAGCGAGTACTTGTCAAGCACTACGCTCTGTTATCATTAGGAAAGGGAAGCTCGCCTCCACACCATCTCGGAATCAAATTCCATGTGTAATGACTCTTTCGATAACCAATGAATGTAAAGACTGGGAGAACTTATATTTCAAATCATATTTGAAAAATACACAATAATCTTTGTATTCTTCTTTACTCAGCAGAACATTGTTGGGTGGGCGCATTGAAATCAATCAAATATCTTGGACAATTACAATTTTATTAAGTTCGTTTTTTGGATACAAAATGCCTCATTTATATTTTAACAAATTGCTTATAATCGTTTTATGCTAATGTCATTGTGCAATAATTCACAACGTTAATCTAACTATATTCTAGCATTCTTTTTGTAGAACGAATTCACTCCTCACAAACAAATGTTTTCTTCAATGCCTTGAGCCACTCTGTTTGAGTATACTAAACGTTATCAATTTCACTTTAATCAAGCATTTAACTGATGAAAATATTTCCACTATACGTTTATTCAGCCAAAATGTGTTTAGGTATAAAATTCGTATATTCATGAATGTTATAAATATAGTTTATGTATGCTATGAATAAGTGACCAAGTCACATTATATATACAGGTAAATAAACAGTAAGGTTTTCATATACACGTTATCCAACTTTTTGTTTACGGCAGTCGTTTTAAAAGAGCAGTCATATCGTTGTATTTTTTGTAGAAACAAAATTTAAGGGACATTCCCGTTTATACAACTACGTTATTAGTACCTGATTATGATATATAAACCAGTTGGAACATGTTACTTGGAGTAAAATTGCTCCAAGTAACATTATGATGAATTTTGATTTGACAACTATATAAATGAGAATGCAAACATGGTCAATAAAAAGAGAAGTGAATCTAGGAGTGTGAAAAGGTTTTCTATAGCATTACAAGGCATTGTTGATTGGTCTTATCATAGATTAATTTGTAAATGTGTGGATATTCTATCAATGATTGTAATTTATGTTTTACAATGTTGTAAAATCAGTAAAAGTTAAACTCATGTCAAACATGGTAAATAAAAAAGAGAAGTGAATCTAGGAGTGTGAAAAGCTTTTCTATAGCATTACAAGGCATTGTTGATTGGTCTTATCATAGATCATTTGTAAATGTGTTGATATTCTATCAATGATTGTAATTTATGTTTTACAATGTTGTAAAATTAGTAAAAGTAAAACTCATGTCATTTTCTCTAAAAACATGATGGCGGATCGTCGCCGATATGTCAGCCTCTTTATGGTGGCATCTCAACATCTAATGACTTAAGGAAGCAATATAATAAAATTACTGCTTATGATAATTCTATATCAGATTGTCATTTCCACTTTTGAGGTTATATACAGAAAAATCCAAATAAAAAATAACACAATCAATTTTCTTAAAAAGTATTTTTCACTTAATTATAGATATGATAATACCAATTTAAATAATGAAATAGTAGAATAAGTTTAAGAAATGCAAATGAAAATAAATATTTCATATTATTGAGTATTTTGCTAAAACTGTGCACGAATAGAATATGTGTCCATCATATTATTATTTTAAAGAATGATTCAACAAAAGCATAAGGTTATTTTTTTTTAAAATGAAATATATTTGCAGACGCGAAGTCGAAACTTTAGCGAACTAGCGGAGAAATACTGAGTTTATTTACAAGTTATTAAAATGAAATTGCAATGAATCGGCGCTAAGGTACACCCTGGTATTTTTTTACTGATCAACACAAACTTGACATTTGGACATCCGTTCATTTGCTGAGCATTTCTTCCTTTATTGAATATAAAGTAAATGTTTGTTTATGATAGGAGTCATGTCAGTGTCCGAATCTGCGAACCACATTTTTACACTTAAATCTCTTATTTTACAATTTATCTGTCAAGGATGTGACGGTATTAGATTCCGACTCACTTCATCTTTGAAAACAAACAAATCAAGTCTCGCTGGTGGCCGAGACACTACGATAACAATGCAGTCCCGCATCAAAGGTCAAGCACAGCGAAAGGTCAATCGATTCTGCAGATACCTATATGGTGCGATCTCATTGGATGAAAATGTTTATTTACGTAAATATTTTTGGTTTTATTTTCAAAAGGTTTGCTTATTAGACGTTTGTTTTTAGATCGTACATGTGATCCTAAGTAAACAGTCGAGGAAGGGTAGATTGCAACAAACAATCTTAGCAAAATGATGTAAAGGAATATACATAGATGAAGGAGTGTTGATGTTATGTTTTGCTGATAGCATGTATCTATCTGTAAACTTTCCTCCATGTAAACAAAATGCTTGTAAAAGGAAACTATAAAGATCTACTGTTTTAATTCCTACTGCTGAACATGCATGTTTATCTCCATGACCCTAAGCCGGATAGTGACATGTGTTTTATTTCAATTATGACTTTATGGATAGTGAGTACTTCTATCTAGAGTACTAGATAGTAGATTATTTCAAATGAGTATTGTGTCGATGTACAAATTTGAATTCGATTTCAATAAAAAAAATAATTTTCAAATGGTGTACATTATTGTGGTATATGGCAATTCACAATAATTACGATGTTATCATTACCGTTAATGTTGATTATATTATCATTGAAAAACGTTGGATAATTTCAATATTTGGTTGTTCGTTTATTGTCGTAAACATTTGATCATAACTAAAACATAATCTAACTGTTATTCTCAGTCATTTTTAACTTTAACATCTTGGTTATATATATGCATAGTTCGCAAAACGATAACTTGCATACTTTCACGAAAATAATATTTGCAAGAAAAAATGAAGTAGCGAAAGAACTGTTTCCGAAAAAAAGTATTATTGAATATATTCAATTATGCTTACTTAAACTTTTATCTAAATACGTGAAAAAGAAAGAGTGTTCACAATGCCATAGTACTTACCAAACGTCTATGAATGTATTGAGGTTCACACAGATCTGTAACCTTTCCATTACATTAAATTCATAGAGTATGCTTTGCGAATAAATGTCAGAATTAGCATCTTTCATGTAGGGGGTATAACTCAATGTTTTTACTATATCAAATGAGCAAGACACGTAAGTACATACTTATGCTAAGCGAAGTTAACATTGATATTCACATGTACACTGATTGATTTCAAATTCATATTTTGAATAATAAATATAATTTAAAGAAAAGCAGCACAAATAATATATTACAAACGAGAGGCTTTTCTCCAGTATGTTCACGAACGTGCACACTCAAACTTGATTTCTGAAGGAAGGGAGATAACTGTGTTCGACATACGTTTCCTGTTTCTGGGAAGTGGTCTGCACGTTGGTAACTTTTGACAGACGAATCAACTAAATATTTGGTTAAAAGGGAAGACATAAGTGCATGAGAGGGTTTCATTGAAAAGATAGTATTGTTTATATATTATTTAGTATATTTATTTTTTTAGCCAAAATCTACTTTTTATGGTTTAGCATTTTTATGATGATTCGTCATCTGTCTGTTAGGTTGATATATACATACGATTTATAGTTACAAGCTTTTAATCAACTTGTATCTATTCTACTCGAATAGATAATTTGTTGCAAAGATTGACGACATGAACGATTTGACAAAGTAAGCATTACTTAATCCTTATCAAAATATGTTTATGATCGTTGACCGTTTGCATCGAAAGTAAGGCTGAAATTGATGAAAAAATTATTTAAGTGAATTAATAACCATGATTAGTTTGAAAGGTATATTTATCTAAAAACTTGGAAAGAGGAAAAATATCATAACGTTTTGTTGAAATGGATTTTTATGTCATCCAAACTATTTCAATAAATGAAAAATATTTCAAGTAAGAAAATAAAAAATGGATTATGTTGACTCTGAAAATATCTTTTGTCTGATTTAAGGTTGTATATATTTTTCAAAATAAAATTATTTTTTACAATTATTCATCTGTGCGTTATTGCGTTATAAACTTTTGTTGTTTGAAAAATGTACTTTTTGACTGAATTGTCTAATAAAGAATCAGTCTATTTGTCTGTCTGTCTCTCTGTCATTGTCTTTACAATGCCCCGTACAATGTAATCGGTTACTAAGATTATCAGTTGACGTATACCATTTCACATTACTTATTAGCCTAATGTAAGTTATTAACTCAACATACTATTTATCATACATTAAATGATCATTCTTAATTAGAATTGCCTATGTAGATGTAGTTTTGAATATCAGTTTGTTTCAAAGATATATACTCTTTCATAATTTTATAATTTCAAATTAAATTTTTATTTAGATTGAAAGATATATAATATTTTATTAAACATAACTGTTTCAAATAAACTTACCCTATTCTTTAAAGAAGGGGATGAGGATTTGGTTATCTATTTCCAACAATACTCTTATTTGCGTAACTTCATCAAATATTTCATCATATTTTTACATATATAACAATAATAATTTCCATGTATGTAGGTTAGGTAAATGTGTCAGCATAAATATCACATAACTCCAGTTTATAGGATGATAAATATCATACAGATACTACAACATGTGCCGCGTATAATTTGCTTAATAGCAAAACTAATTGAATGTAAAGTGTAGCATATTTCGATTAGAATAGTTTATTCAAACGTGTCAGGTCTTTCTAAAATAGACATGGAATAGCAAATCGATATGAGGTCAAACGAAAGAGTATAGAGATAAAGAGATATTGATAAACCCATCAATTTCAATTTAAATGATTTTGAAAATAAATTCCTTACTAATGTTAAATTTACACCATGCAATGTAATTTCGGCGAATATTATTAAACCTTGATATGAACTACAATTATGATAACTACAAATTAACACATACAAAAATTTTTTTTTTAAACGAGAATCGTGTACCTGCGTTTAATCATGAATATCTAGAGCAATATTTCGAAATTACCAGCTGTACGAATACGATATAGAACTCATCGCCTTCTTTCCCAAAAACAAGCACGAGAGAATATAATTATATCTTCAAATTCACGTATAATGTAACGTGGAAATATTATCGAATAGAGTGACAACATATGTAAACGAAGTCAATAGGATCCAAGTGCATATTATATCAAGCCATATGTTTGTCGAATAACAATTAATTAGTTTTTGTATTTCGATTTTAACATAACGGGTTTTTATCTGCATAATTTGAACTATCGGAGTCCAAAACTATTATTTATCAATTATTGTAAGAAAAAGGACTCTGTTCATTATCCGAAAAGTTCTAACTAACATGGTCGAAGCATTTACGAACAAAACGTAATTACATGCAACATAAAGGCTGCAGTATTCGTTAAGATTAAAATGAAGTAACGTCGACGTCGATGGTGGTTAATCTATTAGTGCTCTGAAAATGAATTTAACAAAAGAAACAGTAAATTTTGCAAATCACTTACACTAGTTTCCTCAAAATACCATTCCTTCGGGAATATCCTTGAAATTGGAAAAAAAATCCCTAAAATAAAGTCCCAAATTTCAAGGACCACACGCAAAAGTCTCCCGAGTTGGAACCAACTGGGGGCGTGAACGAAAAAGGGGGAGGGAGAAACGCCAAGGAGAGGAGGTTAATCAGTTTTGCACCTGAAACATGCATTTATGGGAAACTCGAAGAATTGGTCTAAAAAAGACAAAACGAAAATGACTTTTACATATTGACAATTGTCGACAATCGTTTTGACAGAAAAGCATTTTTCCCTTGTATTTCAAAAGCGAAACAAATATCAACGGTATCTGTTCATATTTCGAAATTTATGGATCTTTGTTCTTATTAGCTTAACATATGTGTTAGCTTTGCGAAAGTTGTGAAAAACCCATCTTCACACTGTAAGTGTGGAAAGAAGATCGAATGATGAAGATATCATACCAATCTTTGTCAAATTACTTACATATTAACAGCAATAATGTGAATATCAGATTTCCAAAGGAATTTAAAAGTTGTTTTAAGAAGACCATATTTCTCACATACACTATGAAGAGGAAATTTCGTTTACAAAGTTACAGTAAGATTTCCTCGGCAATAATGTTTTTTTTATGGGAAAGTCGCATTCACCATGACATCATAACGATTTACAGTACTTGATAATATAAGAATTAAAAATCTTCTCTATGGGAAATTAACTCTTTTAAACAGACTACTTGATTAAGTACCACACTGGAAATATTTTGAAACGAAATTATCAGTCAACAATATTGAAAATGATAATATTTATTTATTGCGCACGGTAGTGTTTTAGACATTTATAAGATAATTATTTACATTAAAAATATTCCCGAAAGGTACCAAAGACGAACATCTAATTGACATGAATATCTATTTCAAATACATCTGAAATAATTCAGCATATAAAACTGAAACTTTTGTCCTGAAACACATGCCATAACAATAAGGAATGGTGTTGAAAACAACTATGTGAGTGAAGTTCACTACAAAGTTACAGAAGCAAAAACGTCATTTGCTAGGAGATATACATCATCTGAAGCGAGAAATAAAGATAGAAAAAAGTTTGCATCGGTGTTTATTTAGCCAAGTCATGTTATTTCTGCTTGGAAAGATGCAACTTAGTGTTTTGAAGATGTGTATTGTTTTTCGATCACCGTCAAAAGTTATTTCCGAGCCTGGCAAATTAACAGTTCTTTTGCGAAACAAAGATTTGTTCGTGTTTAGAGTCACAACAAATTAACCTATTTACACGAACGATAAATCGTTTGAAGATTTTAATTAAAAGACATTGAAAACGAAAAGGGGAAACGTTACGACTATTTTATTGAATAAGAAATCCTAGCAGAGGAATGAGAGCATATCCCGCTCTTTGTACCCACACTTTCCAAATAGAGTCAACTTTGAACGCTCTTTATGATGCGAGAATTCATGTTTGATAACAACCCGGCGATTCTTTGAGGCTTCAGATATGTCTGCCTATAAACCATGCGGGTACGACTCGTGTATCTGTAGAAATATCTTGAAAGGAAAATGATAGAAATATTTCTGTTCGTGATGGATATATTGGTTACAAAAGTGTTATACGTACGGCCGTTTTGCCATACACACTTCACCAGTTTGTCTGCGCTAAATCCCGCCCCTTTTCTTTGATGTTCGGTTGGCGAGATATCGTTCAAATATCGCGAGAAGGTCACATGATGCTCTTCCACGCTGGAGTTAGACACTAATGACTTCCGTTTGTTTGTTCGCTGATGATTAGAAAAGGACGTGGTTGATTTACGAGATATTTCATTCAATACGAAATCTGATGCATCGACAAGTATTTGATTTCACATGAATTTGTATCGTCATATCATTTGAATTTTAACAAGAATTGATATATCCACCACTAATTTAGATCAAACAATGTAGCTGATGAATTCTTTGATAGGCATTCTAGAAGTTGATGATATGAACAATAAGGACAATTCTTATGGCGAGATATCGTTCAAATATCGCGAGAAGGTCATTGTCCTTATTGTTCATCTCATCAACAAAATAATTATCTTATAAATGTCTCGGTGCGCAGTAAATATATATTATCACTTTCAATACTATTGACTGATAATTTGGTACTTTCGGTTCTTAATCAAACGAAGAGTAAAGAGTAAAAGAGTAAATGTCCCATAAAGATTTTTTTATTATTATTTTATCTTTATATTATATAATTATTCTTATGGATAAGCAACTTCTTTATTCTTTGTTGCTTATACATAAGAACTGTCCTTATTGTTCATGTAGCTGATATATAAACAGTTTTGCGTAATTTTAGGTGAGTTTGCTTTACTATTGTTTATTGGTTGTTTATATAATACCTTAATTCCATTTATTGCTCTCAGTCTTGAACACTGAAGTTCCAACGGGATTAAGAATAATAGAATAAGAAATCATGAAACCTTTCAAAGAATTAATTCTTTAAACAAATGGAAAATAAATAAATCTAGAATTGACATTAAGATTAAGGAAAATTTGACTTTGACAACAACACCGTCCTGCTACCGTAATGACGATGGCCGATGATGGGTAAGGTGTTTTCGATTAGATCGTCGTGTTGGAAGAGATTGTCCGTGTTCTGTGTTGTTCGTACGCTTCGACATCCTGTTGTCTTCCCTTTATACTTTTGAATTGGTGTCCACGTTGTTTATGCAGTCCCCAAGTAAACAACATCGACGACTTCAAAGTATGACCACACTGGCAGTCTCGTGCGACCTCAGTTCTTTAGGGATCGTCTCAAAATGTTAAGGAACTTTTTAATATGAAAATTCTAAAATACTGAGAAGATAAATTGAATTTTTTAAATTTACGTTTTGGGTATGTTAAATGTGTTGTGAAGTCATTAAACAAATGTTCACATGTAAATCTAAATAGACATTTATAATAATTAATAATGTAAAGCTCTAAGATATCTCCATTATTTTGTAACCAGAAAAAGTTACGGACCTTTAAGCCAATAACCTTATTCATTTCAAAGTAGCTTCATGTTGGAGGTGTGTCATTTAAAAACAGTTCCCGGGAAAACTTCTAAGAAATCTTTATAAAACAAGTGCTCTTAAAAGGTAATTTCATGTCATTTCACACAAGCTACATTACTACAAAATTATATTTTAAACCCATTTCATTCAGAAACATACCATCAAATTTATCTTAAGTCATTATTTCATTGTTCGACACTTATCTCATATATTAAAGCAGATGTCACTACGACAGTACGTATAACAAAAAGGATTTTCACATGGAGAAATTTCATAATTCCAACTCATATCAAAGCACCCTTTTAAAGTCTTCGTCACAAGCACGCATATCTAAGAAACATGTCGTGTTACAATGGACCCTGGAAAGGTGACATATGTAAGCGATTGTAAATGATAGTATTCAACACTGGCAAAGTGGTTTGAGCTCGTCCCAGCTATTGCTTTGATAGGGATGGTGGGAGCGATCAGCAGGTCGTGTGTCCAATGCATTAGGGCAGGATCCAGGGTTCAAGGAGTAGATAACTCTGTTCCGAATCTCCTACAAATACAACATTAGTCTAAATGGGAACAACCATAATTGAGACCACTAAGAACAAGATATAGTGAAAACAATGGTGTAGCAATACTCACTACCTGGCTTGCCTATCACGTGCTTTTTGGAAACGGATATTTGCCACGAAATCGCTGGGGATACCAGTGCTTGAAAACACCTTACCCATCATCGGCTATCGTCATTACGGTAGCAGGACGGTGTTGTTGTCAAAGTCGAATTTTCCTTAATCTTAATGTCAATTCTAGATTTATTTATTTTCCATTTGTTTAAAGAATTAAATTTTTAAAAGGTTTCATGATTTCTTATTCTATTATTTTTAATCCCCCTGTGAACTTCAGTGTTCAAGATTGAGAGCAATAAATGGAATTAAGGTATTATATAAACAACCAATAAACAATAGTAAAGCAAACTCACCTAAAATTACGCAAAAACAATAAGGATAGTTCTTATGTATAAGCAACAAAGAATAAAGAAGTTGCTTATCCATAAGAGTAATTGTATAATTAGAAACCCCTAGACTGAAAATTTCTTTCATATCACTATTGAACGCGGTACAAAGGAAAATTCGAATTTTTAAAAAAACAAATGGGACAAATTTTAAAATGTCTGAATCTTCAATCATATAGAACACCGATGAATTATGAATTTTAAGTATAGTGTAGACAGTCGCATAACCAGAGCGGAAGGTAGTTAAGTTTTATCACTCTATTAGTTGAATTTTGATTGTTTAGTAAAAAAAATAAAATACAACGATTATTAATTGGCTTGCTAACATATCAAATTTAACTACCATGTGTTTAAATTGTTAAATTAACAGAATTACTAATCAAAGTTAAAAGCAACATTTTCCTAAATCTGAACTTTTAACACCTCTCACCATTTAGAAATAAAGATAAAAAAAGGAGATTTACTCAATTATTACAATTATTATTATTGGTGTGATTATCATAATAATTTTGAAAATCACTTTCATTGAAACGAACTCACTTAACCCCTCCAAAATGCATCTACTCTTCAGGATGATTAAAAAAGGTCTACAATTTCTTCCTCGGGCTTAATTGAGACTTACCCAAGCAATATATCAATATTATCTTCTGTGGTGTTGTCTATCTCGTATAACTACAACATGCTAATTATCAACACACGCGTCGACAGGATGTGCTGAGAGTATCTGAGAGCCAATTAGTATGTTAGATACGTTGATACAGGTACATAAAAATAATATATATATAGTATATGTTCATGTATATATCGGCAGATATATTCGAGTCTAAAGTTGATATTTAATAAGGGCGCTTGAAAACGATTTTCAATATTATATTCACTGACAATTGTCTAATATGATTAAATAATTCAATTAAGTTTTAAACTCAGGTGATACATAATGAAAATATTTTTCTGTCTTTTCCCACCAAGAAAATAAATTGACAAAATCTTATGCTCAAGAGTTCCGATTTTATGATAAAAATGTACTCATACGAAGATACAGAATATACCATTGAAACGTTTATTTCAGCATCATTAACTCTATAGTTTAATCAAGTATCACTGTCAGAACATTTCGCCACCAAATCATGACAAATATTGCACATTTAATTATTTTCCTTTGGGTTCAGGTATTCATGTGTAAATTTAATCTTCACTTTATTTACTCTCAAATTATCCATATTTTAAACTAAACTTATCCTATTCTTTTTCAATGATTAGAACTGATTAATTGACATAATTGAGAAAGTATATTCATATATGTGAACAACAATATATATTCTATTCAATGTGCTAGGGTCAGACTAGATAAAAGAGGAAAATAAAAAAGAAGAGGATGTGACATTGTAGCCATTCTCAGAAATTATTATTTGTTATCATAATTAAGTCTTTAACAATATTTTCTTAATTGCAAGAAAGATACAGATAGCTTACACGACACACGAATGATGAGAACGTTCTCACTGCTCATAAACATTTTAAATTATTACAACGGTTAATCTAAATATATTTGTGATAGCAACATTTAGAAATATGATTGCAATTAGGTTAAATTACCATTTATCAAAGATTTTAAGGTATAAAGACCAGTCAAAGAAAAAAATCGTTTTCTTGCAGTTTCAATTCTATATGCATAAATTCATATTTTACAACCCATAGTTGTCAAACGTAAAACATTGAATAACTGAAATATTCACATATTACTATAATAAATCATCCACATACGAAATTCAATTTATCTAGATAACTATTTAAGTAAGCATTACATATAAAGATAAGCAATGTACATGTGTCACTTTTGGTTTTAGAAAAGGCAGTTCCCACGTATCATCATTACCCTTTTTTAAAATTCAGAAAAATGACACTTATGATACATATTTTTTTTCTACACGAGTATAGGTGGTCCAACTGTTAACGATACATTCTGAAACCACCCTATCATACATGTTACCGTTGACATCAAATGTAATATAAAGAGTTTTCTATTTACTCGTCAAGGGATCAATCAAAGAGGTTAGCTCCACCTATTTCCTTAAACTTCCTCATTTTTCTATATTCGTTCCGTAATCAGCTTCCTTACTCGGTTCGTAGCTTTTTACATTGCCAGCACAATGTTGAAATTTTGGACGCTGCTTTGACACCAAGCTTTCAAGAATGTTTTTTTGCTTCATTGCACTCAAATGCTACGGAAATACATTACTGGCTCATACACCTCACTGGCCCGTACACCATGTGAACTCGAGCAAACTAAGTGTTTCAATATAAATATGAATTAAATCCCTCAAAGACATTAAAATGCCACTGAGCCTTTATTCGTTTTAGAAAAACAAACGGCCGGTATTGGGTTACAGGATTTATAAATATTTCATCGAAGTCAGCCAATCTGAACTATCAGTTGAAGACGTTCTATAACAGTTATGTAGAGTGGTAGTAAGTTGATGTATTAGATGTACTAGCGATATCGTACGACGTATATTTAACTTATATTGATATATACAGAAATTGTTTTTGTGAGACAATTTATCTTATTTATGTTATTCTGACATTCTTTCACCCAACTTCCTAATCAAAATAGTGCATCGATATATAGATCTCTATATATTGTAATACATACTTAATATAAGAGTGGTAATGTTAATTGCATCTGTCAATGATTGATAGTTCTACTAGACTAAAAAAAATAAAATATATTTCCCCCCACTGTTGTCGTTCTCGTGAGTGTTAATGAGATATTGTTTTCTAATTCATGTAGCAAGTAAATCAATCCCTGTTCATCTTGTACATGTCCAATCCTTAATGGCAGATTCTATAAAATTATCACTTTCTTATATACACTACATTTGTGCCAACATATTAAATTTGATAGCAATCGATGTAAAATAAAATGCTATCTAAAACTACAGCAACTATATTTTATTAATGTTGCTTCGTATTTGATTGTAGATGATCACATATTGTATTTTTTAAAATAGATATATTACAGATTTATTGAAATCAATAGATTTGAACTCAAGTTAAAACTTAACCCCAATATACCAAACAATCTCTGATAAATGTAAATTATGAAAATTAAAATTTCATCATATTTTTAGCTAAGTAACGTATATCAATAATTGGAATGTTTTGATTTTATTCAAACTACATTTTTTGACTTGACGTATTTATTTCGTAAATAAAATATTATGAAAAAGGTTAAGCGACGTTAAAAATATTATAGTAATAATGCACTTCTTATGCAGATATATTGTAAATCTATAGTTATTACTTTTCATGCGTTAGTTTGTTTGCGAACATAATTATGGTAAGTCTCTTATCTTATCCTTTCATTGTGCATGACGTACTGACTCACCATTGATTTTCACACAGATAAGACAAACATGACCCTCTCGATGACCAGTAATGCTTAACCACCTTTTAAAGTGTCAATAGCACGTTTTTTTAAATTTCTATTTTTTTTCAAATTTTCCCATTTCAATATTAGTTTATGTCAAAAGCATTATTAGAGAATTAAACATCTTATAACACAACAAGATTATTCGTAATCGTAGAACAATTATCAAGTATAATGCAAAAATTGCTGGCGACCATTTTAGTGTGAACACCTTTTAATCACTTGAGATAGGGAAATGGATTCGTATAGCTTAACCTACTCTTTTGTCACTTTAAATTAAAAACACTGTCATGCACTGGTGACAATAATTTTCTATTTTGAACTCTTTGTTTACTTAAAAAACGTGCTACTGACCCTTTTTGCGAATTTTTACCAGTTACGTCTTTAGAGCCACAAGATATCAATAACACAGATCTCAAGTTACAAACCATTTAGAAATGAATATATGAATGACTATCATACATTGTATCATCACGGTTTAGAGTAGTGTTTATGTTGTCATATTGACAAGCAATTTCAGACAACCTACCTGTAGCACCTTTTCTATAGCGCAGTGATTAGCGCGTTCGACTTCGGATTAAGACGTCCGGGGTCCCAATCCCGCCAGGGACTCGGCAACTTTGTCATCATTAAAGAACTTATCTACATGCAGTATGGTTTGGGTGCGATGATACACTGAATTTCAGCCATGTACCATTCAAGGTTCGCTAGTTTCAGCCGATGCTCGAGGATTTCACCGCAGTGCATTGCCCCCTTCCTCCCTGCAATAATACTAGCACCCGTGGTATAAGTGATATACTCTTAAAAGCGGCTAAAACCCTAATCACCTTACCTCTATTAGGACATTTGATATTGTCAAATGTTTATCAAATATATTTCAGCTGTCTTAGAGTTTTGTATGCAAATGGTTGATAAAAAAACACATTCTCCTTCTTCAATGAAGAATGATCTAACACGCTTCATAGAGTAGAGTTTACGAGATTTTTTTTTTAAAGAAATGAAACCTTTTGAGAGGTTTAAATTCATAGCAAACCCTGCGGAACGTTTTAGACTTGATTATCCGCCGATAAATTTTATTGTTTGAGTGCTTGGGGCATTTTAGGATTTCAGTCCACAATCGTGGGTTTTGCAATGCAAATGATTAGAATTTGTCATTTGCAACAAGAGAGAATGTAGGTTGTTGAAGTGTGTTCTACAGTAAAGTAATAAGTTCACAAATGATATCAATCTAAATCGACCGTTTGAAAGTAGTAATTTCTAGGAAACTAATTTGCTTTCAAAATAAAAAAAAGTAATTCATCAATGAGTTACAAGTGAAGCAATCTTTAAACGTCCTACAAGGAAACGAAAAGAGGTATCGTCTAATTGCATTTCGAAATCACTCTGATAACGAAATCTAGACAATGATCTATCTAGACAATTATTCACTTTATGACGACGATTACAGTTGGACTGCGCCAAGGCAATCATCTATTGCAACCTTCAAACCTACAAAGTCACAAAGAGAAGTCTCACATGCGACAGAAAGATCCAACATTGCATAAGATAAACACTAACATATTGTTGAACGTGCAAACCACACTTCATAAACATAAAGAAACAATTGCAAACATCCACGATTTCATTTAAGTCGCAATCAAAGCATGGGAAGAAAAGATAAAATCTTTTGAAAACAACATCATCTCACAGAAAGCATAATGGATTCCACTTTTCTCTCCTTATGTTTTGTTTATTACGTTTCCTTTTCTCGCTGTCTTGTCCCTTAAGAAAACAGTAGCAGGCTGGACTCGGTTAGGACATTTTAGGCGAAAATGTCACAAGTGTTTATTCTACAATTGAGATTGAAATGCTGGCTATCTGGAAGGCTTGATTCTGATCACGGTAATGCCTCTTTGATAGTCCAGGCTAGCGCCAAAGATCTTTCTGGCATTTCCCATTGTGATCATGTTCTCTCAAGAGACTCGCGGAGGGAGGTGAGTCGGTCACAGGGTACATGGGGGCTTTGTATTAGCACCAAGTTCCTCACAGCATTATTTACACCTCAACCCACTGCGGTGCTGGAACACACAGTCTTACAGCAGAGACACTAATTCAGGAATTCTGTATGGTCCCTCCCTGTCTCATATACAAGAGGTAGGAGACTTAGGGATCGGACCTACGAGTCTGACGTTGTTGAGGTTCTGTAGGTGGGATGTACTGAATGTGGTCTATGAGTCAGGGCTCTATTGCTTTGAGAGACGCGTTGAAAACAATGCAGGGAAATGACACTGTGAAAGATGTGTAATAAGAGTGATTTATGGTTTATATTTTTAATGTACTTCAAAAGATCAGAATGCTGATCGTTTTTCATAATATTTTCTGTACAGATAATAGTTTCCACCCAATCAGAATCAAGGGAAACAGTAGTCGTGAAATTGTTGACTCATGGTTTTAACAAATACTACTTAGCTTTGGCCTACAATCTAATAAAAGGCATTCGAAATTGAAAGTAAGGCTTGATACCATGTTAAGTCTAAATGTCATGACATGTAAAAACCTATCGCAGAAGACCTCGGGTAACCTTAAGTAGATCTAGTATGACAGCGTTTGACTGGCCCAAATACCGTCAGTTCACTCGTCAAAAGGCTTTATGGTAATATAGCAAGATGACATGCAAATGGTTTTTGAAATTTAACGACTTTAGGCATCATCGATCTGCAGAGGAAAGGTTATGTTTGTTTGATACGAAACTAACAGGGCCACGCCAATACTGAAATTTAAGGTTACAATTCAGTCTATAAAATTTTTATGATTCGATGAATGAAAATCCTTTTTCTGAGTTTTATTTTGCGGTTGAGTTTCAAAGAAACTTGTTCTTGTTTCTTGTGCATGCAATACCTAAGAAACCTATTATTTTTTCTTGTATTTTCAATTCCAAAATATATTGTAGAAGTATAGACTTGTATACGTATGCCAGATGATTTAAGGCCCATACAGGACTACGTCATGACAACTACCAGCTCTTCCAGCCACTCAGGTGACACGAGAACCGTGAGTAACCTCCCCTTGTGGAGAGCTCTTGTCGTCTTGAGATGCGGCTACACAGAGGGTGAACTGGAAGACCTGGCAACTTTGAAACAAATGTCCCATGTGGCTTTGCGCCTCTGTTTGTCATTTCCGGAGGTCGCACTTAAACTCGCACCACCAACAATGAGCAAGAAATATCGCTAAATTGGCGTAAGGATTTTATACCTACGCGAAAGAAGGAGTGCACTGGTTCCCCTTGCGGACTTAGTGACATTTTGATTGTAAGAAGTCACACAAGGTTAAAATATGTTGGTTTTTTGTTAAAGGCTGCCAAAGCTGGTGAGGAGAGGCAAATTGGATGGGTGTGAATGCGCAATATTATAAGGCATTTTCACAACACAAAGGGAAAATGAAGTAAATTTTATTAAATGTACTTCAATGTTTTTGAATGCGAAAATGCATTAGAAAATGCATTATGATTGTTAAACATAACGATTTGATGTAAATCGTTGAGTTTTCTAACTAAGAGGCAACACTGAACCTGATTTGCTTAATTTTCCCCACAACGACGAAATGCTTTTAAGAAGCTATTAGAGTCGACGGACTATAAAGGCAAATATTAAACCATTAACACGACATATAGAACAATCAAACAATTATTTCCTGTATATCTATTGTGGGCAAATGAGTTTATGATTCAGAAAATAAGTAAGAAAATGACAGAAACTGAAATCGTGACAAAAATTATACAAATAAATTAGAATGAAGTGTACTATTCGTCTATATGTTAGATAGATACGGATTTACTTACTCACATACTTCTCTCCTGAAAGACACTCTCCGCAATGGAGCTGATGGTAATAGAGAGAATATATGTACAAAATGGCACATAACGGAGCTATCTAACAAACGAAAAATAATCATTGAAAATAAAGAGTTTGCGAGGGTATGAACATTTTCCAGATGTCGAACTTAAGAAAGATATAAACCAGCCAATACGTATCACATGTTCATAAATCTATTTCCCTGAAATAAGCGAAAAATTACCATGTGAAAGTGTTCTAATGACAATAACAGATAACCATGAATGAAAACACGTAATGCAATAATCATAATGCGATGGGAAAAGGACAACGACTCTGTTTAGGGCTATCTACAGGCTGAAGATAACCGACTTAAGATGAACTGGCATCAGTGGGTGTTTAAATGGATTATTGGATCTTCTTCCTGGGAGGGGCAATACTATTGGTGTCTAGGTTCCCCTTTTCTTACTTTGAGTTCCCGTTCAGACTATAGAGTGTTTTCCCACTTTTGGCGTGGCAGTTGTAGACATATGGCAGAGGTACGAAATGAAATGTTACAGCCGAGTGTATGGATCGCTAACGACTCAGAGGAAAGAGGTGTTTTACAGAGGTAAACTGCTCCCCTCTGAGCTAGGATTACATTTTGATTCAGCGAAGAGTGTAATGCTAGTTACCATGGTATTGTTAATGCTTCTCTTGACGATTTCACCGAAGCTAACCTGTTTACCTGTTCTTTTACCCGGCATTCTATCCTTTTATCTATGTGTTATACGTACATGGACTGTTCTGTATTCAGTCGTCTAATATCTTAATATCAAAATTTTAATTAGTTGTATAATCATTTTAACATTAAACGAAATGATTTCATTTTCAAATCATGGACAAATATTCTAACCTTACATAGGTAAACCTAATGAAAAAGCGTACGTTTGTTTTCAACAATACTTTCTGCTTTCTAAACTGACTTTCTTTTATCATAACGATAAAGTGGCCATCTAATAATTGTAACAGTAATACTACTTGCATTCATTGGAGAACAAATGACATTTATGTGTTTATAAAAATGGTACCTGCAACAATCTGAAAATGTATAGGTCTTCTTAGATAAATTCGATATTCCTTTACAGGATTGTTCAATATGAACTTGGTATCTAATTACTATCATTATACTATTTTATGAAAATTTCTAAAGCTGTTACAAGGGTTAAGACCACGATCCAAGAGTATAATATTGGTTTATGGAACTTTAACATAAATAATGACTATAATCAAATATTGGGGTCACCGGAAGTTAGGCGTAGACAAGGTCGCCCATGTTTCCCGCAGAATGGACAAGCTCTGATGAAATCTCGATTCCTACCGGAATAAAGGATGCTTTGATGTGTACTGGCACAAGTGAAGGAAATAACACTTCTGCTTGGCTCCTAAGAGAGGTATAAACACCTCTGGGGGTTATGTCCCTTGTGACCTAACCATGGGGTCACGCCTTGGGCAACCAGCAGTGCAGATACTCAAAGGAATATATCCTATGTTGAGAGTGTTTGTCGTAACAATCTTTTATTTGATAACTGGTCGTTGCATTTGTAATCACGTTATATATCCATGAAATTTCTTTCAAATATTTCCTTTTAACTTAACCACATTTGCTAATCCTATTTATGTGAGAAATTAACTGCCATTTTTTTTTTATGGTTATGTTGTTTCAAGAAATGTAAGCAAATACAGAAGAAAAAATGGATTATATTGATTTGATACATTTTATTGCGTTTTATCATTCTGAAAGACATATTGTTGAAAAACTTAAAATTTCAAGAGAACTATACAATTCAACATTAGAAATTTATATTCACTGACTTGGTACCAGCAGTTGGATAACATATAAACAATCAATCCAAACCACAAACATTAATTAATTGTCTTTAATAGAAGCATATACCACCCATCAAGTTATCACAGTCATTGTTGGGATGCTTTTCAATCACACTGTTTGCCTCCCAATCACACTGTTTTGAATTCTCATGTGTTGATTTAGAAAATAAGCTGGCCACCACAAGACTCCGGTAAAACGCTGACGCCCCCCACCCTACCCGCTCCCCTTGCTCCCTCCCCGTCCCCCATTCTGTCAGCAGATTGTTAACAGCCCCCACTGGCGTCTCTCTGGAAAGGTGAATAGAGATGTTGCGAGTCTACGGATCTCTCAATCAATTCTCTCTCTGTCTTTGGGATCCTAGCTCCTAGAAACATTCATTTCTTTGAATAATGGTTTAATGTAAATGGTGAGAAGGAGGCGGAGGTTCATAGTATATGCACCAAGAACTTAGATAGGCAGCCTCAATGTTTGAACAGCAAAATGGTTCTCATAAAAAATTATCATCTTTGATTGATGGTATTAGAAAAAAAGGTCATCATCTTAGAGACGAAACCCCCAGTATACTAACGTTTCAATGTCTTTGGATCCAAATCCAAATCCAAGGTACCTAATGATGGAAAATGAAAATTAATGATTCTTGCTGTAAAGTGATTTTTATAAATCTTTCAATGGAGGTGATGACAAATTATTTAGTAACTAACTTTTAAACAAAGTAAACCGTAAAGGCAGTATAAACCTTTGAACTAACAATATCATTTGTCAAAATAAATAAAACTGGCAAATGAATAAATGCGTCACTATTAACGGTAAAAAACCGCAGTGTTTGGTTAACAAATCATACTCAAAGAATCAAAAAGTATTTCTCAGATTTTTAAGTTCGTAGGCCTTTTCTGAACTCTTGCCGAAAAACGAGACTGACAGTTCAATGTCTAGCATATCATTTATCATACGTGATAAGAGATGTTTTGGTGTATGAATGTCAAATTGGTAACAAACATGTTATTGACAATAAATAAATTCTAAAATTAATTTAATGTTTCTTCCCAAGGACAATTGTTATTCTTGGTAAAATTTCAATACCAATCCATTCATATTTCCAACAATTTTGCATATCGTTGATTTGCATTTTAATAATGTAGTTAAAATGTAAGCAATTGTGGGATGGGATTTTCACTAAGGCACCTTACCGAATGTATATATGAAAATTATTTCTTATTAAAATTTTAAACGTCATAGGAATTTTGAGACTAGATCACTACATCACAATTACAGAGATAGTGGCACCCAATGTCACACACGTAACAATTCCAGACACAAACTTTTTAGAAAGTATGCTTTGCAAAATTGGTTGTCTATTTCAATGAATTCTATCACTAACGTAAGAACCGCCTACCACGCTATTTTTGGACAGCGACAACATTCATGGACAACCTTAACAATTTCACAATCTTGTTGAACTCATACAGAACCCAACAAAACTCTTTTTCATACATTCAATTACCGCAATGGGAAAATAGTATACTCTTTAATAGCAAATAATAAGAATTCAAAACATTTTTCAATTAAAAATGATTACGAAAGTTTTATCCTAGTATATGCAAATTCTTCAATTGGTCTTCATCAATTCATTCTCTGTAAAATTAACAGTACATTGATCATACAACACTTAGTGAAAATCCAGATTTTATCTCTTATTACAAATTTTATCAATTTAATAATTAATGTCAAATCAGGGGTCAAACGAGTGGACACTCACGACTATGGCTTATGTAGAAGTTAAAATCAAGAACGGAAATGGAGCTGAGAAAAATCTGGAGACCACCTCAATTTTGATCTGAATTCGATGAAGGAAGCACCGGTTCTGTAATTACATTTGCGGGGGACGAAGACTGGCGCTTTCCAAAAGTCATGTTTTGAGAGACAACAGTGGGGTACTCTCGAAGAAACCCGAGAATCTCGTGCAAAATCTACAGGGACCGGCCTTTCAGCAAGCAAAACTTCAAAGGGCGTTTCGGATACGAATACGGATTCTAACGAAAAACATGTCAACGCTTTGGGATCAGCGAATGTTCGGATCTCTTTCTGTGTCATTTAAAAGATACTTTTGTATTTATGGCTCGAGTGCAGATGCGTCGTGGGTATAGTTTGTAGTTCGGGGTGAAAATTGATAAACGATCATATTGATAGAAATGAGGTAGTTTTATAGATGACTGGCATGTGAATAGTGCTTTTGGTTTGGTTTTTTGAGAGTAAAGAACTTCGTTAAGGTAAATTGAAATGTCTCGCATATAAGATTTCCGTTTGGCAAGTTTCGAATTTAAAATAAAGTGTATGATTTGCGTTTGGAGCTCTTTAAAGCACAGAGTAAAGCATTTTCGCACGCATGGCCAGTTCCAATAACAGGCTAATTAGCCCTTGCAGCATTTACCCAATCTATCTGTCCTTGCCTTCTACGGCTCCTGCGACGGATCTCGATAATCGGATGACAAATCTAAAGGGAACTGCAGCTTTTAGCCGAAGAGGGCGCTGCATTATATCACGAAATTTGTCGTTAACAGCAAGGTTTAAATTTGCCAGTGATTGAGACTGGCGCAACTTAAAGCAATGTGGGGGGAGATGAGAGTAAAGAAGTTCTAATTTACTCTAAAATCCAAGTATACATGTATCTTCCCCTCCTTTTTAACCATTATTGTAATCTTTTCCCCCACCAAACAGGGAGGTTGGAATGTTCAATATATACAGCTGCATACCGAAAGTTTGTTCACTTACCGCTGAATCGTAATGCAAATATCATGTAATATGGGTTTCGTTTCAACGTCAATAGAATAACTTCAGCAAAACTGACAATGGATCACCCACAGTCAGTGTGTGAAATAGCCATTCTTGAACTCTTTTTGGTATCGTCTTCTAATTTTGGCGTATTGATATAGACAGAAGAGGTCGCAATTTTGAAATTTCGATTTCGTTAAATTTCAAATAAAATGTTCCATATCGACTCTCTGAGATTAAAATCAAGATAATCACATTGACTTTGTGGTAAGGAACAAATGTGACTAATTTTTTAAGGAAGTCGATAACTTATAACGGATATTATGGATAAAAATAAAAATAGTTGTTTTCGGAATTTTAAACCCCTGGTCAATTCAATGACATGCCAAAACTGCTGCGGGTAATTGTGCCGTACGATAAACATTTGCCTTAAAGAAGAATGGATCTGCATATGTGTATTGAAAATTCAATAATTTACGTTTCTTTTTCGCAACGCTACGATACCTCAAAGGCATCTCAAATAACATGATATTTGCACTAGTATATTCAGGTATGTGAACAAACTTTTGGCATGCAGCTGTAGACACACCATGCCTTCCCTTACGGTGGAAATTTTGTGTTATCTTAGTAAATCTTCATGACAAATTTGGTTATCTGAGTCGGCGTATTATTTGTCAATTTTCCCAGAATTATTTCTGAAAGTAACCAACTCATTTGCATCCCCTTGCGCTACATATGTGAGCTGATTGGTATACGATATACCTGCGATATTCACTCAACACACACTTGTTACGTGCAATTCTAATTTATTTCTATTTGGCTAGTTTCATATACCGCAACATAGAGTAGAATGATATTATCTCTGAACGATTAAAAAGCTAAAAGATAAAGTCTAAGATCTTTAAATAGAAATGGGAATATCGGTAAAACTTTTAATGACAAATATAATAGGACAAATATATTTTTTAATTAGTCATTCAAGAAAGCTCTGCGATATAATAACAACTTTATGATTGAATAAATGGAACACATACACAACAAATTCCAAGCACCTTATAAAAGTATTAAATGTTTTTGCACGAGTGTAAACATTTCGTAGAAAATATTTGACCCTTGAGATGAAAGTTTTTTCAGAATTGTATTCTCCAAAGTTTACCTTATAAGCTTAAACATGTGTTTATTTGCACGTATTTCAGAATGAATGGGTTATAGGAAAGCGCTGCATTGTGGAAGTGGCATAGGGTTAACGTTCACCCTTCAATAGAGAAATCGACCTGTCATTGGAACTACTTGTGTCAAAACACCAAGTGTATTTGTTAAGAAATTATTTACACGTCTTTTTTACCAATTTGTAAACAATGTAGTTAAACATATACAAGAAATCACTATGCCAATAATGCATACATCCACCTTAGCATGCCTTCTACTTCCTTTGACAAATATTCTGTACATTTGGTAAACTATACAGTCTTAAAACTAGCTTTTACTTATCTAATAGTTTCAAAACAAATAAAAAAGTTTTATTTTTCCACAACATTGGATTTCACCCACATGTGCTAGAAATATGGAAAAACTTATTCAGCTGGCTTTCACGTTTCCTCTTAAACCACACAAATTGACGGAATTTCATCCTTTTTTCACGACCGCTGAGAACCCAATCCTTGTTTTGTATAACCCGCCACCCGTCACGATAGTAAGACAGTTTTGGATGGTAACCCCACATGGACTGTCATGTGGCAAAATAATTCCTATAAACATAGTCTGGGATTGTTTTCGAAATTGTGAATTTTTCTTTTTTGAAATTGAGAACTACTCGGTTTTTTAATCAAATTACTAATATTTGGTTTTCATTTTTCGAAACTGAAAATTTTCCCTCTCTTAAACATTTAAAACTTTGAATAATCATGATTCTCTACTGATTATTTCATTGATGGATGTACACTCATTATTGTTCATGAATAGTTCATGGATGTCTTCAAATATCTCCTTGTCGTTTCAAACTTTGTAGTTCTTTCAGCTATTATTTATAAATTATACAGGCAGAATAAAAGCATTGTTTACGTCCGTTCCATTACAGAAATCAAAAACGTCTTCCTTGTTGTTACCAAACAAATAACATATAAAACAAAAACCAGATTAACATGTTACGAAATTGGGAATGCATGGGAATTTAGTCATAAAACAAAATAAATGTGAATATCTGATTGAAATCCCTTTTTAAAACTTTACTCAAAGGCACCGTCGTTTTGGTTATTTATATGTGAGCTAAAAGATGTGCAATTTTGTGCTTAATTGAAAACTTTTCATTGTTTATACGAATTGGTCCCCTTTAAGATTGAATATATGTTAGGACATCAACACATGAACAAATACTATATGTTAATATTTAGCAGGACTAGGTAATCATACCAAAGGACGTATACATATCCTTGTGGTTCGAGTACATGACTTTTTTTAAGTCTTAGTTGACAAATTCCTTCATTTCTAAATGTCTCCTTCTGTGAATGTGCAGTATATTTTGTCATATTGCCAAACAGTAGCAACCAAAATGTTACCCTTTGTAAGATATTGTAACTACATGTACACTGTCTTATGATAATGTATTAAATGTGAAAGCAGGAACGTTTCGAATTTCATTATTAATAAAATACACTGCTAGAAACGCTCTTTAAAAGTTTTGGAAGTAGAAACAATTTGCATTTATCTCATTACACCCTTATAATTGTGAACAATACTAAAATTTAGTCTATGAAAGTTTTTGATAATTTACTGTTCCTTCATCCATATTTTTGTCTTTGGGCTCCTTATTTCATATAGACTTGCTGAATGTGGACCTAGACTGTATAAAAGGCTCCTTTATATACACAGTCATGAAGCAGGACTATTGGTGAACATGCATGTTTCCTGTTGATCTGAAAATCTCCGAAGATTTAAAATCTTGTTTCACTTCACTTATCTTAATTTGTAGATCTACAGTATTTTCCAACAAAATATTGTATACCACCGAAACAAGCTGTTACATTTGGCAAACAAACATATAGCAAATGCTAAAGACACCTTCGAGATCTCGCGAGAGGACGCACACCCAAAATCTTGCCGCCATCTTGATAGGTAAAAAGGAACGAAAATAAAACCGATATCTTCCATAGTCTCCAATGCTCGGCGCATCTTTAAATCAGACATCCGCGTCACGTGGTCTATCAACTGTGGTAGAAATTCATCCCATCTTCTTCCTCTACTAAAAGAGTGTACTTTTTCCCATAGAGGCACTTTCCATCTACTATATTGCTCATCTCTATGAATTTTTCTTTTTTTTATCACTATCCAAGGTTCGAAAAATAGAAAAGAATATGATTACAAATGTAAAATGGTTTGAAATGAAAATTCTTCATAGCTAGGAAATGGTACATGACAAATTTTTGCTTAACTGGTTGATATCGGACGACTGTACGTGATTATATACTGAGATTTGGTCTTCGCCAGGGGCACGTTATGAGCTAGAGTTTATTCTTCATATATTTGTACACTATTTTTTCATATGAATAAAAATTACCCTTTTACATATGGCATACAACACGACTTCACCGTGTATTCTGAACATCAACATATTCATCAATTAAAATGTCGATATTAAATGGTTATCAACTATATTTATTTCAAAGAGTTTTAAAATGAATTAGTTAATGCAGTGTTAAATTACAGAAAACGCTAAGTGTTTTGGATATTTATATAGAAGTTTGTTTTTTTTATAAAGGGTTTAATACAGTTAGACCGGTAACTACAGTTCACAAATATATGATGGACCAACCTTTTTACATACTTGCTAGAAAACATTATTTTAGATACAAAATCTTAGTTTTGTTATTTAAATGCATGTGACATAATATTATTAGAAACTTAACTCTCAATTTAATGATATAGGCGATAAAGTCCCGAAAAGCCTACAAGCAAAATGCGAATAAGGATAAACATTTATCTTAGTTTTTTTCTTTTCTCTCCAAGAAAAAGCTCTTATGTATGATGTATTTTTCTATGCAACAAGTTCGCCAAAAGGAGTAAAGTAGAGTTTTCCTTTCTTAAACCTACACTTGTTCACAGAGTCAAAGATGTTTTCACAAACTTTACTCTATATCAAAGTCTGGCTGCTGTGTAGGTATTGACAATATTTCTCTTCGCTTCAATGTTTCCGTATGTAACAGCTTTCTGACATAATAATTCCTCGCCGATATGTAAGTAAATAAACCGAATACCGAATTCTGTTATACTTGAGGCATGGTTTCAAGAAGTAGGAATATCATATACAGGGAACAAAGGAAGAAGGATGAAACAGATAGTTGAAAAATGCAATACTTCCTTTAACATTAACTCATCTTCCACTGCACCTGCATCCGCCGTGCCACCTGTGATGCACCCTCCCCCTGCAGTCGCTCTTCCTTTATCCTCCCCTAGCAAGATGATGAATTGCCACCATGGAGAACACCGCTCGAATATGAAAGAAAAAATGGGGTGGGAGCTAATTTAGATTTCAGAGCTTTGACAAATTGTATATGGCTGTCTAGGAGGATAATTCAGAAAACATGAGTATGATGCTGTGCCGACTCACATGTGGCCCCCAGATGCTTCCACCATGACTCCACTGCTTAGTGTGGAACATCCATGGTCTATGCAAAAAATATTTTTTTCTTTCCTTATAAATTATTACATGCTTTAATTTGGCGAGTCTCGTTTACAACATTACATGATTCTACATGAGAGATATATCAGACTGAATTTTGGTAACTCATTTTCCTTGATGGAGGTGAATTGCTTTCTAGATTATTTCACTTATATCACGGCTGTTCGTATTACTATTTTAGGGAGAACGCCCGCAACACCATTGTGGATGTGCATCGAAATAAAACTTGCGAGCATCGGCTGGAACTAGCGAACCATAGGCGGTACTGCGTTGAAATTCAGTGAAGCATTGCACCCAAATCTTACTGCGTATAGAACAGTTCTCTACTTCAGACAAAGTTGCGGAGGCCATGGCTGGATTCGAACCCCTGACATCTTGATCCGAAGTTGAACCACTGCGATATCCCGCCCTCTTGATATAAAGAGAGGATGCCTCGTGATTCAGTCGCAATCATGTATCGCTGTAGTTGTAATAATAAACTAACATTCAATTTTTAAAAAAACCAACAAATTCTAAGCAAAGAAGTATTTTAAAAAACCAGTGACACAGATGCCATAATATTCAATGTTGCATAAACGGTGTCAGACTCTTAGCTTCGTATATTCGTAATTTGAAAGGAATCAATGGATATGAGCTTATTCTGTTGAAAAATTCTTAAATCTATACAGTCACCTCATCTTGCAACTTTTGAAAAGGCACGTGACCTAGGTAATATAATCGATATCCGTTGATGTTATGAAAAAATCCTAAAATTGTTAAAGTTAATAGAACAAGAACATGAGCATACGTTAAAATGGACAAAAAGTGGGTTACAGATACCCTCGTTAGAAAATTGCCATCTTCCCTGCATTTCCATTGATAACATGTTGTCACAATACTACTTGATGGTAGGATATAAGACAACCCAAGAACAGAAGAAAGCAGTGGTTCTTGGCAGATATTGCCCAGCTTTAGACCAACGTACTCGTATATATTATGTCGGTGACAACATTGAATTGTTATCAAATTGTAAACCTTAACAATGATCGTTAACTCTCAAGGTTTGTCACCAATTGCACATTTCTTTGATGCTTCACAAAAACGTTATAGAGAACTACACCTTCCCGCGGAAGAAGATGAATTGAAGAGCGTTTTACATGAGAACTGATGCCGCGTCAATTTTCGTCATCAAACGTTTTTCACTTTCAATCAGTGTGTTATGGGATATAATGAAGCACGAATTCAAACCGAAAATGTACACATTTTATGAGTTAAAAGACGTAAGAGGCTTAAAACATTAATATCAACATATGCATAATCAGAATTTTGACGTCTGTTGACTTTCGATTGCTGAAGTGGTGTCAATTTTCTATCTTTTTTTGTTGTTTTTATACAATCTGATCACATCTTCCTTCTGATCGTCAGTTTAAACTATCTTTCTTGATGCCACGTCTATTGATGCCACGTCTACAGATGCCACGTCTACTGATGCCACGTCTACTGATGCCACGTCTATTGATGCCACGTCTACAGATGCCACGTCTACTGATGTCACGTCTACTGATGCCATGTCTACTGATGCCACGTCTACTGATGCCATGTCTACTGATGTCACGTCTACAGATGCCACGTCTACTGATGCCACGTCTATTGATGTCACGTCTACAGATGCCACGTCTACTGATGTCACGTCTACTGATGCCACGTCTACAGATGCCACGTCTATTGCTGTATCTGGCACTGCCGCTTCAAAACAACTATTGCTGGTACTACTTCAACTTCTACTTCTACTTCTTCTACTAAAACTGTTATGGTAATAGTAAAATAATTGGCAGAATTGTAACAAGAGAATATGCGAACATATAAAAGACGGGACAGACTTCAGCCCCGATTTTAGCAGTTAAAACTCAATTTGGTGTGACATACATTTATGGTCTAGTATGTAAAACAATTCAATGTGTTTTCAATGTGTTGTATAAGGGATAATTAATTTTAACCAAAGAATAGGGATGTGATTTAATACATCGCCAGATGACTTAAAAAGGAGCTTACATGTATGTCTTCTTTAATAACTCACATTTAGTAAACATTGTAACACGAACTATAGAGGGAATATATAAAAAGTCCCGAAACCTACTCTTTGAGAAACGAATTGTTGTTTTCTATTGAAATGTCAACGTCAGGTTTGCATTTAAGGTTGCATTGTCCATTTATGTGTGACGAAGATGAAACGATTTGTTTGAAATATGAGATTTCAATAAAACCATTTTTATTTGTGGCAAATGTCTTTCACCTGTTTGAGTATATTGGTAAACTTATATTCTCAATAATAAACCTGCTGTCCTGTTATATTTTTCATTACTGTAATCATTCTATTAAAAACACTGTAGCACATTTTTATGTATTCAATGTGCTCTAATTTTCTAATTATATATAATTTTATTCAAAGCTAAGAGAAATAGTACAGATGAAACATTTTCACTGCAATGTGACGAACAATTAATACGTATCAAATCAAACAACCACAGTCAATGGAATTATATTTTCAGCCAAGAACATTAATACAGTATCTATTAGTTCACATCAGTCTTACCATTTTATAGAAAAAGAGAACATTAAAATTCACAAGGAGACTGAATGGAGACTCGAACACACATTTTACACCTGATACAATTACACTCTCTTACTCAACTGTCTATGTTCCACAGTTCCTACACGCTACACTAATCTATACAGCACCCAAAATCTTCTTTCTTTGCAAAATCATCATCATTTTCCCCTTATTTTCGATTCAAAATCATAAAAGTTTGTTTTCTTGTATATTACATGTTGCTCAAGGCAACTGGAGCATAGGGTACTGCCTTCTTTTTGTTCGTTCCTTCTGTGAAAAAACTTGTTACAAATGAGGCTTAGAACTCAATGGTACGGAAGATGTTTCCCCAGTAGAGCCATTTAATATAAATACCTGACTTTCACAGACCTGAATATCCTTGTTACCTTGATACTGACGTCTTTCATGCATCCTGTCATCACATTATTCAAACAATAGTGCATGCTATGTTTCTGTCACGTATATGACATGCTAAACTTGATTAAGAAAATTTATATTTGATTTGTGGGTTTATGAAATTTTAGAATGCGTTTTTAAAATTACAATTGAAATACAGTACGCTAATACATATTGGCCAAATTTTCATTTTCATGACAATTTTTGCAATAAATTCACAAACAAATGCCCGATCGAGTATAGTTTCCTCAATTTTTCTCAGATTCCCTTGCGCGATTGAACAAAACAAGTTATCTGCAAGTCCTTGTCTGTATACTACACCTACATTATATTATTGATATTTCTCATATTTATTATATCTTCTACTTGATTCGTTAATTTCGTTTCGTCTTTCGTCATCAAAGCGCAACAGAATTATAAGAACACTCTTCCTTTATTCTGGTCCCCTATTTCTCGTCGGCTTTCTATGCACCAATGTTTTCCTTGACTTTCTCACAGAAACTGTACAAGAAATGTGATTGTCAAAAATTACCACAACCATTTCCTCAAGTCCTCAAAAGCCAATTGTTCCATTTCCAATATTTTGCTCTGCTCTCCACTGATTTCTCTCCTTTTTCAATAGTAATTGTTATACTTTTCAACAATTGGTTGTCCTATAAATGAACAAATGAATGTACCATCTAACACCACGTTTCGGATTTTTCCTCCTATGTTCTTGAGTGAACATCAAATTTATTTTTGTGTGAAATGTTTCATAAAGCATGTGAATTGGAAAATGGAAATGATTCCTTTCTCCTACAGCATCACCTTTGCTTTATGTGCTCGATATTCTACAATTAGATGTACGTGTCCTGAATTTCCCTAACATGTTCTGTCATTTGTTCCTACATTTTCCAATTTTTTATTTATCAAATACACAGCAGCACAGTCCCAAAGTTGTTTCTACTTTTACAAATTTCTTTAGTTAAAAAATATATACATCAGAACAGTTCCCAACAAACCCCTTGTTATATGTGTTGTTTCTACATTTATAAATTACCTTAGTTAAAAGATATATAAATCAGAACAGTTCCCAACAACCCCCTTGTTATATGTGTTGTTTCTACATTTATAAATTACCTTAGTTAAAAGATATATAAATCAGAACAGTTCCCAACAACCCCCTTGTTATATGTGTTGTTTCTACATTTATAAATTTCCTTAGTTAAAAAATACATACATCAGAACAGTCCCCAACAACCCCCTTGTTATATATGAGTTGTTTCTACATTTATAAATTTCATTAGTTAAAAAATATATACATCAGAACAGTTCCCAACAACCCCCTTGTTATATGTGTTGTTTCTAAATTTATCGATTTCGTTAGATAAAAAATATGTACATCAGAACAGTCCCCAACAACCCCCTTGTTAAATGTGTTGTTTTGAAATTTATCGATTTTGTTAGATAAAAAATATATACATCAGAACAGTTCCCAACAACCCCCTTGTTATATGTGTTGTTTCTACATTTATAAATTTCCTTAGTTAAAAAAATATACATCAGAACAGTCCCCAACAACCCCCTTGTTATATATGAGTTGTTTCTACATTTATAAATTTCATTAGTTAAAAAATATATACATCCGAACAGTTCCCAACAACCCCCTTGTTATATGTGTTGTTTCTACATTTATAAATTTCATTAGTTAAAAAATATATACATCAGAACAGTTCCCAACAACCCCCTTGTTATATGTGTTGTTTCTAAATTTATCGATTTCGTTAGATAAAAAATATGTACATCAGAACAGTCCCCAACAACCCCCTTGTTAAATGTGTTGTTTTGAAATTTATCGATTTTGTTAGATAAAAAATATATACATCAGAACAGTTCCCAACAACCCCCTTGTTATATGTGTTGTTTCTACATTTATAAATTTCATTAGTTAAAAAAATATATACATCAGAACAGTCCCCAACAACCCCCTTGTTATATATGAGTTGTTTCTACATTTATAAATTTCATTAGTTAAAAAATATATACATCCGAACAGTTCCCAACAACCCCCTTGTTATATGTGAGTTGTTTCTACATTTATAAATTTCATTAGTTAAAACATATATACATCAGAACAGTCCCCAACAACCCCCTTGTTATATGTGTTGTTTCTACATTTATAAATTTCATTAGTTAAAAAATATATACATCAGAACAGTTCCCAACAACCCCCTTGTTATATGTGAGTTGTTTCTACATTTATAAATTTCATTAGTTAAAACATATATACATCAGAACAGTCCCCAACAACCCCCTTGTTATATGTGTTGTTTCTACATTTATAAATTTCATTAGTTAAAAAATATATACATCCGAACAGTCCCCAACAACCCTCTTGTTATATGAGTTGTTTCGAAATTTATCAATTTCTTTAGTTTATCAAATATACAGAAGAACAGTCCCAAACAAACCCCTAGTAATATGACTTGTTTCTACATTTATAATTTTCTTTAGTTTATCAAATATACAGAACAGTCCCCAACAACCCATTCCCCCAAGTGTGGACTATAGTGAATGTTCTCGCTAGGCCCATCTACTCCAGTATTGTGAGGGGGATGGAGAGCTCACTCGAGTTTAGGAGGACATTACTGGGCTCGCGTTACCCCTGATGATGATGAGCCGCTGCTATGTTAGAACCAGATTCACACAGAAGTCCTAGGAATGCACACAACGCTCGTAAAACCACCAATCGCCAGGGACGTAGCTCCAAGCTAGGGAAACCGACTATAAAAAGTATCAGAGAAATATGAAAGGGAAATCAATGGTTGATATGAACAATTTCTATGCCCCCAGCAGGGGAAATTGACTGCAAAATGTATAAGGAAAGTAAGAAAGGGAAAATTTTGGTTTATTCCAGCCATGTCTTAGCCAAGAAACTAAAGAAAATGTGTAATAAAAAGACAAAACTAATTGAAATTAACCAGAAGGAGTAACTCTTGAACCTGAGGAATTTCATAGCCCAAAGCATAAGTAGCCTTCTTATAGAAGTATAAAAAATTTATTAATGAGAAATCATCACTTGATTTGAAAGATAATTTACTCACTGGGGGTGGTAAAAAACAAAATGTATATCAACAGCCATGAAAAGGTTACCATTATTACAAAATTGAGAATAAGAACTATTTATATTTGAAAAAAATACTTCAGCTCTAAACAGTGGATAGTGCACAATACAATCAGAAAACCAAGAGGTGAAATTCCTTCCTAACACAACAGCAATCCGCTACTACTTAAAAGAAATACTTAAATATCTGAGTATCAGATAAATCAGAAAGGGCATATGCAAGCCTTTAAAGAAAGCCATTGTAAGAAAATCAAATACCATTAACAAAATTACAACAGAAAAACAGAAAAAGAAGCCAATGTCAAAAGTGCATCATATAGATTTTATACAAGCAATGATCCTGCTCCAAAATGTACAAATCACAACATTTAAACTAATTAGGAAAAAGAATTATTGTTCACTTTAGCTTATCAAAGACTATCAGAAAACTAGGGAAATCAAGCAAAGTAAGTGCTTTGATAAGATATACTATAAGACTTTGCAGTTGATTGATAGAATAAACATACAAATTGAATTAACATTAAGATAAGTTAAATGAAAGGAATATTTATTTCATATAACACATAAAATTTAAATGAATGTAGAATTTTTAAAATTGAATTTGGTAAAATGCATCAAGCTACCCGTTTAGGTAAAGTTTATTGATTCAGTATTTCAGGAAGGGTAAAGGTGATAAACCAACTTTATAAAAATTATCATAGCATTATTTCGCATGGTTGAAATTATAAGCTTCATTTAAATTCTATTCTTAATGATAAAAACATACTTGAAACAATTCGGACTTTCAAAATGTTCTCAAAACTCAACGATCAAAATTAAAAGATACGATTAACATTGATACACACAGAAAGTGTAAATCAATCCGGAGATAAATGTAGTGTAATAACACACTCATCGTTAAAGGGTTTTCTCATAGTTTGTATACTTCTGTAGATATTTACATAATATATTTCATGCAAAAACAAATAGTTCAGGTTATATCACAATAATAAAACAAACTGTTTTTAAAACAATCGAAATTTGTTGTAAACAGTGAGCGGAAGCATGCACCGTATGCCTAGAAATCTGCTTCCTAGCGACACCCTATCACCCCACAGCCAGTGTATTCCTCCGCCAAGAAAATAAGCCTTCGCTTCCAAACATTCGCATGTGATTGGTATTCCTCCAGAACCGCTTTCTGACAAACTGCAGACGACAGACTGCCTTCCCGCTTCTGCACATGCGCATGGCGGTCTATTTGTGACCCTTTTTCACACCGTGTGTCACACTGAATTCATCGGCACTAAATGTTAATCTACCTTTTGGATGGATGTTTACAGCGTGTCGTCCCGCCGTCTGTGAAAGAGTGGTGATCAACTTTTGTTTTATAGTAACCTCAGGATTTTGTTTAGTCTTCTTTCGGGAAGCGTCGCTTTTGTGGGATATCGTTAAATCTGGATACGCATAATTTGCGCTTTTATTGATAATTCGCAAAACAGGTTTGTGTAGTAAAAGAAACAGAGTCGTCTCAACCACTGAAAGAATTTTGAAGTTTCTTTCACACATTTAATCACAGAACAAACAAAGAATAATTCATATGTTGTTACACCATTGCATAAGACAAACGATGAGGATGCAGCGGAGAAGTACCACATGTCATATATGACTCGGCGTGTCCTATACCTGCAGCAATATCCCAGGTATCTCAAACTTGTCATTCAGAAGAGGATAAACAGTGAACTATAAAGGCTAATTTTGACTTGTGAAATTTCCCTCAGGGGTATCAAAGCAAAACCAAAGCATGGAGCAACGAATGTACGGAATGAACGCCCCAGCGTTACACCACTATTCCCATAACTTCCCCAGCTCATACGGACTCTCTCAGACATTTCCAAGACAAACTGCCTTCTCTTCCATGTATGGAACCGGGAATTTCACGGGTAGTGGATTCAGCTACCCGTCACAGTCCAGTGAATGGGGTTTCTCATCCCCATCTTCAAATTTTGGCATGAACGGACCATTAAGCAGTGCAACATCAAATTTGCTTTCCAGTCGAGAAAGTGGAGACTATTTCTACCAGGGTGGGGTGCAGGTATCAGGGGGGTTGGGGGGTATGTCTGGGTCCAGGGGTCTGGTACCTGGGGGGTCACCCTACTGTGATGTGGCCAACTCCTACAGTCCCCCCTTCTCCTCCTCCCCCTCCCAGAGCGTCAGCTCCTCACCTGGTTCCACGGATTCCGACAAGAACAGGTGTTCAGGTAAGTCTTGCTACAAACATTATTATAGGATTTAATCAAGATTCAACTAAAAAATAGTGTTTTAAAACGTTAACATCACCTCATACAAGATAAAGATTTCAAATAAGCTAAATCTATGATCTTCTGAACATATCTTACATTATTTTTTAACAAATCTTTCGTATTTATTTATTCTGCTGGCATTATTTTGAATTGCAACCAAAGTTTTGAATATTCTATTAACATTACTATCAATATGTTAAATCTGAAGAACCAAACATGGTAGACACCGGCTTAACGTAATCATATACAGAAAATATAACGACAACTATAAAATAAAATAAAATTAAATTAACTATCAGATGTGATTGTGTTAACTATTTTCTTAAAATTTTGTCTCTTTCAAATTTACAATCACCTGCTTAAATAACTGAGCAACATACTGTTATTTCTGCCATTAACTTTTGTGCATTACTGTTTTTTCATCAAATGTATATTAACTTATAATACCGTTAAGACTTTAACATGAGTGATGATACCTGATAGAAAATATTTTATCTTATAAAGGGGTTATACTGTAGTGATGATTAAAGGTATATCTGATTTGATGTCGATCCTAGCGGCTATTAACATTTGAAAACATAAAGCGTGATTGTGCTTTTGAAGGCTGTCAGTTTCCAACTTTTAAGCTATGAAAAATCATTTTGGAATTACGCCGATGAATAATAACGAAATGTGAAACTAAATAAGCGTTGTGCCATTAGGTCGAAATGAGTCTCCTCTTGGTTAAAATAAAAATTTCGATACAGAAATATGTCATATATAGTAAAAACATCATATTCTTATAATTATTTTATGACAAATAGCTCAAAATAAAATAAAATTTCTTTGGTTTCAAAATTAGAAAATTTAAAATGGTTTTGATCTTAGATCAGAAAAAGCTGTTCAACTGAACGGTACGTGTGAGTAATGGCTATTTTAAAGGATTTATAGATTATACACATATCTGAAATTATCGATGACATGGATGGCCACCTTTGAGTTTCGTTGATTACCGACAGTATGAATAAGTTGACAGTGTAGCTACTTTAGAGAGTTCTAATTTATTAAATCTTTCTGAGGGAAATATTTCAATTGATCTGCCAAACTGTCTTTTAATAAGTTCTCTCATTTATTAATTTCTCCAAACATTCACTTTCGTTACATTTAATGTACTAATCTTAAAAAGAATTAACTTGTAATAAAAGATAAATTAAATCAAAATTTTGTATAAAAATTTTACATTGAGACATTGTTTCGTTAACTTTCAAGACTATTCAAATATACGATATACAAGTTCTAAATTAGTATTATTCATCAACCAAGCTATATATAAATCAAATCAAATCATAGGATGTGATAAAATTCGCCGGCATGTAAAAAATATGGCAAAAATAAATTTCATATGACATCACATTGCGATTTATGATTATTTTAATAACAAGAAACTCCAAACATTGTTGGTTGATGCAATGTTAGAAATGCATCATATAAAACCAACTATAGAATGCTGGTATCATTTAATCAAATATACGTTAAAATGGGACATATTATTATGATTAGGTGTTTTTTCTAAAACAAAAGATTAAATAATCATCATAAGATCAATATCCTTATTCTTTAGGACAAGATTTTGGAAATAGTCCTAACCATCAATAAAAGAAATACTGTGAGAAAAATAAGTATATGATCATATGATTTAAAAACAATATGACATTGAAGATTAATGTTTCGAAAATTCATTGGACGTAAATATACTTTTAATAACATATTTGTTATGTCGATTATCGCTTTCTCATTCCGTTCCAATGTTACTTATCTCTCGTTTGATATTTTCAAAAACACTTTTTTAGTATTTCGTTACATTTCAAAACGAAATGTTGAAATTGCAATTACGTATATCATTTCAATTAATTGGTATATCATGCAGAGCGCTTGGCACGTGACTTCAAGTGAGCTGAATGTATATTATCTATTTCCCTGCATATCTAACGCTGCGGTTTGTGAAATCTTCTCCATGATATCAACAGAAGGTAGGAGGGCGGGGTTTCCTCTGTTATCTTAATTAGCAATTAACCAGAAGGACATTTACCACTGAAGCGTTTCCCAGACGTCACGTGATCTCAACAATTGTCACGATTACCTTTCAGAGATTTAGACTATAATATTTTCACCATATGATCATCAAAATGTTAAATGCAGGGTTATCGGAGATGAAATTTTGGTTACATATAGTTTTATCATGTAGTTTTTTATTTGTCTTCTTTCTGAATGAATGTTATAAGACTTCACGTTGAAATAAGTCTAATTGTTATAGAACAATTTATATGTTGTTATCTTTTCTCACATCTCATTTTCTAAAACATTTTGGATATTAAAACAATTATGTTGAATGTGTGATTCAAACAAAGGTTTTGAATAATATTATATGCAATGCATATTTGCAGAACGAAATGTTAGTTTACATTTAATTTTCAGTTACACCTACGAGCTGATTTAGTCATTGTAGTTTATACATGTTAATTAAATTTTCATCCAAAGTAGTGATTATCAAGAAACGTTCGAATTGTCACTTGTAACAAACGTTCGAATCTATTATAAGTAAAGAGGTGTACATTGTTAAAACTATCAATATCTTGTTGATATTAAACCTTTTAATGTCAATAACAAGAGAAAAAGCAAGATTTTGTAACTGTAAAGTTTAGATACTGATAAGTAACAAAAATCTTAAACATTCAGCAGTGAGCACGTTTGAAACTTCAGAAGAACAATCAAGTGTGCAATTGAGTAGTACCGGACGTTTACAAACTGTGAAGTTTAAAAAATTTCAAAAGTTTTAAAATCAAGTATGAAATAAGTTGTGATAAACGTTTAGAATTTAAATGTTTAGATATAGAGTAGAAACGAACTGTAGAATTAGAGTAGAAACTACAAGAACTCAGTTCAAGAAGCCTCACGAACTATTCGGGTAAGAAACATTCAAATGTACATCAATAACAGTCAGTTTATATATGTTCGTTTAATTCATAAAGTACATTCGAAAGCTTTAACATATTTATATGAGATATTTCCATGTTCTAAATTCATATCAGTGAATGAAATTGTTAACATGAGACGCAATCCACTGTGTTCTATATGAAACCTGACGTTATTCCTAATTGGTAGCTAAGAACTATATAAACCTAGAAATGTCTGTTTGATGGGTATTTGAATGATGTTCTTCACGAAATAGCAAATTGATCCTTGGATTTTTTGTTTCAACAAATCTAGTAACACTAAATAGTTTCTTATGGTCAATGTTCAATAAGTGTCCCTCGTTTATGTCAAAGCGTTGTGTGTATACAGCAAATTAATTATAAGCTTAATCTGTGATTTTGATATTTAGTTAACGTTTCTGAGCTGTATGTCGAGTTCATAAGATTTACATTCAAAAACATATATCAATATCAAATTGTGCAAAAGCTTATAAGAATGTTTAAACGAGTAATAAATTCTTAATAAAAGTAAAAATTGGTAAGAAGTAAGAAAGTTGGTGTATCGGTATTTGGTGTTGCTTTCCTCGGGGAACTGTAGCTCAAACTTTCAAAGTCATATTCCTGAACTCCAAAGTAATACACCATTAGCTGTGAAAATGACAAGTTGGCCGTATACCTGAACCGACGAGTTCTTAAAACGACCTGAAATTATGTCGTCCTAGATGATACAATTGATTCATTATATGTAAAGCAGGCAAACTAAAATCTTCATTTATAATTTTTTTAAACTTTCCTCTGTGGTCAAATTTACCATGAGGTGTAAATCAAGAATTTACAACAGACAATACATTGCAAAATAAGTGTCAATGAAAGTCATATTATCTATCGAGTGTGTATGAATGCTTGGCCTAAGAGAAAAAACAACTGCAGACATCTCTCATTTCGCGAATCTTATCTTTAAAGGCTTATCAAAATTGAATCGTGGGTTTCCCTTGCCCCAAAGCATGACGGGTCATTTGCACACGACCCCTGGTGTCAACTGTTTCTTTATAGCATGGGAGATAATTAAGTTTTAATTGTACAAGTCTCCTATCAGACAAATGCAAGGAATTGCCAAACGTGCGTTCGTCTCTCGAGTAAAGGCAGGATAAGAGATGATTCGGGGAAATAAAAGTTTAATAACCTTCGGCACTGATACGATTGGATACATATCCAAATGAATTCGTCTCTCCTACCAAAACCACCGTTTTATGAGGTAACAAAATGATAAAGTCTTTGGGAGGCGTTTGATGCTTGTTCTAACGTGTGAATGGGTACAGACAGAATGTGACTTAGGCCTGTAATATTGGCGTAATATAATGATGCTTGCAAAAAGATTAACCCATATATCTTTACGAGAGAAATATGATTTGGGGCTCTTACACTTCCTCAAGTAATATCAACCAGTTATGAATTTCTATCAAAGCAGACATCTCAAACTAAACGGGAACTTCTTGTTATGTTGCTGGGAGTGAAATTCATGAACAATAAGGACTTTTTTCCAATATGTTCTTTTAAAGTTTTTACAATAAATGTGTTTTTTAAATAATTTTACAATTCAAGAAAAGGAAAGTATTTTTCTATTTATTGTAAGTAAAGCAAACACTTATTTATGACAAGAAAATCACGACATTCTACCCTTGTTAACGATTTCATTCTTTGATAATTACAATATCACCATAATAGTTTATCTGTTATAAAAATCATTCGAATTTGATACAGGATAGGTTAGCTTCAACAGTTACTGAATCACGTGACCCTAGTTGACCTCCATGACCTCACGCTGCAGGTTCTAACGTAACTCTTTGATCTCAAGTCAAGGGAGATTACTCGTAATTTCGTGGTTGCAAAAATAATTATACGGGCCCCAGATTGTTGGTCTAGCGACTAATTACACAGTTATGTATGCATAAGTAGCCGCTATACGGCAGCCAATGAGGTAATAACTTGAAGCTAAGTAAGCGACTTGGGAAGATTGATATGGCAATATATATATGAATATACCACTCAATGGGATAGTTTACATATGCATCTATACATGAACCGCAAAGTAAATAACTTCAATAAAAAATACTAATGAAACTACAACGATTACTAAATGGCGTTAAATGACATGTTTGTAAAAAATAGTTAAACATCTTAAATAAAAATGTTTCAATATGTATCAGTAGTTTTTGTAGCTATCTGATGTCAAACAATATTTATTTCTAATCCCACATAACCACACTTTATCTATATGGGTTTGTTGAGATGTATATGTTTTAACAACACTGATACCTACTATAGATAAATTTCAATTATCAAATGTCCTGTGAGTTGAACTTACAATTTATTTTTATTTTTATCAATTTCCTTGTAACCATTTCTGAAAACATTACATTTTTATTTATATGGCATGGTGTTGGTTTGATGAATCAAATTCAAAATTGAAAAACCTTTGGGGTTTTTTTTCGTTTTAGAATGTTTCTAAATAAGGATCATTGTGGCATCAAGTTATTTTCTTCTGCACATAAAGTGTTTTATGACGTAAATATTTTAATTGAAGCTTCAAAATATTGTCAAGCCTAATTCTTTGCATAAACTCATTTAAATTTGAATTAATATTGTACTTTTACTATTTCACATCTTTGTAGTTTACCAAGTGCGACGTAAGATAAGAAACTAAACTACAAGTACAGCCATGCTGATGAGGATTGCATGTTGGAAAATGCATATATGTAGGATCTGGTTTAATCAAAACACATTGCTGGATTTTTTTTATCCATTTCAAAATACTTGACGTAGAGTAAGAGTGATATGCACAGGTTCTGAGTGTGCGAAACACATCATTGTCTCCAGGACTGAAGAGTTCTTTACGACCGACTCACTCGCACCTGTTTCTAGATTCCTCCGCATTAGGAAATAGTTCATCCGAGACATGTGCGTGGCTTGGTTGGTAAGAAATGCATCTTTTCAAACCAAGTCCTTCCGATATACCCGTTTCCCCCAAAATGCGGAAGTGTCAGTTTGGGCGGAAATAAAACAGCACTGCTTAAATTTTGCTTCACAAAATATGCTAACACTTTACTTAGACATCATTGCTTTGCATTTTAGAATTAGGTTTCAAAGTAACATTATCTATAAATATTTCAGTGCCGTTATGAATAAAGCAATATTAGAAAATGTTTATAATTGAATAGTATATGTAGCCTCATCCGGGAGAATACAGTTGATATAGGATGTACTATAAAATGAACGTCAATTTTGTGCATCGATAACCTGACATTGCAACATTTCACCCGACAAAACGGCATGTAATACTTCTAAACATTCATCATTATTACTCATGATTATATATATAATTTTATTATTTCTATACATTTAGAAAAAATAAACATTTTTAGAAAAAAAAGTTGATTAACTTATACATAATTTTTCGCACTATTTCGTCAAAACATTGAATAAAGATACATCAAGAAGTTGTTGAATTAAAGTCAAGACACATTTTTTTTGAAACGATGCTTATATAAACATGTTTCTGAATTCGCCCGGGTAATTAGTCTCAAAGCACCCGGAAGTGCGAGCGATATAGTTCATGCTACAAAGGAATGACTTTCTCTCATATCATAATATTCTATTTCACCTGCAGTCTAGCGAGACTAAACATGCTTAATTGGAGGTACTTGGTACAACAGTTTGGATGGCTTATTTACAGCAGGGTGTGTATCCATTCTCTGTGATAAAGGCAACCAACCTGAATTAAAAGTTATCATACAGGATGACAAAAGAATTATACAAGTTTCTCAAAAATAGTCTTATTTTTAGTTAAAATCGTATTGTCACGTTTGGTGTTTTCATTATGCATATAACAAAACAATGTTTTGACAATTGTTAAATTAAATGTAAATCTAATAAGATAAGTAAACTCAGTGGTTTGTTGATTTTTTATATTCTTCACACATCTATTATGATTCTAAATTCTCTTTATTTTGATTTTTTAAAAGGGCTCGAATATTTTATTTTCCCCATTCAGCCGTCTTTTCAGATATTTGATACCATTTACCTTTGTATATACAAATAGTTTCTACACGAAAACTTGAAAACACGATCTCAATGAACTGTAAGATCGCCTTACCATCAACATACCTAAGAGGATTGACAACAATGTTGTTAAATCAATCCTTGCTATTTCTTACTACATGTACTTGTATGCTTTAAAGCTTTCAAACCTTGTACGTGTAAACTCCATTCACAGATACAAATACCTAAGTCATCCACAATCCACTATAAGTGGAGTTTAATCCCTCTTCCTGAGCGTTGACTCCCTGTGTAATTTGATCAAATCCATAAGTTATTGTTTTGTGGAAGGCATGACATTATTGGCGCATTCCTATCCATGAAATACCCTTGATTGAACTAATACAGAGAAATGAAGCCACACCAACAATTTGTGTCAATCCTCTTTTTGCCTGACTAGCCTGTGAGCTTACCAAATTGCCTTCATTTCAACTTCTTGTGTAGGTTCTCTTGTCAAGACTGACAGACAGACTCCACACGTAGATAGATGGTAGAAACTGACTCCATAGAAAAACGGACCATTCAAATACTTCAAATGTATACGACTCCAACCTTCGTTGCATATGTTTAAGTAAATCTGTGACATCAACGGATACGTGTATTAACTTAAACTTATAGTTATTACCTGTAATTACTGTTTCACTCAGTAAATACACGTTTCTACTTAAATTTCTAGGACTTAAACGTGCTAAAATTTTCAGGCCCCTTATTACGAATATTTACTAAGTTTTACAACGTTAACATACAATGATGTTGTAATTTTATTATGTATTTTCGTACAACAATACTTCATTTCTTTTTCTGTGTAAACTGAGACGTCGTTTTGGTATTGATTGTTTCACAGGTTGAAAGTCCATCATTTATATTTCTCTATTATATTCCCCATAATATGTTGGATTGTATTTTTATGTAAATACTTTCATATTTCAGACTGAGGTAAAATAATGACATAGAAAATCTACAGGAGATATTAAGTGATAGGGTAATAGGATCAACCTATGTAAAAAATATTTATATTCTCGTTTACTATATAAACTTTATCGTTTAAATGAATTGTTTTTAAACGTCATATTCACCAACTCTGGTTTAACACACACTATGGTCTGATTTTACTTTATTTAGGATATCCAGGAGTTCCAAGGTTCATCATTTTAAAAGTAATTTATATTTCGAATTTGAAAACAGACAAAAACATTTTCATTCAATTCCCTTTTGTAATAAGTTGGTTCATGAAATATTTTCTATTGATTTCAAAAGACAGTAAAAGTCAAAAGAAAGTAGACTATGTAAGCTCAATTTAATTTTAATCTTAAAATGCTTCTTTTTGTTTGTTTTTTGTAAGTTTCACTTTGAAATATTCGATCATCTTACATGAAATAATAAGTAGTCACAATGTGAATTGTTTTGTCAAAATATGCTAAAATGTTTTTAAAGCGAAATACCTCTTTTAAACGTCGTATATATACTTGAAAAGAACTTGTTTTGTGTCTTTGACATCGAAATGGTTTCCACAATTTAAAACTAAAGTTGTACTTGTTTCGAGAATGTATCTGATTTATTAACATTATATCAAAGTATAAATGATAAAAGTATAAAAAAATTTTTTAGATAATCACTGATTTTAGACAATGTAATACAATGTATTAATATGCACACGAACACTAAACAAAAGTAAAAAATGTGTTGGAACTTAAAATCATAATTTAATAAGGAACACTTAATCAAACTTAGCCATATTAAAATATCTAATAGTAATAGCTGTACATAGCATGATTGTGAAAGCACATGTGGAAGTTAAATAAGAAAGACATTTCTTTACTATATATTAATTCATTGGATACAGGTATCAGGTATGTGTGTATTTGCTACATGTTGACATTTTTTTTAAAAAACAGGCAAGAAGTACATTCTTGATAAATGACCGACTTTTGAGCGACCAGAAAATCTCAGGTCCTACAGCCTTGAGTTAGTCCGATGTCCCCCAATTTGTGTTGTTCTCTATGGGTCGCTTGGCCTCCCTCGATGAGAGTAAAGATGAATCGCGATGAATAAACATGAATAACAGGGGTCACCATTAAAATTTATTTTTGTATTTGTGGACAAATGTTTTTTGTTTAATCTTGCTGGATCTTTGTGTTAAATTGGTGTCTGCTTTCCACATGGGAAAACATTTAATACCTTGTTGTAATTAGCATCACGACAGGAACCATTTCGCTGGGAGAAAATAAATACGCAATTTAAATGCTAAAAAAGACAACGAATTTAAAAGTTTTTCTAACTTGACATTTATTAGCGGCATAATTTTTCTAATAAAAATGTTGTAAATATTATGTTTAGTCCGCATTTCTACATTTTCAGTCTTTTTTTAGCATTGATGTGTCAGTCCCATTATCGTCAATTAGCGTCACATCGTTCACGATCTTTTTTCTTCAAATTTCGGATTTCGGTATTTCAAGTAAGACGGTTTGCATTACGTATCACTTAAAACACGCTAATTATTATGTTGCTTATATAAGTTTTCCAAGCTAAGTGATTTGTATGAAAAGAATGTCAAAGTTATTGGTGTTTATAGTACTTGACGAACCACAAGTACCACAAAAACCCGTCTCGCTGATATTCATTATATTTCATACAGTCTTATCCTTGAATAATACAATGTAAGTTCTCCCTAATGAAATTTTAACTATAGATCTCACGAATATCACACGATTTATTTGTGATTGTTTTTAAGTAATAATGGTAATATTGCTGGAGAGAAAATATGGAACACATTTATAGCTTTTCCATTGAATTAGGAATTGCTACTTTGTGCAAAGACGCTTATCGACGAGTTCTGTTGGTATGGGACAACATGTCTTTGTATACGTATGTGTTTAGTGTAAAGTACGATTTGATAAGTCACTTATTTATTAACAATATCGTTTGATTTATGTCAGTAGTTCTTATCCTTTTAAAATATGCATAACTTCGTTAAAATCGTTGCAAAATTTAAAAAAATGTCCTGACCCCTGCCCTCCCCCCTGTGATTATTTGATATGTTTGGACGTCCCTGATATCTCTTTGCTATGTAAATCAAAATATGTACTTTTTTGCGTCAATATTCCCTTATTATTTACGTATAGATTTTTTCATGTTTTGTACCCTTTTTAATTTATTCAAAACGATACATAGCGAAACTTCAAATTAAATATGGAGAAAAGAACCCTTTTCGCTCAAGTTAAATGAGCTGTAAAAGCTTATTGTAAGTTTCATTAAGTTCTAAGATTCTAAGAAACATTGAGGGCAAAAGGGACCCAAATAGTTAATTTGGAGTTTTCTGAACATTCCTTGACAGGAAACGCTAGACGCCATGATGCCGACGGCAACTTTCGTTAAGGCTACTTATACAAGATTACAAAAATACAAGTATCCCTAAAACTGCCTACAAACTACAAACCGTAAGTTTCTCTGATCTCAGGTTTGTTTAGACACAGTAGGTGGGCATGACCAAAACTGGCGGAGTTTATTTGAGGGTAGAGTTGTATGTGACCCCAAGCTCTTGTTTCTTTGTGGACCGTTTGACGGTCAGTGGCAATTGTGGGAACCCCTTGTTAGGAAAACACTATTTTGAATATAGAAAAATGCCGCGACATGAAACAGCTTGTTATGGACGTGAGAAAGTGTTTGATGCCTGTTTCATTTTTATGTTTTATACCAAAGCATGGAAACATTAATCTATGTAATAAAATGAACATTTTGCATTCAAATACCAAAAGACTTTAGGAAATAAAATGATATAACACAAGGCTTATCTTTTGGAGTATTTGGGAATTAAAAGCTTACACATTTTATACCTTCTAAAAACGGTAATTATATGATTTATTGCAACTGCAAAATATTTAACGTTCGAATAAACGGTCAAAATGTTTTGATAAAAAATCAAATGAAAATGACTTTAAAATGCCTAGAAATCACATTTATTTTTATTTTTCACCGAATCTCTGTGCTTATTGAATTAGAAAGTCGGATTTCATACAATCTGCAGTTTGTTGGCTGTGAAAAGGAAATATATATTTACAAAGGTATAACAAGGTATGAACCTTTTGTGGGTTAAAAGGTAAAACAGAGAACAAATATAAATCCAAATCTTACTACAACTGAAGGGTAAACTGTTTCTTAGAGTATTTTTATTTGCGTGTTTCCTTTACATGTAAAGTTGTATTATAAATTGAAATGGTAAATTTAATTTATTTCCGGCATATGTATTTGGAGAAACAACAAAAAAGTTATTTAATACGTTTAATATGTTTATAAAAAGGACATTCAACCAAAGGATATTTCAATGAGAGTATTTTATCAAACCTTTAACTCAAACATTGTAGTATTCAGCTGAAATATACGTAAAAGTTTACTTACGTCAAGATACCCTTGACGTCACATTTGTGCTGTTGAATCCTAAGTTGAAAAATATTGTTTTACTTCTGTGTCACCACGGTGCCATTAAGTAAGAAGGGCTCTATTTACCAACAGCACGTGTCAAACATGCCAGTCAAAGTGTCCCATTTTATAAAAACAGGAATGTCTTAACGAAATATAAAAAAATCTCATTGGTTTTGTTCTCTTTAGTAAATTTTGTCCTCGGTGTTGTTCATGTTTTAAATTATTCTTATGTATGTAGTAGTAAACATTGAGGAAGAAATACATTTAATCTTCATACCATACTTTTAATCTAATCAAATTACATCGTAACCATCTACGCTACTCTTATAGCCATTAACCAAAGTGCGAGAGAAACCAAATCCATATTGTATTTTTCCTCATTTTTTTCATTTCCTCCAGTTGTCCCAGGAATGTCACCTGTGGTCGGACACCTTAGCTGAAATTAGCCAGGCCAACTGGATAAATACAATCTTAAAACGACCAGAAATGCATCAAATTGACTCCCAACTTTGGCAGCATACCATCGAGTCCACATAAGGTTGACAGAGTTTGGGAACATATATCAAAGCAGTGTCAACGTTCTTCCTCAAATCCCACTGCAGGAAAACTTCATTTTGTATATAAAACAGTATTTTCAGAATTCATGCTAACACAGAGCATATTATTAGAAGAATCTTTCATCAGGCTAGTTTTGGGGATCCTGAAAAACGCCCAGAGTAACATTTCCGTCACTTCGAGTCAGAGAGTGCGTTCTACTTTGTAATACAAAATGCTCTCCCTTTTCTCTATGGGGGTTATGCGCGGCTCTGAGTCAAATCTCCCACACGTGAATTATTGTTCAAATTAAGTGCAGATATGGAATCAGAATATGCATATTAAAATAAATATTGAAGATTTTTTCGTCCTGAACATTGGGTCCATGTGACAAACACTGTTCCGGTGTGGAACGTTGTGAATTAACAATTGCACTTTTATCCGTGTACAGAATGTTTGAACGTCTGATCTTGGGTGAATACCGATGTCCAATTGTTACTTCAAAAGGAAAGAAAAGATATTGGTATAGCTGACAGTAGTTATGACTGTTGCATACAACCAAGTGATAAGCAGTGTTTGGACAGACGATTTCAATAAGGGAAACTGCTGAGTTTCACTATCATATTTCCACATTACCCGACATGACAAACCCCATTGCTTCCTTTCACCAATTCCAAATAAAGGAAAACAACACAATTGTTGCCTTTTGAAGTCTGAACTAAGATTTTCGTTTCATCACAAAATGTTTCGGCCTTTCGAGCGTCCATTATCAACTTGTAGTTATTTATCACTATTCTATTTGTATTAGAGCTTTATATGATATAATGAATATTACATCATTCAGAACCATTCTGAAGATGAAAATACAACAAATACCTGTACGATTAAGCATGACCTCACAAGCGACATGTTAAGCCCCGTACAGTGTGTGGGACAGGGAACCTCATATTTGACATAGACGGTTTGTTGTTGGGGAAAACAGCACTGCCCTGTGTCACCACCCCCTTGCAATGTGGTGCTGATAAAAACCAGATTTGAACTAAAATGGAACATTTCAGATTTCGGCACACGCCATTTCTGGCTTCAATTTGTCCCGTAATTAGTTTTGAACATGCTTTTGCCAAGGGTTTTACAACGACACCATACAATGGTTTTCCATGGGTTCGGACTCTTAGCCAATCCCTGGACAGTTGTTCTTGCGGAAGAATACAGAAAAGCTTCCATATTCTGCCTGAAATAGTTCCATTTCCGTTTGATGTCGTGAAAGAAAACGTATTGGTTTTTTGTCTGGATTTGAGTGGGTCCACTTTAAACAATTAAACGTCCTATGCTGTAGCGTATGTTGCAGGCACAATCAAGATTTACTTTCGTCATTTGACCTGTTTTGGGCATTTGATCAGTGTTTAGATTACAAATATTGCCCACAGCTATGCACTCCAGTCACGCCAGCCATCATTGAGAAATTTGCTTTTGTAGAATGAAGTTAAATATCCATATCCATTGCCTCATCACTTGATCAACATCTTCATCACATATTTGATATCTTGAATTGTTACGTTTTGTTCAGTTAACAGGCCTCAGCAACTCCACATCTTCATATCATTTGCGATACAATATTGCACAGCGACGGAGTATTACAATCACAAAAATACCTTTTTCATGCAATAAATATAATCTTGGGTAGAAGTGAAGTATAAACTGATTATCAATATAAAACGGTATAACAAGTTTCTGTTTCATACACTCATATATATCGATAAATATATATAAGAAAGAGTAAACATTGTTCTGGCTGGATCAATGAATACGATGAATTCATTTCGACACCTGTTTATCGGTCTTTTCAAATATATATTATTTCTCATATATAACCTTCCTTCACGTGAGAAATCAACCCTTCTAATATACATTAGACATTGATTGCTTCGTTCAATTTCAGATTCTGTCACAAACCCCTCATACAAACTCGATCTGTCGACGAAGCCGCGGAAGGAAAGGACTGCTTTCACCAAACATCAGATCAGAGAGCTAGAGAAGGAGTTTGCTGTACACAACTACCTGACCAGACTGAGGCGCTACGAGATAGCTGTGGCTCTAAACCTCACAGAGAGACAGGTAACACAGACATACCTGATAATGATAAACTCTCTATGGATAGCTACCTCGTAACATACATTTACACATAATACAAAGTATCAATATATCCAAGTTACACGAACTTATTACTTCTCCTGGGGGAATCTAAATATAATGATACATGGTTTAGTCCTACAGACAGTTTTTTTTAACCCGTACCATGAATATTCCAACATAATAAACATTATCAATATTGTGAATGTTATAAACTTGTTTCTTTGATATCAAAATGTGCATCTTTCCGGAATAATATTATATATTTGTTCTCAGTTGTAGGTATATATAAAACTAAGTTATATATTTCTAAAACGAACCAGAGTCTGTTTATCACTCGCTCACAAAAATCAGGCATGATTGCCGATCGCGACAGTGTGCTAGAACTACTAATCTGCCATTGTGATGGCGGACTACCATTGTGACGTCATACGTGTATATTATTACACTATTTAAACATATCCGTATCACTATGACATTACAGTATCTTACACGAGCGAGTAATAAACATTCACGTACAGAAAAAGGCACAAAAACCAGATTCAGAAAATTATAAACACAGATAGAAAATGTAAAATATGTTAAACGACGAAAAAAATTATTATTGGCATAAAATTCTACTATGATGTAAAGATAACGAGTTTTTAAAATGCAAATTACTAATCAACATCACAAACGGCAATATTTTATCCATGACAAACAACTGCTAAAGCAACATGCGAATAAATCCGGCCGCCCGAGAGAGAAATAAGTTCTACCACAGTTTTAACAAAGCAAACATGCTTTACATTCAAAGCGATGTGCAGTGTATACGACTAAACGCTTCTGTTTCATTCAACATTCTTTAGACCCGGGTAGTTTCGAGGTTGGGTTCTCGTGATTTTTTCCCCCAGCATCCCTTTCCTCACGGGGTTAATTGAGGTTGTATTAATGGGGGTAGGGTTTCTATTGAAGGGAACTGGTAATATTGCTGATCGGTAAGTACTGGTTCTTGATGTCTTAGAAAAGGTTGCAGCTTCTACTTTCACTTTTACAAAATATACAAATAATTGGCATTATTTTTTAAACATGTATAGAGTGCAAATACTGGAAGTTGCCAATGTACATTCATCAACGTCATATTTAACCGGGTAAATGTGATATTAAAAAAATAATTCCAACTGCCCATGGACATTTAATCTCATAATAACCTATTTTAAACATCGACCTTACATTTAACATAAACATGGACATTTTATCTAACATAAACCTATTTCATACAAGCAGTTTATCCTCGTTAGGTCAAGTTTTCAAAAGTGATGAAACATGGTCACAAGGGCATTCTTTAATTCGAAAACACGTTTTTTCAAATATGGCATGTCACTTAAGTAAAATAATTAAATTTGTGGTTTTTGCCTTTTCTGTTTTCTTACAGTGCTTTATAGTAAACTGAGTTTGACAAAAATACTAAATTCAGGTAAGCCCGACTCTGAAATAATGAAAATTAAGCTTACAATAATATTATCGACAGCCTGAATTCAGGCAATGTATTTTAGTAAATTATATCTAAATAAAGTAAAGACAACGTACCGAAGCCCCTTGCTTCTTTCGTAAATAGAAAATAGAGTTTAACCAAGATCAAGTTTTATTTGAACTGAAATGTCAGAGTTGTCGGAACAGAAATGAAAGTTACAAAAACATTTCTTTGTTCTAGTCTGCTTGGTATGTCTATTTTGTTTTAAGCAGGTCACAAATGACATATCATAACAAACAAGTCGGATATAGACTTGAAAATGGTCATACTTCCATCTGAAATCTGCTAGATCTACAATATGTTGTGTACATCTTAAGATGTGGTGTTAGATTCCTAATGATGATTTTCTCATTGAAAGCGGTCGTCAGGTCGTAAACTTTGTAGTCCTTAAACATGATCCATTTGAGTTGAGCATTGGGTATATCGGCCCGGCTTCCATTTCATCCCTTCTATCGAGATCAGTGCTGGCATAGTGAATACGATGGCTAAAACAGCTCTTGAGTTTTTCCTAACACCCACATGCAGAAGATGAGATTTCCATGTGTAGGTGAAAACCGTTAGAATAAGAGCTTGCTTCAATCTGGAATACATACAGTTACCCTACACACCTGGGCTCATGGGGAGAGGGCTTGGGGAGGTAGAAGACGTATCAGTTTGGTAACCATCTTCGGTGCAGACTGCTTTGAAGTATATATCTTCCGAGTTGCTGCTTCGGATTTGAATAAAAACCTGATGCTATATTAGTATACAAGTTATGATTTTTAAAACAAACGTTCCGTTTGATTTAATTCACTTTCAATTTCACATTAATACGCACTTCAATTGTTTTAAATTGGAACAGGCTGTTTGTTTGCACGAATTGTGAGTGGATTTCTCTGTGTTGCATGATTTTATTAGCATTATTGACCTCTGAATTTGCATTGAACGTTTACTATTTTGTTTTGAAATTTCCGAAAAAAGGTTTTGGCAAGAATCTTTAAAAGAACTTATTTTCTGGTTCATCTTTCATTTGGTTTCCTATTATTCCGTCGTTTCCGTGAAGATTGATTGTAAGTAAATTATTAATGTATTTTAAGAAGTTGGGGGAAAGGATGAATTACAATAAAACACTTGGAAACAAAAGGTAAGGTTTAAATCCTTAAAATGATTCATTACGATGTACGTAGGGTTTCATTAGAAAAATTATCATTGGTCTAAAGTAAACGAGTGCATTTTTTTTCCAAATATCAACCAAGTATATTCTGTGTTGATTAGTTCTTATCGTTATTAAAATGTTATCGATATGCTTGATATTTGTATTTGAAACATTTGATAATCATTATCATCATCTTTTGATAGGCAACTTATTTTTGCACTGACTGTATCGTTTCTCTGCATATACTGAAGTTCCGTTGTGTTTCACCATTTACCTAAACTAATCAGCATCACTGCAATTCAAACCTATAGGACATGCTCTTAAATAAATTTATGATCTTATATAGAAATGAATATGAAGTTTAACTTCTACCATGAACCCTATTACTGTAACCCTTTTCATTCTGCCATATTATTTAAAACTAGTGCCCCAAAATTATTTTTTCATTTTAAAAAGATAAAATGACAAATTAATGATTGAAAATCTACCGAATGTCACATATTTCCTTACATGGATGATAAGTCATAAAACGTCAATCATATTTGTCCACATGCAATCCAAAGATAATTTACAAATTATCCCATTGCCATGATCATTAGATTTTTACCGTTTGTCAATTTCATCAGAAACAAAATATCAATACGTCAGGCACATAATGTTAATTAAAAAACCAAGATCATACGTACAGGCTGCCTACAAAAATGAAAATGAATTTTACAAAGAAAATAAATAATATTCATAAACGAAGCGTGATTCCTGGAGAGATTAGTGCAAGTCATATGTTGATGATGTTTATACAATCAACACCAACTTTTACAAGTATTGGTATCACACAAGACACCAGAGCTGTCGAATGTGTGAAAGCAAGACCAAAGAATATCGCTTCTGTCACTCGAGTCCTCTTAGGCGACCTCCATGGATGATTAATGGAAGGAAATCTGCAAATAAATGCATATTTTCTGCATCGTTTAAGCAACGTATCCATATACTGTCAGGCAGTATTTACTCTCCGCACGGCTAGTGCTCTCAAAACAACAAATAACTCTGCATCTTGCCTACGTGCAGGTAATGCTGGGAGGAAACGATGCACTTCAGGTTTCATTGGGTGCATTATTGAACTGTTTTCAGTGAAGTCGAAAATAACGAAATCCCATTAACGCATGGCTCGTTTGAAACTTTAAACATTGAAGTAAAATATAAGTATGAAGAGGATGACTTTCTGTGACCTTTGTTGAAAAAGATAGGCGATACTATCTCCATGTAGGTACAAGTCGGAAAGCTTTGCACGTCAGATTCTCCCGCCTATTTCGTGACATTCATTCCATTTACCAGGTAAAAATTAATCTGGCCATATTTGTGTTTATTCAGAAATGGTACCGAGATGATTAGGGAGTGGAGAGATTAGAATGATAGATTTGTGATATACATGATTTGCAAGACTCCCTGAAGATATCAATAAAACATGTTGGAGTAATGTTGGCTATGTGTCAATTTTTGTCTTTGAATATATAATACTACTGTATACTTGTGAACTCTTTTTCAAATATTGTCTATATATATATACACACATTCACTGGTAATACATTTGTCAAAGATAGATTTTTTTATTTCAACAATTATTTAATTCAACAATCATTTTAGTGAAATCCCCTCAACCATCTTCCATTCTAACATAACTGTTTGAAATACCCATTTCTGATTGGCTGTGTTCGACTTTAAATTAAATTTATTGCTATATCAGTTTCGTTACAGGCTTCTGATTTCCAATCACGATACCTTTATTTCCTAATTAAACAAATAAGAAAAACAAAAAAGCTTAGACTTTGATTTATCAGTTGTTATGTCATCACATATGATTCTACTGTACTTTAGAATGAACTACATACAGTCACATCTTTTGATTTACAGAAACATGTGTAGCTATGGTCTTTATTTGGTTTCATGTTTAATAAGTGTTACAATTGGTCACTTTATCATTATACTTCAAGTCACAAGAAAAGGTTTTTTCTGAAGCACAATGTCCCAATTAGTGTGTAGGTTTAGAGCTTGATGTAGACGACACAGATGAAGTGAAACAAAGACAATATTGTCCTTCCCTTTAAACAATATCCTCAACACATTCCCTCGTTTTCAGAAACCCCCATCAGGTCTATGGGGAGGGGTAAAACTCACGTGCGGGAAATTTGTCTTCGGATGGGGAAACACGTGGAGCAGGCTTGTTCTGGGAGGGTAAATTGGGTTCGGAATGATTTTAGCAGATTCAAATATACTACTCGTGATGTCGACGGTGGTATCGCTTTTTCATGTGTGATAAAATGTATGTAATTTGAGCTAAACATTTGTGACAAAAAAATGATGATTAATTACGATAGTTGGCAACAAGATATTTGATTTTTAATTACATTTTTCCGTTAAAAAATTGTGATTCGATCAGCACGTTTTCTTTGCTTGTCAATAACGTCAATATGATACTTGTTCTTTTGCTCAAAACCTTTCGTAGTGGACCGCTGTTTATAGGACAATTCGATGGTATGGAATAATTAACGCTATACTTGTTGAAATGACTTTATCTTTACATGAAATATAGTTTCATAACAACTTATGTTAGAAATATCATAACGATTACATTTTATAAATCACATTCCGAACTCGTCAGATCCAATACTTAAGAATGTGATCATTCACTCTTCTACTTCACACTAGTTTGGTTCTTAAAATATTCATCACGATTTCCAAAATGCCATTTCAGATGTTACCTTGCTGTCAAAACGCAGAATATATACTGTGAAAATATAGAAATATTCGGCACTTCCTACACATGTTGTGTCATATACATTCTCTTCCGTGTCGTACTTATGGCATTTTGACGCGGGAAAGTTTATTTTGACGTCTGCATCTGACTTGGGGATGAACTTCCGCCAACATGGCCGTCACAACACATCCGGAACTAATGATATCCGCATGAACAAAAGGCCACTCGTCTTGTGTACTATGATAGACTTTTTCGGACCTGAAATTTATTTTTTTGAGAAAACATTGACTTAGGCGTAATCACTGCATAAATATGTGATTGTGATGGTATCATGTCATAACTTAGATTTGCTGTATTTAGGGTATTTCTTACTGTGAGTTGGTTAATGATAATTTTGGGTTTGTTTGTACCCGAGTTATCAAATACCTAACAAGAATACAAGGTGCTAAAAACCACTGTTTTTTTTACACATCTGTAGGGTTTCAAGACACAAAGCTCAAAACAGTATTCATTATTTAGTATTTTATTTTACGTAGAAATATCGAATTAACTCATATTTTGTTTTTCGTCGTCAAAAGTACACAACATGAATTTTTTGTGGAGACGAACACAAAGTGGTAATATTGTTAGTATATGTTATTTAATGCATGGTTCGAAACTAGTTCATTCGTACTATGGAAAACTGTCTTATTTCATAATCATTTTTGCATACTAAATTTATATCCCCTACATATCGCTTCACCATTAAAAATACGATGTTCGTATGGCCCTTTACATAGAGATATGTTTGCCATATACAAAAGCCAGTAGGAACCACACTCCATGTATACCATCAGAGCATGTACCTTAGAGTGTACAGGTAAATGTTAACCTAAGTAATAATTAACAAAAATCGTCATGGAGACACAACACATATAAGTGATCAAACCCAAAATAGTTGTGGTGAGTTTTGTCAAGGCTTTTAATAATTGACAAGAACACGATAAATATGATGGGGATTTGTTTTATTTGAATCAGTTTTTGTTGTTTCTTTTCTTAATTAATTATCGCATATCTGCACTTCCTTGCGTTGTTATAATTATCATTAAGACTTTATCTGCAGTCGTAGATAAATTGTGCATGTCTTGTGATAGACTGACGCCATTTGTCTATTTAACTAGCAGAGCTTAAAACGAATTTAGATTACATAAACCGCTGATTAAAAACCTATCGGTCAAACTCGATAACATTAACGAAATAAAGAATTCTGTTCTCCAAACGAAGATAACTGTTTCTCATCCAAGTTTTTATAAAATCCAGAACAAAAGTAAATTTCAGTGGCTTTTGAATTTGCATCAATTGTAAGTATGTACTCTTTATAGTATTTGTAGAGTACTTTGGAACTCATAGTAAAATTCTGTAGTCTACAATTTGAGATCTAGGTTGCTTACGTTTTGATTATGAGTATAATCAGTTAGCCATTTTCAGTTTGTAGACCATCGGTATACATATGGTTTACATGATTTGAAATATTGTCACGTTACTAACGAATAAGACAGGCTTATATGACATTTTGAGTTGGCAGTAGGAAATCGAATTGATTGATTTTATCAAGATGAAACGAATTCAGAATCAAATGTTTCCATTCCTTATCGTGTTAGTTCCGTGTTCTTGCATACCACTAGTAATCATCGGAATCTTTCGAAAGAGGGAAATTGAGGAAATGAGAAAAATACATCACTCACTTACAATCACTCCCCTAACTACACAGTCCATTGTTTTGAATTAATTTCCTTAGATTGATTTAGTTATCTTACGTTTTCTATAGAATAATATATGATACTTGAAATTTCGTTTTTGAGGTGTGAACAAATAATTTATGGTTGATTTAAATTTTGAATTTTAAATTTTGCTAGTATATAATATCAAGTAAACCACATTATCATTCTCTCATGTGATTTGAGCACAAAAAGAACAAAGATATTGTTTATAAATAACATAAGGCTCAGGACCAGCCATTCTATATTTAACATTAAACATTCAAATGAAATATGTTTTATTTCCAGGTGAAAGTTTGGTTCCAAAACAGACGAATGAAGTGGAAGCGTGTAAAAGGGGCTCAACTCGTCCGCGACAAGGTGACTGGGCAACTGAAGCCATTGATGACACCATGTGTGACGTCATCGGGAGGGGTATTCAGTGATTCGCTAAAAGACTCAAATACCGGATCACGTGATCCGATGGAACATATAAAAGAAGAGATGAAAGATGGAAAACTTAATTGATTCATACAAAATATTTTGAACATTAAGATCATCGAGACTATGTCTGCACAAAGTGTCTTTTTGACGTTATAAACGTCGGATACATGCTGTTGACGAACGGAGTATTCCCTTACGTCAAGAGGAAATACGGCAATACTTCACTGAGACAGTAAGGTAGTGGCAAAGACAAATTAAAATGATCATCGATGTAAAATTTGGCGAGACATCATATGACACAAATATGGCAGATTTGGTGTTATTGTCGTTAACAATACAGTACGGATGGCACGGCGTTTCAATATTGGAGACTTCATGAAACAATGTTATCCAATTGGAAGGAAAAGCTGGAGTTGTTTTGACACTTGTCTTGCAAACAAATGTCACATATCACTATCATCAAATGACTAGACGTAAGAGATTGCTAATGGTGCTACTGTTAAATTTTGATTTAGAATCGAAAAGGTTTCCAGTGTCTGTACATCAGTAAACAGCAAATAGAAGTGTACAACCTATAGAACAGCGTGAAAATTCGACTGAACTACATGAACTACGCCGTAAAATCATGAATTTGTCCAAGCTGTCGTTAACTCGCGAAGTCATGGTAATAAGCGTCACAATGAGGTTTGCTTCTAAAACATTTAAGAAGATTTTTCTGATGAATATGACACTGTAATGTTTTAGAGTTGGTGTGGCACAGAAAGTGCTATACGTAAGCTGTATATTAGATTGTGTAGAGTGGACATGATATCCGAATGAGCCACCGATATTCAGTGACAACATACATGTATATACACTCGACGCCATGTATTGATGACGTGTACAGGTGGCCAGCATTGGACACCGTTCTCGTCTTGGGTTTAAAATGCACAACAATCTATTTGACACTCTTTTCGAGTTGATTATTGCTTTTCGTAATTAAAGATTCCCTGTTTTCTTTCACTTGATAACGGAGTTGTGCTTTTATAAATGCATTTCAAGGTTGATAAATAAAATCATACTCTTTCTTTGACAAATATTTTTTGGAACATCGTGCTTCTTTTAAATCTTGGGATTGTATGGTGAATAAAAAAAATCAAAGCGTGAACAATTTTCTAACCATTTCAGTGTCTTACATTTACGGATGATCTCATAATGTGTATATTTCAGTCGTTGCTATAAAACGAGCATTTGACGTGAACAATGTGTTTGAAATATTTAATACTCGTTGACAATGGCTACCTGAAATCAATATCATTCATTATTGAAATTATAAACCTTTCATCTATTCAATACTTATTTCTTATCATTTATATATTTCATGGTTACAAACATTCTTATAATCAAATTTGAAAATTTTAACATTAACTTAACAAAACCAGTTCAGGGAACAAGCTTCAAATTTATAAAACAATTGATAAATTAAACACATATTTTTATTATTTTTATTTTTCGCTAAAACTATGTAACAAACTAAGGTGATCAATTTTCTTTTTATAATTTAGATATGTAAGATATGCAGATTTGTTATTGATATCGTTAGATCCATTTAGCTGCGATTATTTAAGATATAAGCACTTTCAGAAATATATACTTTTGTTCTCCTCTGTGTTAATGTCATCGTATGGAAATTTATAATGACTTTGTAAATGACTAACTATTTTTTACCATTCTGTAATATTCGATTTACCTTTGAAAGCTTATGTTGTGTTTGTTGCTGTACGACAAAAAAGTAATTTATGATCATACCATATATAATTTGAACGTTCATAGTCACATCGTCATGATTTCGGAATAAAACGACATTAACGTTTCAGTTTATATTCATTTAAGACTAGAGATAACTATGGTAATTAGATTAATAAAAATATTGGTATGCCAGTCAAGTCTTGAATATACACAACGTAAGTGTATGGCCGATCATTTATAACACAAAAAAAGAAAATAAACCAGAAAATTTCCTATATCACATCTCACATATTTACAACAGTAATAATATTACAGTCCCATACATTTTATAGGTATAACATAACTTAAAGTTGACTGAAACTGGCACTGATCATCAACTTACATTATACATATCTTCTTCCTACATACTAGTAGTCTATTTTTTTAAATTTCAGTTAAAAGCTTTTGTCACATATTCCTTATAGTTAAGAAGTTTCTTCAATCATTTCCAATCATGTATATTTTCAGTAAACCATCTCTATTCTGGTATGCCAGTCCGAGTGTATAAGTTTTAACATTGACTGGATGTATGTTTTCTTACTAACTCGTCATGCTGTAAATGTTCGTGAATAAAACATCAGAAAGTGTCAATCTTATTACTTTTCTATCTGAATAGTCTTCATTGATGTCTACAAATATCGAAAGGAGAGGTACTTCTGCATTCTTTCCGGGATCATAGTTATGCATTCTGAAGGTGCAAGTTCAAAATCAATATACATCCCTTTCAAAAAAGGATTTTACTATATATGGGTATATATATGTTTACATTCATTCACGCCATTATCAATACATTTTACACCATTCTATGCATTAAGTCGAATATATGTATATGAAAATGAATGATGTGAACTGCACCATCTAGATCACATAGTTTCAGGTTTGGTTAAACAGAAATGACAGAATGACATTTTACACGCAAAGGGTAAACATGTACTTCAGATACGAACCATTTGCAGAACTCTATATAGACTGTAGAATGAGGTTTGATACGTCCACAGATGTGTAAAAGTTGATGAAAAGGAAAAATCCTTAGCGTGAGATTTATTACGTCAGTCACAGAGCTCAGTGTCATAAAATTAGGAACAACAAGCTTTTCTGGATATCAACTTTTTTTAGAAAACAGTACACGGCTAAATGCTTGACCATTCAAGTATATACTCTGAAGCGTTGAATATTTTCAAATGAAAGAAGTCTTGACTCCGAAAATCATTTCCGATGTATGAAAGTACTAGATGTTATATATTCTTTTGGAAGCATAATCAGCAACCAATCTTTATTTTGCAGTGAAAAAGCTCAAATATATATGAACTGTACACAGAGGGTTTTACACACATCATTGTATTTAGGTACAGTTAAGAGCGGGAAAATTGTCAACTACGAAGTACTGTCAACGGGCAAGATTTTTTTATTAGGATGTGTTCCGAAAAACGGTATAATATTTTATAACGATTAGATTGTCGAAGTGTACTTTCTTTACAAAATTGTCCCCAAAAAAATGGAATGGACGGAACGTTAAAAACTTAGAAAATGTGATTTGAAAAAACACAATTTGAATCTTCTGGGTTTCTTTTCAACGTATGCCGTTTCAAACAACACGTCGTGTGGAAAACATCGTTAACTTAATGTCTCTTATACTACACATGATAAGTGATAGAACAAATTCGTGTATGTGTGTTAGCTAAATAAGAAATTGATTATCGGGATCTCCTTTAAGTTGTTTCAAGACACTTGTCCAAATAGACCTTGTCGCTTATCAAAAACGTGTATTATAACATAGATTTAAAATAGAGTAAACATCTACCTTTTTATTTTTATTGTTTGAAGTAATCTATAGACATTGGACACACATATTTCATACCTCTAATTAAAAGGGCTGGAAGAGATTTTACCACTACTTCATGCAAATAAAGACGTTATAACGAAGCCTAAACCTAACCTCTGACGTGGTATCACATATCCATAAATTGCTATATGAAGTCAAGATTGAAACCAAGAGAGAGAGAGGGTCGTTTCCTAACATTCCGTAATAATGGTAATAGTAATCTACATTTACACAAAAAACACTGATGATTAATTGAGTTTAGAATCATGGCAATTATCAATCGCATATCCTGGAGTAATAAAAAGGCTTGTGACAATATGATTTTGTACACTGTTTCCTTGGTGATGGCCAGGCACATTTAAAAGTAATTGAAACATTTAAAACGTTTAATGATCGCTTTTAGAAAAACTTGTACACACGGACAAGGGACGATATCCTCACTGAATATACGTACATAAATGACATTTACAAAATCGGTGTTTAACTAAAAAGGTTCGAATTCACATTTAAACTTGAACAAAACAAATAAATCATTCTACATTAAAAAATTCAGTATTACACTTTTTTACACTACATGTTAAGTTTGGGGCTCACGTTTGATATTGTATGAACAAATAAATATTTACATAAAATATTCTAAACCATTTCATAGCGCATGTCAATACATCTTGGATAATACATTTTGTCATGGTGACATTTGATACAAAATAAAGAATATCTACAGTGCAATAGAAATAAACGAAAACTACATACACAACTTCCATTACAAAATATGGTCAGGCTCTTAATGGCTACTTTACAAGTGAATTAATATCACAAAATAATTATCAATTTGGTCGTGTTCATTACACCTTGCGTGATAGACAAACTAATGGAGACTTTGAGGACCATATCTAACTTAAAACTAAGCCACTTTCAACTATATTCATATTTATGTTTACTAAGTGTCAAAACACTTCAAATTCTTTCAAAGACCTTCTTATTTTGCTTTCAAGTAAAACATTAATGTGTTAATTTTACTTAAAAATAAGTTGTGTAAACATAAGTTCCGCAACCCTTTAATAAACTATTGGATGTTGGACATTAGTTGAAAACTATTGGAGGGTATCTTCACTTTATTATGTCTATTGGAGACAATGCAGGGGAAAGATCGAACTAATGTTTACACAACTTAGTTTTAAATTTAGTTCAGAGGACAAAGGCCATTCATGTACAGATACGGAAATTAAGAACGCCCTCAAACATTCATAATATACGAGAGACCCGCTGGTGATGGTGTCACACCGGAACAGCGATGCATTGTAAGGAAACAAATGAATCACAGTAAACTAAACATCCCAAATTGTCTTCGTTCAGTCATACCGTTATTCTAGTTCCCCTGTTTCTGTGACGTCATCAACATATTCTAACACTTTTAGAACTGTCATATTCAAGCATTAAAAGTGATAAAACAATTTTTTAGTTGATAGTAAATAAAAGAAATGCTGCAATAGAACAATAAATGATTGCAACTAATTTAGTTATTCATTATTTAAAATCATACATTAAAAAAGTAAATAGCGTTCATAATGAAAACTGGTCGTTGAACAAACATCATTTATAATAAATAATGAAAGTCGATGTGGAACAATCATGTATGTAATATTTAAATACCATTCATTAAGTACTGTGAAAAACACAGTAATAAGCCTATGCATTTTAAACAGTAAAACACCTATCGGTTAATCCTTTGGAAATTCTCCTCACATACTCATGAATATTCTATCAATGAAAGCAACGAACTGTGACGCGAATGAATCAATTAATGCTTCACAATCCTTTGTCAGTGACAGCTGTAGCAACACGAGTTACGTCCCCTGAAGAGTAAACAGTGTTGTCGACCTATGGAACTCAAACAGAATCCCACCGCATGATGCAATGGTAAGTACGTTATTCGTAAGATTTAGAGATAGTATGAATGTCGATATGACCTACATGTGTTCTATATAACAGACAAGTCGTTCCAAATGGTAAGTTATACACTTTTCAATAGATGGTGAGTGTGTTTTATTCGGGTATTAATGTAGCTATATAGCTATAGGCTTTTAGTTATAACGTAGATAACATTCGATCATCATTATCCGTTATAGTCTATATCTCTTATACATCACAGAAGTTAATATACTTTCCCCACAATCAATTGTAAACAGCATGTTCTGTTACTAGTTTCAAGAATTCAACCCTCGAAAAAAAATGAGAGAGAACTCGGTCACTAGGTCAAAGGTATCTAAATAAAGAGATTTTATGTGCACTTCTTTTAATACGCTCATCTTCTGTGTTTGCTCTCACCATTTTTACGGACAACTTTCTCAAAAACAAATTTCCTCGAATTTCTTGACCACACCGTTTCTGCCACTGTAAAGCATATTCTAAGTTTATGTCTTCGTTGTGAAACTGTCATGAGTCTTGATACAAAAATGGTATTCTTTCAATTGTATTAGTCTCTAAAGAATACGTATTTACGGATTGCGTGCCCCTCGTAGACCAGGTTCTGTACACTCACTCGTTGCGAAGATCTTCGCTCTGTCCGTTATACCATGATTATTTGGAGTTTATACGTCGTTTATCATTTATCTCCTATCATAAAATATTCATGACATATCATACCATGTAGAAAAATTACAACAGCAATGTACTCTTATTAACCTTAAATTATCATACTATAACATTTTCGTACATTACAAACTTGAATTTTACTGTTTCAGATGTACAACGCTCCTGTGAGTTTTGCTGATGCAATCCCACTTGTCAACTCGAGTATATGATCCTATTCAACAACTCAACATGAACTACACTCGTGACTAAACTGCAGAGTACAAAACGTGACAAAGAACCCAATTAATTGACATCCATAAACAGCTTGTGCGTACATAATTCATGGGTCATCTGTACATTGAATATGGAAATCTAAAACATCGGCACGTGGTCGCTACGTGCAACATTCAGTCACACTAAGCTGTATGGTAAATGATGACAGAAGAAGGGATGAAAATAACGAACCAATAGATCTACTGTATTAAAAAACATGGCTAACGTAGACAACAAACAATGCAGTGGTTCCAGTAAAAACCGCTGTACATCATTGCAACACCGGGGTTATGGAGGTGAAACGAAGTTACGAACGGACAAATTCGAAAACGGCGCTGTCATGGATGATAAGAAACCATCTGAAAAAGATTGGGAGGAACTGAATGAAACTATAAGAAGGAATCTTCTGACAGATGTTAGTACGTGGTTCGAATCCAGGAGACTGAATTCAAATGCTCGACAATTTTGGACTTGCATATCAGAGTGGCCTCTACTGACAGCGGTTAAAACTGGTAATGTTGACTTATTGAATGTACTCCTCCAGTACGGATTCGAGCCCACTGAAACTCACTATTTTGGGGAGGGACTGGTCCACGCGGCTGCGTCTCAGGGTCATGTTGACATGGTAGAACGTCTATGCAACCTAGGTCTACATATGTTTTCTCAGGACAACGAATATAACACACCATTACATGCTGCAGCAAAAACAACGAACGATAACTCTCGTATGATCAAGTTTCTGATCGATAAACGAGCTGATCCGAATGCGAGGAACGAGCTTGGTGAAACCCCATTACACTTCGGCTCAGGGAAAGGATCGCTTGTAAACGTTATTGCATTGTTAGAAGCTGGGGCTGATGTGAACAGACGGGCTTACAATGGTGCTTCGCCGCTATTTTATGCAATATCTAGAAAATGTGATACCGAAGAACATGTTAAAATTCTATTCGATATGGGAGCTACATCATCTTCTTGTCAAGGTAGATACTGCGAGTTCCGGGCCGCTTGCAGTGTCGGAAACTTCAGAGTTATAAGGCTTTTGGTCCAGAGAAACTTTTGCATATCTTGCAAATTCTCCATGATGAAATATACCCCTCTCTATAACCTAATTGCTACAATGGATCCTGAAAACCGTGACAAAGCAATTGACATTATCGTACATGGCGGGTACGATATAATGTCAGAAATAAACTGGATTTCACATCGGATTCTGTATCCTGTTAACGTTCAAGATAATGACAAACTTTATGAGAAGCTAATTGCTTATGCATCAAATCCAAGATCCTTAAGACAGTTAAGCATTTTTGCGGTGAGAAAATGCTTTGGCGGCAGACTTCCGATGGATATACAGTATCTCCCAATACCGGAAGTCATGAAAGACTGGATTAATTTGAAACATTATTTCTAATGATTTCTATGTGCCTTACTTCACACAGGGTTTAGTACATAATTTATACATTTATTTTTATTTTATTTACAATAGATCTATATATGTCTACTTTTATGCTTGATGGTTTTGAAACCGTAGCATTCCAGTCCTTGATAAACCACTTGTGCCATTCTTTACAAATCAATTTTACCTGTATGTCAATATGTTTCCCAAGACGTTTTATTATGATATACTCTATCATTTTGCTTGTTTTGTACACATTATGCACGACAGAAAGCAATAAACATTTAAACTATTATGAGACTGTGTCCATCTTTTAGGTAACTGATGAAGAATGGAATGAGAAAGAAACGAGACGTGAGTATGACTGCCTTTTGAAAATCCCATTTCAGCAGAAGTGTACCTTTGAGCTTCTAGAAGAACGATAGGGCTGTTGAATGGTTACTTAAGTCACCAAATACCCCCATAAAGAAACTTCAACCTCCCTATCTTTACCAAGACTGTACTCTATATTCGCAGCACTAGAACCCAGGTAGGTCGTACCCTTTCTGGCAATATGCAATCTTTCAGTACAAGTTCCTTGTACCGAATCAAGCCTGTAACCAACAGTTATCCTACCTTGTTTGACAGTGAAAAGGAGAGAGGGGCGTAAAAACGTAACGTATGGATAATTAAAATTATTAAATGCAGAAATGAGGAGATATCACGAACAATCAAAATGATTACTAATACTATATCTTTTTGACGTTGCCACGACGAATTTTTTTCGACAATGACCGACGCCGAAAGTAAATATTCCTCCTTTCAGTACCTTTAGAGGAACATTCTTACCAAAAAATTTTGAAATGGAGACGAACGATAAAGGACACAACGCAACGCAAACACAATATTTGATATTGAAGTAGCTTAAATGTTACAGGATAATAATCAAATACAAGTTGGCTGCACAGAAGATCAAAACTTAATATTAGAATTTCAGAACGTATTTCATGACTATCCAATTTTTCCCGGTATTGAAAGGCCACAGGTCTGAAGTACAATACATGTATTTGATCAAATTAAATGCACCGGTTATACACATTTAGTTAACGACAATTAATTTTAATTTATATTATATAATGTTTCGTGAAAATTTCTGATCTAAATAACATGGCAAAGTAAATAAACATTTTGTTGTTAACAATTCTACGAACTTTAAAAAGTTTGAATGGACAAGTAAATGTCTTTTTAAGGAATTATAAACAGGGCAAACAAAAACTCATGGATTTTCATCTTTAATTTGGATGGGTAAGATTACAAAGTTGGCACATTCTATTTTCACTTAAAATCGATTTGAATCCTCCAGTCTAGATGAATAAATCATGTAAAGAACATCATAGTCCACTAAAAGCGATGCGAAATTTTTTCACATTTACACATGAGAGATAGATATTTTACTTTTAAACATCCTATAACACAAGCCATTCTTATATATAATTATCTTTAAATCTTCTTTTTAGTTGAAAATTTAACTTATCATTAGCGTCAACATGTTGATCTAACCATGCAAAACGAAAACCCTTTGAAAACAGGACATTTCTATTACCACTTCTCTTTGATATGTTTCTATTTAATATCAATTTGAAATTATCACTGTAAGTTTCAAATTCTATTGTAAGTTTTTGTAAACCTGCTACGTTGCTTGAGAATATCGACCGAAAAAACAATTTTATACAACTGTAACTGTTCGCAGCTGTATTCTGTACTCACGATGTCAATTTGGATCGCTAATGAATTAATGAAAAAGAAAATAGAAATGGACTAAGTATACAACCTTGTCGCGCCCCAAGTTCGAATTCAAAAGAATTTGAAAAGTGATTATTTTTAAATGCAACTCTTTATATTTTCGTTCATAAAATTGATACGTTTCTCCATTTTCGACCTAATCTCACTGAAATCAGTTCGAAACTTGGCCCTCGTGCCTCGCTGCCTTTCAAGAAAGGTAGTGAGGCAAGAGAAACAAGTTTCGAACTGATTTCAATGAGATTGTTTTCGACCTGAGGCCGTGATAATTTAGAAGAGACCACATGCAGCTTTTGTCTGCCGACTGAATCAAAAGCTTTTTTGAAGTCAACAAATAGGGCATAGAATTTGCTTATTACCACCTTTGCTAATCTACAATAAGAGATAATTAACAAAATATTCATCACAGGTTATGTGTTGTAAAGTTGCCTATAATCTTTGATTCCATTTCAACCAAATAATGATTTGATAACTAAGTTTAAATTGTGACTTTATTGTTTATGTTTTTGTAATCGAACAAAGTTTTGTAGATGACACTTATAATCTTTACCTCTAATCACTAAGTTATAAAAAAAAATATTTATACGGTTATAATATATTAGGAATCTGTTTACTTGAAATGAGATGGATTAAAATTATGTGTCTCAATAAAAACCATTTTTAAATTTCTTACATACAAAAGATTGCTTCAAAATTAACATTTTCAGTGTTCGAACAAACTTATTGATAGCAGGCCTAATGAAAGTAAACAATGTGCATTACATTACGTTCTTTTTAGATTACATTTGGTTAACAGGTATGTAAGACATATATTTTATTTCAAACTAAGCTTTCATTTGATGATAAGGTTACCTCGTAATATAAAATAATTGGTTAAAGAATCGCCTCAAGTTCAACACTGTTTGTTATAGTCATTTAGAAATGAAATGCACAGGAAGGTATTTTTAAAAAACCACTCAGTGTTGGTAAAAAAAAACCCCATAAATCTTAATAGACCAACTCTGTTCGGAACAAGACCTATAGCTGCTGCACATATAAAATTACGCGCGGTATAACGATAATCAGCTACTACGGCAACATCTGTGGCACAAAGACCATTAATTAACTGTTCGCAAATTCCCGCCTTATCCACTGACGGGTAGATAACGTTTGTTGAAGGTAAACACGAGTGGGAATGTGTAACGGATTCGTCACGCTGTCACGTTCTATATTTAGAATATTTGTAGTTAACACCTACATTTGTGACAATTCAAAGAAGAATCCTTGAATTAATAAGGGAACAGAAAAGTGAATTTGTTTATATTTCAGGAGATACAGCCGTGTTGGGTAAATATACGCGGAAGGTAATATAAGATACGCACTCGCACAAAACTTAAAGAGCCACTCCGTGATTTTCATAACATATTATTTACCTTTGACACGAACCTAAATGTTACATGTGGTGATATAAAATAAAAAAATCTTAACTTTTCATGTCCAAAAGACATCCAAAAGAAATATTTATATATATGACCAAATACTGGTTTTCCATGAAAATCTGAAAACAGCCTTATAAATGCACAGAGGTGTAGATATCACGTCCAATATACATGGATACTAGTTTTATAAACTAAAGGCGCGTTCACACGATGCAATCTGTGGCATACAACACGTTGCATGCCACAGATTGTATAAATGATGTTGCATGAAATTTGCTGTTCACACGTTAAAACAGTTGCATACAATTTGTTATCTCGTGAGACTTTGTATGTACTTGCACGTGAGTCGTTGCCTAGTAACTGATTGTTCCAAGGTAGCAATGGCGTTATTTAGCAGCGATAGCGAAGATGAGTTACTGGAACTTGCTGCAATCGGCTTACTTGCAGACTTGCAACAAGAAAAAAAAGAAAGATCTTGTTGGGTTAGACCGTGGATCGCGAGGAGAGGGGAAATGGGGGCTTATCATGCGTTAATGCGTGAACTAGATGCTGAAGACCCAAATAACTTTTTTAACTTTCTCCGAATGGATCGTACCAATTTTGACCTCTTGTTAGAGCGCATCACGCCACTCGTCTCTAAAACTGACACGCCGATGCGAAGTGCCCTTCCTGCTGGCGAGAAGTTGGCTATAACTCTCAGATTTTTGGCCTCAGGTGCGTATCTACGATTTTTTTCACAGCGTCCTTCAAACCTAATCAGCTTATTAATCAATGATTATGCACAGAAAAATGCAACTTTTATAAACATAATTTTTTTAATTTGGTCTTTTGATAAATTCATCACCCTTAACAAAATTTATGATATATTTTTACATTGTAATCGAAGAAACAGATGCAGTTACCAATAACAACAGAATATATGAAATAAAAATTTTGATTTGTCTCACTCATCGTGAGCCTCACGTATATGTAGGTCACAAACTAAACGTAAACAAACGCATGTGCGATTTATTTTGATTCATCGTTCATCAAAAGGTGACAGTAAGTACGAGAAATGTACATTTTTTCTTACTGAATTTTCAAAAATAATCGAGGTACATGTAAACAACGTACACAGCTGAACACAAAAAGATTTAGGTTACAGTACGCCTGTCAAAGTGTCGACCCGGCGTTAGTTCGATCTGCGTGTTTTCAAAGATATCAGTTTTGGTAAAACGATACAAGAAACATGACTTCCATATGGTTTACTGTTCCAAATGTCTACACATCACTTTCGTTGATATAATCAGAAACAAAAGCACCTCTACTGTACATAAAACGCTTGCATAGGCCTACAGTGAACAATCGCCAACAATCACCTGTCATGCTGTCCCCCATCAAGGCGGCTATCGAAGTATAGGCAGCCTGCCGATGATCCCTCCTTGAATAGAATAGGCTGCCAACATTCCATAAACAGTCGTGGGAATGATAATACCCAATAAATTGTTCTGTTTGTGATCTTGATAGTTCAATTTTCTTTGATTTTGCCGGCGTCGCCATATTGTTGTCAAAGAAGCGTCAGATGAGGTGAAAACGTCACGTGATACGCGTACGCGTTCTGATTGGCTACGTTCATGCAACTTGTTGTATGGAAATAGAGCAAGTCCTATTCCTTGCAACTCGCTTCACACATGTTGTATGCAACAAAAATTGGACAGACTTTGGGGTTCACATGTTGAAATTTGTTGCAAGCCACAAGTTGTATGCCACAAATTGCATTGTGTGAACGCGCCTTTACAAACGCTATCAACTCCTAACTGCCCTCCTGGCTGTTTTAGATAAGTCTCCAAATCTTTTACTATTTGACGTGCGCCACAGTCCGGTTTTCGATCATAATTGCGACGTTCTACCTTCATATTGTCACAGTAAAAAAAAACCAAAAAGCTTAATATGTGTCTTTTTGGTAACAGTCGATACTTCGCGATCAATTGATTAATTTTGGCAAATATGACTAACAACTCACCGAGTGGCTCTTGAACAGAGTAGTAGCCTTAATCAGGATGAATGATATCTTGTAATAGAATGATGACTTTGCATCTTTAGGCAATTTGGAAGATATCATGAATTTTTGTAAAAGGTAGACAGGACTTACATGTTGATAAGTGGCACAAAAGACTGACAAATTGGTAAAAACTGACAAATTCCTAGCAAACATGGGGTCATCAAACAGTTTGCCTTCTCACATAACAGTTGTCAAATAACAAATAACAAATGATTTGTCCTTCCTAAACTGAAGAAAACAGTTTTAAAATCTATCAAAATCATAATGATAATAATGGAAATGTTAGGTGTATTCAAAACCTGCCTGCGTATATATCTTTAGCCTTCACATCACGACTTACTGGAATAGGGGGGTAGTCGTGTCATAATGTTGTCACTGACAAACACATTTCAACATGTACATTTTACATTCTACCATGAAAGTGCTGTATACTCTATTCTGATTGGCTGTTTTGTCCGACTCAGAGGGTATCAATTCACGATTGAAGTTGCTCTGTTTACCCGAAATCAGTTTACAATGTATTAATACATACATTGACTGCCGACTATCCGTCTGGTAACGTCGATATTCCTCTTGCAAGTGGGATTAATCTTTTTCCAAAAGGAATTGATCGTATTTGTTTTCGTGTGTTTACACGAAGAGAGCAAATTGTTTTAATTTTATGTCGTATATTGTACAAAATAAGAAGTTTGAGTGAAAAATCATCGTAAACTAAGCTTTCCGCTACTGGGCATGCAGCAGCATTCCTTTGAATACGGCAACAAAACAATGACGTCATTTCGCGAGCGCTTCTGACGTCATAAACCCTATCAGACGTCATAGTGGTCATCCATTTACGTCATGAGGGGCTGTCGCGGTCTTTGTTTGCTATCAAAACAAGATAAAAGGCTTTTTAAACGATTCGATATTTACATTTGTACCACATACTAGTATGAAACCATTTCGTGAACACGCAGTATTAGGTTTAACTTTGTTAACGGTTCAATACTATGACGCAAAATCCCCGATGCTGACGAGTTCATGTTTGTCTCCATAAGTCGGAACATTTTACACTGTGCATTTCGCTATGAAAAAGAGTTCAGCATTAAAATCTTCATGGTAAAATGGAGATAAACCCAGTGTGTTTGAAAAAATCAGAGACATGCTGCGGTTTCAATTTAAAATTTACTCGCTATCAATCCAGTATAACATGTCTCTGATTTTCAAACACACTAGGTTTATCTCCTAATTCATATTATCAGTAAAGCTCTAGACATTAACAATGCTGTGTTTTTTAAACCTACTTACTCTTTACTACTCACTCACACTTATACTTCAAGACACTGTGTAATTAAACAGAAAAGCCTTTTCATACTGCATATATATGAGAAATAAAAAGTTTATTGTGTAAATGAGGAAAGGAACGCATTCTCAAGTGAAGTTGACATGGACTCTTCTAACAGAAAAAGAATCACTTGTTCGTAATTGCTTTGCCGTCAATGTGTGTGCTACAATATCTTTCATATTTAAACAGAATTTCGCTTTATTCTGTAAGCTTATTTTTACGGTGATCCGATTGGTCGAGAAGCGGTAAAGTGTCAGTCGACAAAAAAGCATACCTTATTCGACTTAATAACCGCCCACATCCCTATAAGCGCCCACCCACCACGTTTTTGACTGAACAATATGCGTCCTGTTTAGCGCCCACCTCTCTACATTGCTTACCTTGCATGCTGATTCACTGAAGAAGGTTTTTCAGTCTTGCAATAAGTCTTTTACTTCCACTAAAGTGAAGAATACAGGGGATTTTTAGACCGCCAGCCACCATAAAATTAAAGTTACAAAACCATATTTCAAAGACATATGTATCATAAGGAAACACTTTCAAGACTAAACTTGAGGACAATTTTTATCGTTTTAATTAGCGCCCCCTTTTACCAATTTTTTTAAGCGCCCCAGGCGCTTATCACGTTGAAAACGGTATTGACTTCACTCTGAGTCAGACCAAAAGCGATATTTACTTGAAATAGACATAATGACATCAAACCGTTGTTACATGACGACATGCTATTGTTATCGTGACGTCATTTGACTGTCATGTTGAACAATTGATCCAAATGGCTGTTCATGACCGTAGTTTTTTCTTTTCTTTTCGTATTTATTTTGAAACATAATAAAACAATTATGGACTTATGAATTTGCTCAATACCTGTTTTTATAGACCCGGGTCGTCCTCTGTCAATATTGCTTTCCTCGGGTCTATAAAAACAGGTATTGACCTCATCACCAGTCTATAATTGTATAATATTGCAATACAGAAACAACATGATACATACTGATACACACTTCTGAAAATATCCAATGTATCGGACATTTTAAAATGAACAATTTCTGTGTGAGATTGTGGGAAAACACAACCCCAAAATGTGATTTTACCGAACGTTGTTGACAAGGTGAGAATGCTCAAAGTGAAAATAACCATAACCAGTCACTGAATCATCTCTCTTTCCAAAATGGTGGACAGTTAATTATTGATCGCTGTTATTTAGTCAAGAGAGCATGGAAAATCCTAAATTTAAAAAGTATAAATATATCTCAATTTGTATTATTTTTGTCAAGAGAGCATCTAAATTCCTAACTTGAAAGAATACCTATATCTCAATACGTATTGCAAAACGTTTTTCTGTACATGATATTTTACTTTACGGAAATGAGAAGCGATACCCATCCTTATTTTGCAATAAGGTTTATGCGTGAAGACAATCTATTAGTCTTGTTGATGGCAAACAAAAACTACCTGGCCAAATGTATATATATTCCATGTGGTTGTCCAGTCACTTGCAGTACACCTGTTGATGTTCTACATTTCAGTGTTGTCATTGTGATAATATAAGCACATAAGCGGCCATAAAACATGATTTTCACAATGGGATGCATCTTCTGTTTTTACAGGGAAACAGTGAAGACATTCTTTACCACTCATATACATGAACCCTGCTGCAAAAATAGTCATGGATGCAAATATGAACAAAGTTATTAAAATAAAAACATTGAAGTTAATTACATAAAACTAATTGTAAATGATTTTCAGATTCATTTGTGATATCTATCTGTAAACACAATGCCACTTGTCAATCTAGGGTAAGGCGAGAATATAAGCTAAACAAATGATGTCATAATTCGGACTGATTGACTGATTTGTCCTTCTCTTGTTTAGTGATTATAATAACTTTTGTTGGTCATGTCACTGCACCCACTGAATTTTTTAGCTTTTTCTTAAATTTTTGTAATGGGACTAGAAACTTTTTACTAACTACTAACTGTTGATATGAACATATACAAATCAAGTGTAACCCTGTGTTTGCTGTAAGGAAAATGATACAACATATTCCTTGTTTCTGTTTCTGTACCTTTCATTTGTGAAAGATTTTCTGTTATGAAATATTCTTTCTATCTTAATAAAAAACCATACATACATACATTTGTCAGCCGTATGGTTAATCCTTAGTGGTGACATATTGTCAATATGAGCACATGTGCACATATCCCTTTTGCCTGGCAACAATTGTTTCTGTTTCTTTACCTTTCATTTGTGGTTGTCTATTGATGTCATAGTGTTAACTGTGTAACCAATGTAACTTAGTGTGTAGAAAGCAACATTTCAAAGTGATATCTTAGTACATATGTTATCAAAATTTATATTTATCAGTTTATCACTCATATTGCTTTTCTTTTAAGATTCAAGATGAACAGAAGAGTTATTCCCCTTACAGTGACCTCAAAATATGCAAGGTCATGGGGAACATGGGAAGGTATTAGGGAACTTGTACAGAACTGGCATGATGGGCTTCACTCAATGGCAGCGATGTTGGATCATCTACCATTAGATACAAATATTAAAGTTGAATTTAGAGGCACTAAAGATAAACAACAACAGACTTATGAGGCATTTATACGAAATCCAGAGAAAAATGAAGAAACAGTTCTGGGAAAGTTAACTTACAATTGGCTAGATAGCAAATTGCTATTGACCAATCAGTGCACTGCTCTGCAAAAGAAAATATTGTTGCTTGGATACAGTGTCAAAGCTGATACAAAAGAAGTGATTGGTCAGTTTGGAGAAGGACTAAAAATAGGAGCTCTTGCATTGGTCAGACAAGGTAACCTGGTAACCATGGAAACAGGAAGTGATTTTTGGGAATTTCAACTACTGCATAATGAAGAATTTGGGGAGAAAGTTTTAACAGTAGTTGTGTCAGGTGGGTTTTAAAATCAATGGTTAGGGCAAACTGACCGAGGTTCGGACAGTGTATCGATTCAAATATTTTGAAACTCTGCATTATAAAAGATAATTTTGATAATGTAAAGATGAGCAAACCAACTTATCAAAAAGTAATATTTATTTTGGATCTATATCACAAAATGCAGAATTGTTCGTAAATTTAACCGAAAATAACGTTTTTTATTGCCTATGTGAAATCGCCTGAGGTTCGGACAGTTCTGACCTAACTTCGGACAGTTGCACATTATATTACCGCATGCACCTTTAACTTTAAATATTTATCAAAATGATCTCAGACATTCCAAAACACGCAGTGAGTAGTTCATGTACAATAATATCAAGGTTTTTCGGAAACATGAATTAATTTGTCAACTATACAGAGCATGCTTTCCGATGTGAAATTCTCCCATTAGTGCCGTATGCGTCGTTACAAAATTATGACATCACAATCAGTTTCGTAGGCGTTTGACACAAAAACGCCGTACTCGCTAAACCGTATGTTTTTTAAATTAATAACTTTGTGAAATATGTTAGTCGTATGTTATTGCATGGTTCCCGAACTTTTGTTGGTTGAATTACATCATTACATGTCCATATAAAGGAAATATGAAAAGTGTCCGAACCATGGTCAAAACTGTCCGAAGCAAGGTCATTTTGACATATTATCAATATCTCAACATTTACTTAAATATCCCCTTTATAGATACCAATACTCAGCACAATTAAACTGTTTGGTTGTTTCTCGTTGTTTATGAATACACTTTAAAATGTTTTGGAGCTTCCTATATTTCCTAACCTGATAGTCAACATTTACGTTGAAACAAATATTTTGCCAATTTCTTACATGGATATATTATTTGTATATCATAGCAAAATGTCGATTAGATATACTACCTAAGATCAATTGTCTATTTAATGAAATGAATAAATTGACATACTAGAAATTCATATTTCAAAACAAACATCTTGCCGACAATGCACTTATTATTGCGCCAGCTCCTAGTCGAAAGTGTCCGAAGTTCGGGCGACCTCGGGTGGTGTCCAAACCTCGGTCAGTTTGCCCTATATAACATCTTGTCTTCTTGTTTGTGTTATCTATTTTCTAATGGATCAAATCTTTCATTGCAAATACAATCTATATGTACATTTATTTTGTCATGGTTAAGTTTCATGGTCATCGAAGATGTTCTTCACTGTACCATACTATATACATATATGACACATTATTGGTATATAGATTATATCTATTATAATTACTTTGACCAATACCATGTCTATCTCTTTGAGTGAGTTAGGAAAGAAGATATTTATTAAATGGTTAATGAAATATTACCTTTCCGTAAGGCCTTGTATAACTTAGTTGATAATCATAATAATGATAATCCTCCTTTGCTTTACTACTCAGTAAAGGGATCCTTAAAACACTTTTCGTCTATAGTGTCTTATTAACAGGCGTCTACACTACTTGTTCAAAAAAGAGAAATATCTTGGATTGTATTGGAAAAATCAAGCCAGCATAGACAATTTGCGGACAAAGCAGTGAAGGGTCAATTGCACCTTAAGATTTTCTGATATGACTTGTCTTTTGAAACAATCATTGAACTCGCATATCTGATTTCTTAATTTATTGCAATAACTTAACATTCATGAAGACATGTTGCGGAGGGTATTTTATTTTTCAGAAAGATTGCCTGACCTTGATAGACCATTTGACACTGAAACAGAAAGGTAACACCTTTAAGCTGTGACATCCTAATTTCCCACGTCATCCAGTAATATTTTGAATGAGGAAGTAGTATAGTGGAGTTCCATATGGTGCCTGATCTACAAAGCAATCAGCCGCAAGGTTATGTGCAATATATTCATGAAATATTCTTTCAGTTTTGATAATTAGAAACCATACGTACATACATTTGTTAGCCATATGGTTAATCATAAATGGTGACATATTATCAATATGAGCACATGTGCACATATCCCTTTTGCCTAGCAACAATAGTTTCCACTTGAATTACCAAATTTTGTTGTCTGTGACATCATAATACCCATTGTTCGTGACGTCAATGTAGCTTGCCATTGCAAGGGAAGCAGGCAATTTTCTGAGAAGGAATGGAATCGGTAATAAAGAAATTATTACACTCAAAAGTGTGTTGTATTGCTTTGGCAATACAAATCTCAGTCATTTTGTGCAAGTCAAATGACAAACTTCCTCAGGTAATAATTGAGGTTGTCAACATACACAAATGTATCAATGTATTGATACATTATTTTTGCCGATACAATACATGATAAGTGTCTGAGTGTATCAATACTATTTATACAAACTGTTTCAAACTAATTGTACGAACTGTATCGATACTTTGATTTTGCACTCAAATCTCATCTCAATTTAGGCTCCTTTTGGTGTTGTTCATTTGAGAGTTTTATCTCCTTGATGTAGACATGTAACAACATCACATGCGACTAATCTTATCTCATTTTACAAATAATGTGTATATATTCTTTTTCTTTATTTAAGACAACAGTGTTCTTCAGAAATGCAAAGTGACTTGTTATAGTAAGTTACTTGTTGTTAACACTTTAACCTGTGAACACTCTCTTCCACAATTTGAATGAAAAATATGTATCATGATACGTATCATATCGTCACCCTAATATTGTGATACATATCATATCGGGAGGATTGTGTATTGTGATGATTGTGTATTGTGATGATTGTGTATCGTGACGATTGTGTATCTTGACAACCTTAGTAATAATTTCTGTTTTTGCGCCTGAATTCAGGCCTGGAAGAGTAAAAGGATTTTCACTAGATTTCTCCTAAAATAGTTTCTCGATAGAATAATCGACTTTTCCTCACTCTGCTGCAGTGAAGTACCCAGCAAGACAGGAGAAACCAACAGCACCTGTACAAAGATCTGTGGAGTGGATTGGGAGGACTGGAAGAAATTTGTAAGATCTAGCATTTTTCAAATCACTCTGACTTACAGGAGCATATCATAGGAAAGCCTATCCTAATTCTGTATTTATCACTTTGTTGACAAGACTAAAGTTGTCAATTTGAAGTAAATTCAACAACAAAAGTCCCTGCTGTTATATAATTTTGATTTTTCTTTTCAGTTACCACGATTTCTATTTTTGAAGCCTCCTGACAAATATGTAAAAACAGAACTCGGTAGGTGTGATAAATGTTCTTCTTGCATTTCATTTTTTCCTGATTTCTACATACAATCATGGTTGATTTTTAACTTTTTATATGTAATGATAGATATTAACTTAAAGTGATTGTCTCAGTTTATACAGCAACTCAATTGAAATAATTATTCTCGCGGAGCAAATGGTTGATCACTTACATCAGTCATTCCTGTAATGTATGCAATAGTTAAAAACCTTTTGCCTGATTAAATGTTTAGGTGATGCTCAATCGGCTTATGCCAGCTGGCTTGTGGTGCACCATTTGGTAGGTGTGACAATTGCTGCAAATGTCAGAGGAAAGATTGATGTGAGTGACGCAACATTTTGCTTGCTGTGCATAAAATTTGATCTGCAAAAATGAGACAATGACATTTTTTTGACATTTGCAACTTATTTGATCCTCTCATGTGTTCAGGTACACTACTGCTTGACGAGCACCTGGCTGGCCAGCTGTACATGAAGGGTATCTGGGTGGCCAACCTACAGGACGAGGATCTTGCTACTGGCGTTGACTTTCTCCATCTTCACATCGACCGTGACCGCAACGCTGTACCCAAACCTAGCGAGATCGATCACCAGGTGCTGCTAACTGATCATAAGCGAAAACAAAGATTTAAGAATTAAGAATTTAAGTGCTAGATCTTTATTGTGATAGTGTTGCCAAAATAATTCATCAGTTTTGGTTTAGATATGAATTATAATACTAGTTTTCTCATCCATTTACAGATTAGTGGGATGTGGATTCGAGCCTTGGACAAGGACCCCAAACTTGTAAAAGAATATTTCCACTTACTTCTTAATGAGTAAGTTGTTGCACCATGCAGAGTAACCATTGGAAATCATGTTTACACTAGCAGAAATGTGAGTTCATCTTAGGTCAAATCATCAAGACAGAATAATGATAAGATATGTAGCATCTTAACATGTTGCATGTGGATGTCTGGACATGATCATGTTGATTATCTTTCTTCACACATTAATTACAAACGGTCTAAAATTGTAAATAAGTAACAGTGACCTCCTCTTTTTTAAGTCCAAGAAAATGGACTCAAGTCCAGCTGGATCTGACTCTGGCTCAAGTACTCAAGTAACCATGGAAGCCCTTTTATGTTTAACTGTAATATACAGTACATTAGGTTTCACACAACGGCAACCTAACACAGCTACCAACTCCTGCATTTCCTCACAGGTATTGTCCATTTTTGTAGTAAATCATCAACTTTACTAGTCAAATCTTGTTCCAGCAAGTTCCGGGATGTGAGGCATGCAGCATATTACGCCACGAAGGAGATGGCTATCTTGATAGCAGATCAGTTCCTCAGGTCTGTTTTATCAGTATGAACCTTTATCAACAGAAATTGTTAAAACAATATTTATTCACATATTTGAAATGGAATGGCAAGCAGACATTACCTGATATATATGCCTTTCAAACAACACATATTTTGGAGGGAGTAAACATAGGAATGTTTAGCACTGTGCCAATGTGTGCAATTTCTTTCTTATATTCAAGGCCAGTGGAGATGTTGATCCTCAAATTTAAGGAACTATCCAAAGATGACAGTCACTTAGCTTAGTCCTCAAGCTCTATTTGGTCTCTCATTCATCTGACCTGATCCATTTCTTTCAACCACTGTTCAGTCTTTATGATTTTTTGAATTTTGTAACAACCTTCATGAGTTGAATTTGTAAGTACTAAGTTTAAAAATCCTTGCTCATAAAGAGAATACTCAGATTTTGTCCAGGATGTTGTGTTAGGCAATAACAGATACAATTGAATTATGTGATCAACTTGTTTTACAACATCACAACATTCAAAGCTCATTCCTTCAGTTTTTGCTGATTAGTTATGAAATATGATATTCTCTCCTCTGTGCCCTGTATGCAGCGAATATGGCAGTGAAGCTTTCCCTGTGTTGAACAAGACAGAAGTTGCTGATATTCAGGCTGTCAAAGATGAGCTTCATAAAACCGTGAGTTCATCTGACATCTCTTCTTATCCTGCTAGTCCAATATCTGTCCTTAAAGTGTTACTGGTAATGGTTGGTTTAAGAAATCCTAGGATGATTATTCCTAGGCAACCTCTGGAAATCATACTGCTATTAACATTAATCACTTGAAGATACCTCTGTTTAATTAATCTACAATATTATTAGACCTTGTGTATTAACATGGCATATGCTTACTGATTGACGTGACGTCATAAATATTAAGTATGATGTCACAATGTTAGTGGCGCAGTGGCCACTGTCATGTCAGCGACTTTCTTACAGTGTTTTACGATAATATTGAGGGAGTTATAAATGAAATACCAAACTCAGTTTGTTTAGTGACGTCATAAATGTTAAGTATGATGTCACAATGTTAGTTAGTCACTGTCATGTCATCGACTTTCTTGCAGTGCTTTATGATAATATTCAGGGAGTGAAATACTAAACTCTGTCCTGTTTATTGACATTTTTATGAACCTTATTATTTGTATCTTATTCACTTTGGATCATTAAAATACCAATCCACTCAATTGTTTCATAAAAACATTATTAAACTGGACGTCATATGGTATTCTCTCTATCTTAGTCCCAGGCTACCTGTCCAAATCTAAACCAACCTAATTACAGGTTGTCATATGAGCCATATTTAAACACTGGTCTATGTTTCAGGCAGTATTATGCACGGACACATTGGTCCAGCTACTGGTGAAGTCTGGGAGATTTGACCCACTGTCCAGGGCGTTAGCCAATCATCGGAAGACAGAGTCGGTGCTTGTTCCCTACAGCGCTCTGACGAGTGAACAGAGGTTGGTCCTACAAGAAGGGATAGCCCTGGTGAACACAGCAGACCCACACTTCAATCTGGGCAGGGTGGATGTCATTGACACGTCAACCAGGGAGGTAAGGCTGAATATGGGAACGATTTTAAATGGGTTTTATTTATGCAGATAACTTCAGCTGCAAGTGTTTATCAAGTGTAGATTATTTTTCCATTAGTTTTGACATGGTCTTTCAGAGGTAGTGTTTTTATTGAATATCAAATTTCATGCTCTTTTGAAGTACTTATTATACCCCAGCCTTGCAGCGTAAGCGGGGGTATATAGCGTTCATTCTGTCCGTCTGTCATGAATCTTTGTCCGGAGCATATCTCCTAAACTATACATGCTAGCTTCATCAAACTTCATACACGTATAAACCATGATCCCTAGATGTGCCTTTTGTGGGTTAGACCAACAAATGATTTTTATTTTTTGCAGTTTCCATGGAAACATGACTAAAACAGTGACTCTATGACCAAGTCCTTTGTCCGGAGCATATCTCCTAAACTATACATGCTAGCTTCACCAAACTTCATACACTTATCAACCATGATCCCTAGATGTGCCTTTTGAGGGTTAGACCAACAAATGATTTTTATTTTTTGCAGTTTCCATGGAAACATGACTTAAACAGTGAATCTATGACAAAGTCCTTTGTCCGGAGCATATCTCCTAAACTATACATGCTATCTTCACCAAACTACATCCACTTATCAACCATGATCCCCAGATGTGCCTTTTGAGGGTTGGATCAACAAAAGATTTTTATTTTTTTCGATTTCCATGGAAACATGACTAAAACAGTGAATTTATGACTAAGTCCTTTGTCCGGAGTATATCTCCTAAACTGTACATGCTATCTTCACCAAACTTCATACACTTATCAACCATGATCCATTGGTGCGCCTTTTGAGGGTAAGACCAAAATTCTTTATTTTTTGCGGTTTACACGGAAACGTTACTAAAACAATGACTATCTGACAAAGTGCTTTTTCCTGAGCATATCTCCTAAACTATACATGCTAGCTTCAACAAACTTATCTTACACTTATCAACCATGATCCCTAAGTGAGCTTTTTGAGGGTTAGACCAACAAAGAAAGCCAGACTATAGTTTGAAGTGGGGGTATGTGAGCTGTGCTCACTTCTTTACTTGTCTTGTAAGAAATTTTTTATCACTTTTAATTTTGGAACAAAGTTTTCTTAAATGTCATAAAAGGCACTAGAAACCTCAAGTAACTGTTGCCATGGAAACATTATAGCAACATGAGCACAATAAGTGACTACAATTTATTACTCTCACATGTACAGTACAAGGTGAGCGAAGTGCTCATAAAAGGATACCTAAATGGTTTAATCACTGGCTAAGTGTCTGGCCTATAAAGGTTGATTTCTTGCAAAACATTGTTGATTTAGTTTCATAGCAGAAAATAGAAATTTACCAAGATAATTATTCTTCTGCAATGAAGATGTTACTTTGATCTGTTCACCCTGTTCATGCTTTTATTTGATGTAGGAACATTTGAAAATAGACTCAACAGAGATGGCTCCCAGCACCAGCACCAATTTTGCGCATGGCTTAAATAAGTGCCAAAATGTGAAATGTCCTGAGTTAAGTTTAATCTGACACTCTAAAATTTTATCGTTGTCTCTAAAATGACAAAATTTTATCATTTTCTAGTTTTCAGGGGTAATCGGAAAACCGCTAGAAAAGTTAAACTTCTATTTCCCCTTTACATGCATATTAGTTAAATGGCCAACTAAACAGCACAAACTCAAGTTTGTGTCTGCTTTTAGTAACTTTCCCAAGTTACGTTTAGGTCATGTCGCACGCCTTTGTCCGGTTTTCAATCACAAATCTTTACCTTAAACTGTTTATTGTCACTATTCTGAACTGATCAATATCATGATGCAGATTTTAAAAAACAACTTATACTTTTGGATGAAAGGACATCATTTACATAGTTTGACAATAACAACGTACTCTGTGCCCTTTTAAGTAAACCTGTGATTGAGAATGACCCTAGTTATTCCCTTGCGGTAATTCAAAAAATGAGGAAAGGCATGACAGAGATGATGTAGTCATTTGAACATATCTTCCTCATTATGATTCACTTTGTAGATGTGTACTGTGAAGGACTCCCAAGTGAATGTTCCCCTGTGGATGATGGACTTGGAGGCTGTACACCAGGAACTCAATATGAGACACACGAAGGGACAGACTCATGTACGTAATTCCTTTGCTGTGATAAATCTTAGGTTTCTGAATCAGTTCTAATACACTACTGATAGCCAGTGTTTAGTAGGGGTAAACATAAAGATTTTTGAAATTTTATGTGCACAAAGACTGTCTGTGTGTTGAACTAATGGTTATTTTCGTGTCCAAATCTTGGCCTTTGGTAATTGAAAAGCAGATGCACTTTGGTATATATAAATACTTGTTATGTTTCTTTTTTCATGATAATGGATGTTTTGATTATGAAAAAAACTTGATGTGAAATGAATGAAAAAAATTAAAGTATAATGTTATTGATCATTTTTCTTTTTCTTTACAAAGATACGTGGAATAAAGTGTTGAGGAACTTTGTTTGATTGTAGCTGAAACAATATCCATTATAGAAATATCTCTTTAGGTCTTGTTTTTTGTTATGAAGTTAAGAATTAAAAAGTTAAGTTCACCTAGTGAATTTTTGATAACAGTGCAAATGCAGAGAGGCGGCGATCTGCGGGGGAATCCTGGAGACCAGGAAAGGGCTGTTGAAACCTGCTAAAGTCAACCTTGTGGACATCGACTCTGATCAGGGACCATCCTTCACCTTCCATCCCCTCATGTCAGTCACTTCTCTCCTGGCTTCACAGGTCAGTGCGTGTTTTATAGTTTGTAGATTGAGGGGTGAAATTGTCTTGTCCTATTTGATGCTGTCTGCGGTTTAGATGCTTCCTGACTCTCCTGTAGCCAATACAATATTCTAAATGAGAGTTATGTACTGAAATAGAGTTCATACTTTCCTTCAGAGCCAGTCTGGTACCTATAGGTTTCCTCTCCTTGTGTATAGAATTCTCAGTTGTATTACTGGTGTGTTCAAATACCAAAAACAAATTTGTAAATTGACTTTGAATTATATGGCAGCTGGAGAATAAATAGCTTTTAAGATAAATATGTGTTGTCACAGTTTAAAAGTCACTGCAACTAAAACAGTTTGAAGCATTCATAAAAGAATCTTCACAATTCATGTTCAATTTCTTGGATAAGGAAACAATCACTCACTTTATTAGAAAAAGATTTTATCAATTTAGATTAGATAGAGGAACTTCACCACATGCAATTGATTCTTGACAGCCATGAGATGATTTTAAAGCATCACTCATCACCTAATGATTATACAAGGATTATCAGCAGAAGGATCCATAAAAGCAGTGACATGTTTAATATGTACCACTTACTCATGTTTGGGTATTGTTGATCTTATGTATACATAGTTTCCCCTCATTTTGAGGACATTGAAGTCAAAGAATAGACTTATCACAGGTGCACATGGCTTATGATTTATTTTACCTTGACATCTGTACACTGGATACTTGATTCTGATTGGTTGTCTGATTTAGTAGGCAGCAATTCACAGTTAACCTTGCTTTAAATACCTGAAATTATTGGTAACTTTTGAGCCAGTACTTTGCTTTTATTCTGCTTTATGTCTTCAGTTTCAATTTGAAATTTACTATCAGTTCAGTATTTGATGATTCGGATTTTTGACACACGAGATACTCTGTATCATGCACCTGTCATCTTGGTCAAGGCAAACTCACTATCATAGTGTGACACTATGTTTATTTCTTCAATCACAAATTTTCAAGAGAAATTTTCCTAAAAGGGGTTAGTGCTAATGATGTTGGAATGTTTGAGTTTGCAAACTGACACAAGTGTGTTGCACAATGCAGGTTTGTGGCAAGGCAAGAGAGGCGTACTGTGCTGGGATCCACCAGAGGAGCAGCTGTCCTGCAGATGAGGAGGAGGCACTGACCGACTTCAAACAGAAAGAGGAGGCATACCTGAAGAAAATTGCTTCACTGGAAGTTAGTTTATATCTGGATTTTTTGTCGCATCTTAGTCAACAAGGTTTAATTATCCTTGCTGTTGGTTTAAGTTATATATAGTGAGTCAACAGGCGTTTTATGTTATATATTTTAAGCAAATCAGTGAGATTGGTAATTTAGTAGCTGCAAAATGCTCAATTTTAGGATCAGGATCTGTGCATTCTGCTGTTTAGGACAGCTCATGAAAATTGTCAATTGATAATGAATTGCCTTGTTCATGCATGGCAAATAATTTTTGAACCAAGAATTTTTATTATTTCAAATGAAGAAGCAAAACTGGTTATTATTTTTTCATAAGTCATAAAACTAGTCAGTATAGTGATAGAGAACAAGATGTTTTTGCATATTTATGATTACATGATATTTTAGAAATTTTCTACCTTGAACTGACTGCTTGAGTGTCACAGTATTTTTCTGTACCATTCTTTTGTTTTGAATAAAATTTGCAAATCAACCCATAACATGCATATATAGTATGGTCCTGGTCCTCCATAGCTCAACATTTATTACAAGATCCACACAGTGTTGGTAAAGCCTGTTTGCATGTGTATGGCAGAGTGAGATGGAGAAGAGCAATGCAGAGAGTTTCCACACGTTGAGTGAGATGGAGAGGAGGTTGGCGGCGGTGGAGAAGCAGCTGATGCAGAAAGAGGTGGACCTCCTCAATGAGGAGGCGCTGGTACAGACACGCTTCCAACAGCAGATCACTGCCATCAGGGCTTCTGCTCAGGTAGGCTCTCTCATCTCTGTCTCCTCATTAACCCTTTACATGCTGAAAATATTTTAGGAAGTTTACTTGATATGTCTAAACTAAATTTTGATAACACTTTGTTTGAATACTCCCAGCATCATATGGCCTCAATTTTACTGTATGTAAAATCGGTACAAAAGAATTTGTTCAATTTCACATATTGCAAAAGTAACAAATTCCCCAACTCGTATTTTGTAACATTTTGGTACTGGTTCCTGGCAGCTGAAAGACCAGGTGTTATTCTGGTAGCATATTCCAAGATGAGAAAAGGCCATCATAATACCTTGATTAGTGAGTGAAGTGTGAATAGGAGTTATTTCCCTTCCCTTCCCCTCCACAAGAAGTGAAACAGTTCCTTCACAAGCAACCACGGTTTGCCAACAGAAATTAGTTGTAGAATGTTTCTTGTGATATCCTTGTGTATGATTAAACTTCCTTAACTAGTGATGGAAGATGGTTGAATAGAAAAGAACCCTCTGTCTGACAGTTTGCAGGCAATGAATAAAAGTGCAGTCCAATATATGAGGGTTTGAAGTGAATCAATTTGGCAGAAAGTGTAGTGCCTAGTAACTTTGGATTTGAAATAACTTTTATGTCTTGTTATCCCCCGGTATGTATTGATATGTGATAAAGTCATTTCCTGTTGATCATTATCCATCCACCTAAAACTATGGCATGAATTAAGCTTGCTGGATTTTGACTAATGTTTTGTAAAAAGATTTAAAAAAATTTCTTATCAGTTATTTAGGCATACACGTAAGGCCCTTTGCAACAATTTCAGATGTACAAGACATACTGACTGAAGAGCGCGATAATTACTATTTCAATACTAATCATTCCACTATGGTGATAGTATAAACAAAGGTATAAAGCCATGTTTTTTTTGTAGAAACTTGACAATCTATGCCAGTTAGACAAATATTTAGACTTAAATAGTTCTTTGTTTGTGTTTAAGAAACTAACATTCATGTAAATGGGATATGTAGTTAGCTTCTGCATTAGGCCGTTGTATTTGAATACAAATAATTGTCAAATATCTTGGAATGAGGATAGTAGAGTGGTATGATATGAACAGAAATCAGCACTAATGGTATTTGCTAGGTGCTGATGCCTAATGTTATGTTGTTACCCAAAGTAAGTTTAATATCAATTTTTTAAAGTCTGACCAAGCCAGCTAGTAAGGTTTGAATTTCACTGTCAGCACATGTCATTTGATGCTGTTATGAGAATCAGGTGTAAGATATCTTTTCAGTCCAATACACTTTAATAAATAGAGCAAAACAGAGGGCAGTTAAGAAATTATTACACTTTAAAGACTTCAAGGATTTTTAGTTTTATGATTGAGAGTGACATACTGCTTTATAGTGAAATTAACCCTCTACCTGGCTACTGTGGCGAAAACCTTCGTTACTCAATTGGGTAGCAAGGGCGTCAAATAGAATTCTGGCTTTTTTTAAGGCACTATATTTCAATTTCAACATTTAACACAAATAAAGTCATTAAATAAAAATATCTGCTTTCCCTTGACAAATACCATGTTTACTGGTAACATCTCTTTTTTTAACCTCATTTGAAGAGATTAATATGGTTTATGTAAAAAAAGACAGATATCCTCTATTTACGACTCATGCTCAGACAATACACAAATTGCCACTAGCTTTATGAAAGTGATATGACACACTTGCTCATGTAATACTGTGTTGCAGGAGAGTGTGAGAGGCCTGCAGCAACAGATGAAGTGTGGTGAGGAGAAGCAGCTGAACCTTCAGCAGCAGCTTACACACAAGGACAAGAACATCACTCAACTCAGGACAGATGTAGGCTGGCATTTCAATGGTTTATCTTTCTGTCAATTCTTCATGTAAAGATAATAAAGCTTTCTAAATGATCAACTTGATAACAAAACTGATGAATCAGTGTAGATATTTATTCGAGATATACTTGAAACTGTAATAGGTTCTTTAATGAATTGAACAAAAAAAAGGTGATCATCAGAAATATTATTTTTTCAGTCTTTTTCTGATCAAAGAACTGAACAGTTCAAAGAACTGATAAAAAAGTACCTGTCTATTTATGTTCTGAGTGTTAAAGCTTATCATTTGAATGCAAGTTTCTACATTGGCAAAGATGGATAGTGGTACCCAGTGTTTATAAGATCTTCCAGGTCACTGACTTACACTGACTTACAATTTTTTTTAACCCCTCATGCAGTTCTACAAATACCCAGAGGGGTGGGTAATACTTTGCTTACACAGAAGCAAAAGCATAAATTCTTCATGAGTTAGACTTGTGTACCTAGGTAAGTGTTTGGCTATGCTTGATTTGTTTAAGCGGCTTATAGCCAGGTCTGGAACAGGATCAAGTTGAATCAAGTGTGTTGGCTTACGCACAGGAAGTAGTCATCATAGCTCAGAGTTCACACATTCAATCTTCAAGATACAAATATTTTTCAAATATTTTAAAATAAAAATGTCACTATCAAATAATGAAGAGTATTTGATAATCATACATAATAAACGTTATTTTTTAAAAGTTGTTATTTAAAAAAGTATATCAAAAATAAATAAAGTTGTGGAATAGTCGTAACGAAAATATTTGTCCGCCATAATAAGCCGGGTTTGCCTTTTGTTTAAAATGGCGGATCAGGCGTACGCCGGTTGCAAATAAAGTGATTTGTCGCTTTCATCGTTTCTTCCGGCATACGCCAGATAGTTCGCCAGGTTACAAATCAAGCATAGCCATTGATTCCTATGTGACCATGATATAGTGTTCAACCAGTCAGAGTTATGTAGCTATCATGGAGGTAAATGTTTGATTCCTACATGAAGATGTTCTTGTGGTCCACAGCTTGAAGAGATGACTGCTGCTCTGGAGAAGAAGAACAGTTTGCTACTGGAGGAGCTCTCACACTACATCACCCAGAACAGGAAAAGGTTAGACCAGCTCCAGTCTCTGAACAATTAATTCTTAAAAAATTGTTTTATTTTTTATGAATGGGAAGGAGCCTCAGAGAATAGGAGCTTCACCCAAAAGAAATCTTGCTTTCCATGAGGTTATGTGTCAGACTGAACATTAAAACATCATGAACTACAATCTGTCAGTAAGACAAAGGAAGAGATGTCTACCCACTTAAAAAGCTTAGTTAAAGAGTTACGAACAAATCAGTAAAGGTAATGAACAATTTCATGTTGACTGGTTTTGGGTATGAGAAAGAGCTTGCAAATTTAATTTCTGCGTCTGATTCATTGGAATATAATGTTTGTTCAGGATTTGGGAAGAATGTTTTTGGAAAGAATAGGGAAAGAACTATTTATGCTACGTTTTGAAATGAATGGCCTGACCATGTGTTGGGACAAAGGGACCTGGACCCATATTTTCGAAGCTCTTTTAGTGCTAAGATTGGCTTAAGCCAATGTTAATTTATGGTACTTACGACTATCTTAGGACAAAGAGAGCTTCGAAAATATGGGTCCTGGTTCTTAAATGAATGTTTTATCAAGGTTTCCCTTCTTTCTAAGATTTAATCTCAATCTTACTTAAGCTGGTTGTATGAAGATCAGTGATTTGAAGATAGCATGATTAAAATAAATGTTGATGAAGTAAGATGTATGAATAATATAATAACATAAATCTTTACGCTCTCAAATTCAAGGGCATTTATGTCTATCTTCTAGGTTTATTTAGAATTATACCATCTAACATTCCCACAGCTTGCAACACAGCAATACAAGATTTAAACAATTTAGGTTTTCAAATGTTATTACCTCAATACCAAAGCTTGTGTTTGAAGTTGCCCTACAATTACTCAATGTGTCTTTGGTAGATTGCTTTAGTTGAGAAATAAACACGATCAACTCTCTCAGATTTCTATTGATCATTTCAGCAACAGATTTATGCTGCAAAAATATTTCTTTGATCCTCCCTCAGGGAAATTTAAGCGCATTAGTTCCATTCCCTTGCTGCTAGTTTTCAAAAGCAGTTTTCTGTTTTAATTGTCACTCTCTTCATGCTCAATGAAAGTTATAAACCATTTAATTTGTCTTCTCAACACTAATTGATCAAACTTGCACCATTGAACCCTGAAGGATGTCCAATTGACGTTTGCGGAATGAACATATTGTATGTCTTCAAAAGGCATGTAGAAATGATATTCATAGGAACAGTAGTCTTTTATACTTATATACTGACTCTCATCATTTATGCTTTAACTGTTTAAAGACCTTAAATGGGCAGTAACACATTTTTTTAGATAAAAAAAGTGATCTCACAAAAATGCGATGTTTTTTAATTAAAAGAAGCAGTTATGAAATGAATGTACCATGATCTATTAAGATTTGAAAAACAAATTCCCTACCTCAAATGATTAAAAGGCATTCACACAAAAATGGCCGCCAGTAGTTTATCCTTGATATTTGATTATTTCCCCTGTGACTGTGGATGATTTTGTTGAGTTATGAAGTGTTTTGACCTGCTGAAGATGATACAGGTTGCATAAACTAATGTCTTTTGGGGAAACTTTGAAGAAAATTTTTTTTTTTAAATGTGCCACTTCCCTTTAAGCCTTTTTGTTATATTTGTCCTGTTGAACCCTTGTGGTTGAATGTACTTTATGTACAGGCTTCTCCATGTTAGGCTGTTACCAAGAATGCATAAAAAATACCTCAAGATGTCTCTGAGACTGTTAAATTAAATACATTTTGGTCAATAAATGTCTTTTCAGGCAAACAGTTAATTCTCATATGTTGATTAGAAAATAGTATCAACTATTTTCATTGCAACAGCCACAGCAAAGACAATATAACTGTTTTCGATGTTAACATTAAAAGCTTTTCTGAATGATTTTCTGTTGATTGAGTAACTTTTAAATCTGAAAGTTCATCATATTACTTGGTGTGAATAGTTTCTTCGGCAGACTTATATTTGTGCCTCAAGTCAGAAAATTTGCCAGAAAATGTGTCCATTTATGATCAAACTTTTGATGACAATACCAATTGCATAGATGTTCAATATGGTGAAAAGATATTCATCTATTTAAGCTCACCGTATTGAGTTTATTGGAAATTGTTGTTCTTTGGTATACACTGAAAACATTATGTTTAATTCTTGAATGAAGTCAAGTTTATCTAGCTATTATTAATGCAGCCCATATGTCTAGACAGTTCGAAGATCATGCTTTCAGAGTCATCAGTCTTCTCGGTGATCAATATAGCCGCAAATTGACCAAATGTCAGTTGCTTGTTGAAGATCAAAGGAATTTCTAATAATTGGTCTTGCTTTTTAGGATTTATTTTCTTTCTGGCTTAATATGGAACTCATACGAAGAAGAAAATAGATTCTGAAATAAGATGGAGTTTGAGACTTCGTAAACAGAATCATAAAGATGTACTTAATGCATCTGCTTGAAGAATGCTTAGACATTTAATTAGGGTTTTGGTGCCAACTGGAGTTTGAGAATCATCACAATTTATACACAAACAAAGGTTGAAGTCTCATTACAAGAAGAGTTTATTTAGGTACACTGTTTCTATAGAGCAATAAAAATGTTCCATGGTGCTTGTATCTCTATTATCCTAACAATCTCAAAACATTTGTGTAGATTTCTCACTTGACACTTGAATTTTGACAATTAGTTGTGTTCCAGCTCTGGGTATTAATTCTCCAGTGGTACCAGGGGAAGTCAATAAGAAGTGAGTATTGATACACCCCTGAAGACATCATTGTTGACTTTATTATTGAGATAGGCCATCAAACGATCTTTACTTGAGATTTAAAGCCTGTTGAACGCAGACACCATCCTATAATCATGGAAAAGTTTAAAACTGAGGTTATCAAGTTTCTCATGAAAGAAAGGGTGAATACAACCAAAAAACATAAAAGTATGACCAATGTGTATGGGAATGAAGCCCCTCAATAATTTACTGTTTCAAAATGATCAGCAAGATCATGGATTCTTGGAATCAAGGGGCCTGATAGGCTATTAACCACCTTAAACTACAATACCAGAAGCCTACTATACTCACTTGTTGAGGTGAGGTGAGATGGTGTTTTACGCCGCTTTCAAGATTATTTCACTTATATCGCGGCTGCTAGTATTATTGCAGGGAGAAAGCCCGCAACACTTTTTGTGGCTATGCATTGCGGTGAAACCTGCGGGCATCGGCTGGAACTAGCGAACCATGGGTGGTACTGCGCTGAATTTCAGTGTAGCATTGCACCCAAACCTGACTGCGTGTAGGACAGTTCTCTACTGCAGACAAAGTTGCCGAGCCCCTGGCGGGATTGGAACCACGGCTCACTTGTTGAAGCAATTGAAAGCGGCAATCAAGAAAAAGGGGTGCGGCATGTTGACCAGTGAAGTTATGCTCCTTCATGACAATGTTCCAGTGCACAAGAGTAGTTTTTGCACAAGCTGCACTTCAACAATGTGGCTTTGAACAACTTAACCACCCCCCTTATAGTCCAGGAGCCGTATTAATAAAGATTCTTAGAGTTAAATGTAACTCTTAACTTTTGATAATTCTAGGAGTAAACAGTTATCTAGTCTTAGAATTAAGAATTTTCCTAAGTCAAATTAATAAAGTGATTTTACTCTTAGAATTACTCTTAACTCTACTAAAAGTTGGGAGTCCTCCCCTAGCACTCCTAGCAATCTAAGAATTACTTCCCCCACAAAACGAAACAAGGCTATAGATCTGGCCCAAAACGACTTCTGTTTTGCAATTTGAAATCACTTTTGCATGGTACAAGATTTGGTGATGAACTCAAGGCAGCTTCTGAGATGTGGCTGAGGGGCCAATCAGAATTATGACTCCTACCGCAAGGGCATGGACAGTCTCAAAGACAATGGGAAAAGTGTATCGAGGTCCAGGGACATGATATTGAAAATTTAAATCAATATCGCAACTGTTGGCTTCTGTTTTATATCCACTTCTATGAACTTATTGACCTCCCCTCGTATAGTATATGCAAAATAGTCTCTAAATTATCAAAGCTGGATCAAAATCTGATTGAAATGTTTTACTGACCTAACTACAGTTGGTAATTGTGTCTATTCAACTGTGAATTGATCTACCCAGAAGTACAAGTAATGACTTAAGTGAGGACATGTTGTTTATGTTTTGATTTTTAAACTTCCTTTTAAAAATTCTCGATCCGTTACCATTGGTTTCTACTATCTTGGCACTAAAGAGAGCTTTGAAATCTGGGACCAGACACCAAATGTAACTACATCAAACATTCACATTTTCTGAGTAAATCTTATTTTCCGTGGTTCTCTGATGAACAGAACGGCGAGTGTGTACAGACTGAGCAAGGAAGGGCAGGAGTGCGGGGACCAAGACACCAATGAGAAGTGGACTCTGATCAGCACTATCTGTGACATGGTCCTCGAGGACCTCCAGGTGAACTCTTTAGAGGCTCAGTACAACCAGGCTTTTGTGGAAAAAGAAATCAGAAGAGAGATTGTTTCTGTTAATGCTAATGAAGACCCAAAGTCTCATCTAGTTTTTTTTTTCAATGCATAGTTGCAATGAACTCATGTGCAGGAATATCCCTTAAAATTTCCTAACCACTAAAAAGCCTGGTTATGGTGTTTCTTTAACGTAAACCTTTACCTTTCAATGATGTTCCCACCCATGCAATTCAATATCCTTAGCTACTCTTTGTACCCTACCATGATCCCTGCAAATGGTCAACTATGGATAATGGTTTTGTGTTGATCATTTTTAAGTTGCATTCTTTGGGAAACTGTTCAAATTAACTTTTATTGATAACACCTACTGACTCAGTTTATTTGATACATTTTATTTTGTTTGTTGAAATTATATCATCCTTGGAATGTTTATGAGATGAGTTAATATACTTTAGCTGACATGATATATTGCAATTTGTATTAATAACCATTCTCTCCAAACAGAGGTAGCTTTGTTATAAATTTTTATACAACCTCTGTATGTGTTTATCATACGTGTCAGTCACTTTGATGTCGGCAGTGCATATCCAGATAACATTCAGGCACATTTAATAACAATTATGCAATGGAATCTTCGCCTAGTCAGAGAATTCAATCAAAAGAAACAAAACATTTTTCTGGCACAAAATGTTTTACAACAATAAGCAGGTCCGATAATAACTGCTGTCTTCTGTCATTCCCAAAGCTTTTCGACGGTAACTATAGACCAGCTAATACCAATATACTCTAGGATATCTGTATTTTTGGTAGTTGCCCCTGCTACACGTTTAGTGCTGGGATATAGTATTGGGCAGCATCCATTCGTACATACATACTTATGTATAAATTTAAATATGTTACAAAGGTTTACTAGATTCTGTTTATTTTTTAATTTTATCCCAATGAAAGAAAGTTGTCGTTAGAAGTTTGTGACCTTGACCTTCATTTCAAGGTCACAACTAAACATTGACATTTTACCCTTGTCACTATCTCAAAATCTGTTTGTAGGTTTCTCTTCATATCTTATCATATTTTCTTAAAAGGATGACGCTTGGCTCAGTCAATTTAGGTGACCTTCACATTATTTTCATTATGACTTGTTTTTCAGAACATAAGACGTACTGAGAAATAAAAGATGTTTTATATAATGCTCTGCACATTTTGGATCTTGCCATTTGGGTTTCAGCCATAAGCTTCTGTTAAGATGAATTTCTTTTGCATTGATAACACTTGTGGCTGCATTTCTCTTGAACTCTCTAAACAGATCTAATGCTTCCAATTCAGAATTATGAGAACATTTATCTTTGCCAAGAAATCAAATTCCTTGAGTTTTTAAATTTCTTGTGTTATTGGATTTGACATTTTCAATTTTGATTTGCTTCCAAATTGAATAATCTTGTCAAAGGTAACTTGTTGAGATGCCATCTTCTGGAAATTTCAAGACATGCACATGGCTTTTTTGAGTGTTATTTATCTCACTTGCGAAGTGATTGTAATTAAATAGTGTTTCAATTTCCCAATTTGTCTTATCTGATCTGTTCAGGAACAACAGATTAATTTGTGTAACATGATGAAGCAAAGGCTGAGAAATTCAATTTGTCCATTTCCAACTTGAGTGTCTGTAACATTTTCTTAGATGAAACTTAGATTTGACACATGGTGCTTCTGTGTTTTGGGCTTCTTGCTTTGCATTGCAAAAGGAGTTGATTATTTTTCATTGACAACACGATTATGAAGACCATCTATTACCTGCTCTTGAATACTGGTTAGAATAATTCTGTAGTTCCAGCCGATGCTCGCAGGTTTCACCGCAATGCATAGCCACGATGGTGTTGCGGGCTTTCTCCCTGCAATAATACTAGCAGCCGCGATATAAGTGAAATAATCTTGAAAGCGGCGTTAAACCCCAACTCACTCACTCACTAGAATAATTCTGCATAGGATCACCTGATCATATCATTTGATGTTCTTGTCCTTGGGCATGTTAATGGGTCTTACGGCATTCCCATTTACAAATTCAAGTAGGGCCATGACATTTTCACTCCATCCTTTTGCCATTTGTTTCGAACTGTTATTGATTTTGTTCTCTTCATAAAAGTTTAGATTATTTTATTACCAACCTTTTTTAATTTTAGTAAAATATCAGAAGGACATTTTTAGAGATTCAAACTTGAAGATTAATTTATGATCTTTTCCAAAAGGGGGAACCCAATTATCTTAGAATGATAAAATGCAGAATCAAAACTTGAACCATGAGAGTTTTCAGAATGATAACTAGATTTCTCTTACAACAGCCAATCTGAAGAATATCATGACATTGAGTACCAAATAAATTTTTCACAAATGCTGATAATGAAAAAAATAAATCTTACCAAATTATTGATTTTTAGGTTCACTTCTATGGTTACAGAAATGGAATAAGTAGAACTGTAATGCTAGATTTAAAGTATCTTACATCAACAACTACTTTTGATACAGGTCATTGATGCAAGACAATTGTTTGCTACTCAAATATATTGCTTTACTGAAACCAGTTTAGTTACAGCTCAAATTCGCTGGTTAACTATCAATCAGGAAAGATGACAAGGAGATTACATTATTGACAGGATGTTGTACATAAAAGAAATTTGCCATGCCAAGTTTTGTAATGATCCTTGGGCAAAGTCTACGTCCAGCTGCTTTAGTAGTTGTTTGAGGGAGAATCACATCCTCTGAAGTTTTGCAATGTATTTGATAGATTAAATTGAAATTCCCTTGTCTGTTCCCTTTTGACATGAGAAAAACTTGGAGCCCTGATCTTCAATCTTGTTTACATCATCTTTTAAATGACTTTCAAAGCATCAAAGAATGGAATGGTGAACCTCTGATTTCCTCGATGTTGACTCAACCTTTGCCATCAAACTACAGCCATTCATCTTTTCATTTAATAAGGTTGTTCACATCCATAGGAAATGAAAATAGCAGTTGTAGACAAGTAAGTATTCTATTCATGGAAATGAAACTATTGAAGTAATCATCAATCATTGTTTAGTACCTTCACCAAGTCTTATGCATCTGTCTCATATGTGTTTCAGAGCGAGAAGTTTGTATGTGCCGTGTGCAAAGTCAAACGCAAAAGCCGACTTCTTCAGCCTTGTGGACATTATGTGTTGTGCGAGGACTGTGCAGAGTCTTCTGTTCGGGACAATCACTTGTGTCCAGTCTGCAAACAACCAGCCCACTCACATATACAGGTTTTCGAGTGATAGTAATGTTTTAGTCTTATCAAGAGCGGATTTCTGCTTCTCGTGTCATTAACATTTTCGACAGAAGACTGTGAAGTCCAGAGCAATCACTTGTGTCCAGTCTGCCAACAACCCACTCACATAAACAGGTCTTCGAGTCATAGTCATTTATTAGTCTTGTCTAAAGATATTTCTACATCCTTGTATGGAACAATTATAACAAACAACTGTGCAGGATCTTCAGTCCAAAACAATCACTCTGCTCTGTTTGCAGTCAGCCAACTCACATATACTGATCTTCGATTGATAAATAACTCACTCACTCACTCACTCGATTGATAAATTTATCATTTTTGTCTTATGTAAAGATATTTCTACATCTGCTGTCTGGGACGATTGTAATAAAAGAAAATATAAGTAATGGCTGATTCAGAGGTATTGGGAAGGAGTTATTTGGAAGGAGGTTTAGGTTAGGAGGTGACACACTTAGCTTTTTGAAATTATCAATAAGATTATATCTAAGAATTGTAAGCTATGTAAACATCCTCTTTAAAAACTACCTGAATGAGACTGATCAGACTTCTAACTCCTGCACAGATTAAACCCAGGCCTCCTTTCACAAAGCCCTAAGGTGATCGTAAGTCCTTAAGGTAACCTTAGTGCAATCTTAAAGTATGGGAGTTTAGGTTAACCTTAGTTGATGTTGCTTTGTGAAAGCAGGCCCTGGACCCAGGAAAACTCGACTTGGTAGGGCTATTGGGATCACTTCCATCTCATTCAACCCCTTTATCAGTCCTGTTCAGCCACCTACCATCCCACATGTACAGGTGATTGTGCAATGAAGTTCCCACCTTCTGTGTCATGAAAGGACTTTAGCTTGAAGTCAGCTTGAAAAGTTTGAGCAGATGATGCAAAACACAGTGTTTGATGACGATGATGTTTATATACACAAGCTCAAATTTTCCTGGGTGAAAAACAGGGCACACCACTAAATGAACAAAAGGAGTGATATTGAGCATTCTGATATTGATGCAGTGTTTTATATGTAATAGGTGTTTTTTCATCTCTTATTTATGCAAGAAGTCAGATGCTCATGGTAAGATTTTACATATCGTTGTACATAATATATGCTGGGTACAACATAAACTTTTACTGCTAAACCGGTTTATTGCGGTATTAAAACAAAGTGATTACTTTGTTTGCTGTATAGCAGTATATCAGAAGAATTTCCATTGTTACATTTTCTTTTAGAAAATTAATGTTAATCATGTCTTATGACATACTATAAAAAAACAGAAACTTGCAAGACTCTTGCTTGACCCCTACATGAGATACCGGGTTTTTACTGGGATTTGGGGTGTTGAGAAAGGGGGTCGGCTTATACACGAGGGGGGCTGATACCCGGTCATATAGAGTATATGTTCGATATGATAACAAAATAATATATATTTAATCATATATTATTAAGGGGCAGTATCACATTTTTATATCGCCGCTAATGGCTGAAATATTGCCCAAGCGGCGTTAAGCAATAACTCACTCACTCACTCACATTTTTATATGAATAAAGTGATCTTACAAAAACGAAATACCAATATAGTTACCGTTTGCAAGACCATGTTTTTTATCAAAACAAGCCAAAATGAATGACCATTTTCAGTTGAGCAATGGGAATATATTTCCTTACATTAGATGAAAGGTGTTCACACAAAAATGACGCCATTGTTTTTTTAATTACTTTCTTCTACAACTACACATAGTAGGGTTGAGTAACAAGATGTTTGACCTCTTTAGGTAATACCTTTGGCATAAACTAATGTTTATTGGGGAAATTTTAAATTCTAGTAGCCCTTTAAGATATTTACGCAACTTAGAACATATTAAAAACAACATGCTTAGATGTGTTTGATACCTCAAACTTAATAATATTGTTTTTTTAATTGATTAATTGTAACCTTTCCTTTCGGTGCAATTTGTTGCAATAGGTATCAGAAATAGATATCAATACAGAATCAGTATATCCCAATATAGTGAAATAAGAAACTTTCTGTAATACACAAACAATACGGGAGATATTAATGAAGTAAGATTGTCAGATTTTTTACCTCATTACTCAACCTGATTATCTGTAGTCGTAGAGAAAATAAACAGGTATCAAGCTAAAACTACTAGTGGCCATTTTTGTGTGAACATGTTTTAATCATTTGAGATAGGGAAATGGATTGTGTTGCTTAACCTATCATCGTACGTTCATTTTCAAACTGATTTTTATTATTTAACAAAATTGTCCTGCAGTTGGAAACATTTTTTTTTATAGTTTTTGTGCTACTGCCTCTTTGATCTCTCTGTAAGATCCATTCCTTGCACCTCCCTGTGAATACACTTCTTTTAATTTTCTTTTTACTTTTTTTTGTTACAAATATACATGTGTATCTCATCAATATTTCTGTTTATTTCTGTTGATTTTTTTATTCAGTGTTTCAAGTGGGAGGCTAAGATAAAATTTATTTTTCAGTTAGAAATAATGATTGTTTTCGGAACTGGGTATGTGCATATATGAATTAATATTTGGAACAAGAAACTGTGATACATATATTTATTAATTTAATTTGAAGAAGAAAAAACAACTACCAGATCTTCATGAGTGTGAATGTATCATATCCAATGTTATTGTTTATCAAGTTGTAAGAATCAAAACATCCATAAATACTCAATAAAATCAGGTTTTATAATTGCATTATAAAGTGTAATGTATTTAATACTTTAAAGATTTGGAAAGAAATTTGAATATTATTTATTTTATATATTAAACACTGATATACATATTCTTACTTGTTTGTTTTTAAAATAAACTTTATTTTACTGTTAATACTTGTTTTGTTTTCATGTTGCCATTCAATGCTATCTTGGACTCAAGTATTGAAGTTATTTAATCTGATTTTTCCGAGTTCAAATACAAGAAAGTGATATTTCAAACTCTAATTGGCAATCAGACACATTATTACTTTGGATCTAAGAATTCAGACTTGTTCCATTTTCATTATGTTTTAAATCAGTAATGATTTGATGATTTCTATACCAATTCCAGATGATACATCACAAAATTAGGTTCTTTTATAATACTTATCATTGTCTGAAAATGTCAGGTGCTCCTGCGCCAAATAAATTTTGAACAATGGATCATTATTTTGTGCTTCTGATCAACAAGCTCTTTTCAATGCAACATTTGATCTCAGTGTGTTTGGACTGGTATTTTAAGGGTGCTTCAGTGAGCATTAGGTGCATGTTTCCAATGTATTGAAAAGACACTCTGCGATATGTTCAATACTTGTTAACAAAGCCAGGAAGCGAAATTTTAATCTTTAAATGCTGTATGATGTTGTCAAGATCTTCGTAACCATTGAATTTAAAGCCCTAGAGAAAGCTCTACCAAGATGTTACTTAAAAACCCTTAATTTTGAGTTCGAGAATATTTAAGCATATCCAATCGTATTAGGAAACCAATTATAATTTACCCCCCATAAAATATCTTGTGATTGATAGACATTGGCAGCTGAGATTTAGTTTGTATGAATTGCTGTATGAGCTAATGTGTAAACATAAAGATAATGATTGACAATTTGATTGATGAAATTTATATAAAAATACATGCCTTGCTACTGGCTGTGCTTGCATTATGAAAGTAGATGAATTTTGTGTTTGTTTATTTCTCCTCATGAAGTCTGTGTATAGCTCAAAGTTTGTGTGAGGTAAACCAAACAAACATGGGGTAAAAGTGTAAGAAGCTGCAGCTGTTTTGCTTATCAGCTTCCGTAAGCTCTTCTCGCCTCTGGAAGACTAAAGAATTTTTACAAACATTTTTTTCCAGTTTTTAGGATGTCATGTAATAGTCAGTTTTACTGGTTATCTTTGGTTTGAAATGATTCTTATTGCTATACTTATGATGTGCTCTTGGATACATAGGTGTTATTGCAAGTCTATATTACACTAAAGATCAACTTCCACATAATAACTCCTTACCAAATTTATGATTCTTTTACAACTTCTGTCAAATATTTTCATTCAAATAACCTTTATTTAGTAATGTTGCAGACTAGATTTTCTGGTCAAGAATTTCTTAAATATAAAAATCAAGACGCTTCATCAGGTGGGATGCACAGAATATGAAATTAGTTACATATATACCATGTGGCAAGGAAACGTTAAATTAAGTTTCCTAACCATTGTGTAATGTTTCCTTGCAAACTTTAATTTCTCTGTTTGAAAATTGATCTTAATAATGAAAACATGAAGGAAAATCTTCTCTGAGTTGGTTTGTCCAGGGGTTATCTTTCTCTTGAGACTGTTTGGTGTTTTACTATTGAGAAGTTACTAAAAGTGTTAGACAACAATTGAAGAATACTGTCAAAGCTTTTATTATATACTTAAGTAAACTTTGGATAGTTACAGGCATGTAATGGTGAAGACATCTTCAAAATCTATATTGCACTGTGAATTCAGTATTGCACAGCTGCTGATTGTATTTCCTGAAGCTTTTCCGGACTTCCCGTACACAACAATAATTTTCTCCATTTATGCATCAGAATAAACCCTTTTCAATGCATTTATTTTTCACATAATAATATAAAAAATAACGTGTAAATATAAGTAAATAAACTGCAAAATGCTATGAAAAAGGTAATCCAAGCCCAAATTCTGAAATCTTTGCTAGCAACACTACCTCACTACGATGTCACAACCAACAGAGATTATGACATCATGGAAAGAGGCCCGGCACACAAAAGCCTGAATAAAGTTTATGATATTCAGTTCTTTAAGGAAGACAATGATATATGGATATACAACTTCTTTATATCCATATATCATTTTATCATCCCAAACTGTGTTCAACAGGAGATGTCGCTTGTGGAAGTTCAAGCAATATCTCCTAGGAGATATCGTTTGACAGTAGATTTTGAACAATGCCAAGTTCATGACATCACAATTGTTTTACATCATCAAGTAATGACATCACAATGCTATGACGCCATAAACATGATGACGTCACAATGCTATGACATCACTCCACTGAGAGTCTAAGAGTAGTGCAGTGTTAAAAAAACCACATTTTTCACGGAATCGAAATGAAAAATTATTTTGGATGATAAATAGAATCTGACCCTCGTGTCTTCTGATATCAAATATATCAACACTCTTTGATAAAAGTAAAATATCCTCGGCAAGCCTTGGATATTTGTAACTTTTATCAACTCATGTTGATATATTTGATATCAGAAGACACTTGGGTGAGATTCACTATGTCTTCCTTATACTACCAACTTCTAGAATGCCACTGAAACAATTCATTCAGTTCTTTGTAAATAAATCTTATAAATTTATTTTATCTTCTCAGTTTGTTTACTCACTTAAGAAAACTCCAACTTACGATATACAGCCCAGAGAAATAAGATAAATAAGGTATTAAATCACCAGTTGAGTTGGACAGGTCATCTTCATTTGGTATTATGTATCCATGCATGGTATGTTGTCTTAGCTAATTTAAACGATTTTTTGTAAGTTGTATTAATGTTGCAAAAAAAGGGGCGCTAAATAATAATAATAGAACGTCATATGTAACTCGAAGTTGTCATGAAAGCGTTGAAACAACTCATTCTCCGAACTCTTTCCTCCACTTTCGTGACATGGTCTCGTCCAATACAAACAACCCAAATGCACACATATGACATTCTATATATGGATATGATTTATGGAACTATTCTTTTATATGAACATAGTTCTCTAAGTGTAGAACAATCTTCTAATCTTTGATTCAAAATGGAAGGAATTAAAGATTACAATAGTAAACTGAAGATGGTATGATTCATGAAAGCTTTATAATTGAAATACTGCAAACAGCAAAAATATAAAACAAGAAAAAAAAAGATGAAAACCTAATTTCAATTCATGTTGTTCAATTGTATAAAATAGAGGTCCCAATTTCCTTGAAGGAGACAAGACTTCGCCTCTAATGAGGTTACCGAGTCCGGGGAATGAAACCTTGTTATCAGTGTTGCATGTGTGAATGTATTTCCACTGAAGACATCCTTCAGAGCCTGCTCACAAGTTTACACATACATCTGCCAGACCTGGGAGCTCTCCCTTGTTAGACATGTCAGGTGCTGGATATGGGAAACATATCAACTGGCTCTGTACTCCCATAGGGAACTATCTTAGAATATAGTTAGGGTCAAAAAGTAGAGATCTTCTCATGATATGCATGTCTTGGAATGATCTCGGAATGGGTAACGTTTCTTAGAATATATAGAAGAATATAATCAACAACTACTTTGAAAGGCATTGCTTGAATTTGCAATGGTTAAAGGCACTGTTGCACAGTATTACTTTGTGTAATTATATAACACTGGTAACGCATATCTATTGATAATCATGTCTATCATATTCTTCAAATAATGTGCATATGATTTATTTGGCAAATATGTCCAAGGTTACAAAATTAGTTTAAACAATTCAAGTTCATCAGATAGGCTGTACCTCCCTCAGTTGATCATAGATTCAGATTAACTTATACAATTACCTTTAGTGAAGCTCTCTCAACATGCAACAATGAAATGCTGTCTTCAAAATGTAAACTTGATTCAACAGTGCTATATTTTAAGAAACAGGTACTTTTAACAATTTGTATTGTTTAGTTTATGCTCTTTAAAGTAATTTATTTAGCTTTCATATATGTCAAAATGCAGATTATTATGACATTCCTAAAAACATGAAAAAATATCCAAAAAACAAATACATGATGATAATCATTATTTTTCAATGAAAGTCGAAAAACATTGTAATGACGTGTGTGCCAAAGACGAAATCACATTTCCCAATGCCTTGAAAAGAAATTATTTTATCTTTCTAATGTTATCAACTCAACTTCTATCTTCTACCTGCTTTAGATACCTTTGGAATAACATTTGATTTATTGATGGTTGTCATTATCATATTCAGGACTTCATGCGTATCTGTGGTCACTCCACTCAACCACTTTACATTGAAATGATAATTTGTGGTAGGTGAATACATTTCCTTAAAATGTCACCATTCAAAAGGTTGGTATATTAGACTTTTAGAGAAAGTTAATCATAAACATGAACAGTTCTTATCAAAAACAAAGACTGAAAATAGTTTTCTTGTTGAATAGATATCTGACATATTGGAAACACTCATTCCCTCAAAGAATCTGTCATCAACATACAAGTATAGATTGTTACTCAATTTGCTTACACTTGTGTCTGAAAATTGTAAAAGTTATAATAGGGGCTGTTACTTTGTCTTGTTTCCCACATAAACCTTGAAAAGTTTACGTTGTCACATTTTAAGTTTATGTGACCAGAATAATGTTATGAAAGGGGTCATGTCGTTGCTTCAGCCGTCCCTGAAGGTGGTACCTGTTTTGTGAGCATCTCACCATAAAACCTGTCTGCTTCAACATTCAACCTATGATAGGTTGCAGGTTAATGAAAATAATAGATACACCTTTAATGGCATCAAAGGGGGTCACATTGCATTGAATGTATTGGACAGTCCCAAATAGTTTTAAAAAGTGTGTAATCGTGCCTTTAAAGTAGAACATTCAAATCTCTTTTTCTCTTCAACAGTAAGTATCTCTGACAGATATGCATGTAACGCCCATCTATCTTTCCTTCCTTATATCTCTTCTTCCGTTCCACTATATTTTTATGATTCATTTTTAATCTTCATAAACCTCTACAGGCACCTTGGTGGATGGAGAATGTAAACAAAAAGGGAGTCTTTGGTCCAAAGTGACACATTCCACACTGTTTATAATTTATCTTAACAAAAACCAAAGGCTTACAATTGCTGAAATCTAACATATGGGAATCATACAATAATTATTAAATTTCCAGACTATGAAACCTGATCCTTTGATACATGCACTTCCAGCATCCACTAAGTCTATCACAATATGCCAATGTTCACACATGAGACAACTGTTGCCTGCTACAAAGCCAGTCTTACTTTTATCTAAAAACTATTTGAAATAATATAGCCTTCAAAACTCTGCTGCTCAAGAGGGTTGATATAGTTTTAATCCCCTACCAAACAAAGTTTTCGGGGGAATTTAGAAATGACCTCCGTCCATCCGTCTCTCTGTTCAAGCATGCTGTTCTTTTCAGGACCAGAAGTTCAAAACCATAAGACTTGGCTCTTTGAAGGTATATGGAGCAATTATCATGTATAGTGGTGCCTTTGGGTGTTTTCAACTTCTTCCTACATTCACGTTTGGCTGTTTTCCATGTAAACACAATTAGAAATTTGTTCCTGGACCAGAACTCAAAACATTTAGGTCGTGTTCATTGAAACTTTGTACATGGAAAAAACAACATGTTTAGTTCTGCCTTTTTGGCTTTGCAATCTCTTCTTACATTTATTTTTGTCTGTTTCCATGGAAACGGAACTGTTTCCAAAATAGATTTCTTCTTCAAAATTTAATTAATAGCTGTTGCCATGGAAAGTCACATTCTCCACCCACAGCAGTAGCGTCATCTTAAATTCTTCTACTAACCTCAGTGCTGATATGAGCTTATCTTGGTCTAGATATCTATTAGCCTGATTGGATGCAATCATAGTTAGTTGTGAAATCAGCAACATTCTCACTCAAAAGCCTCAGTTATTTCTGTATACTTTAGGAGAGCTAAACTTAATTTTTTTAACTTTCAGTCTTCTTTACAGAACAAAGTCACCTCATTTATCCAATGCATCATTTCAGAGGCTTCCTAGACAAATAAATTACCCATGTGTGATATCATTGGCTGAAATATTGCAAGATAGTTTATGTTGCAATATTTTGCCGTCAGACAAACCTGCCAAAAGCCCAAGAAGAGCTTGTATTACAACAGTGGTAGTAAAGGTATTTATGACAGAACATACTTCTTTTGGGTGAGAAAAGGAACACAAGATACAATCATGTCCAGGGAAGAACCTTTAAACTTTATAACTAATCACAATGAAACTAAGGATCTTAAAAAATCAACTTCTGAAGTTGATTCATTACCAATGATAAACTTTGCGCTGGATAGAGCTTAGTCTGTTTGCTTGTGGTATTTCACATTAAGATAATGATAAAAACCATATGCAAATCATAAAAAGATTAAAATTGATTTTTTATTACATGATGAGGTAATCTTGATGTCCTTGGCTATCAGCTCCATTATAGGTATTAAATATTTATGAATTTCTTTAATCTGTCTTTGATAAAGGACATTTTTCTCATCAATCCTTTCTTATTGCATTTATAAACATTTTGTGAATTGAATTTATTCTAAGAATTTTTTTATTTGGACCAGATTTATGTCAAACTGGAGAGAACTCTGACATAGAGATGACATGTGAATTATCAATGAAACATGATAATTAGGATGATAAGGTGAATCTTATTGGGCATGATTCAATACTGAATAAATGAAGAAGGTGCAGATAACAAAAGAGAAAAAACAAAGTGAAACTACCAAAGGTATTTCTTTTCTTCGTAATCATTACTATGTCAGGGCACTGTGAGGTTATCTGTCTCAGTTTTGCCTTCATATCAAAGAAGGCATAATATGTGCGTTTCAACACTTTATCTACAATTCCATCTCATTGTTTATCAAAGAAATGTTGTTTGGTTTCATGTTTGTTTCAACTATATTTCTCTTCTTTCACAACAATGTTTACTGTATGCTTTGTGGTGAAACGTGCTCGTGTCAGTTACATTTGTCACACCTTGGGTGGAACTAGTACGTACTGCAGTTCCAGAGATTCTTCATGTTTGATACACAATTCTCTAAGAATGCAGGGAGTGGGATAGCGCAGTGGTTAGCGCGTTCGGCTTCGAATCAAGAGGTCCGTGGTTTGAATCCTGCCAGGGGCTTGGCAACTTTGTCTGCAGTAGAGAACTGTTCTACACGCAGTCAGGTTTGGGTGCAATGCTACACTGAATTTCCGTGCAGTACCACCAATGGTTTGCTAGTTTCAGCCGATGCTCGTAGGTTTCACCGCAATGCATAGCCAAAATGGTGTTGGGGGCTTTCTCCCTGCAATAATACTAGCAGCCGTGATATAAGTGAAATACTCTTGAAAGCAAAGTTAAACCCCAGATCACCTCACCTCATCTCCAAGAATGCTCTAAGGCCAACAATGGATTTGAAACCTCAACACTTTGAACCTTGAACCTTGTAAAGCTAAAGTTCTTGAGACGTGTGATATGGTTGTTTTTACATCCACCTCTCAAGCTAAAGATCTTGAGAAGTGTGATATGGTTGTTTTTACATCCACCTCTCAAGCTAAATATCTTGAGAAGTGTGATATGGGTGTTTTACATCAATCCCCTCAAGCTAAAGATTTTGGGCCAATGTTCAGCTCTTAGGCTGATACACAATGTGATGTTTAAACACCCTTACAAGACTATCTGTGAAAAACAATGATGCATTTCACTGGAATCTTACTTCATGTTATTACTTCACTGTACTGAGTGGCATTTTTTTCATTTGGAATCGAACCTCAGACCAGTCCAAAACAAAAGACTACCCTGAAGTCATCCTGCTTTATGAGGGTACTTTATCATCAAGACTTACAATACCCTGTTTGCCCTCACTGGATTTCTATGGGGTGCAAATAAGACTTTAATTGCTATTAAGTAAGCTTACTATATCCTTTGGTTAGCTTACTCAATCATTTGGTAAGCTTACTATATCATTTGATTAGCTTACTTAATCATTTGGTTAGCTTACTTAATCATTTGGTTAGCTTACTTAATCATTTGGTTAGCTTAATCATTTAGTAAGCTTACTCAATCATTTGGTAAGCTTACTATATCATTTGATAAGCTTACTTAATCATTTGGTTAGCTTAATCATTTGGTTAGCTTAATCATTTGGTTAGCTTAATCATTTGATAAGCTTACTCAATCATTTTGGAGGCTAACTATATCATTTGATAAGCTTAATTAATCATATAGCTAGCTTACTTATTTGTTCCATTTAGTAAGCTTATACTTATTCATTTAGTAAACTTACTGAATAATAAAGATTTTGTAAGCTTACTATATGAAATAGAAAGTTTACTAAATCACGTCCGGTTTTGCAATTTAGTAAGCTTACTAAATCATTTCCAGTTTGTTGAAATTAATCACAATAAATGACTGCTACCTAGAACATATATGAAGCAGTGCTTGTACAGTGTGCATGTTAAGCCCATATAGACAAAAGATTTGTATCTTGTTACAAAGTTATTTACCAAATTAAATGATCAAAGTAGGAACGATGTGCAATCAGCGAGCGCTTGAGATTTGATTTACCATATATAACAATGAATAAGGCAGCCTAGTGTATAAGACCATCCCCTTTCTTAGCCCCCCAAATTGCTGTCAAAATCGTATATAAGGCAACCCCCTACTAGCACGTCTTGGAGGCAGGTTGACATGAAGCATGCGGCACGTTGAGAGATTTAGTTAAAGTAAATTGATGTATCGGTAATTTTAAAGTGAGTTGTAATACGTCAGTGTTTTGTTATAAGCATTTGTTTAATAAGGGATTGTTGTTAATTTACCATAATAAAATATACATAGGTTTGTTCTGGCTTTGGTCCTTACTGGTACTGTAAATTACAATGCAGATCAAAGCTGAGATAATTACCATGTTAGTGAATCTAGGTCCTGGCTGTTAATTAACATTGTAAAGATGACACTAGTTTATCAAGATAATATTTTCACCATTTGACCAGATCGTCACCCAACATCAGAATTCTTAGGTCTGAAACATAGACCTCGTGTATAGGGCGACCCCCCCTCTTTGACCCCTCAATTTCTGGTATAAGAAACTTGCCTTATACATTGTAATATATGGTAGTGATTAATTAAAGTCTCACTTTGCACCTCATTAATTTCCCTGGTAGTGCTATATAATAATAATAATAGTCCATTTTTAGAGCGCTTTTCTTCATGAGGTCATGCTCGAAGGGCTAGTTTCTAGTTACTCATACCTATATAGTAGATGCTTATCAGTTATTAAGTATTTTAAGCCATTTCATTTCAAATCTGATAATGTGAGGAAAATCCAGTGAGAACAATCAGGTAATTGTAGAAATACTGCAGCTCAATATACCCTGTCCATGGAGCATGATGCCTTCAAGTTCAAGACACAAACTGTATGGCAAATACAATGTATAGTCTACTGATGCTCATTTTGAAAATATCCCTGTATGCAATATTTTTTTCCCTTGTTTCAAGAGAGATTCTCTGCAATAATTATACCTCCCTAATGACATTTCGAAATGTGAATTAGAATAACCACTCCTTGATGATGTAATTAATAATAGATATCATTTCTATGTAACATGTAAGCCAAACCTCTAAAAAGAATTAATGATATTAATGTTGAGTATCATTACTGTGGCCATGTATGTGATAAATTAAGATTCATTAGTCTTTGCAACTCATACCTCTACCTCAAAGTGTCATTGACTCTGATGTTGGGAGGCCCAATCTCCATTTTTTGCAAACATACTAAGAAATGTGTGTCCCAAATATCATTTTCTAAAAAATGTTAACAACCCACTAATGGATTTGAAACCTTATTATCAACTAAAAGACAGAGAAATTCCAAAAGCCATAAAAAGCTACAAGATCTGTCTATTGATATATATTACTAATCAATGCTATTTGGAATACTTTTATATATAACCTGATACCTTATCTTTTAACATCTAAGCTAAATATCTACTCAGCGTTTAAAAATGTATCAAGCTATATATGTATCACAATAGTCATCTTTCCAATAGTACTCTATCGAAGAGAACATGATAAACTAACAATAGTATCAAAAATATTATTTTTCCTGTATAAGTTATATTTATGAGGATTTGTACAAGTATTTCAAGCAAGTTTATTTGAATTCATTTCACTTCTTCATGTTCAAAATGTAGCGAAGCTTGGTTGATATTGTGTAAAATGCCTGAAATCTGTTTCATCAATGAGATGTTCCTTATAATATCTTTGGAAATCACAGCTTAAATAAGTTTTTGTTTTGATCCAAACTATTGATACCTTAATAGTAGGATGCAATTGAGTATTGCTATTGCAATAATATTTAGGTTGATATTCACCCCTAACCGCTACTCAAACCAGTCAACTGCAAGGAACACTTTCATTTCCACTATAATTTGTATGGACGGACAACTCTTATTACCACGTCAAAAAAACCCAAATATTTATCTTTATCAATAACTGGACAAAATTCAAAATTGTTTTATTTGAGATTCATATCTACAAATTCATTTTACCTGAAATCCTTCACCACTCTGTCAGAATCAGTAATCTATTGTATATATAGATTGTTTAAACTGTTTCATGTACATTTTCAATGGGGTAACTTTCAAGAACATTTCTTCCTTTCCTCTCTCGGTTATAAAACCCAAACATCTTTTGAATGGGGATATATACTGACTGAACTCTTTCTGATGTACATGTCACATATTGTATAATAATCTTTAGCAATTTTATGTTCTCAGGTGAGAAGATGAAAACATTAATTGTTAAAACACATGAACCTGTTGCCGTTGATACTCCCAGAGTTTACAACAGCAAGATACTTGCATCAACGTCAAAGTTAGGAAAGGATATTTGGCTATTAATGTGAATAGGATTTAAGATTCTGACCAATAAATTATTTGCATGTCGCAAAGCATATTTTATATGGCTAATTTTATCAATTTGTATGTATATGTATATAACCTATATAAATAGTATTAAATTGCCTTGAATATTCTTTTAAAATCAATTTTTACCATAGTCTCTCATTACCTTTAAAGGGTGACTCACTTTTATGTTATTTTATTGTATATGAATATGTATTTTTGTGAGGTGAGACTCGAATAAACCATCTGTCTGTCTGTCTGTCACATGGGAAATTGTACATTTTTACAGAGGCAAAACATCATGATGCAATCTAAGAAGTTCAGTATTTGATATTAGATGACAAAAAGCTGGATGGAATAACCAAATGGTCCTTTCTAAAATTCTATTTCTAAATACAAAAATTACTTTTTTAATCCAGAAATTGTCTCTCTTTTTCAAACTCTCACATAAAATGTCAACTTGACATTTCAGTTTGGCAGAAACAACTCCACAAAACTGTTGTCTTTATCAGCTTGGAATAAACATACTTCATAAAAATTGAAGTTCCCCTAACAAGTTACACTTACATGGAATGTAAAGAAGTACCTGTAGGTGATTGATTGACTGTGATACCTTGCTGGCATTATCTACAGGTAAACAGGTAAGTGTATCGTTATAGGTATACAACTGCATAGGTACACACAACTTCACTGATTTAGGTGTACAAGATCACTGATACACCTGCATCCAGCTATAGGTAGACACAAACATATACAGGAAACCTTCCTCATCTGGGACGGATACCTGTGGTAGGGCTTTGCGAGCCAGGGGTTTCTCTCTCACCTGTGGGCCATCGTTAACAGGTAACACCAAGGAGGGACCAGGGTTGTCTGTTGACCGTTATGAATGCTTTTGGGGGCAGACCATGGCGAGCACCCTCGGATAACTGTATACAAATTGATCTGCGCGACCCTGAAGAGGTTAGTGGTGATTTGTTAAGATAATTTGTTTGCATACTAATCTAAATACTTAATGCTATTTCTAAAAAATATTTAAGTACTTTAAGCTGGTTATTTTACTTTTTTTTATTGTATGTGAATTGACTTGCATGATCCAAAGATACTTTTAGGTATATGTATGTAAAGTGAGGTCACATACAAAGTTGATATCCCAGTGTCATCCCTATAACTGTATTTTGGTTCTGATACAGATAATTTCTATTTCGAGTATGATTTCATTTGTGTGATTTTTCGTGGAAGGTTAGAATTAGTTTATATGAATATTCTGAAAAGACAACCAACTACTGTCATCTTTTATACTTTTATGATCAAATATCATTCAGGCAGTTTGAATTTTGTCTGTAAATAATTTGACGAGGAGGCTCATGGTAGAATTTTTAAATTGCTTTGTGATAATTATTTTAGTGCTATCTTACGTAATTACAAATGTTAACGTCTGGCTTTCTTATTCCTCTTCTTTAATGAATTTCTTTAATTTTTAGTTTGATTATAGTTTATTTGATGTAATCATTTCCAGTTATAACACAGTTTGCTCTATTCAGTCAATTTTTTCATTGAACAAAGCGCACATTAATTATAATGCTCATGAAAATAACTGATATAATATTATTAAGGCAGCCTTCTTTTAGTCGCTTGCATATTATGATAAATTTCCAATAAATGGATGTACATTTCAAACTCTTAATGGAATGTACGTAAAAAATCATTTTCTTTCTTCATTTTTATGATTTATACTGCCGCAAATAAAACAGATATGAATGAATGCAGTATTGAGAAAGAATGAATGAATGAATGAATTGATAATGACTTCAACTGATACCAATTTGTCCCAAATCTTAGCCAAATGTTTGCTGTATGAAAAAGTTGTCATATGGCCAACAGTAAAATAACAATTCTTCACCAACTTCAAACTTTATTTCTCAGCAAACACAGTATAAACCCAAAACTATATGCACAAATGTACAATTGATTCATGAATGAATGGCAGAGAATGAGGACATTTAAAAGAAAGTAGTAGAAGTATTTTAAGAAAAGTTTTTAAAGCCAGGAATGCAGTGTACCAAAGTGCTAGTTGTGCAAATACTGCAGCTATTTTAGAACTGAAGACTGCAAGTTCCTCCTCAGAAACAAACATGAGATTAATGATGACTTACTTTTAATTACCTCTTCAGATATGTATACTCAGCAGTTTTATGAAAATTACGGTTTCTCAAATGATAGATAAATAAGGTAAAGGCATATACCTTGATTTACAATCATTTACTATCAGTACCTTTTTGGGAAAAGAGAATTATAAGTTAACATGATTTATATGAATTATAAATAGAAGAGCACCTAGAAAAATAGAAAAATACCTGGGTGTCATAGAGTGTCATTCATTTGAAAGAAATAATTGATTTTAAAAACATTTTCAAACATTGGTTATAAGTTATTTTGTTATTTGTCAAACTATTGTAAAAAATCAAGCAGATTATGCATAGATCTGACATTGTTACCATAAATGTTTAATAAATATTTATTTTAGGCATTCTAAAAGTTGGTGGTATAGAAAAAAATAGGCGTTAAAAGATAATAAGCATCTTTATTATCCCACTGGTTCGTATACAGTAGGATAAAGTTGTCCATCTGTTTGTCCTTCTAATGTTTTGTTTCTGAAGCGGAACGTTGAAGCTATTAATCAGATTTTTGTGAAACTTTTAATGAGCATTGCCCACCTACTGAAGTTTTAAGAAAGAAGTTAACAATCCCTACAAATCCTCGCCCACTAACATAAAATTAGTAAAATCAAAGGTTATAAAAGGTAGTGCTAGCATTTAGCTAGTTGAGATTTAGTTGGTGTGAGTTTTGTTGTTCAAGAGATTTAAGCCTAAATTGAATTTATAGGAAGGTAAGAGATTGAGGTTTTTACAGAAATGGGATTTTTGGAATAGATTAGATTTGAAGTATTCATTTGGAAAGAGTTACACGAACAATTTTCAGATAAACTGCCACACAAATGGTTCATTGATGCTTATCATTAATTCTCCCTTTACAAAGTAATCTTCTTCCATGCGAACACCCTGTTGTGATGGTACACCAATTCCATTTCCCAAAATGGTAATCTTTTCTCAATTTGCTGAATTGGAAACCATTAAATGTTTTTTTAACTATTCGATTTGGTCCTTTAAAGGATGTCGTTTGTTACAAATGTTTTAAAACTACTACAATTCCCAAAATGGTCATCATCATCAAAGCAGTAATTGGCAACACTGAATATAACGATTTGTAATTTCAAGTTAGATAATTATTTGCAACTTCATGTACATATCATTTAAAAATTAGGTTAAATTTTCCACATCTTTCAAAATTTTGAATCAAAATCATTATTATCAGATTGATTTTCTTTATGGGAATTGGATTTATTTCATAAGAAAGCCTTCTTCTATGTTCTGTTATCATTTAAAGAAGAGTTAGAATAAGCAAAATGACTTCAGGGAAATTTTTATAATCTGTAAATATTCAGAGGATGAGCAAAAGATATTTGCGACCGCACCTTTGGATGGTAGTTTTCAATTTTGGTATGATTTACTTTTGATATTCATATCTATGGTGCTAGTGATGATTTGTGTGTACATGGATGTCCCTGAAATATGAATACTCAAAAGTATTACTGATTCAAAGCAAAGGTAACTGTTAAATCTCCAGAAAAATTATCTCAATGTATAATGTTGCTGTTCTGTTTCTTTAGTCAGACATGATACTTTTTAATAGTTGCGAGCAATTGCCCAGCTTTTGTATTTAAGGGTCCTGACCTTTCGGCATACTGTCTGCCATTTTGTTTTTAAGGAACATGACATGAAAAATGGTGCAGTATTTTTTATTATTTTACAACATTATAAAAATAAACTATATTTCTATGTTTAGAATATCAACACAAATCACAAATCACAAATCTTTTATCAGAAGGCTAATAAACAATGCCCTTTAATCCTGTAGTAAGGCTTTTCAAGCTCGGAGTACAAATGAATGGCTTAATTCCCTTCTCATTCTTGTCTTATTTTACTAAGTGTGCACTCTCATTTATCCAGTTATCAAATCTAAATCAACCACATTCTTACCCTCAGTTCCTTGTTTCAACTGGGTTGTTATAATCATGCACTAATAGCATATGGGTCAATTTCAGAATTTGTCTCCTTTCTTGTCCAAGTTCATTTACGATTAATCAACACAGTGCATTTAAAGTTTTATGCCATTAAGATATGACACAAACCATGCCCTCCACAGTAATAACACTTTTCACATCTCAGTGTGCAGGAAAAATGTTTAATAGATAACTTAAGTCGTCAAATTTAGCAAAATCGTGCTGTCCGGGAGGTACCCTGGTCCTGTTTCACAACATCAAATTAAGTAAAATTTATTTTTTTAACATTTGTTAAGTGGTCTGTTTATTTCATTAAAGGATGGAAATCACCTTGTTAAGGTTATATGATTCATAAAAATAGATTAAGTGAATTTTTTTGGGTCAAATGCCTCTGTCCCATATTTTGATGTCCTTGCCATTACCAAACATGAAAAAAACTGAAAAATAATTTCTCCCCAGAGCTTGCTGTTACTGGACTTCCTTTTCATGTAGTTCTACTTCTTGTAAAACAAATCAGCAGAAGTTTGATAACCGCCCCTTTCGAATTAAGATTTTCTGCATGTCAATGTGAGTGTACATGTCATAGCGTTATGCTCATGTGTCCTAACCATTACTGCATATAATGACATGAAATGTTTTTTGAAAATTTGACTAATTAGGACAAAATATTCATTTCCATGTAATTCACTCAATACCATGTGGTTCCAAACCTGCAGGGAGATATTATTGTTTAAGTTTAGAAATTAGAAATTTTGGTCCTTACCGTTACTGTCCCTACCGTTACATCAATAAGCGGTTTCGGCAAGGACACAATGTGGTTTCAGTTCAGACAACTCTTGCAAAATTCAAAATTATGTTTGTAAAACCTTATATTCAATACAATCTACTATTCAATAAAAAGTATATTGTGATGGATCATCATTTTACCCTTTCTTTCAAGTTTTATTTTTATTTTTTAAAACTTTATCTTTGATTTATCACAATTTGGTAATGGTTAGGACAGAAAATGATAACGGTTTGGAATAATTCATTATCATATACAAAACTGACAAAATCTTAAGTTGTTAAATTTTCTGGTATTGATATTTGTATCACAATTGTTCCATGAAAAGGACTCATATCGTTAATTTTTTTAAATCTTTTTAAAATATCCTAAATTCAAATTTTCCAATTTTTGGTAACGGCACTGATAATTATTGGTAACGGTTAGGAACATTTTTAGAAAAAGGAGAAAAGTGAGAAATTGTTTTAATCCAAAAAGAATGGAACACAGATCAGCATTGTGTTGCCATGTTTTCAAAACTTTGACGTATTTTGTTGAAACATTAGTATCATATTTTTTTAAATATCAAAGATGGAGGTGTTGTTTAGTAACGGTTTTGACAAAGGCAGTTTTGGTATGGACACAGTAACAGTAATGGCATGGACAATTTGTTCAAATTCTTTGCATTTATATATATTTTTAACAATGCAGCTTATGATATATAATCACTTAAGACTCTCACGGTGTAATTCTTTATATCAGTGGCGTAAATGATAAATCATTTTTCAAAATTTGATACTCTAAACCTAAAGTGTTATTTAGTAACGGTTTGGACAAAAAGTGGTTTTGGTTTGGACCCTGACACAGTATGGATACAGACGCTTCATTCTTAGTCTTGATATTATAAACTTTTAAGCAAATGCAGTTAGTTGATTAATGTGATACACTTGTATATCATCACAGAGTACAATATTCTGAACAGTTTGTGACAAACACTGTCCTGACAGATGGAATAGTAGGTGACATCTATGAAAAAGAAGTTCTGTCACTCTTTACTCCACGAAGCTATATGGGGATATGGCAAGTTTTTGCACTTGCAAGTGTTCTTGGTATCACAATCTTCTCAGTTTACCCAAAGCTTGGAAACAGCAATGTACGCAGTGATTTACACAGAATGATCGTGCCGTGGGGCTCAGGAAGAAGTGATGAGATGATACATATGATGTGGAAGAGTACCAGAACCCATGATATGAAACCGATCCACTGGGTACCAAATCACTTTGTACCAGTTATGACAATAGAGTGACCAAAGGTTCCAACTGATGAAACTTCTACTGGTTCTTCACAAGAAACATCAGCACAAGTGCACACAGAAGTCTCTAGCAAAGCAACAATTATTACCCAAAACCCCCCCAGAAAAAACAGCTCAGTCACTCAGAAGTGCCTCCTCAAACACACCACCTGTTCCTACTAGTGAATGTGCTACCACTGAAGGAACTCGTCGATTGAAGACATTCCAAGATCTTCAGAGCTCCTTGCCAGATCCCGTAGAGCTCATTGGAAAATAAGTGCTTGTATCATATGAGGGATATTTTGATAGGTCATTTGTAAACTTTCCTTTAGATATTTCTTGTTATTGTATTTCATCTCATGTTTGTGGGTTTTTGATAAATGTAAAAAAGGCAATTAATTAATACAGATGTTGACGCCTGAGAATACAAGTGAAGCATGTACAAGAATAATATGTTTCAAAAAATGTTTGGTATTAAATGATGAACTCTTGCAATGTGAGTTAAGTTTTTAGATGGATTATTTTTTTGGCATTAGTGTTAATAAAACCAACATGCTTGAAACATTTAATTTCTCATATGATAATTACAAACATGTCCATGCCGATACCTTGTGTCAAAAGTGATAAACTGAAAATAGCTCAATAACTTTGTGTATTAGATATTTTTGCAAAATAATCCAAATGGCAATATGTTCCTAAAAAGTAATCTTTAGGTACAATAAATTCAATAATTTCCAAAATTTCATATGTATATCCTCACCGTTACCATCCATGTCAGTGCCGTTACTAGATATGTCCATACCTAATATCAGACATTAAACTGTTGGCAAATATGTTTTGTATTTTAAGAATTTGTGAAGGAGTTTTGTTTGTGCAGTTACAAAAAGGAAAGGTGAATATAAGCTGAATGGTTTTAAGTGATATTTTCTTTTAATATTTGTACTTTTTAAAAATATGTCCTTACCATTACTGTCAATGTCAGTACCATTACTAGACATGTCCATACCAATACCACTGACTAATTGGTAATTACTTCCATCAATTATGAACCTTTGTGAACCAAACTTGAAGTACATACTACTTTCTGTTTTATCTAAATGAGGAATAAGCCATAAACACACAATTTCTTCTGGTACGGTTATTTTGTAAGTTGAAAAGACATATTGAGCTGAATTTTCTGAACGGTAGAATTGAAAAGCTGAAAACTTAACTTTCTGCTTTACAAATAATTGAATTTCTCTTAGGGTATGCTAACACTATATAAGATTAATACCTAACATCATTAAATATCATTTTGATATATCAATATTGAAACAAGTAACATTTATAATTTTGGTAACGGTAAGGACACATTTTTCAATGTTCACTAATTAACAGGCATTTGTTAATTAAGTATTGGTGATTAAGCTTGCAAACTTTATCACTGTTATTGTTGATGTTTGCTGTTCATGTTAAAATAAATTTTTTAGTCTTTTATGGAATTATTATTTTTTATATTCAGAACGACAAACGGAGACATCTTTTGAAATTGACCCATATATGTATAAACTTGAATGCCCCCTTGAATTTCATTTCCACAAAAAATACTCTGCTAGGGCTGTTCTTTTTCTTAATTGGTGATTGTAAACCTGAAGTCAAAATGAAAAATTTGTGTTGCCATTATTGCTCTCATAATATGATCAGAATGGAAAATAGAAAGGAACTCTGTTTGAAGTTTATTCCAGTTTTATAACTGAACATATGAGTTGATTCAGGTTTATACACCTGTGACAATCAGTTTCATCATGAGATTGGCCCTTTGAGAAGTTTATTCCAGTTTTATAACTGAACATATGAGTTGATCCAGGTTTATACACCTGTGACAATCAGTTTCATCATGAGATTGGCCCTTTGAGAAGTTGTAGATTCACCTTTATTGATCCGCTGTTTGAACTGCAAATGTCAGAGTCTAAGTCCGCCCTGCAGATCATTTACTCTCTTCTCACTCCAAAATAAAACGAAATTGAAATCTCCTGTCAATGGTCGTTTGTGAGAATTGTGCAAATGATGTGTATTGATGTCCAACAGAGGGGAGCTCAGTTGCATAATGCTCTTTCTTGAAGTCTTAAAATGGCAGAAAGTTCCAGTAAGTTGTGCACAGTGAGTTGTGAGTTGTGCAAAAAGTCTTAATTGTGACCTCATACGTTTGCTGCCATCCTTAGAATGAGTTCAGGTTTAAACAAGTTTTGCTATCCAAGTGCTTTGAGAGCTTGCAATATCTAAGGATATTATGCAGAATCTTGCAAGTGAACAGGCTTGGCTAGAACCATGAATAGAGGTTTAGGTAAAAGTACATTCATATATTGAATTTACTTGCAAACTGAGAGTGGGTTCAGTAAGTTGTCATCTGTCTGATGTGTTGTTAAGGTAAAGTTAGCTTATTTACAAATCTGTGGTGTTTATGATGACAATTCAGACATTTCTTTAGGGGACTATTCATAGTCATGTGATTCTAAGGTTATAGATTTAGATCATTTGTTTGTCTTGCCTGAGTTTCTTCTATTATTTTATCACTAACTCTTAAACGCACTAGTGCACAGCAATATTTCGTAAACACAACAAATGCACAGAAACTGCATATCTCTCGATATTACTCACGACCCTCACTCAAGTAATCTACCTTGTAAGTTATTTAACAAATATTTACGTATTCAGGTAATAAAGTGGATTTTTAAAGACCGGAAGTATTTAATGTAACGTAACTTTAAATCTGCATGAACTACGATATTGGAAATATTAACATTTTGCTTATAAACAGAAAAGCGGAAACGGCAGCCGCTTTGGTCAATCTAATAACAATGCTAATGCTGTGTTATTAAATCGGTTTATTTACAACATTGCTTTCATAAAACATATTTCATTCTTTATTCTCAGTTCAGAGTTTAGGTAAATTCAATAGCTGCCCATAATACTAGTTCAGCCGCATTCAACTGTCCATAATTTATCCGTTTTGTGCACTGCTAATCATAGATTTTTTATATGTCCAAGCTGACAGCGGCTGTCTAAACTTTTTCATTGTTGATTGCAGGTCAACTGTAAAGAATTTAAAGTATTTCTTTGCATCGAAAGAAAGCTTAAGTGAATGTATAAGTCCTCTTAAACCTTGAAATAGCCAATTTAAACCGTAAAAGCGTGCACTAGTGCCTTTAATGTCCATATTTTGGCTCCCAATGTTAAAGCCTTTGCAAGAAGGAACTTCTTGCTTAGTATCATTTCATGTACTTAAGAACATGTATAGAACTTTTCATAGAAAGGTTTAATGGGCTCTTGCAGGTATTTTGTGATAGCCAAGATTTGTCCAGATTATTTCCTTTGCTAGCTATAATGATTCCTGTGTATTAAATGCTCAGAATAGGTTGGCACCTTTTAATTAAACAGCCAAAAACACTTATTTTTGTTTCAGCAGAAAAATTGACGCATGTTATTCTCAACTATCTGTACAGGTAGTTAGCGCTTTCGGCTTCGGATCAAGTGGCATATGGTTCGAATCCTGCCAGGGGCTCGGCAACTTTGTCTGCAGGAAAGAACTCTTCTACATGCAGAAAGGTTTGGGTGAAATGCTACACTGAATTTCAGCGCAGTACCACCCATGGTTCGCTAGTTCCAGCCAACGCTCGCAGGTGTCACTGCAATGCATAGCCACAATGGTGTTGCGGGCTTTCTCCCTGCAATAATACTAGCAGTGGCGATATAAGTGAAGTAATCTTGAAAGCGGCGTTAAACTCCATATCACCTCACCTCACTATCTGTACTGGTATAAAAAAAGGATGATGAGTTGTTGTTATTGTAACAGGAGGCCTAAATGACAAGGTGACCTTTCTATCACAATCCATATAAATTCAATATGTTATTACTACAAATTACAATATTTAATGACTAATGGGCAGCTTTAAGAGTAACTTCAGCATAAAAGGCAATGTAAATTCATTGTTCAAAGCTATCCAAGTTTATTGAATCGATCCAGTCAGTTGATAGCTTCACAAGGTTATATCATGGCTGAAGAAAATTCCTAAGAACGGTCAATGAATTCCTTGAATAAAGGAGTAATTTAACATCCCGGGAGCCTTCAAGTGTCAGTGTGTCAACAAAGTTGGAACAGGGCATGTCAACGCCAGTGACATGAATTTATTACTCCGGGGAAGGAATATAGAGGTGTAAAGAAATCATATGAAAATGTAAATCAAATAACTTGCTCCTGTCATGAGACCTCCATCCATTGGCTTTGGCCATAAGGTCTCATTTTAACCCTTTGACTTCTCCTCCAGAATTGCTTCACTGAGTTAAATTCAACCTGAAATTTAGATGAGAGTACCTTGCATGAAGTCAGTACATAAGGTCCCCAACCCTTTCAATCCCCTTTGACCATTACCCGCCTTCTCTAGAACCATCTGAGCTCCTGGCATTCATGTTCTTGTGAGTCTTTATTAGCTAAGTGTACTGTGAGTGGTTACCAATTTTTTGGGAAAATATGAATATGCGACATCGTTTTAACCATTATATTGAGTTAATAAGAAATATTGAACATCTAATGTATTCCTAAATTAGGATTACCTTGCTTAAGAGGATTTACCTCCTGTTATTGAGCTACCTCAGAAATAGTCTGAGACTCACTAGGTCAGGATGTAGAGCATTAAGCAAAGGCATTGGTACTTACTTCTGAGCAGAGTTCTCCAGTTCTCCACCAATTTCAAATTTGTCAAGCTTCAGAAATTGATCTTGTGATCTTGGGGACTGAAGTGATCAGACAGATCGATCTGAAGATGAGAGTTTTCTGGCTAGGGTGAAGTACAGCATCTTCTGGCCTAATGATTGGTTTCAAAGAAGAACAGTTTGATTCCATTCTGGCAATATATGTCAGTGTCTGGACATTAAGAAAAAATTTTAAGGGAAAACAAATATTGGAAAAGTAATACTTGTTCTTCTTCAGAGGTCAAAGTTTTTTCCTATGTCACCTTGAGTGCTAAATGGGTCCCAAGGAATAGATGCATTGCATATATAAAATAGGTTGTGTTAAATTTTAATGTATATATACTTCAATCAAACATATTTGGCATTTGGGCTCAAGCTTATGGACCTTAAGGCTCAACTCATACAATATTGAAACTGACCACTCTTTTGAATAACAAATCTAATTTAAACAAGCATCAACATTTCAATTTTAAATTAAGTTGATAATGAATTATTTCAACAAATGCATTTTGTCCCAAATGTACTATTGTATGTGCTGTCATGTGGTACTATCATGTTCTTTTTGAGTCATTTGTATCTGTAATTCCTGTGTATAATTCCTCATGTACCTATGTGTATGATTGTAAAAAATAAAGAATCTTGAATCAAGAATGCGGAAAAACTTATGTTTGAATCTCAGCTGACAAAATACATGTGAATAAGAATTGTTTATTCCAAGCATGATTCGCTGGATGTAGCATGAAGAGAATGACAAGCAGTGGTTGGTATATGAACTAGGTAGTATTACATGTACCTTGCATCAAACTGAAAGTTTAACAATTGTATGGAACATACAGTTGCTAAGACCAGGGTCTCCTTTCACAAAGCAACCTTTAATAAGGTTAACCTTAACTCCCATTCTTCAACATTGCACTAAGGTAACCTTAGAGACTTACGATCACCTTAGGGCTTTGTGAAAGGAGGTCCTGGGAGTCATGATCCAAAATGCTTAACCAACTTCTCTTGTAAAAACAACAATATATAATATATTTTCCTCTTATATGCTATTTTTCATAGCCGATGGGCATGCATCTATTGGTACTCGGCCAATACTGAAATGTTATCTGTTCAGTCTGACTTCAAACTTCAAAACATTGTTAAGTACAGTGAGTTTTGTGTCTTATCGTACATGCTGCAAATTGTTGCTGTTGGCATTATTTCTCTACCTTTAGCTGATCTCTCTAGCATCAAGTCAAGTAATTTCATTTGGCTACAGGCCAATAACTGTATACATGTGCTAATTGTACAACCTTAAAAAAAACCAAAAGAAGGTAAACTTCAATATTTCAGAAGGCAAAACAGGATTAGGAGATTGAAAAACATGTTTTCCTTTCCTTTTTCTAATTATTTTACATAGAAGTCAGTAACCTATAAACCAGATATGAGAAAATAAAACATTAATTGTCAAAAGTGATATAAGTGTTGACTTAAACCATACAGGGAACTCAATCTTATAGAAAATACTAGAATCTGCAGCAGTGGTGAAAGTGTTGACTTAATCCTGCAAGAGACCCAACTTGAGAATCTGCTAGAATATGCAGCAGTGGTATAAATGATGACTTAAATCCTGCAAGAGACCCAACTTGAGAATCTGCTAGAATATGCAGCAGTGGTATAAATGATGACTTAAATCCTGCAAGAGACCCAACTTGAGAATCTGCTAGAATATGCAGCAGTGGTATAAATGATGACTTAAATCCTGCAAGAGACCTAACTTGAGAACCTGCTAGAATGTGCAGCAGTGGTATAAATGTTGACTTAAATCCTGCAAGAGACCCAACTTGAGAACCTGCTAGAATATGCAGCAGTGGTATAAATGTTGACTTAAATCCTGCAAGAGACCCAACTTAAGAATCTGCTAGAATATGCAGCAGTGGTATAAATGATGACTTAAATCCTGCAAGAGACCCAACTTGAGAACCTGCTAGAATATGCAGCAGTGGTATAAATGTTGACTCAAATCCTGCAAGAGACCCAACTTGAGAACCTGCTAGAATATGCAGCAGTGGTATAAATGTTGACTTAAATCCTGCAAGAGACCCAACTTGAGAACCTGCTAGAATATGCAGCAGTGGTATAAGTGTTGACTTAAATCCTGCAAGGGACTGAAGTTCTTTTGTCAACTGCATTGTTGACTTATTTATTTTAACACTGTTCATTTGGATAATGAAAGAATGAGACAGATGAACATATTTCTTGTTTCAGTTATTCTGAAAAATATTGCTGAAGAATATTTGTCTTAACTTAAACTATTTTCATCTCTCTTTAATAACATTGAAGAATCGAATGGTCCAAAATGATGTTTGTTTTGGCAGGTTAAATTTGACTTACTTATGTGGCTGTTGGTTGAAATCAATGTATATGTACATCTAAAACACAAAAGACAGATGTTTTAATTAATCAGGAGACAGGTGTACATTTCTTTACCTTTGTTGATTTCTATCTAGATAAAGTCAAGCTTCTGTTTTAGATTAATTGCTTAGGGCTTTATACCTGTCAGTGTTTTTTTGCACTCTTGAAAATGTGTTTTTGTTTTTGTGTTTATCCTTGGGATATCTTATAAGACAAAAAAGAGGAACTGTTAAAGCAGCAAGAAAATAATCAAAGTTCAGAATTGCCTCTAGTCAGTTCAGTCAAATAACTTGTGTCGTAATGTTTTGCATGTAAGTTCTTTGCGACAAAACTCTGTTGTTAACTATGAGGCATATATTTTTTCTTATCAACTGAATCAGGATTAAAAAAAATTTATTGTTTGTTTTAAAGTTCATGACTGCAGATATTGTTAAAAGCAAGGAGTAAACATGATTATTTGAAAATTCAATAGATATGTTCCATTCATTGTAATGGATAATTTGTCAATGTATCATATATAATAAATCCTTATTGGCCAAGAATTAGAAATCTTTTATCAGCAATTAAATATGTATACATTTACATGCAGTGATGTGATATAAAAAAAGGTTGCTATAAACCACAAAGATAAATTTGAAAATATATATATAGCAATACTTAGATCAATAGTCATGATTGAGACAATAAGGTACATATGATAATAAGAATAAATCATAATGTGGATGTCGATATGGCGCCTTTCCACAATCAAGGACATGCTCAAAGCCCTACCTACATCATTTCCCTGAGGGAAGTGTACTTTCAAAGCAGCTACTTAGCGCTAAGGTCCGTAAATTCCTATATTCAAGTACCCATTTTAACAGCTGGGTGGACTGAGTGCAATGTGGATGAAGAGCCTTGCTTAAGGACACAACACAGTTTTGGATCCAGGTCACAAATTTTTGGTGTCTCCACCGGGATTTTAACTCGAGTCGTCGGCGTAAGAGGCCAGCACGCTAACCACTACACCACTGTGCAACACTGTGCTGTGATTGGCCGACCAGAACACATCCTGATGTGCCATATTGAGAAGTAGTCTGTCATCCCACTATCTCTACATGGGCCACCTTGACTTCACAAGTTCTGCTGTGTTTTTTAAAGCAACCTCGTAATGATGCTATGATATTCTTCAAACACATCTTGTAACCTTGTAACCACTTTCTCACAAGCCCATAAACTCTACCCTAAGATAGCTTATTACAACATATTTTCCTGTATTGCAAACCTGATCATTGCTACTCCTTAAACAGTATTTTCCAAAACATGTTCATTACACACTTTCTCTCTACGCACAGGAAGAATGCATTTGTCATATTGACTGAAACAGCATAACTCAAACCTAAATATCAAGAGAACATCAGATTAATGATAATGACTGGTCTCTATTTGAAATTGAAATGAAGATAAGATAGACACTGCAATAGGTTGCTATATGTACATCACTTCTCTAAAACAGAAATATTTTTCTGTTTTTTGCTCGAATCAAACCAAGACAAGATGAAGGGCCAAAGTCTCTTACCAATATGATATCCTGTTAGTGTTTTGGTTAAAATAGGTTCTTCTCCTGTGTTAACTCTATCTCGGCTTGAAGTTTGGTGTTCATTATTTTTTAGGCTGATAAAGCTTTAATAATAACTCTAATTAGGGAATGAAATAGTAAAAATCCAATTTTGAAGATCTACGATATCAGACTCCTAGAACCATTATTTGTAACCAATTTATAAAGATGAGGAATATTCTGTTATATAATCATCTAATCTGTATAAGTCTTACTTTGCATACAGCTAAAAGGGGCAGAACGCATATCTATTTCTGGAAATTTCACTAAAACATTAGTTTATGCAAAATGTATTATTTTCTGAGGGTCAAAACATCTCAATTCACAATCTGATCATCCATAGTCATAGAGGAAATATAATCAAGTATCAAGGAAAAACCACATTCGGCCATTTTTGTGTGAACACTTTTTATTCATAGGGAAATAGATTTGTAGGACTCAGATCTGTGGCGGGTCTCTAATCTATGGCAGATTTCCTACTCTGTGGCTAGTTTGATTGTTAGACTGTTTCATGACGTCATTATGCGATGACGTCATAATAGCTAACTGTTCCCGTCGTAGGGCCCAATTGCGCCGCTAGCGTAATAATTAGGGAAGTCACAGAGAGTTATTGCGAACAGATAACGATCAAATAATAACAGTCCATATCCCAATTACGAAAATACATTAAACAATACCTTACATGTAAAAAAGACATTTGCGGCTTCATGCCACATCAATTGTGTTTATTTTGTAGGATCCTTTTAGCCCTCATTGAGTCCGTCTTCTTTAACCCTAAGATATTGAAAGACTATCTTTTGTAACCCTTGGATTCCTGTGGACGAATTTTAGGGTAAGTTTGTCTAGCGTAAGGTTTGGTTAATCATTGCAGACAAATACAAAAAAAGGTACAAATGTCAGGCATTTGAAAATCTGCCATAGATTTGGAAATCGGCCACAGATTTGAGGCCTGCCATGGATTCGAGTCTTACATATTCACATTGTGTAACCTATCTTGGTACATTTGTTTTTAAAACTCTTCTTTCTTTCAATTTTTGTAAGATCATTTTATTTATCTTAATGAACATTCTACTGCCCCTTTAAAACAAGCTTTTAGGTGAGTTTAGTCTACGTATATACAGAAATGACCAAAACCAATAATTGTAGTTTAGTGGGATTTTAAAAGAATAAAATATCATGTTAATGTTACAAATTTTGTCAGTCAAATGACTAAATAATTTGAAATTACTTAAACATCCTGTAGTGGAGCCAGAAAGGAGACTTATTAAGTATTTCCCCATAATTCTTTACTGCTCAATTAGTTAAAGCAATTTCCTACGAGCACCTGCCAAAGAAGTAGCACAAGAACATTTATGCATCCAAGCATTTGATGCCATGCACATAAGGAATCATACCTCGAAACCTAAACTGAATGCAAACAGAATAAATGTGCCTGTCTGTAAGAAAGTAATTCTTGATCATCCAAGGGTTACCCAAAAAGCTAGAAAATTAATGAATTTGCATGCAAAGGGTTAATATATTAAACATATCAAGATTGAAATTGGTAATGCTTTTGTCCAAGATAGTTGACAAGGACTATCAGGAATATTTGCATGCAGTGATCCAGCCAGGATCAGAGCCCTCTAGATAAGCAGGTTAAGTGTTTATTATGTGTTATCTAACCAAGGTTCCTGGCAGCAGATTTGCAAGACAAACACTTGTGGATGATACGGCACCAAAATCAATGATATCAGAGCCAATGGAGGGAGTTATTTGTTCAACTAGACATTTCCCATGCGGTTGACACCCAACAGTCACTTAAACCCTGGACAGACTTATGTTTTTCTTATCGCGTCTTACATTAGCCGACAGAAATTGTCAATTAGTGACCAGTCTGATAGAATGGGGGATATGAGTTGGTTTTGTTCAATCAATACTTGGAGCAATGAATATTGAATTGCCAATGATTTGTGCCACCTCCTAAATTCTAAGTATTCAATATATAACCTGTGATGAAAATTGCTATTGAATCTGTTGTTTATTCCTAAAATGGTTGTCACTCATAACTTATTTGATTTAAGATTATGTGTTTAAAATTTGCTTTGGAAGTCTACTTTTTAGAATATAATTTTATTTTCAAAGACACATTTAAAGGCTTTTAGAAAGTTCATATTATGTCATGCAGGTACAGTATCTAAAATTTCACATCGAAAGAAAATGGCAAGTTGACCAGAAGTCACAGAATGCACTCAAAGACTACTGAGCTCTTAGTAAGAATATGATGCACAGTAAGAAGCAAGGAATGCTGACATTGTCTCAGGGATGTGTAATGGGATAACCATATGATTTTACATTTTTAAAGATAACTGAATGAACTATTTCTTTCCAAAATGGGTTGAGATCATTTTGAACATAAAGTAAGGAAAAAATATATTCATAAAGAATGACTTTATAAATGTGTATGTATTTGATGTTGTGTTGTATAAATTAGATAAGAATCATTTAAGATAAAGGAATGTATGATACCTTTATGATTTGTGGTAATTTTAAATTTTTTAATTCATCATCTATGCATCATGATGCAAGCAATTAATAAAATTACATCAGAGGTTGAAGAAAAAAATATTATTCATAAGAAAATTGCAGTCTTTTTTGAGTCATTTTTACCTGAAATTTGGTAAAGCTCTACTGACATTTATCTATTCCCTTTCTCCATGAATTTAAATAGATGCATTCAACTGAAACAGAGAGCAAAACCTCCAATATCTTGTTTAAATTTATAATTATTTTTTTAAGATGTTCAACTATATAAACAATCATGCTCTTAATGATATGATAGTTTTATATATTGTGAAAAAAAACCTCCACCTTTTATAAGAATTATAAAGCCAGTAAGATTAGCTCTAGGTTAGGTAACTAATTAGGAGACATTGAGTCTACACATGTAGTAAAAGCAGTTTTGTAAAGCTGTTAAAATGTACAAGTTCATGTTGTGATTCTGAAAACCAATGTAATCATACTCTGAGGTAATGTTTTCCGAACAAGTAATGCGTCATAATTAAATAACAAAACAATGGCACCTTTCCAAAGTTTTGAGAGTGTGCACTGATGCTGTTTCCCCATAAGGTGTGCCAGATGAACTCGTATCCTACATACCAACAGTCGGAAAAATTCACAGGTAATTGTTTTGCTTTCCTTTCAATTATTATTGATTATAAGTTTATTGCCTTAAAAATTTGTTAGGATCTTTTCGTCCGAGTGTGAGATAGGCTATTGATTGGTGGAATGATAACACGGACCCTGGAGTAAAAGGAAGGGAAAGGGATACTGTAATTTGCCCATGTAACATACTCGGCTATATCACACCATTGTATTTTATCGCAAGTAACATTGTCACGTCAGGTCTGAAACCCAATGTGTAACAAAGTTAGAGAATGTCAGGTTGACTGGCTTTGGCCGGCTGTGTATTGAGAGCATTGAACACTAGCTTCACTGTCACTCGTTGCCGCTTTCAACATTTGGTTACTAGGCAGACTTTGGGGAATACAGGGTTGTGACAATGTCGGAAAGAGCTACGCCGCGCCGAGAATCCGTGAGCACGAATTGGAAGATTATTTTGGTAAGATCGTTCTTGTAATCTTGTTGTTGAGTCGAAATGTAAATGTCTTGTATCCATCGTTGTTGAAGGAGCTGCAGTGAATTAACCTCTCCTGCCGTCAATCGGTAATACACGATGCAAAATGATATTGATTAGCGTATCACACTCACTTTTCTTGATATCGATGCATACTCTCTCTTTCAGAAGTTTTCTCTTTGAAGTTTAATATGTGCATGCTCTTCTGTTGAAAGAAATATCTTTAAATATTGTTTATATATACAGATCATATGATTCATTTAAATATTTTTGTAACAGTGATATTTACATAAACCGTCTGGTGTTTGATAACTTTAAAATCTTTGAAGAACAGATTGCCGTCATCTTTGAATTAATTATTGAATGTGGTCATTTCTAAGGAAGGAGATGAACTTTGTTATCAAACAAATTTTGTTTATTTCTGTTTCTTAATTTTCATCAACAAGTTGTAAAAATACCATTGATACTATGTCAATTTCAAAAGGATCGTTTAATTAATATCCGATTCATTCCTTGCCTTATAATATCATTTGTCAATTTTTACATTTTCATTTTCATTATTTTTAAAAAAGATATCAATGTTTTTGCTCAAACATGATTCAGCATATATATTGTGCTTTTTGATAACATATATGTTGTAAAATGCTATTGTTTTAACTGTTGTCATAATTAGATTTATATATATTTTGTGCATATATCAATAATCAATTGAATTATATATAAATGGAAAAGGTTAAAAAACAAAGAATTGTACTAGTATGGTACTAACTTTCAATACCTAACATGCTCTATAATATTATAATCATAAAGAAAAAGTTTGTCTTGATCAGAACATGTGTTACATAGAATCTGGTATGTTGTCTATATTTTAAAGAACGCACACACACAAATTAATATGTTTTCACATTTGAATTGTTTTTTACTTTGCAGATTAATAACCATAGAAACACTGTTGTTATAGATGTGGCAAGAAAAAAGGTCTTAGATTGGTACCTTATGTCACTTTATTGTTACATGTGCTGTGTCATAATGGTGATATGTGCAAAGACCACTTTCATCAAGCAACCACTCTGTGTGAGTTCCTGTATAACATTATCTGTGACTTTGTATGAAAATCTATTATGACATATTACTTCAGAAGGCATTCCAATTGCTTTTTGCAGAAGATCATGTGAATAAAGTGAATTTTAATGTAGATTTTACACTTGAATATGTGACATAAATCTTTACATAACATTTGTATATCTTTTGCTTTTGCACTCAATAACATTCATACATGTATTTGAAAATATCATAATATATATTAATTAGTTTCATAATTATCAGTTGATTTTGAATTTCATAATGTTGTGTTACTAGTTTTGTCTTTCTTTCAGGAAGTGCATTTTATTTCACTACTTACAAAATGAAATATGTTGTGTCAACATGCATGAAGAAATTACCCCATGTTAATTAATGATAAATTTTCAATATTTGATACAGAGCTATAAACAAAATAATGATCAGACAGATCTATCAAACACTGAGAGCTGTTTGAAATAGACCAGTGGAAAGCTGAGATCTTAGGTACAGATTTACTGATCCTCTGGCAAGGACAAAGAATTTTGTTCAAGCTAAATCAGTACATATGGAATCTCTTCAAAGTAACCTACACGTTAAAATCCTTAGTTGATTCTGAGAATAACTGGTAATTAAGACACTGGTAGCCTGTTTTAAAACATGTGTTGTGTCAAAGTTTTGTTAAACTTTCAAGGCCAAATCGTAAACAAACATGCAGGAAGTATATCAATTGCTGGCAGCAATTATTCAAGGTAATCATTCTCAAGTTAAAGCTTTTTGTCCACAGATATAGAAATCAATGTAGTTGGGCATGTTTGAGGAAAAATGGTTTTGCAGAGCCTAGAGAGGAATATCACAATATTGTTTGAAGTTGATTGTTGTTAAATCAATAATTTGATGGGAATAGAATGTAAAGAAGATATTGAATTTTCCATTTTTATCTCCTTCAATAGATAAGGCTCCAAGATTAATTGTTCTGACACCACCATGCTATTCATCCTTTATTTATAGACTTTTAAATATCAGATTTTCTCCTTGATAACTTGCACTTCTTCATAGAACTTAATTTAAATTTTGAAATGTTTAAAGACGCATTATTTGATAATCCCTTATTGATTATTTTGTAGGTTTCTTTTATAAAACTTAGAATCTTATAGGTATGTTGTATTATTCAGAGATGAATAAGCTAAGTAAAATGTTTAAATTTGCAAAGATCAAAATACACATTGATGTAATTGTGTCATTAATAAAACCAAACAAAAGCTTTTTGTTTCTTTTGAGTCCCAATTGATTTCTAAGAAGATGATTTTGATTAAGTTTTTTCAATGACAAGAACTACTGACACCTCCCTACACCTTGCAGCTTAACATGGATCTAAATATGGAGACTAAGGTCAAATCAAAGGCTTTTGATACAATTTAAACCCATATAATATTCTTCGTTTGTTGTTTGTAGAATGTCTACCTGTAACATTAATAGTAGACTTGTAGTAGTTTTAACCTATAAAAAGTTTGTTTTAACCAAAGTGTAATAGGGCAACACTGTTCTGATGTCTGACTGGACGTTGGTACTTCACATTGATGTTTGGTGATGGAGTAAGTTATAAATAGTTATTTTTTTAAAGATAGGATAGTTAGTTTTTTGCCCACTCTTCCTTTTCTCATATGTTAGCCATTTTATTCATTTGATTCTCTATCAAACAAAGTAGCCCCCATCCATCATGGTATGGCAAAGCCTGGAAGAGAACCATCATTTCTGGGTGTTTGTTTTTTTGGGAACCTTGATTTATTACTGTCTGCCATTACTAATTATTACTGCCTTCTATACTACTTTAGAATTGTGTCTTAATTAATTGTACATGAATGTTCTCTGGTTTAGATATCATAAGTAAGTAAGTAAGTATGAAAGCAGTGCTTGAAGCAGGTATCTGCCCTCCAGACAATTGCTGATTGATTTCACATGGGACCAGATGCAATAATGACAAGCAAGCTTGCTGGCTTGCTGGATTTTGTATAACAAGATTGTATAATGAAGGGTATGTTCAATTTGAAAGGGACTTGCTGCTTTTCAAAACCACAAATGATTAGATTCACGGGCCGAGGGTAAAATTATATCCATGTACTCAGACCACCAGGAACATCCCAGTCTCCACATTCTCATTCTTATAATCATGATGCCTCACACCAAATCAAAGGTCAGGTTAGCAAAGCACTCGGGCACAGAGAAAATTATCAAGGAGATGTAATGGACCAGGAGCTGCCAGAGAGTGCGTCATGTTATATTGCCCTATGATTCAATCATCTTTTACTATGGTAGAATGAAAACAAGATTGACCATGATCATACCATGGTCCCTTTAAAAGGGAGTTATGTTGATCAAATTATGAAGAGTAACAATAGATTCAATGGTAAACTTACCATCATCAAATATAAAAGAGAATGTATATACCTACAGCTGAGATGAAACCATGTTGAAAATAATTTCCAAATCGTGTATATAGTAATTTGTATGTTTCAAGAAGATTTCAATATTATGATGCTGTTGATTTTTACTTTATTTAAATTACTATAGACCAGAGATTCATATGTTTATCCAGAAATTGTCTAGCTGGTTTATTCACTACTGTAATACCATTTATTATGATATTGATGAAGCTTTCTTCACACTGAAACTCTTTCATCTCACCACATACCTTATGTCATGACAACCTGTTGATTTCAGTCGATTGATTATGAACACCTATTATAGTAAGAGTGCTGCATTCATAACAATCTAATCGGAAATACTGTCTGGCCTTGCAGTAATGAATGCTGGATGTGTCAGCTTTCTGTTAAGCACATACAGAATGTCTAAAGGATGCATTTGATTAGGAAACCCGGAATAATGCATGCACACAAGAATTCTGCTCTGTATTCACAATGAATGTCATACAATGGATTGTTTAAGGAAACTCTGCATTAAGAACACTAGAATTCTTCTATGTATTCAAAATGAATGTCATACAATGGATTGTCTAAGGATACCCTGAATAATGCCCTCAAGAACTCTGCACTGTTTTTAAGGATAATGTCAAACACTGGATTGTCAAATGAAACCCTTGAAAATGCACACAAAAGGTCTGCTCTGTATTTGAGGATAATGTCAAACAATGGGTTGTGGAAGGAAACCTTTGACTAATGTATAAATTCAGTCTAAAATCATTCTAAATCAACATGTAGGATATGATATAGAGATGACTCAAGCAAACTCTTAATTGTAGTGTATAGAATGCTTAAAGGTTATGCCTTTCTTTCTTTTGCTGGAAAAATAGCATCTCAACATCTTGTTTTACGTCTTCATATAGGATATCAACTGGTGAGTCTGCACTATGACAGAACACTAAATAACCCTAATGACTTTAAGATGCATTAACCAATTGGGTACCATAAGCAGAAATATTTGGTAAGCTGAACACTAGAACTAACTTGCAGTCGAAATGAATCCTTTTTAAAAGATGTGTATACCAAAGCAATTGACAGCAGCAATTTTTCCATATCTTTGACCTTCATTCACAGTCAGACAGTCCATTTATTGCAAGACTGTTGAGACATTCCGAAGTTGACAAAGTGCTTGCTGATTGGATTTAGTCAAGGACTCAAGAACTTCTAGCTAAATTGACTTCTTGATGGACACTACCCAAAATATTCCAGACCATTTCTTCATGCTGATTACACCTCACTGACTATAACTACTAGTCATGGTTTTCACACTATTATACTAGTCGTGGTGTGTGTGAAAACCATGAAATAACATTCCAGTAATAGTGATTCACCTGCTAAGCTGTCTTTCATGTTTTTTCTCAACTTGATGGCATCCATTTTGCTACTCTAGATTAATTATTAATGGTTGAGCTTATATTGCAGTCAGGAAACACTTTCACCAAAATCACCCTGCTAATATTGTCATCATATGTCCATTACGTCCATCACGTTTGCAATGGTGTGAAACATTATCACCTGATTGCAGAAGTGTTAACGCGTTTGATCACTTAGCAAGATTCCAGTTGGTTAGGCAAAATAAAAAGCATCCTAAAATGAAATTTGTCATATATACGTATGAGTTATGTATCATTTTGTTACAAAATTAGTGATGAATGATATTTTAACAAATTATATCCTTAATAAAAGGGACAAAATGAGGGGACATTCCCGATTCTGTACTCATACTGAAGTGAGTTCTTTGAAATATACTACTTTGAATGTTATTCTAAACAGGATTAATAGCAAATTGTTGTCCAAAATATATATCTTAAGTCATTATAATTCTTTTTTTCACTGCAACTTCTAAGATTCTTTTCATGTTTTATTTCCCTTAAGTTATACTGTTCACATATTTAGAATGGATTTGATTGAATCCTTTTCTAAATCTTGAATACATATAGGTTTTTTTTAGCAATCTAACACCTTCAGTTTTTATCATCCATGCACTTACACTTGTCACAAAACTCCAATCAGTCTGTTTTGAACCAAAGACAAAAAGAAGATTAACCTCTTGCCTCTGTGAATTTCTATCATTTTCATCTACTCACAAAGCACAGGCTGTAGAGAGCTAAAAGTTAGGTCATCATCATCTCCTCAAGAACTGAATGCCCTTAAAGTCTGAAATATTCTGTACAGATCAGAACTTGCTGACACACATACAAATCTGAAATTTTCTGTTCAGACCCTCTCATTTAAAAATGATAAATTTGATCATGAGGGTCACACCCTTACACCTATTTTGTCTTCTCAAAAACTTAGAACCCTTCAAGTATGAAATATCGAATATAAATTTCTTTTTCAAATAGAGGTTATAACTATACTTGTTGTGGTTTCTGTAACTTCTTTATAATGGTCACAAATGAATGTTCTATTTTTCACTTCTTAGCCAAAGTTCAATGAAGCTGATATCTTTTGAAATACAGGTGGAATATCCTTAGGCCTGAAGAGCTGCAGAGTAATTTGATTCTATCTTTGGTTTCAAATTAGATTTATTACTCATTAATAAAAGAAACTAAGAATAACTTGGTTTAGTTTGAATTACTAACAATTTAATGATTATGTTGAAATAAGTGAAATCAAGTTCTTGGATGGTCACAAAAAATCAACCAAATTTTTAAAAAGTAGATTGATGAAACAAATTTGTCAAGATTCACTATTAATCTGTTATATATACTACTATTAAGTCTTTAATTACCTTTTGATATCTAAGGTGTTTAAAATTAAAACTACCATAGTGCACTTGTGTATAGTGGCCATATATGTGTATTATATACCATAGCAAGTACTGTAAAATCATTTATTTTTGCGCAAACTTAAAAAATTACTGATTCGCAGGGTTTAATTTTTGCGCATATCGACTAAGCAATAGCAAAAATTTGGTGAGATAAACTACATGCACCATGCAGATAAGATTACAGTGATACTAGTAGTAAGTACCTGTCGATTCTCATGTAATTGCTACGTCCATGTTACGTTTTGTTGACAAAGTCAATGACCCGTTTGTGACCTCAACACGTGACAAGCTTGGCCTATCAGATGACCAGAAATCGAACCGAAAGCGTGACATGTGATGACTGTGTTTGCACAATAAAAAATGTGCATATCGCCGTGGACACTTGTGAGAGCTCTAATTAGTGACTCGTCATTTATAATGAACGAACCAAACATTACTGTGAGTAATAAAATGTGTCAACCACTTTATTTGTCTGTTATTGTGTTTCTTCACGTTCATAATCATAATATTTTGCAATGTTTTATTATTTGCGCATTATGGCTTTGCGCTAAAAGCGTGAAAATTAAGCCCCGCTAAATATAATGATTTTACAGTAATTGGTTTAAACTAAATTTCAACATTCCTCTACCTGTTATGGTTATTTGCTTTACAGACATATGTTAAACTCATTTCTTATTCAACTGACTGACTGATCAGAATATGTTTTAGAAATTAATAAGAACAGTTTCCTTCAACTAATGAGGAATATTCAACTTAACGAACTTTGTGTAATAAAAATGAAGAAAATAAAACTTTCATGTTATCAGGATGTAGAAAATACCAAATTAGTTTCAAGCTGTATATCTATCAACATGGCTATGATGTTTATAAAAGTCACTTTCATGAACAAAGGACCACAAATTGGTTGTTTGTAAGATTTTATGAAAAAAGATCCAAGCTTCTAATCCTCCATGGGCTAAGAAAGTATACTTCTCTAAAATTGCTAAGGATTTAATCTTTGATTATGATGAAAGAATATGTAAACTTTGCACTTTGAGCAAAGTTGTTATTTTAAAATGTACTTTATATGATGAAATAGGAAAGCATTATTTACACATAGATATCTTAGGAACAGTAATTTTGAAACGTTTTGTTTAATTATGTCTGATGATAATACAAAAACAATTTTAAATCTAACCAAATTTTGTAAACACGCTTTTTCAATTAGAATTGAGATAATGAAAAACAAAATGTGAACTTTTTCAAATGTTTGTAAATTTCCATCACCAATGTATGCACTTGTATATATATGTATGTTATCATGTTTATTTGTATATGGGCCTGTGGCCAAGGACGTAATAACTTAATTGAATTGAATCAATTGAATTAAACACAAAACTTTTATATGATGCAGAGTGTCATCAAAATCTGACCCACACATCAGATTTGGAAACAAAGCACATCACTTGACTTAAAACATACTTTAGAACACTCATGAAATGCATCTTACATTATCAATATCTCCTTATCATAAATCTCTCCTAGCAAAATTTAGGTGTAGCAATTTTGGGCTAAGCATAGAAACAGGACGATACAATAATTTATCAATTCCTGACAGAGTATGTTCTTACTGCAAAATAAACAATATTACCAGCATTGAAGACGAATTGCACATTCTATTTGATTGTAAATTATATGAAGATGCTAGAAATAGGTTTATTACTCCACTATTGTACAGTACTGTTAACAACCACAATTTCATCTACCTCCTTAACAGTAAAGATAGAAATATTATCTTAAATGTATGTAAATTCCTTGAATGTATATATAAAACTAGAGCTAAAATTGTATATGCATAAAACCTGTAACCTTTTATGTGCGCTTGTAAAACTATTGGAAATGTAGTTTGTATTATGGGCCTTTGGCCTTTATACTGAATAAAATGTCTGTCTGTCTGTCTGAAATGGATCTCATGAAAGACAGTTTGGGAATGTGATGCTCTTTTGAAGTGCAGCAATGTATATTTTTACAGATTTGATCCCCTTCCTATGAGGAAATGGTCGATAACAGTCACATTGCCAGGAAGGAGGCCCATTTTTTGTAGAGCCAAGCATATTGTGTGTGTTATCAAATAGCTCTTTTATCTGATGCAAAGGATTACCACATGTGATGAAGAGATTTTTGTTTGTACTCAGTGGTGGTAAAAAATGTTGTCTTTCTTCAGAGAAATTAATTTTTGAACATTTAAATATGATCAAATTTTCAAAATGAGATGCTGAATTATTCATCAAACATGGAAACACCATTGTCAACATAGATGTATTCACTTCTTAGATAGAATCATTGAGACGTATAATATAGGAACTGACGCTAGTGACCCCTTGTGGGTTGCATGTCTGGTCACATGATTCGATCAATTGAAGCTAAATATGTATTCAGAATTCATTATCATCTTCATTTGTCTTTTGAAAAAATTGCCCCCAATCGCGATAACATGATTTAAAATTACAAGACAGAGATATAGACAAACTATTTGAAATATATAACTTAATAGAAAAAATGGGCCCTGTTTGATGTTAAAAATTTTGATTTCTTGTGAAGCTATGTCGATTCAAAAAGTATTACCGGTAGTATATATTCATACATGGTTATGGTTTAGTCAGTGAAGTGAATTTGATCACAGTTTATGATTCAGAGGATTGTCTAGTAATAAGATTCTTCAAATTTAGAGGGGTTAATTTGTCTGAGACAGGCAAATTTATAATACATTTATCTTGTGTAATTATAACATAATTAGTTTTTAATATTTCTTTCATTTATATTACATAATTATTGAATAAGATATACAAGGATTGTTCAGTGAGCTAAAGCCATGTGAACATGTATAAAATTAATTTATATTAATATATCTTATATTGTAATATACTGATATATATTATTATAATATAAATTGTAAAGGAACATTATGTTCTGTCATCTCCTTGCCTTAAAGTGATTTCAGAAATTATCCTTTTTGAGAAAAAGATATTTCAGCTTTTAATGATTAAATATTCTGCTCAAGCAGAATAGTCATTTGATTGGATTATTTGTAATATGGATAACCTAATGGCCTTTAGGGCCTGGAACTTGAAACAGGACGTGCTATCAAAATAGATTATATCATAGTTGCCCTGCCAAAAGAGGATATCCATTTTGATAATTATGACAATAGTTACCTAGTTGCAGGAATCTTGTTAAATTCTATGCCAATGCACAAATGCATAAGTGTAGGGAAATTTGTTTGATCCTGAACTCAACAGTTTATCAGTGTTGAAATGGTTCAAAACAATCTATTTTATATGTTTGGCCATCATGCAATTGATAAGGAGTTTTTTTCATATTGAGACTTTTTGCTTGAACCATTTTCCTTTGGTTTCAAGTAACAGGTGTAAGAATCTTATATAACCAAGCAGCACCAAGTAGAACAGCACAAAGAAGGCAACTTACACACAAGGATAATGATGCCTTCAACATCATTACAATCATTGAATATTTCTTGTACAAAAATAGCATAAAGACAGGTAACTATGACAACTGGTGACAATTAATCATACAAACGTCCCTGAAATTCAGCTTTCTTGGACATCCACTACAGATTTATCAGACAGTTGCCTGACTTGCTCTTCCGATTAGTTTCCACACTTAGTTTATGATGGTGTCATGTTACCCTTCTCCTAAATATTCAACAATGAAAAGAAATTATATTAGGCTTGTATGAGGGGATATAAAACTCCCAGCATTTTCTGCTAAATTAGGTGACGAATACTAGATGAAAGAGGAGGAAATGAAAACAAGATGGCAGTATTAGCATAATTAACCCTCTACCCTCTGAGATACTTAGTATAGTTGAATATATCTGCTGCATGCAGCACTGTAAGGGTTAAGATAGTAGTTGATATATCTTGTAGTTTATGAAATTTTTATAAAAATTCTTAAAATATTTTGTTTAATAGTAACTAATCTGTAATTTGACACGAGATTTGCTTAACCGATTTCATATTTTGATTGGTTCATTAAATTGAATTAATATTTATTAAAAAGTGTTGCCTTACCTTGGTTTAAAAATAAGAAAATACATGAACTGTATAACATGCTTAAATTATTAAATGATCTGACTTTTGCATAAAATAAATCTATTGGATTATTGTGAAAAACAGATACCAAATCATCTATTATAAAAAAGAAGTATGAAATATTGTTTGAATATATGAATTGAATATCATGTATGATTTGTGTTTATAACTTTATATCTTTATTAACATTTGGGTCTTCAATTTGTCAGGAAGTTATTTTTGACTGAGCCCGATCAATGTTATTCTCTTTAGCTACTAATGTTTTTGTCTCGGTCAGTTTATTTCTCATTATCCATGATCAGGATACATTTTGGCTGATGATTTGGGGGAGAGTGAAAGGGTAAACCTTAAATGCCATTATGAAAGTCGTTAGGATCGTGTTTAGGAAAACTTAAGCAAGTTTTGGACCGATATGCACCAGGCATTTCCCAATTAACTTCAAGTTGAGCAATAACTCTTTCTATAACACAATTTGTTGAGATATTTTGGGCAGGTTCTAATGTCATGACGACACAGAGGCTCCGTCTGCTGCCATGAAGCATCCCCCTCGTGATGAAGAAAGCAGAAAGTAAACTCACATGGCGTTGAGTGCCGTCAATCACTACTGGGATAAATACTTGTAACTGAATTACCTACACCATGCGTACGTGCAATGGTTTTATAGAATATTTTGCATGCCATCTTCCTCATTCCAAGACTTTGGTTTAGCCTGCGTAGACTTCAAATCATTAGGGAGTGCCATACTAAAGAGGAAGCACCAAAGTCTATTCTCTTGTTGATAATTCTATACTAAAAGTGGCATAATGACTGATAGCTTTAGTTTTGATGATTATGATGACTACATTTATCTATACATTAATGTGGGCTTTGTTAGGCTGAAATAACAGTGCTTACAGACCATATCAACCACAAGCATCATCAGGTACCCATCCATACTGCTGTAACAGAGGCACATCTTAACCTGTCATATCAAACACAACCTTCATCAGGTACTCATCCATACTGCTGTAACAGAGGCACATGTTAACCTGTCATATCAAATACAACCTTCATCAGGTACCCATCCATACTGCTGTAACAGAGGCACATGTTAACCTGTCATATCAAATACAACCTTCACCGGGTACCCATCCATACAGCTGTAACAGAGGCACATCTTAACCTGTCATATCAAACACAACCTTCATCAGGTACCCATCCATACTGCTGTAACAGAGGCACATGTTAACCTGTCATATCAAACACAACCTTCATCAGGTACCCATCCATACTGCTGTAACAGAGGCACATGTTAACCTGTCATATCAAATACAACCTTCACCGGGTACCCATCCATACAGCTGTAACAGGCACATGATAAATGATAACCTGTCACATCGAACACAGCTTTCACCAGGTAACCACCCATACTGCTGTAACAGCAACACATGTTTACGGGTCAAAACAAACGCAATCTTCACCAGGTACACACCCATACTGGTAAATTTTATCATAGACTATATGAATGAATGAATGAATGAATGAATGAATGAATGTCTTTATTTCCTCCGATAAACGAAGATCACATAAATGCAATTACAAAGTCATTGATACAGGCAACAAAATATATACAAGACAAAACATATCAAAAACTGTACATTAATGATGATTTCAGTGTAGATAGATACACAGCAAATAGTAATACAATGTTTTTCTTTATTGGTACAGTTATGTCAGGTATCACATTAGCGCCACTGAATAGAGCTATAATATCATCATCATTATCAATCATTTCAATTTGAACATACAATTCAATATCAGTTGTATCAATAAGATTACTGTAAAAAGTGTTTCTTTGGTTCATAAAGTGCTCGCAGTGAAGAATAACATGACAATCATAATCAAAGCAGTGTGTTTGACAATGTATACATTCTCGTGAGGTTTTACCTCGAGAGTTTACCAGTATAACGAGTTGTATTTCAGTTCTATATTCAGGGTTATCATACAATAAATCATACAGACTATGCATGCGTAGCTGAGGTTGTACTTTAGCATATCTAGCCATTTCCTGTCTAGCAGACAAAATTGTCTTCCATTGATTTTCCTCTGAGGATGTAATAGATTTAAGCACAATATTGCGCCATGCTAGTTTTGAGGGAAAGTAACCATAATGTACATAATCAATAACAAATCTGTGTAAATCATATTTTCTCGCTGTGCTTAAGAGACAATCACATATACTTCCTGACTTATTAAGTGATTCAATATTGAATGACAAAAATGCACAAAATAAAAACTTTGTTGATGAGTGACATTGATTATTACACAACCGCCCAAGAAACAATAATCTGCATTTATCAATATAGCCTGTCATTGTCCAGAGACCCAAATTTGATATTGCAGAAACCGTAGAAATTCTTTTATTGAAACCTTGAACACAACGTGCAAAATACCTTTGGGTTGATTCAATTAAATCAATATCCTTACCATGTAATTCAGGCAAAATTTCACATCCGTAAAAACTGGTTGGTAGTATCATACGCTTCCATATATTGACTGATGTAAGTGGATGTAGATCGTTGCTATTCAAGCCAAGTGTTCTTAATGAGTTAACAGTTTGTCTAGCCTTTTGACAACCAGAGAATATTCTATCTCTACATGACATGTCTGAAGAGATAAGGACACCGCCATACTTCACAGATTCAGTGTTGGTAATAGTTGTTTCGCCAAAGGAAAGTTCTATATCTGGACAGGGTTGTCTCCCTTTACGAAATACAATTACAGTGCTCTTGGAAGCATTGTAAGTTAAACGCCATCGTGAAGCATAATCAGAAACTATATTGAGAGAATCTTGAAGAGCATGTGGTGTGGTACTAATCAGGGTAGTATCATCAGCTAGTAAAACAGAGGGTACATCAAGACCATACACGCGAATACCATTATTAGCCAATCTTAGTTCAGTTAAAAGATCGTTGATAAATATTAAGAAGAAAAATGAGGATAAAACTCTGCCTTGCCCCACTCCTTGTTTGATAGGAAATTCATAAGATGAAGTACCGTCATATTGTACAAAGGCTGAACTGCGTGTATAATTATGGTAGAGTAAGTTCCACATTTTACCTGATATACCATGATCATGTAGTTTAACAAAAAGGCCGCCGTGCCAGATACGGTCAAAAGCCTTTTCGTTGTCTAGGAAAGCAGTAAATACCGGTGATCCTCGTTCAATATAAAATGCTATAGAATCAAGAAGCATGAATACAGCCATTATTGCGCCATGTTCCTTCCGAAAACCAAATTGTAATGGATCTGGAAAATTGCTATAAGTAGAAACAAAACTTTCTAAACGCGAAAGTATAATTTTTTCAAGGAGTTTTCCCACACAGGATGTTAGTGTTATACCTCTGTAGTTTCTTGGATCACTTTTAGCACCTTTGCCCTTGTAAATTGGAACAATCATACCTTGCCTGTAGACTCGTGGAAAATACTCAGTTTGCATGATAGCGTTAAATAATATACACAACTTATCGACAAACATATCACCACCATGAATAATATGCTCATTATTGACATGATCAGGTCCAGGAGCCTTGTTACAGTTGAGATTATCAATATGTTGTTTAATCTCTTGCGGCTCTATGTTAGTATATATAATATCATCAACCTCTGTACAGTCACCTGACTGAGCAATGATATCTGCTAGCTTGGACTCTACAAAACATTTAAAATCATCGTCAAAGCTTTCAGATTCATGAGGTTTAGCTAGGTCAGCGTAGTAATTGCCCCACACTTTACTAATATCGTCGGGCGTTCGCGCATTCACGCTGTTATAGACTAATTCACTTATAGTTGATTTAGGACGTCGGAGTTTACGTACTGATTTGAAAAAAGTATTTATATCAGTTTCTGACGAGGTTTCAAGGTCACGATATATTTCTTTACGTTGTGTACTCTTTGAATGTCGATGTTTGCGTCGAAATTCGCGCTTAGCATCCTTATATATATTGAAAGATACATCGTTATCGCCCCGGGGCTTGTTCTCTGCTATCCAGTTTCTACGTGCAACTCGCATATTATAATGTAGATCATTTAGACCGTCACGCTTCCAGTAAGGCTTGAGGTGGGGTTTAAAGGACCCAAATGGAATACATTTATGGCTAGCTTTAAGAAGGGCATTACTAAGCTGTTCATTAAATAAATCGACATCACCACGATTTACATCATGACTTGAAAGATGTATATGAGAGACGCTACTTTCGACCTCTCGTGTGTAGGCACTCAACTCTGCTGTATCAGCTTTGTGCCATTTTGGAATATGTAAATTCGTATTTCTGGGATTATGCTTTGGATGAATATTCAGAGTGGCATAACATGGAAAATGATCTGATATTTTATAATTACATTTGTCGATGATACAGCAGTGAGTTAAGGTGCCGGCTATATGAGAGGGTACAAGTATATAGTCAATGAAAGATTTATGTTGTTCATCCTTACTTCTCCACGTGAAGTCTGGGCCATCAATGTGCAGTTCATTTAGTAGATGAACTAGATTTCTCTGTAAGAGAAGCTTTTTTAGAATTTTATCACGTGGAGATAGCAGGAATTTACAGATATCTGAGTTTAAATCACCCAATATAAACGTATCTCCTTCTTGGCTCAATATGTCATAGACATCCATCAACTCATCAACTGCGTTGATATAAACTGAGTGTAAAACATTGGTAGAAGGTAATCTACAACAAATGACATAAACGTCAGCATAACCATGAGCTGATAATCTGACACAAACATAGTACTCGGAAACCAAATTCAAAGGATGAGCATTCCATTTGGATTGACTATTGCGAAGTATGGCTATCCCACCAGAACCTCTGGCAGTGTCGCTTCTATTGCACATATACGTTGCCGGTATATACCCGCTAATATCACACAATCTGTCTATATCATTGTTGTTTAACCAGTGTTCTTGAATACAAATAATGTCTATGTTATTGGGTAGGATAGATTCAATCTCTCTGGTGCATGCAGGCAGACCACGAACATTCCACGTTAATATACTAAGAGTCATGAGAACAGTGTTCATGAATATTAATAACAGTAACATGTTTCCCATATTGATACAAGACATCTATGTTGCTGTTAATACTGGTATCCGTTGTATGCGTCAGCATGTTGTCCATTCACCTTTCGTTGTTGAGACTTAAATCGTGGAATATAGTCTTTGCAGTATATATTTGGCGGCCAGAAATCATCATTATTAACAAGTTTATCATAATCGTCTGATGAGATGTTAACTTGCACAGTGTAGGTTTCTGTGCCATCGTAGTGTTGTCTTTGTCGAAGCATACGAGCATACGTCACACGCACATGTTTCTGGTGTGCATAGTCAATTATCAAGTCTTTAACTTTATCAAATGGCTTATCTGCATTATCATCATTATCTTATCAGGCACATGATAAATGATAACCTGTCACATCGAACACAGCTTTCACCAGGTAACCACCCATACTGCTGTAACAGCAACACATGTTTACGGGTCAAAACAAACGCAATCTTCACCAGGTACACACCCATACTGGTAAATTTTATCATAGACTATATATATATTATTCATAGACTTATAAATACAAAGGTTTATAAGCAACCATAATCAGGCTGTTGTCCAAAGAACGAAAACCTTTGTCAAACCCTGACTTGAATCTCAACCAAGACACTGAAGTCTCATTCGTCATGGTATGTGACACCAATAGAATTCTATTATAGTGCAGTGACACTCATATTTTGCTTGCTCAACCAATGTTTGCAGGTTTGAAGGCATAATGGTGATGCAGCCTTTCCTACATCAGGAATAATACTAGCACCGGTGAAATACTCCTTAACTGAAATTTAACCCTTATATAGTTGCCCCTACCTGGGCCAGAAGCAAGACATTATATATTTCTTATAGACCAGCAGAGCGACAAATTGTTTATTGAATAAACTGCAAACCTGATTAAATTTTAGCTGATTTTACTTGCTAGATTGCTTATATTTAATATTTTGAATTTAAACATTTTTTTTTACAACTTTTTTTGTTTGTTGCAATGTTTTGCAAGAGCATACTTAGATTTAATATTGTTTTATAATTTTATTTGGATTACTTTATGAAACAACATTTATGATTAAAATAATTGCAGGTATTTTTCTGACTATCGATCATTAGATGCTTTATGTCCTTGATTTATTTCATAAAAGATATCAGATGCTTTGTTTTGATTCTATTCCTCAGAATGTACTCATATTGATGTATCACATTGAATGTTTTTGGTGCTTATGACGTTTGTAATTATGGTGAAATCATGTAATTGCCGTTAAACAATTTGCTTTAAATCCACATTTCTCATAACTAAAAATGCATGGATGGAAGTCCATTGAAGTGTAATGAAGTTTTGAAAGTCTTTATTCTTATATCTTTACATTCCAATTCTAATATCAAACTTCACTCATGATGACTATCATATTGGTTATTGAAAGTTCTTGAATAGTTAGTGTTACCAAGTACAAAAGATTTTTGTCATATTTTCTTTGTTGTAAAGAAGAGCTATGATTTATTAAAGTTGTGTAGTAATGTTTCCAAAGATTTGGAATTATGTTTAAGAATATACATTTATGTAGCCAACAATCTCACAACTGCACATTCAAATTTTGTTGCAAACAATTAAGGGGCAGCTGGATTTGTAACATAATTGTAAAAAAAAATTATAGAACATTTAACTTTGATTGACTCCTTGACTTCAATATTAATTAGTACATTTCCAATTTGTTACACTAGTGGAGAATTCCCCTCCCCCTGATAAAGATATTCAACCCCCCTCCCCCCCCTTAAGTCCCACAAGATTTTCAAACAAGGCCTCACCCATGTGGAATGATATGGATAGTAAAACTGTATTTGTAGTATTTTTCTGTATCTTTTCAGAATTTTAAATTCATGTGCAAAATATTTTGAGAATAAATGCTTTGTTGTATTTGTGACAGTTGTGTGCTTAACCAGTTTTCATTATGTGACTGTGCATGCATAATTGTTTTGCCACTTGAGCTTGCTAGAACTGCATGCTATTACGAGTGATGTCGAACGACAGTTAATGATAGGGAAGTAAGGTTAGCATGTTATGGCTATCCCATGTACTCATATGTTGATGATATTAGAAATCAGAAATGTCATGTCACTCATTCAAAGGCTCATGTTTACACTGCAATGTTTTGCAGAATGTTTTAGAATATTCAGACATGAAGCAATCCTTTGGATAAGATGAGTTGCCAAGATTTAAGATCCTACAACATGTGTTCAGAAACATGTTTTGGAATATCATATGTGCCATGTTGTTTGTTCCAGTCTTTTGCTCCATGTTTGTGTTTCTTTTCATAATGTTCAGTATGATATGATACGAGGATGATCTGGTGCTTTGAAAATATGTTCCAGCCAGCATGTCTTTCATGTGAAGTTTCTTTTTTGCAAGGCACATGTTCATGCCCCCACAAAAACAATTTCTTCATCAATGTACTTCAAAAAGGACATATGATGTTTGAATGTTTATGTAAGCTTTTAAGAGTGACATTGTATTTAGAAAGTACATTATTGATATGCGTAATATGAAGATAATCCATAATGATGTGTCAGCAGAATTGATTAAAATCAGAAAATGCTTACCCCAGGTAAGTGAAAAGTGAGCAATAAATAACCTGAATTCCCACCTATTTCTGTAAAAGGATTGGTACAACACATTGTATGTTGTATACCACAACTCATTTAATTAGTTATATGGCCTGAGCAAGATAAGCAGCAATTTTACTGTACCCGACTTTCATTCCCTGACTACAAAATAACTTTGGCAGTATGGCACATTTTGACATAAAACATGACACAGAGATGGCAAAGCAAAAGAATCAGACAAACATGTCTCCTAGTATTATCTCCCTTTCAGTAATAATCTCTCCACGAATGAACAAAAATAACGAGATTAGCAAAAAATTGGAATCATGCAGGTAACAAGAATGGAAGAACTCCTGAAAGATAGCATTTAATTAAAACGCCCGAGACAACCGCAGAGATGCCAGACGTCGATGGCTTCTTCGGAAGTTGAAGGTGAGACTGCATTGATTTGAAACAGAGGCCTGGCAATTGGTGCGATTAATTAAAGGAATAAACTTTGTACATCACGAGAGCTGGTGTTGATAAACTGTGAAGGGCTCAATGGTTCATGTGGAGTACTGCTGTCGTAACACTGATTAAAAGCTGATAGGTTCTGAGTTAACAAGGGTCGGTGATGATTAAATAGCTCAAAAACCTGATTGAAGTTGTTATTTTAGGATGCACAGATAAACTAATGCCTTACTGATATAGTACCTCTCTGCATTAATTGGTCTAGCTTAGATGAAAAATTTGTCCAATATATGTACATTGTTATGTGTAACTTACACTTCAAAGATTGTATATTATCTATGGACATCTCATAAATTTGTTATGAACATCTTTTTATAAAAAGAAAGAGAAAATCAGATTATTATATGTATATAAAGGGAAATATATAAAGCAATGTCATTCATTATGGTGATACCATTTTTTATAAATGCATCATAATCTGATAGGATGTGGGCAGTTTGAAGAAATATAAAAAATATGGGTAATAGTAAAAATTGTTAGATGATGGATAAATGAATAAATTCATATTTGTTATGTTTCCTGATCAATTGCAACCAATGTAAATAATTGATAGTAGCTGCAGTGATATTTGGAAATAATTTCAATAAATAAGCCTTTGACTAAAAAAAGATCAGTAAATGAAAACACAGCAAAAAAAAGCATGATTTTTGGGATAATAAGGTCTTTTGTTTGAAAATCCACAACTCACAAACTTACTCCTTGATAAGATAATTAAAAATAAGACTAATTTAAAGATATATCTAAAAATGTTTTAAAAAATATAAGAAATTTAATACATTACATATACAGCTGCATGCCGAAAGTTTGTTCACTTACCACTGAATCATGGTGCAAATATTATGTAATTTTGGTTTCATTTCAACGTCAATAGAATAACTTCAGCAAAACTGACAATGGATCACCCACTGTCCATGTGTGATATAGCCATTCTTGAACTCATGCTGGCATTGTCTGGACACTCGTGCAAAAATTCAAATTTTGGCATATTGATACAGACAGGAAGGGGTCACATTTTCGAAATTACAATTTTACTAAATGTCAAATAAAATGTCCTATATTGACTCTCTGAGATTAAAACCAACATAATCACATTGACTCTGTGCTAAGAAACAGACATGACTAATTTTTAAAGAAGTTGATAACTTATGAAGGGTTTTATGGAGAAAATTAAAAATTAGTGTTTTCGGAATTTTGACCCCTGGTCACTTCAATGACCTGCCAAAACTGTTCCGAGTAATTGTGGGGTACGATAAACATTTGCCTTAAAGAGGAATGCATATGCATATGTGTATTGAAAATTCAATATTATACGTTACTTTTTTGCAACGCTACGATACCTCAAAGGCATCTCAAATTACATGATATTTGCACTAGTATATTCAGGAAAGTGAACAAACTTTTGGCATGCAGCTGTACAACATGTAGGAATGAAAAAACTTCTAATTACTGTTGAAACTTGATAATCAGAAAGTTTGATAAAAGCGTGTACAATGAGGGTTTGAAATTTTTCATCAAGAAAATATTGTTTTCCTTATGTATATGACACTTCTGAATGCCTTCACAGAATCTTTTTTAAATTTTGCTGGTTAACAATGGTTTTAACCCTTCATATGAGAATAAATCTATATGCATAATAACCCTTTATATGAAAAGAAATCTAAATATGCATCAAAAGATAAAATTTAGTTTTAATTAGTTAAATAGCCAGAGTCAATAAAGATTAATCTCATTTCTATTGTGGACGCAGTCCAGATTTTCTTTTAATTTCTGGGTCATGTAGGTAGAATTTTATAAAAGAAAAAAATGCATAAAAAAGTATTTTAAAAAGACCAGTCGAGGGCCTAATGAAGACATAGCACAGAGTTTCCAAATATAGAATAGACTCTAAGACAAGCTGGCTATGTGATAACGCTCCTTATTGCTTTGCCAGCGTTACATAGTTCTTTTAACAGTCAAGCAGTCTACAATCAGGCATGATCAGAATTTATTGTACCTTTAGGAGTATTCTGGCAGACAAATTTATTTCTCCTGCATTTTAGCAGTCATTGAATATAATTTAATGGATGTAGTTTGATTTGTTTTAGAAACAAAAGGTCTTCCAGTCAATATTGATTTGTTTTATTGTTAGGCATAAAAGATAAATGTTGATTTTTAAGGTTTTTTATATTATTTTATCTTTGAAAGTTAAATACAAATGTCACAAAGATGTATGGGGGGATTGGAGGATGATCCTAATTTTTTGAATACTTATATGTAGAATTGATTTTTTGTTTAAAATTTGAGCAGATGTTATTTTTCTGTCTGGGGTGGCCTAAAACCAAGGCGATCATGATTCATTGTTATAAATATAGGTTAAGGATAGTCTTAGATTTTTAGACGTTCGGAAAATGTGTTAGGGCTTGTTAGCAATTTATCAAATTATCCTGGAGCATAACAGCAATAACAAATAACTTTAATCCAATACTTGAAAGTTTGACGGTCATGAAAGGCAACAGTGGTTGTGAAGACATAATCCGAACAATGATCTGAACTAATGTTATTCATATATTGAAATCAAAATTCAATTCCCGAGTGCCTTGCTTCACCTCCTTTTGAGGACACATTAGATCTGTATTAAGAACTTATTTTTTCTTTTTCATCACAAGGCATTTAAAGCCATACATCCTGATACAAATAAAATGATCACCAAGCCTTACATATATAACATTCAAAGAAAGTGAAGATTAGTGAGATGTCAAAGAATGGGAGATAGGGTTTGGTAAGTTGCTCTGTGCAGAAGCCCCTGCAATATCACTATAATAACCTAAAGTAAACGTCATCTGCAAATATATACTTGGAACAAATAGAGAATCATATCATCAAATGTCCAAAGTATCTTCAAAATTAATCATACTTATCAGCTGTCCAAGATATATTTGTTCACCAAACTAAAGTCTTTAAATAATTTTTCATCTAAAATAAAAAGCAATTATTCTTGTAGATAGACAACCAGATTTTACAGTTTTCTAACAGTTTGGTACTCTCTCCTTGATTTATGAGAAACAAGTAATTGAAAAAAGACAAGTGATTATTATAAATGAAAACTGATCCTATGTCACTAATTATTTTTTATTTCTCTTGAGATCAATCCTAGATCAATCCTAAATCCCAAATCTGCAGGGCCGCGAGAAATCTGTCTTGGCCTAGCTATATCTGTATGAAGCGAAGTCCTAAGTCAATTTCTGAATTTACAAGTTGGTTCTGTGAATCAGCCAATCAGAATGGTATGACACTAATTAGTTCATTACCTAAAGTGTTACAAGGAAGCAAACCTTGAGCATGTGCTTGATAAGGAAGGACTTGACAATGATAAAAATTCATCCCATATCATCTGTCGAAAAATATTCTTCTTTGAGAATTAATTGGAAGCAGACCCTGTACATGTACATGTCCTTTACAAGGACACAGCATTTTATGAACATATAACCCAAGAAAATGATTAAAATTTGATCTCATATCATCGATCAAGGCATGTTTGTTCTTTGAGGCTTTCAGTGCGTTTCTGAAGCAATGTCACAGTCACCTGATATTATCTTTCAATGATTGGATCGCGGACTGCAAAACACTAAGATTCATCTTAGTTTTTGTGGCGGAGTCAAGGAGAAGATAAACAAGATGGAAATCCATTTCATTTCTATCAAGATAATAATAGAGAAGAAAGACCATGATGGCACACGCCACCTGAAAATGTGAACCAACAAATGTTTTTACCAAAGTTTTTATTTGACTTTAGAGGAGATATTTAAAAGTGGAATTCACATTTAGGTCCTCTATGGCACAGAGAGACTACAAGGTGAATTAATTGAGTCTTGCAGTGCTGAAACATTTTTTGTTCAAGGAATGATGTTTTTTGGTTTATTCCATGACTAGACTTGCTAATTGCCAACTGTGAGTTCACAAATGAGTGTTTTTAATTCAGTACAGCCTGCTGTGAAATAGAGACGTTGAACATGATTTAAGGGTTGTTTTTCCTAGTTCCCGATTCAGCATTTGATTTTTTTGAGTGCTCAAGGTGTATTAACCTTTTGTTTGTCCATAGATAACCTGGAAGAATAATTATGCTGGTTGAACCTACACTTGATAGAATGAAAATAAAAAGATCTCCATTTGTAATTCAAAATTAGAGAGCAAAGAAATATCCCTTTTGTAAATGTAGGATTCGAGTGCAAAGAATATTTTCTATTCCAATGTAGAATAAGAAAAAAGTGTATAGTCCTGTCAGTATGTTCAGTAATATCAGGTGAAATTCAGTGACACTTGGCTTAGTAAATCACTTGTTGGTTGACTAACTTAGTAGACTGCTGTAGCTGTGAGTTTCTTACTGCTATAATCTATCAGCGGCACAATGGTTAGCAGGTTAGCACAGTGCCACCCATGGTTTGCTATTTTCTGCTGATACTTGTATGTTGAGGGCTTTCTTCCTGGAATGATACTAGCAGCCTTGATATAGTTGAAATACTCTTGAAAGCCGTGTTAAACCGTAAGTCACCTCAACTCACCTCCCATCTCATCACCTGTTATCCATCAAGTATACTCAGAGTTGTTATCAATCCTTCTAAGTCACCTCTCCTCCGATCTCCTCACTGTTATCCATCAAGTGTACTCAGAATTGTTATCAATACTTGTAAGTCACCTCACCTCCCATCTCCTCACCTGTTATCCATCAAGTATACTCAGAGTTGTTATCAATCCTTGTAAGTCACCTCAACTCACCTCCCATCTCCTCACTGTTATCCATCAAGTATACTCAGAGTTGTTATCAATCCTTGTAAGTCACCTCCACTCACCTCCCATCTCCTCACTGTTATCCATCAAGTATACTCAGAGTTGTTATCAATCCTTGTCAACTGTAGAACAGATCTCTGTATAGTGCACATCATGTCTCTATCCAAGAATATCAAACACTCTGTCCTGAATTCTAAGGAATAGTTTTTAGAACTAAGGATGCGACTCCACTTCATATAAATTCTCATTGAAATGTGGTTGTGGCAATGGATGGTTTGTGTCTTGGGAATTTCACTTGGATGTATTGTTTCACAGCTAGCGCCATCCACAGTAACATGTATGAGAAATGATATTTAAATACAAGAACATTGTACATACATTTTACATACATAGCACATAATCTTGTTGTAATTATGTTGTTAAGATGATAAACTCAACACTTACTTTTTGCATTTGAAACAGAACATAATTATTAAGATGAAAGCACAAACTTTTCTTTACTTCTTTGTTACAGCTTCTTTGAGTGGCATTTTAGAAGTTGGTATGATGAAGAAATAGGAAATTTATGGATTAACAACTTCTTTATTGCAAAGAGATGCGACGTTTCGGTGTAGATACTAACACCGTTATCAAGCAAGTGTTGGCATTTTAGAAGTTGGTATGATGAAGAAATTAGGAAATTTATGGATTAACAACTTGCTTGATAACGGTGTTAGTATCTACACCAAAACGTCACATCTCTTTGCAATAAAGAAGTTGTTAATCCATAAATTTCCTAATTTCTTCTTCTTCTTCTTTGTTACACACACTTCAATAAATGTTAAATGAATGATGTAAATACTACATTAAATTCTGCTCAAAAAGAGCAATCACTTATTTTAATGAAATGATATATTGCACTTATATATAGTGGTTATATCATTATATGGAAACTCACTATGTTTAGTAAATGTATCTAGATGTCATGAAAGTGCAGGAACTGTTCTGCATAGAATAGTTCTAGATTTAATTTAAAATTGAACGCATGCCATAAGGCTGGATAATTTAGAGCTATTACAATTCTGTTATCGGCTGATCATGATCAAGTATTTTTCACAGCTATATAATATATGGTGAGATTGAACTTTGAACAATTTATCAATTGAAAGATAATTGTAACACTTCCATAACACATTATCCTTTGCTCAGCCATTTCTGTCTTTGGGCACAAAAAGTGTTCTTTAAGCCAATTTAAAGTTAATTGTGAAACACTCATGATTTTAACTTTGTGGGACAATATTGATTAAAGTGTCAACTGGCATCAGTTGGGTACAGTCTCAAGGCTTTCCAACTTTCCTCCTGTCAGGAACGGCTTGTCAACACACCAGAGCTGGTTGCTACTTAAGAAGGAAACCTGCAAAAGACTTTTTAAAACCTATCTCTTAAAATAATTGTATATTCTTTAAGTCACCACAACACATTAAATACTTTCTTTGTAGTTAGAACCAAGCCATTCTGAGATGTCAATATACAGCTGACCACAATTTGTTAATAGAGGGAATAATTCCTGCTAAAGAAAGACTCTGCTAAATATATCTTGATCTCTTGGTCAAAGGTTAGAATATTTTAGTTATTGATTGATTTCTTGGTTAATGGTTAGAATCTTCCTTGTCATTGCCTGATCTTTTTGTTAATGGTGATAATCTTACTTGTTGTTGTCTGATCTTTTGGTTAATGTTTAGAATCTTGCTTGTTATTGCTTGATCTCTTGGTCAAAGGTTAGAATCGTTCTAGTTATTGATTGATTTCTTGGTTAATGGTTAGAATCTTGCTTGTTATTGCCTGATCTTTTGGTTAATGGTTAGAATATTACCAACTATTTGCAGACCTTTTGATTAATTGTTATAATCTTACTTGTTATTGTCTGCTCTTTTGGTTAATGGTTAGAATCTTGCATGTTATTGCTTGATCTCTTTGTTAAAAGTTGGAATCTTGCTTGTTATTGCTTTATCACTTAGTTAAAGGTTTGAATCTTTCTCGTTATTTGCTTGATCTCTTGATTAAACATTATAATCTGGAACTTTGTTCATCCATCTTTGTCCCTCCATCCATCATCTTTCCCCCAATTCATTAAACTGTAAAGAAGTTCATCAAAAGTTTGTCTGTTTGATGATATCCAGTAAAATAAAATAGGCCCTTTAGAAGGTGTTAATATTAAGTTGTAGTTAATATATGGTAGCCTCAAAACCTTTGAAGTTTTCAGAAGTAAATCCTTTCATCCAGTTCCAATTGATTATGGTTGCTGGAGACTCAGTGTGATAGGTGGCTATTAAGCTCAATGATAATGCAATAATACATAGTGTTTTCAGTCATAAAACATGCAAAGTTGATATAATATTCAAATTTTGGCGATCAATGCATGGAATTCTAAAGTTCTTCAAGCGTCAAATGATGTAATTTTATAAAATTGTTTAGGACAAACAAGCAATTAATAAAAACACTGTATAATTGTCAAGGGTTAAAAATAAATTAAAGATGAATTATCAAGGCATATTACATAATAATCATCCAACCCTTAAGCAACAACGATCTCATTTGTGAAAATTGAATCAATGACAAAGATTGAATCTCCTGGCACAATCTGTGGAAGCAATAACCTTCTATTAATGTCCAATTCATCGTTGGTATTATGGTCTTATGTAACAGTCCAAGCAGAGTGCAATCTGAGCTGCTTAGGAACAAAAATAGATTTCAGACAGATAGAATCAATTCTTTTTTTCTCCCCAGAACTTGAGTTAATCCCTTGACCCATCATCTGGCATCTACGCATCATCTGGCATCTACGCATCATCTGGCATCTACGCATCATCTGGCATCTTGTCACAGATGCAACTCATAATGCCGATCAGCATCTTATCAATTTAAATCAGAAAGAGGCTCTGTATTGAACTACAGACACACCGCAAGCTAAGTCGGTGTCACTTACTGGGAACCTTCCATCAATTCTGCCCACATGATGGACTGATGATGTAATTCACTACTTGCAACTAATTCCCTCGATGTTTTCTCCTTTTTCTCCAATTCTGAATCCAAGGGTGAACTCATTCCGCCCCAGACACCCATTTCCATGCAAATAACAAAAGTAGCTCAGGCTGGAATTTGTAATTCAGAGAAGACCAAGGGTACAAAACTGGCATTATCCATCATTAACAAGTGTGTACAAACACCATGGTCAATAATATTCATTAGACAAGTTTGTTTTCGCTTGTACAATATTTGTTCCTGCATTGCTTTCTTAGTGCTGTAATAATTTGCTTCCTGTTTTCTCTTTGCAAAGTGTTCATGTCACACAATTTATTATCATGAAATAATGGCCTTTCAAACTAACAGCTTTGTTCCTCGTTTTATTATATTTTACAAACATTAGCAAAAAGTTTTGGATAAACATTCTTTAATGTCTCAGGTTATTTAGCAAGACTTTCACTGCAAAGTTGAATTTAAAGCTAGTGAAATTATTGTTCTGTTGAACATGCAGACGAAAGTCAATTTTCCTGACAATTAGATTGATACGTTGTTTTTGAAATCTAACATAATATATCATATTTAACAGTTGAATCAAGATTTGATTTCCAAAACTATAATGATCAGTGGAATGCTTTTTGTGTTATACATTTTAATTTGAAATACAAAGCAAATTTATTGTCTCCTTTACCATTCTATCTCCTTTAATGTTTTATTGACCACTTATATTTTTATATTCATAATCAGTTTGGTAAAGTGTAGCGATCTCATATTTTTCATATGTGTTTATATCTTTTTACTTGAGCTCCTGTTAATCACTGTCTGTTAGCTTTAAATGATTGAATTGTTTTCGCTGGAGAAAGTTGCCATTGCAAAATATAACAAGAGTTAATAGTTAACCAAGAAATATTTATTAAACTTGGTCAAATTTGAATGTATCATAGAAAAAATGACTTGTTTCATAACACTATTTTTTTTATAACAAATGTTAGCACATTTTAATGTACACAACAATATGTTGCTAGCATAATTCCTGCCTTAAAACAAACAGCTATAAAGCAAAACTTAACTTTGACCCAAATTAAGTCAGCTAAAAAATCAGATTTTTTTTTTATAATTTTACTCCAGACATGAGCAAAGTTTCCAGCTTGAACCTAACAGCAGAAAAGAGTTGAGGACAACTTGTACAATTTTCTATTTTAAGTTTTCTTAGAGAGTAAAATAAACAAACAAAACTGAAAATTAAAGAAAGTAACTTTGAATCATATCATAAATCTCTCTACCTGTAATGATTACATTAAAAAGAGTATCCTAAAATTAAGAGCTAATGCTCAAATGTGAAAGAAAAATTCATATCAAAACTTCAAAAGTAAGTAAGATAAAGTGAACGTGGTTGACTTTTAAGTGAAAATTCAAAATCTGAAAGTATGTAAAATGTTTAATGAAGTCAAAATATGTTTAATTTGAAGGCAAATATAGACCTCACCATTGGTAATACATAGAGAGTGCATTTACCATTTCACATCAAAGCATTATCTTTCAAATAATAAAAGAAAGATTTGAATGGTATATACATTCTTAGGAAGAGGGCCACTGTTTAAGTATGACGGAGGTAGTTTTCCAGCTTTGGTGCAATTGTGTCTATTAACATGTATTTATATTATTTAATAAGTGGTTGTCTTTTATTTAGAGAAATATTGAAGAACAAGCATACATTTAAGTGTTATTTAAGAAATGAAAAATGGTAAATTTTATCTTGAAATTTGTGTGTTGAAATTGATAAAGGAAGAAAAGATGAATAGAATTGTCAGTTTGTCATTTTTAATTTATTAAAAAATTCAGGTCAATTTAACATACACATGAAACAAAGGATTAAAAACCATTATTTTTGCTTATTGTTAAAAGCAGACATTAGATATTAAGATTTTGATATTGAATTGTGCAGGTTTATGAGTACTTACTTCTAAATTTATGTTTATGAATGAGAATTGAAAAAAGATTTCTTGATAGCAACGTCTTCATTGTAAAAATGCATAACATTTGTAGTACTTCTTATCCAACTGATGATGGAGAAAGAATATATTTTCACCAATGTTTTTGTTCACACACAATAAAAAGGTTGTTAAGCAGAAGTCTTGCTTTTCTTATAGCCTCCATTTAAAAAACTTGTTATCCATGAAAAACAAAAAAACTTTGTTTTTACCAAATATTGTTAGCATTCCAAACAAAGAGTAGAAAGAATGAGCACCCTAATTGAAGTTGTAGGGAAATATGAATATAACACAACGCCAACAGAAACTTTGAAACATATGAAAAAATATTCTGATGAAAAATGATAGGCTTTAGAAATAAACACTTTTGGTTTGACATATTTTCCTTAAACATATTCTGTCTGTGGTTAAGACTTAAGAAATAGATTTGCTCATAATTAACTGAAATCATCTTATAAAAACTTCATTTAACGATTAAAATCATCTTGTAAAGAAGAAAGTCTCTTTATCATTCTGATCTTTTCCCATGTAAGTGAAAAGGTTTAAACTAGATCAAGCAAGATTCAGAAAATGACATGTTAATAAATCAATTTAAATTGGAAAGGAAAACTACCATTTAGTGTGGTCAATTTACACGTGTCTTTACAAGTTAGAATTTTGAAAAATCTTGCATTGGCGACTACCCAAAGATAATCTGTTCTATGATATGATTAACCCAAAGGGTTTTGCCATGCTGAAAAAAGCCAAAAGTTCCATAAAACTGGATTAACAATGTCATATTAACAGAGAAGAACCCTGCCATGACATTATGAGCTTACTGTCCCTGTGAGAATGGATAATTCAGCAGTATAAAAAATATTGATCTGTGGATATTTGGGGACTGTGGCATTTTCAAATACTGGGATTTCAGCCCACGTTACATCATCATTTATAACTTGATACTTGACAGAATTAAAAAAGCCAAATGCTAATTTACTAAATAAATCATTTCCTGAGAATACAGCTGAGTGTTGATTTTCCCCCGAAACAACAACAGGTGAACTACTTGGCTTAATATTTACGAGATCAACATTCCGGGATCATGTCCGTTACCAATCAACGGCCAGAAGTAGCTTTATATAGTACGTCGGGGCTGACATCATATGCTTGGTGGTGTCAAAGAGATATTCAAAAAACACTTTTCAGCACAAAGTAATTATTATCCTTTGAGAGCCTTAGCTTTTTCCAATAATATGGCGAGAGAGGAGCCAATGTGTGGTTGTATGGATGCAAACCCTTTGCGGTCTTCTCACTGGATTTAGTTTTCTTATCGACGGTACGTACATTACATTTTTCATTTCATTTTCTAAAAGTGTATTTCCTAAATGTAAACAATAATTGAAATACATAACAGCTATTTTGGAACACTGATCATTTTAGTATTGTAGCGAGAGCTATTGTATTTGATGACAGTGCAGTAACTGCTAGCGATCATTTACTTGAATTGCGCATTGACCAATCTCTGGGTATTAAATCGATCTCATATTTCATCCATTCTGTATTCCATGATATGTTTGGCTGACTTCAGGTCAAAGATTTTGTTAGCATGATTTTGGCATTTGATTGATGTTCAGATTTGTTATTTATATATGTATATTGAATCTAAGATCTCATAACTTTTATAGATCAAACTTTCAATTTATCAATTTTAGATGACGTTTGTATTTACAGACATGTGTGAAATTAATATTTTTTATAATTTGAAGCTAAATGTTATAGAGTTATAGTTATTTGTTTTTGATTTGAATACCCTAGAAAAAAATGGGGATGAGATTTTGTGGTACATTTGGTATCATGTTGAGATATATATTCATAAAAGCATTACCGGTAGATTGATTTATGGTGTATTTAAGATATGTTGATAGCTATATTCATAAAAGCACTAACTTATTTACGAGCAAGAAACTAAAAATACAGAATAAATACAATTGCAAAATTTTATGACATTATAAACTTGAATGAAATATTTGTTTGATTATGACATAAATTTCTTTTATCTCACATAAGTATTAATTTGTACCCAAAATATATTTATTATTGTTATGGCTGCTAAATCAAAAAAGTATGAATAATATAATAACATGATATGATGAAATATAAAAACTATGATATTTTTAATAGTTCATATATTCTTTCACAGGTACATATATGTTCCTATTTTAACTGAGAATCCTTTCAGTGAAAATAATTGATATCAATGATTTTTTAATCTAAAAACTATAAACAATATAATGAACTAATATGATAAAATGTTCTTTACAAATCAATAATATTTTAAATAGATGATGAAATATCTTGCAGCTGTGAGTTCCTATTCTAATAATTGGGAATTATTCAATGAAATAGTTTATAACAATGCTTTTTTGAAAATATTTTCTTAATAGATAAAATTCATTTCTACAATCCACCTATACCAATACCATTCATCAAATAATGATGCGAAGTACTGTGGCTTTGAGGGAATAAGTTGATTTTAAAATAACTGTTGCAGTGGCATCATTTTGCAAGTATAATGTCATGTTGGCATCTTAATATCAAGACATTATGACAAGTTGTTGGCATTTTGGTTTCATTTTAGCAAAATGGCGTTTCATCCTGTTTGAATCATAGTTTCAAATTAAGATGGCATTATAGCAAGCTCTTTCGTTTATGGTATCTTGATATCTTGTTGTCTTTAAAGTAACATATTGACAGTGAAGTATAATGCATTATAGTAAGTTGGAGGGATATTGGTATCATTTGCACATTATGATATCCTGTTGGCATTAAAGTTATGATTATATGTTAGCATATTGGAAATTGGTTGTTTAATTATGGTGTCATTTAAGCAATATGACTTTTTGTTGGCATTAAAGTTACATGTTGGCATATTGGCAAATTGGTGGCTTAATTATGGTGTCATTTAAGCAAAGGATATCCTGTTGGCATGAAAGTAAATGTGTTGGCATATTGGCAAATTGGTGGCTTAATTATGGTGTCATTTAAGCAATATGATATCCTGTTTGCATGAAAGTTATGTGTTGGCATATTGACAAATGGGTGGCTTAATTATGGTGTCATTTAAGCAATTGATCTACTGGTTTAATTTAAAAAAGATGTTCGCACCATAGTATGACGGCAGTATTGCAAGTTGTAGGGCTCTTGGCATCAAGTTGTTGACAGTAAACAAGCTGTTGTTATGTTGACAATTTTCTATCATTTTGACATCATAGTATGAAGACATTTAACAAAGATGTTGTGGTTTTGGTAACATATGTTGTCATTTTTGTATGCTTTTAAATTTTAAGTACTATTAACATATTGTTTTTATGTCAGGATGATATCATGTTGCAATTTTGATTCTATGTAGACATTAGGTAGGTATTATTGAAATCATAGCATTCACACAAAATATCACATTAACTTTGTGGTATTATGTTTTGATACTAGTATGTGTGCATGATTATTTTGTTTTGATTGTACTTTATTTGTGTATGATGCCGCTTATGGCTGAAATTTTGCCAAGTGGAGTTAAACAATAACTCAATCACTATTTGTGTATGAGTTTAAGGTGGATCTTCAAATGAACTCAGATCTTCTATCCATCCGTCCATGTGTCTGTCATACTTTCTTTCCATACCTTAATTTGTAATTGATTGAAGGTATATATCTTAATGAATTACCCTGTACATGTGCAATAAGGGCCTTTTGATGGTTAGAATTACCAGAATGTATAAATTGGAGGAAATGGAGTTTAGGGATTGTTTCAGAACAATTACTTAGAGGAGGAGAAATCTGCCTTCAACACATGCAGTTGTCCACAGGAGGACCAGAACTTTGTACTTTGTTTGTGTTTCAAGGGTTTAACCCTTCATCAGACTCTGCGTCCTTGTAATTACTACCAACTTCTGTTGGTCACCTCACTGTATCATTTAGCAGATCCTGACACTGTTAACCCTTCTAGGCCTTTTTTCAAACAGGACATAACCGCCTCATGAAACATAGATCATCTAATCAACATGTAACTTGTTAAAGATACTTTTATTTTCAATAACATATAGATAGGAGTAATTTGTTGATTATTTTATTTTGATAGTATGCAATGGCATAGATTTTTCTTCATGTTTTCATAAGAAAAAGTTTGACTTTTCAATCTGTTAAATATGGGATTTGCTTTTAAGCAAAGATATATCAATGAAATGTCAAATAGAGGTTAACCCACCTGTCTTTTAAAATAATATATATCAACACAAGGTAGTAAAACAATTTCATATTTTTTACTTACCAAAGATGTTGTGCTTATGTCAACAAGTGTATTTGATATATGAAGACAGAATGGTGAGACTCTATCTTCATCCAAAATCATCGTTCATTTCTCTTTTCTGAGAAACAAAGATCTCTGAATACGGCAAAACCAGCGCTAAAGTGCTACCTTTTGACAGTAAGAAATTATATATTCATTTTTTGTTTTGGTCATTAAAGATGATTTTTTGTGAGGAAATTGCAAATTCATTCTGGTCTAATATATGTGGTTTAATGAGATTTCGTATACATAAAAAACACTTGAGCCTTATTTCCCTCATATACAGTAGGTCCATAGGACTATTGCACGCAAATATGTTTAAACAACTGTATGGTTTCCGAAAAAAAGATAGAAGTATGATAACTTAGATTTTTTATGATAACATAGATTTTTTAAGCTCTCTTAGTGCTAAGATAGTAGTAAGCCAATGATGATGGATGCTACTTACGACAAATTGGTACTAAGAGAGTTACAAAAATCTAGGCCCTGTACAGTTGTATGAATTTGCACAAATCCTCATTACAATCTTGTAGTTGGAACATTAGCAAATTTTACACATTTCTTCCTAAGATTTGAGTAGGTGAAAAGGTACTGATTAAGGAACGTGTTTTGTATGCTGGAAAAGATTTTATTGGCAGTAAATCAACTTTTACTTGACAGTTAATCCTCAAACTGTTAAAATACTGGTAAGCTAAAAGTTTCAATGGAAGCAGAATAGCATCAAAGCAGAAAATGATACCACATGTTTTTGTTTTTTTTAAACATTATATCCAAAAGTTTTTTCACATCACTTTAAGTTACCTTTATTCAGCAGTTTTCCATGTTAATCACTCAAATTGATTTCCTTGGAAAATATTCTTGCTAACTTCTGGTATGAAAATTTCTTTACAACTTTTGAAAGTCGTCTAAGTCGTTATGTGTGTTCAACAGGCATTGAGTGTCCTTGGGCTCCAAAACCTTGTACTTGATAACACGTTTAAGCAATGCTTATTCCTCATACACCCATATGCTATTACATCTAGAGAAAATTTAATGCAATTGCTATGCCTTGTACCGATCAGATTTAAATGAGAAAGTGTAATGAGGTTTTGAAGCTTCTTTAAGCAGGTTTTAAGATGGCATGCAAATTGAGATAGTGGCATTGATTTTACTTTTGAAGAAGGGTTTTTATTTTAGAATAAGGGTGAATTGAGATTTGAGGTATGATGCTATGAATGCAGTCAAAAGTCATGTGGAATTATTCTGCTTTAACCCGCCCTTCTTCTGTTGGAGAAGAAAGTTGGCACCCATTGGTTCATTTCATGATATCGGTGACAATAAGCAGATATGCTATTATGAGGATAATGCTGCATGGAATGTGAAATGTTGCTGTAAATCTTGCTAAGAATTGTTTTGGGTAATATTGAGATGTAAAACATTTCATGAAAATGTGACCTTATTCACTACATAGTAATCATATTAGACCTATTGCACTGTCATTGGCTGAGGAGACGTCTCCAAGTAATAGTTAAGTACTACAGGTACCCTTATCATTAAGAAAGCTTTGTTAGAATGTCCGTCATGAGGTTGAAGGCAATTTTCACCACTTAAATAAAACTTGCAAAGCTTCATCTATTAAAAAATGAAACAGAATTATTATATTATAATTTCTACCCTTAACAATATAACTACTTCAGGCAAGTCCATCCAGAAGATTTCCTTACAAATTCAAAATTTTAATTTTTTATATAAGTTTGAGTTTTGTTAATTCAATGTAAAATGTGAAATTTCCTTTTTTAAGGAATTTATCTAGTAATATTCTGCAAAGCAATCATATGCCTCTGACAAAAACTGGATGTATTATTTTGTTGACAATGTGAATCAACATAGGAATTATTTTGCACTTTTTGATACATCATGTAAAAAGTTGATTTTCTTCTCCTTTCTTCCGTGATGATAGAAATTGCTGCTCACTGATACACTTGAAAATAGCTTGTAGTCAAGGGTTAATGAAACGAGTGGGAGTTTTCTCAAACGTTCCTCCCTCACTCCAGTACAGTGAGCAACATTGTGTGCTCCTTCATCTGTAATGATAGAGATTATCCACTTATTTCTTAGAGCAAAGAGTACATAGATCCAGAAAATCTATATCTGAATTTTACCAAGTATACTGGAGTAGCCTACTATGCCATATTTTAGCTCAATAGCCTTGATATTTTTAACATATCATTGTAAAACCTGCAAATCAAACATTTTGATTTTTTTTCAATATGGAAGAAGCTATTAATAGCTCGTGGAGGAGAGAAAAAATACTCAGTGCTGGCTAATTTCACTGGTTTTGGATTCCAATTCAAAATGATGTTGTCAAAGAAAGTTATGCATAAGAGATTTCATTCATTATATTATATAAAATTATATTTTGAATATGAAAACAAATCTTATTCTTTATTGTTATATTTAATACAAAATAGAATGAGGTTAAGTTTAAGATCATATGAATGTCTGAGTAATCAAAATTACTAAACTCACTCTTTTGCATTAGTATGTAGTATTTCTATAAAATTGGACAACTAAACAACTTTTTACCATAGAAACTCTAGAACGCTTGCAATGCATTTAAAACTCCAAGCATCTGTAACATTCATTGAATGGAAAACATGACATATAATGACATAACTAACTTTGGTATAGTCTTAAGTTTGGAGCCCCCTTTAAATAATGATAATAATAGCTTTCTTGTACTGCTCATATATCCATGACAGATCATGCTCAAAGCGCACAAATTGTATTATTACCCTGATGGATTAGTACATCGATGCATTGTAGTTTTAAGGAGTCACACAAATGTTATTAAACAGTGTTATTTTAATTTTTTGCCCATAAATATATCCGGTCAGCATGTCCTAATGAAAACCTTCGTGATGAATAACCAAAGTTCATGGAGTTATCATGTTTTAGTAACATTTCATGACTCTGATGTCTTGTATGTCAAGTAAACTGTTATACACTGTTCTTTATCTGGAATGAATTCAAATCAGAAACTAATCAACCAAAACCAAATTATGATTGATGAGGCTTTCCTCCTTAAAACCTTAAAACTACATTGCATAAGATTTCAGGCTGAAACGCCATATCCTCATCTACTATGTTTCTTGTGTCAAAACTTTATTGACTATCAATCCATTTTATGTTTTGGATAACAAGGCTGCTAAATCATTCATATTCTGAAGAAACTTTAACAACTTAATTGCAAAATTTATAGTTCACTTTTCACAGCAATGTGAAATGATATCTTTATTATTACTTCAGAACATAATTTCAATATGGGAATGGTTTCTACTAGTGACACTTTTTCCTGTGGATGAGCTTTTCCTTGCCTTCATGAGTACAATTATCTTTTGAAAGACTTACAAGTATGAGTTATCATAAATACTTGTCTAGTGCAGGCCAACAGCAGCAGGAGGAAATCCCCCCTCCCGATTTACCATCCCCCTCTCCATGTTTTCCATGACCTAATTTGACATTATAAAAACATGAGACATTGGGATCTGTGGCTCATCAATCTTATATGAAATGTATTGTTTTGTAAAACCCTAAACCCTTTAACTGACTCCTCCTCAGAAAATAATTGGTGTAGAGAGTCAAAACTTTCTGAATGTTATCTTTGTTACTATCAGACTCAAGTTTGTAGATGTAGTGTTCTAATAATGGTATGGCACGATAGATGTCCTCTATAAAAATCTTCAAATGCCAGAAAGCATTAAATCTTTGAATCTCAAAATTTTAGAATATCATCTTCTTAGAGTGGAGACTTAGATGTTTAAATTTGATTATCCTCGTAGTTCCAAAATAAGGATGTGGCAGGTGTGCAACTTTAGGATGGTATATACCTGTTCAGGGACATTGAATAATGCTGAGTTCAACCAAATAGCTATGTTCATTAGCTTTCAAATAGGTGTGCAACTTTAGGATGGTATACCTGTTCAGGGACATTGAATAATCTTCAAACAAAATAGCTATGTTCTTGAAATTTCAAATAAGCCCAATTAAATGCCTGAATAGAAATAGCAAAGAAAGATACAACATAGCTCTTTTTGTTTTTTAAAGTAGTAACTTTACCTCCTCTGCTCTTCATGTACAGGCAAAAATCCTGCAACTCACCTTTGAGTGACGCCTGCATATTGAGATTGAGCTCTGTATCCCTCTTTGCAAATTGTGAAGGGTATTGGCTGGTACTGGAGTGGTGGAATGTCTGTGGTGTATCATTTTAGCTGACTTTATTGTATATCAGTATATCTTGCTATTAAGAACTTCTGAGTTTTAATTAGATGGTCCCATGAGTTGAATTGTACAAGTCTGAAATTGAGGTAAAAGAGGTCCCACCTTTCAAACCTGTTTGTATTTCTTCCTCGGAAAGTAAAAGGAATACAGTGAAATTGCTGGAACCATACCTTAAAATTGAGGATTTTAGATTCTAAATTTTGCCACATCCAAATCTGTATTAAGACAACATAAGCAGTGCCTTGATTATTATTTCATGTTTTCAACCACAGAAAAAAATAAAAATTAAATACCTGATGAGCTACAGAGTCATTGGCTTTTTGTTTGCACAAATGAACACCCTTAACAGATTGAGATGATATGTTTTAAGGGTTAAATTCAAAACATTCCATTCTATTTCAATACATTAATGAACTTTTTATCTCTTGTCTGGCTTTGGGTTCATACTTGGCAGTGAATTGAGATCTCAATATTGACTTTGCTTTCCCACTGTGGAGACAAATCATTTTTTGCTTTTCCCGATGACCTGTTGCTTGCGTTAATATTAATGTCACACACCAGACATTGCCAAATTTGCATCCACTCTTTTCAACTAGTCCTTATCAAAGTAAATGAATACCTTTAGAAAAAAAAAAAAGAGAAGCCCAATAATTTTCTCTGTCATTAAAATAAGGAGTATTGGAAAGATGCAAAAGGATTCTTACTTTTAGAAATCAAAAGCAAAGTAAAGCACCACAGAAAAAGCAAAACAGAAGAACATTTTCATCTTCTATAAAGAGAGTTGCTTTGTTGATTCATTTGTGAAGCTACATTTGCTTTTGTAGAGCATTTGAGGATTTGATAATTTGGTGTAATGTTGTATGTCATTAGAGCAGGGGGTTCCAGTGATTGAAACAACAATTTAACAATTTTCTTATTCCACTTTCCACTTGAATCCAAGCAGTTAAAAGTAAAATCGTGCCTTTAATTTGAGCTAGTATCCTAATAGCCAATAGCCAAGGTATGATTTAGAAATAAAATTGAGATACCATGTACCCTTCTTCCTGATTATTGGAATCATTCTACTCATAATAATCATAACCAGCAATTATGAAAGAAATAAGTTCATAGATTATAAAATCATCATCCTTAAAGAAGCAGTAGCATTGTTTTTGATAATTAAAGTGTTAAGTGTTATTAAAAAAAAAGGTTTCCAATTGCAAGACAATGTTTTAAAACACAAGAAACTGATTGGACCATAAATGGTTAAGCTCCATTCCCCTACCTCAAATGATTAAAAGATGCTCACACAAGCATGACTGTCAATGGTTTTTGCTTGATACTTCAAAATTTCCTCAATTTCCCCATGATCAGGTTAAGTAATTAGTTATTTTGATCCCCTGAAGATATTATATACAGCTTAAACTAATTGGGAAAATTAGAAGAAATAAATGTTTCAGAAAAAATGCTACTGTCCCTTAAAGCCCTTACAAATAATCACTGTTTTTCAAACTTATCTAAACTAATCATATGAAGCAACAACCTTTCATAACTGGATTCGTTTTTATATTCTAAGACATCTTTAAGCTTCTTAATCTTTTTAACATAAACATCTGTATGTGATACATAGATGGTTTGAAAGAAAGGGTTCAGGCAAGTCAAAGATACATACTCAATTGGAATGGGACGTATCAGATGTATTGGCGCAGTGTCTCCTTAGAAAGGTATTCCAAAGAAATGTTTTTGGAATTGCAATTGGAATTCATATCATAGTTTTTGTTATTGATCTTCAACTTTTGAGTTCTTTCAAACTGCACTTTGCAGTTTATAGAAAGGCTGTTTATTCCAGAGAAAATTTATCAAAACTATATAACATTCATGATTAAAAGAATGCCAAAATTTTTTAAAGCAAACTTAAATTATTATGGAACATTACATACGCTATACATTATCTGATGTAATGGGTTTAAGATGGATTTTGTAGAGAACATAATCCAATTCGGGTATAGCAAAACTCTATAATATAATTCTACATTGTCCTAAAACTCTTCCCATGAGAAATGAACCATGGTAAACACTATATACGAGTCTATATTTCAGTGTACTGGGGGCGTGAACACAGACGTTATCAGACACAAGGGTAAAACTAGAGCATTATTTTACGAGATTCTTTTAGACTTTCCAATCTTCAATATGCTTGAATAACTTTAAAGTACATTTCACTTGGTCAACTCTAGTTATTGATTACTTCTGTTTGTTACTGTACTGTATTTCCTCGCAAAGAGGCAGGGTTTGACTCTGGGTCTCAAATAGATGCCAGGGTATAACTATATGAGAAAAATAGAGACCAGGGAATATGACTTATTGATAGTTCGGTAATCTAAGATACATAAACGAATCTCCCCTTATCTGAAATGTTTTGCAAGGTTGTATCATATGTTCATGTGAAATTCAGAATAAAAAGTCATCAAAAAACGACACATTTTAAGTGAGTTTGTCATGATAGCATACATGTACTTTGAAAGTGGGATGATTTATCTTGCAAAAGTCTCAGATAGACACCAGGTCTTGAATTGAAGCTTGGACTGCAGGTGGTCTGAGGAAACACGTTCATAAAAAAAAATTTACTGCATAATTTGAACATCATGGCTACATGTATCAATACTTCTATTCTCTACACACACAAACATAACATGATTCAAATATATGTTCAGAAATCATATTACATTTTTTTCATAAAATGTCATTTCATTGCAAAAATGTTTCAACATCTTGTCAAAGTTATTGTTTCTTTAACACTGCCCTCTTGAAAAAAAAATAAGACAATAAAATAATCTGAAATACTCCATACATATTTAGGTATTTAATTGTCAATGCCTTGATGGCTGAAATAGTAAGATATTGGTACACTAAGAGCTTCAATGGATTGTCCTGAAAGTACAAACATTTTACAATTGAAATAGTATGATCCCAGATATAACAGTGTCACATTTGGTCGCTGCCTCGATGGCATTCATTCCTATGTCATCATATGAATGATCTACAGGGCACAATTCAGATAAAGAATTCTAGGTCTCTGAATTTCAGAATCAAATACACTCTAGAAGTAAAATCAATTCTTTTGGAATTGCTTTGCATGAATAATGCAAATCTTCAGCGTTTGTTATTAATGTGGATAAATGAAATTGTCTCTGCACACACAAGCACCAACAAGGTTCTGATGTTCTTGTGTTGCAACTTTGTCTTGTGTCGACTAAATGCTGGCAATGGTAGGAAAAGTGGATTAAGAACCAATAACCTTACAATTACCAGAATCGGAAATTGACCAACGGTAATCTGATGAATGCAGACTTGAAGAATATTTGTATATGATACAACAGTGACTTTCAGAAAACTGAACAGAGTAAATATAAAAATATATAAATATAATAAATCTGTAAATAAATCATAATCAACAATGTGGTATTTTGGTTCTTGGTATAAGGTTGTTAAACTAGGGACCACTGTACCATCATCTATTAGCTCTTCTCTGAAGCAAATGTTAACCATAACATCTCTTATTAACCCTCAAGCCGCGGTTTACGGAATGGTCCGGGATGAAATTAAACTACGCCGCAGTTAGCCTTAGCGAACCCCGGAAGCCGGACTTGTAATCTGACGCATTTACTAATTAACGCAATTGTACCATGTAGCGGATCCCGGAAAAAAATTGCACGGCAGTCGTGTCGGTTGAACGCGTGTATTTTCGTTCCGGCTTTCGCTAAGCTGCCGATTTTTTCCCCGTTGTTGTTCTAAAGAATGGGGGCATATTTTCCGAAAGTTTTATAGATATTGGTCATGTTTATCGTACCGAAAATATGCATTACAAACGCTCAATTTTCCCCCACTACCCGCCGGGCTTGCTATAGGCCTGTGAGTTATTGCTCCCCTCGCGCACGAGCTTATCGAGACGCGCACGTTATTGTTTGCTCAGGCGTGCGCACTCAAAACAAAAGCACACCTTGCTTTCGCACGCCGTATGATCTAAACCCTTGGGCGGATTTCAATACAGGTGGGATCATTTGAAAGAGGAGAAAATTGTCTTTAATTCGATATAAATTACGAATATGCGCTACCTGAACTGAATATACAGCATGTGCCGTAAATGAGGTGATTTTTACATATTTTTAGTTTTACACCATTTTGTCACACCAATTTTCACATGATGTTCTCAACTTATTTTGACAATTTTTATATTGTAAGATAGAGAGAAAGATTGTCTTTCATTCCATGTAAAATTTGTACATGCGCAAAAATAAATAAAGACACAGCAAGCACAAAAAGCTGATTTCTCTATTCAAATCATGTAAACTGAACGGCGATTTTGACATGTGCCTTTATTTCGTTCATATCTTCTCAACAGCTAGGCGTATTTTGAAATTGATTACCTCGTGATAAAGAAGAAATAATTGTCTTCGATTTGATGTAAAAAAGTTATATGCAGTATATAAAATAAAGATACAGCAAGTGCCGCAAAATTGCGACTTTTCTATATTCTTTGTGTATTTACCATTTTCTCGCACTTTATATCACATAAACTTCTCGGGACATTTTGAAATTTCATATATCAAAATATAGAGAAAAGGATGATCTATATTTCCACATAAAATTTGTATGTAAACGAAAATCAGTAAAGACCCGACGAGCATCGCGCAAACAGGCAATTTCTCTATTCATATCTTGTTAACCGAGAAGCGATTTTTTCAACTGCTTTTTACACTTCCTATCTATTTAACGGCAGAGCGCATTATCAACATTTTTATATCACAATAAAGAGAAAAGGATCGTCTTCAATTCTATATAAAATTTGCAAATTACAATGAAACAATAAAGGAGCGGTAAGTGATGTCGCAATTATCAAAATCTGTTCTCAAATACCTGAGGGGACAATCTTTGCAAACTATATATATTCCAAACCAAGCGGTACATATTAATCATTTTCATATCAACGTAAAGATGAAATAAATACCTTCATTTTCATGTGTAATTTGCCCATATTTGCATCAAAGTAAAACGTGTGGAAATTATGCGACAAATGTCGCGGTAAGGCGATTATCAAAGACTTTATTCACTAGCTTTACCCACGTTTCGTTGGTAATAACTTCTAAATACACAGCAAAAGATTATTATGATTTATTTATTCGTAAAGAAGAACAAATTGCCTTCAATTCCATATATAATTTGCATGTATACAAAGCGAATAACTTGAATTATAAAATTGGAAATAAAGACAATTTCTGTTAAGTGTGAGTGTATTTTTCAGCGGGGATACCCCGCCTGCACGCGCTGAGCGCGTGCGTTTGCCCGGGGCTACTAGCTTAGTAATATTACTGTGGGGGTCAGAACGTTATCGGGGTTTATCACTACCCTGCTTTCGTTATTTATATCTTTCGTTTAGGATGGCGTATCGTAATGAAATTTATCGTAAAATATAGAGCAATAAATTAGCTTCATTTCCGTATATAATTTGTCTATGTGCACTCAGTGATTAAATGATTTTATAGAGTTTGAAATATAGACAATTTTTGAATAATTGTAAAATTCGTGCTAGACAAATTTTTGTAATAATTTTTATATCGATGTCAAGAGGAACTATTCGTCTGTAGTTTCGTTTTCATTTCGCGCATGCGCTCTTAGAATTTATTCAGTTACGGCGCCCGAATTGAAAACAAGTTTACTTCGGTTATAGAAACCGTTCTAGGGGTAATAGAAATTTCATTCAAAGTGTCAGGTAAGAATCTTCCATTTGTAACACGGGATTCGCCGACTAGCTTTGTATACAACGATATTTACATCCGTATTTCGCCACTTAAACAAACCATATATTGGCAAAACGGTCGCGACTCGCGGCACTGGAAAATTCAGCCACTGGTGCTAATTACGCATTAACGGTAGCGAGGCGAGTGCTTGAAAATTCAGCCACGGGGGCAAAACTGGTCAAAATAATATTCAGCAACTTGAGGGTTAAATATATACATGGTTATCATTAGGGTACTTGATTCCTCAAGATTTCACCATATTCCTTCTGCCTATGAAACTGTCACTAATCTAGCACTCGGTTTGAATATTATGATATCCATCAACAGGTTAAATTTTTTTCTTGTGATTTTAATGACACTTTGTTCTCAAAAGTAGGTCCTGTTTGGTACAATCTGTTTTTCTATTATTTTTAGGAACAGAACTTTTGCCTTTTTTCCCCAATGAATTTGTCAATAAATAAATGTGGAAACACAGTGATGTTGTGGTTAGCATGTCGGCCTCACATGCCAAAGACCTGGGTTTGAGTCACTGTGGAGACACCAAATATTTTTTAGCCTGGGTAGTATACTTTTTTTTGTCCCTAGAGACAAAATTTTCTTTCCATGAAATAAGCAAACACAAAATCATTTTAATTTCTGTATACGGATGTTTGTGTTAATGATTAGTCCAATACTTGCATTATGCATGACGCATTGTTTACAGAAGTTTATCAATGAAGTTTCCAAGAAGTTAAAGATTTCATAAAGAGTGATTCAAATTTTTTTTTTTTTCTGATATGAATTAAAATATGAATTCTTTTACCTTATTTTTATTCGATATTGTACCAAGATATTCGTCTTTAAATCATAATCCATATAATAGTGTTCTGCATCTAAGGAAGGGTTTGATTCCAATGTACACCATGTTCGAAAGGACCCTGGGCACATTGGGCGATTCTGTGATAAAGCATTTTACCCTCAGATTTGGTTTTTATCCTGAAATAGTATTAAAGAAGAAAATATGTGTAAAAAGAAAATTAATATTCTTCAACTGTTTATTTTTCAAGCTGGCAAGTTAGTCTGTTTTATAGATGCATTATCTTTGCTTATTATCTGAGAGAGAGATTTTTTAAGTGTATTGTAACTTAGTTTTCCGAATATTTTGCCAAAAAGAGTCATGGTGGTGTTTAGGATTGACATTACAGTGTGTAATTATTTACATATAATTTGGGACCATAAAAATTTGTTATTCAAAGAAGGACAACTAATTATTGATATGACAATGTATTGCCACTTCAAAGAACTTTTTCATTGTAGATTTTAGTATCAAAGTAAGAGATATAGCATAAAGAATAAGGCTACAAGTAATATTTGGTTTGATAGGTCAATTTTTTTCAACAAAATATGTCAATGTCAAGCAAGTGTACAAACAGATAGAGTAAGCCTTTAATCCTAAACATTCTAACTTAAAGACCACCATGTATTGGCCATTCCATCTTTTGAAGATTATCCTATCATTTCTTCATCACAGGTAATGCTCTGAATATTAATCGTTATGGATTGCATTTTACTAGTAGCAACCGTAGCTCTGAAAGTAAATGATTAAGACTTTTGAATCAATTTATCTGTATTTAGCCAATTTACAAAACCAGGCCGTGCTGTTTTCCCCTTTATAGAATGACCTATAGAGAAACAATATTCAGGTTAGATGCATTGTCACTCAGGTTTCAATCAATTTCATTAATTCTGAAATCTTGAATCCAAATAGTGTACTGATGTGAGTCAATATTTACCCACTAAGTAATGTTTGAGTGAGTTGGCTGAGGTTTATTTGCCAACTAGTCCAATTATTATGTAAACTGTTGGGTTATGGGTTTCTAATGGTTATCAATGATTATGCTGGTTGAATGATGTTCAGGTCAGAACACAACTAAAAGCGAAGTCACACAGATTTTTTTGAATGGATCAAATCAAGTGAAGACAAATAAAAGAAATTTGTATTATTAGAAGTATGCAATTGAAACCAAAATATGAAATATATAGAGAATCTCACCCTCATGTCTTCTGATATCAAATATATCAACACGAGTTGATAAAAGTTACAAATATTCGAGGCTTGCCGAGGATATTTTTACTTTTATCAACGATTGTTGATATATTTGATATCAGAAGACATGAGGGTGAGATTCTATTTATCATTCAAAATCATTTTTCATTTCAATTTCGTGAAAAAATGATATTGCTGAACACTGCACTATTCTAAAACTCTCAGTGTGGTGATGTCACAGCATTGTGATGCCGTCATGTTTATGATGTCATAGAATTGTGATGTCATTACTTGATGATGAAAAACAATTGTGATGTCATGAACTCGTCTGTAACAGGGCATTGTTCAAAATCTACTGTCAAAGCAAAATCTCCTAGGAGATATTGCTTGATCTTCCACAAGCGATATCACCTGTGGAACACAGTTTTGAATGATAAATGAGTATGCTTATACACTAATTTTTTTTACTTTAGGGTTATATATAGGCCAGGAGAGCTTCAAAAGCCAATATGTCTTATGTTTTTCTTATTTATAATTTGGTCATAAAAAAGTTTAGATCTGGAGGAGGTCTCCTTGTTGCTATACTTGCCTTAAGTGTACAAGTGTAACAATTATTTCATGTTAATTTTCAATCCCAGATGGTGGAACATAGCACATTTGAATAGTGTCTTTTGATCAAGGTTGCATTAAATATCTCAAGATTTTGATGTGATATTTGAGAAACAACCTGAAATAAAGATTGCCTTGTACAAAGGGGCAAAGTTACCCAAGTGCAGTGGTTGGTGAAGCGGGCACCTTTCAATAAAGTCTTTTCAACAGTGTTGCACAAATTGTAACACAAGGTGCCCGTGTCTCAGCAGACGGCATCATGGATACATACACCAATCAAGAGATACGCTGTTCCAATCGCTGCTGAACTTCATTCAGTTGATGGTGGTCATCTAATATTTGTTCAAACCCGTGTGCTTCTTTGACAACAATCATTACAATATGATTCAATGAGTGATTCGAAAGATCATTTTTCCTATTTTGATCCAAACTTAACCACTTCTTCTCAAATAATAGTTAATCATGAATTTTTTTCTACAAGATTTGAATCCCTCATTGAGCTGACTCGATATCAAGTTGCCCTAATTTCATACAAAAACAAAGATTTCAAAAAGTTTTTGAAAAATTATGATTGTTTCTTCCACAAGTCTTTTCAAAATATTCCCTTAAGTAAGTATTGTTTCCTCACCTAAGGTCAATATATCCAAGTTGAAAGGACTTTGTTGGAGAATTCTGCTCTTTGCTACGAGCAGAAACAAAAGCACAAGAAAGCAATACATTAACTCTAGTAGTCCCCAAGTGAAATGAAGTGGTCATTAATAATGCAATCGGTGGATGCCTTGTTTCCAAATTGCGGTGGACGGGTTATCTGTTAACCATTCCATTGTTTCTGGTCCTTTCATCCGAGGCAAACTGAAGCAGGATCTTCACTAAATTAAAGCACTCATGGAGTTGGATCGCTGGTGAATAATCATTGTGGATGGAACCAGAGCGTTATAGGTCAGGAATGGAGAGGCTTGGCATGTACCTGAAATGAATATTTAATGATGAAATCTACATTTTGAATTAAAGTGCACAGAAAATTTGAAGAATGTTTTTTGATGAAGCTTATTCTTATTATGTTCTATTATTCTTTTTCTGAGCTCCTTTGGTGGGATACAGTTTGAAGATTTCTTCCCCTGCAAGCCTTGAAACTGTACCAGTCTCTATTAATGGCTAATAAAACCTTGCTGCCAACCCGTCAAAATTTGTGTTTTGAGTGGATTAAGTGCCCACTTTGGTGAAACTTTTCAATTCGCATATCATTTCTAATTGGACTATCATGGCGAGCTGCAGCATCCTGAATGATAGGCACTGAAAAGTAGGGCCAACACAGTAAGGTTTACCTTTGAGATGGCAAAAGTAAAGGCCTCGCATGGGGAGATGAATTCTAAAGTATATACCAGTCCCACTGGCTTTAATCTGAAAAATACCTTTTTAACAAAATATTAACCTCAAAGAAATTATAAAATCTCTCTCCTGTTCAGAAAACAAAGATTTCACCATGAATTTTGCATATTAGAACTTGAAAAAACATGCAAATTGTCATTGATTGGCCCCTGAATTAAAGGCATTAAGATCTGTCATTGATGGCAAATAGACAGAAACTTTAGCATTTTAATTGAAGAAGATTATGGAATCTAACATACTCTCTGTTGAACGATGTTCAAGGATTGGAAGAGAAAGGTCTCATCCAAGAAAGAAATTTTTGCATAATGGAGGATCTTGTTTTTAGAAACAAGATTTGAAATTGAAATTCAAGCCTTGATATTAACTTATTTTGGGGTATGTGCTAGAAGACACTTCAGAATCTCCTAAGCACATCTCTGAAAACTTTAACACGTACACTAATGTTTATTATTTTGGATTTCATAATCATATTATCCATTTTTTGTTTACAATGAAAATATCTGGAGCCCTGCAAATTCATAATTTCAGAAGATAAAGGATCTTAACTTTATATTTCCAGTTTTTTATGAGCCAGCATCTGCAAGAGACTGGTACCTCTTGGCCAGAGAGTCAGTAGCTCTGTACTGTTGAATATTGATCTCACCAGTGTGTTACTCAACAGGGCACCTGTCAAACCAAACCAGATCAGGTGTCTGTGGAGACCTCTTTCATTTTCCAGAGGAGTGCTGTCCAAAAGTGTTCTGTGTCTCAGGCAAGAGTTCTATGTGTAATGCACGTGTCAGAAACAGACGTTGATACACCAAGGGTCGCCACTTTCAAACAAATCTAACCGTGTCTGTAAGGACCTTCTAAAAGAAAATTTGAATGGGTGTTGTTTCTGTTGGGAAAATTTAAAGTTTATACATTCAGACAGGAATGTATGGCATAAATTAGCCCTTGTTTTACTAAACTATATTATACTTTTGATATCAATTCCAAATAAGCCCTATCTATAACATAGTATACAAGGAAATGAACTAGCACAGGTTGCATACTTTTTAGAAATTTGAACATGAATAAATCATTTGATAATCATGGGTTAATAAACTATTGTTAGAGCTTATTGGTATACATGTAACAGTAAATATTTTTAAAAATTTTAAAATCAAAGATTGTCAATTCTTCCCTGGATATCAATTTGGAACTACCGTAAATTCTTCACACCCTTTGGTTACCCAAGACAGTTCCTGAATTCGATTAGATCTAACATCAAGTTGAGTTTGAATAAAATTTAGCTGTATTTGCAACATATGTGAAATATTTTTCATATAAAGGACATCGATTGGCTATTTTAAGGTTTAACATATTTAGTGTCATACAACATAAAACTGTTTGCAGATATATTTTCACTCTCCAACCTAAACTATGGATATGAATCCCAAAGGAATATTTGAGAGCAAGGTAATATTTCATGACTTGTTCCCAGAATTATTCAGAGCAAAATCTGTTTTGATGATCTTCCAGAGATATTTATAGTCCTCTCCCTATGGTTATGATGTCACAGACAAATTTTATCGCTCACATAACGTTCATTATACATTTTATGGTACAGGTTTGCACAAGCTAACAAGATATCCCCATCATGACGCAAAGTCATTGGCAGTAAAGTCTGTGCTAAAGTGATTGCTCTTGACAAGGTAAAAGTTATTCATGTTGCACATAACATGTTGAACAAATAGTCTTCAATTTTTCAAAGCTATACATAACTCACAGAACAGCAACACAAAACAATACACATGCAATGTATACACAGGCACAATAACAAAGTCTTGTTAAACACAACAGAATGAAAATGCCTTGGCAAAATTCCAGAGTGATAAAAATGCATGCATAGTTTAAATGTAGAAAAGAGTTAGAACATGGTAAAGTTCTTATAGATTTTGTCAGTACTCAGCAGCCAAATTATGCAAGTTTATGCTAAATGATAAAACATTCAAATACTGTACTTACCAAAAAGAAAAAAGTGGATGGTTTGGGAATTGAAAGGGTTGAATATGTATTCTCTGATATCACATATGACAAGATTGGAGTAATGATTACTAATGAGTACTAATAATCTGATGTTGGCCTTGAAACAGAAATTCAACAATTCAAATTCAATCAGTGTGTTAGAGAGGTCTGGGTCTCAAAGATTTTTTAAAATTTTTATCTTAAATGTTTTGGTCCTTAAGCCTTAACAGAGTGACTGTTCTTTTCTAATTGTACATGAAATTCTGGCAGCCTGTAACATTGCTGGAAATGAAAGAAAAAATTAGTCAAACAACAGCAAAATATCCTGTCATTCTAATAGAACTTGTTTCCCTTTAATGCAGTCATGCACATTGTGAAATGTTGGCAGTTAAATTGCATTATTTTATTCTCATATTTCATATTTGAATTTGACAGCCATTTCAGAGAAGTCCCAAAGCTCTTTCTGACTGTCAAAATGCTGGAAACAGAGTGTTAAGTGTCAGGTTATATCACAAAAAGTAGAAATAATGAAAATGATTGATGTCTTGTCCAAATCATGGGACTTTTCTCTGTAGAAGGGTAGCAATATCATCTGTTTGGTCAGCGGGTGATACAAGAATTCATGTTTATTCTGAAAACATTATCATTAGTGTCAAAACAGCTCTAAATGATAAAGAATAAGGTGCAAAAGTGACAAAAGTCATTAAACTTGATTGTCGATCAATTTCAGCTCACCAGTATTGTAGGAAAAGTGTAACTTGGAATGGCAAGGCATGATTTATTCAGCAGCTGAGTTAAATGTTTGATATCCATTAAAAAAAATTTTGTTATCATGTCTTGAGTGTGCTCATGCATTGCGCTCCTAGTTTGTTAAACATCCGTCTACATGTTGCATAACTAACTCGTTTGTTTTGGCTCATGCTAAGTGTGATAAACAAACATTATAAACATGTGTGGAAAATCTGTCATGAATGTTATCTGCTGGAACTTTACCCGCACATATAGACAGAGAATATATATGAAATAGGGTATGAGGTATATGGTTCTCCATAACTCCACAGTGGAAAGGTGCAGACAAGTAAAAAAATATACTCAACAAAATATGTTAAGGACCACCCCGATTTATATAATATATATATATTTATTTATATTATAATCCATATGATGCTTTATCACTGAATATTGAGGTGGTCCTTAACTTTTTTGGCTGTGTATAGTTTCAAATGTATAAAATGCTTTATAGCTAAGCTTTTGGCATCAATTTTGTCAAAATTGAATAGAATTCACTTTGAATGTTTCAGAAAATATGGGAAATGTGACTAGATAAATGATTCTGTGTAAAGGAAGTTTTAGTGCAAATAATGGCAGGATAAATATTCCACGGAATTTATAGTTGGAAGAAGAAGCTCATAATGAATCAGCTTGATTTAATAATAATAGTGCATATTTGTATAGCGCTCATATCCCCTAAAGTATGCTCATGGTGCTCACAGGAAGAAGATTATTCGAAGTGCATTGAAAAGAGATGTGTTTTGAGAATTGTTTTAAAACTGTCAATGCTATCAGCAAGTTTTATAGTCATAAGTAAAACTCACTTGATGTATCTATGATGTGATGAAATAAATGCTAACTGATGATAACTGATTAGTATCTAGTCATTGCAATAAAGAAGTTGACAATCAATAAAACCAGGTTTTCCTTTATAAGGTAAAGAGGGTTCACTTAACAGCCTCTGCTTTCTCTTAATTGCTTATATTCCTCTGTTCTTCCTTTAACCTTTTCCAGATAGATATATGTGAACACGATGTAATACCATTTACCCACAAAATTAGTTTTGCTTGATTGGATTATGTATTATTGAAAGGGAACAGACTGAGATTGTCTGTATGAGCGAATTAATCAGATGATCCATTCATTTGCTTGTATCAGTGCACAAGGATTGAACAATGCATTAAACATTTACATGACCATCCCTGACCCGAAATGGAAAAATAACAAAATTACGCCTGAGGTGTATTAAAGAAGGAGAGAAAATATCAAAGAACCTCAAATGTTCCCTTCTTCACTTTTATTATTTATATTTACATATTTGGTGAAACAACATCCATGTCATATATGTCATGATGTACACATATGCACATATAGTCTTTTCCTGGCAGAATTCAAGTATTTAAGTTTGTGTATAAGCCTCATCTTTGCTAAAATGATATAAACATTAATGCTTACTTTGTGGAAAACATAAGACACTTGCTTGTAAAACAATTTCAATGTACAGATGAATGGTTACAAGATTTATCACAGACATAATGGTCAAGAAGAAATTAGCTTCAATGTGAAAGAACCTCGAAGGACAATCATGTTACGGGAAGAGTGCAGTGTAATTACTTTGGCCATCTGGGAGTTTTGAAAGAGTAGGACAATCATATAGGATAGAAGAGACATATTCACTTATCAAACTTAACAATTAGAATAACCATTAGGGAATTTTTAAGCAGTTGTACAAATATGTTATGTAAATGAATTGAAATTGAGAAAATATTTCACAATTGTACAAATGGAATTTACAAATGGAAATAGCAAAGCAGATATTTTAAAACATATTTATGTGACAAAGTGAAGGGGCACAGCTAGAGCTAGTATGTTGTTGGAGTCTAACTTCATGAATGGTGTTATTTTATCGAGAATAAGTGGTTGGTTATGAAAATGAGCATCCCAATGCTTATCAGCTCAGTAAAGTGACAATTAACAGGTTTCAGTAGTGATTTGTGTTTTAAAAACAATTAATGCGAGTTCTATAATAACCCAGTCATAATTTGAGAAACTTATTTATAGCAGACACAATATATATTGATAATATACTTGTAAATAGGATGCAGAATTTGGACTTTTTAATATTTATATGGCCGTTTTCTAATTTTCATTGAAAACATGAAAATGTCGTACTTTTTACATTTTAGAGACAAACAAATTTATGGAGGCTATTTGAACGTCACTAAGGATATATGGCATTTTGGATTTTATTTAAGCAATATGAAAACCATAAAAGATACTCTGTGTCATTTGACATGACAAAAATCTGTAAATGTCAATATAGATATATTTGAAATCAAACATTTTCCTTATCAATCCTTGTCTCAAAATATTCAAAGATAGTCTATCTTACTGGATAAGTGTATAGTTAGAATATTGTAAATTTGCAGGCAGAATAGTCAGACAGCAACTTAAGGATAATCCAGTATTAACATTTGGCTAAATATATAGTCCTTGATATCCAGAGACCTACAGGACAAAGGCTAATTGGCACCCTGTGAAATTTTATGAAGACATTGTTCTTCCATAAAATACTTCCTTCATAGTTTATCGCATGTTTAGATTCCAGGGCCTCATCCTTAAGTTTGTCCTGCACTGTATTTGAATTTATAGTGATACAGCTACATCAAACATTATTGCTTTTTTTCTCACCAAATTTGACAGAGTAAAAAATAGACCTTTAATTAGATATGATGAGTTTTTGGGTGATCTCATAGAAATAATCTGCAAAAATAATGTTGCATAGAACCCAAAGTGGGTTAAAAGGAACTCAAGATCTATTGTTGTGTTTGGAAAATATGATATGATTTCTAAAGGTAACAAGTATTAATGATCAGTGATCATCACAAACATTTTTAAAAAAATTGGTCATGAACATGATTAAATGTTTCTTTTCAATTTGGTCTGAAAACAATTATTCTAAAGACTGTAGTTATCCACTAGGTTAACTAGAAATGATCACTGATGTTATACGATATGAAAGTTGGTATGCCTCTCTGCATATTTCTCTCAGGTGAACTGATCTAACCAAAGTTTTGGAAATGTTCTGTGTTGAGCATATGGAGCTACGTAACTCTGTATTGTCTAATCTAGCACATGTCGACAGCGGGGAGAGCTTGGTGAGATTTCACCGCCATCAAACATAGCGTGTTTCCGATCAATCGCAATCCATCTCACCTTCTTCCTTAACCTTCATCTATTCTCATACAGCGATTCGTTAAGGAGCACTCGTTAGGCTGCTTCATTAAAAGAACCTGTTGAAAGAATCAGGCAAGCAGTGTCAAGATGAGGATTACCTCAACGTCCCAGCTATTTATGATGAGAATTCACTAATACTGATTGATTTAGTATTTGTTGGATTTTATCTTGATCTGCGATGATCTCTGTACATAGAGAAGGGTTGCCAAGCATTGGAGTTTTCCTTCAGGAAGTGTCATGTATGTAGCATTTTTATCAATTTTAATGTTTGTATTATTTATTAATTGAACAATGATTTTGAATCTGTTCTTTATATGTTTTTTTACAAATTTTAATTTGAGACACAACTTCCATCATATAAAATGTGTTTGACGACTGTCATAGATGCCAATGTTATTTTATTTTTTGATAAACAGCAGATATCTTCAAAAAATACCTATTAATGATTAAATCAGTGTGGAATGATGGCAAAATTGGTCTGTGTTAAATAGTGATTTATTTTGATGATAATTATGTATCTGCAATTTTGTTTTTGATGATAGATATAAAATGTTGAATAATATAGCTACAAAAGATGGCTATATATATACTTTTAGAACAACAACTAGTTTGTGAAGCTGTAAAGTAATTTTCTGGACAATATATTTTTCAGATGTCAGCTTTCTTGAAAGCAAATGAAATGTTAAACAAAAGCATATAGATATCAAATCTAAAAACATGTTATTTCTATGAAATGATTTGATTTTTATCAAAATAAACTTATGATAAATTAATATTAAATTCACCATTGTAAATAAAAAAATTCCATACATCCACTGAAAAATTAAATCAAATTCCATCTTGTAACCTCATAAAACAAATATGTTTACAGATAGAAGAAAAGAAATAATTTTTGAGTGACTGAATGTTTAAAATTGACGAGATTGAAATATCAACGGTTATATTTACAATAAATATTCTATAGAGTTTTGTTGGACCTAAATATTGTTCAGTGAATTATGAGTGACTGAATGTTTGAAAATTACAATAAAATTGATGGATCAAATCTAACATATAAAAGTTTTCATCTTCAAAGCTTCAATGCATCTTGAATAACATATCATTCAATAAATCATTAAGAAATTACACTAAAAGAAAAAGTTACAAGGATTTAAATCAAACTTAGATTGACATGTCAAATGTAAGATAAACTCATTGAAATCTAAAATTTAATCCACAAATGTGTCTAGTTGAAAATATTATTCAATAAATTATTTAAGATATTGCCACATCAAAAGAGGAAACCGTGACTCTAGCTCCTTTGGGATTGTGGTCTGTTTCTGTAAAACAGGGAATGTTGTGGAAAACACGTCCAATGGGTATTACATATAAACACAAGTGATTTCTCCCTATCATACAGCTCTGCTTAAGTGAAGGAGAATATTTAGAAAATCCCCTCATTTTCCTATGGGGAAATGAGGAAACTCTGTAGAATATTTTTTTCATAATTCATTTGATAAAATATATCATCTTTGGAGAGAGGATATAACCTACAATTTTCTCTTGTTTATATTTATGTTTAAATCATGTTTTGTCAGACATTGGTTCTGAAACCTATTTCAACAAAGGAAATTTTTTCTTGCAATTTGACATTTTTCTCTGTTTAAATTAAAAAAAAAAATGGTTATTGTTTTATTGATACTGAATATTATTGATGATTCAGCAGAAACTTTGTATGTTTTTTTATATTTGAATGGTTTTCTATAACCTTTGAAGGATATACTTAATGATTTATACTTAAAGTGCCAAGTGGGAAAATTGGTCACTATTATATAAAAAAATTGTTGGTTAAGCAGGTCATGATTAAATGTGTCTACCTTATCTATTCTACAGATTACTTATCTTTTCTTATATACAGACTCTTAACATTGTTGGCATATATAACTTTTTTCATCAAGTATTGGCTGTCACTCTGTAGATTGCATGAAGCTTTTCATTTCAACTCACTTTGGGTCACATTACACACAATATATTAATATCATTTCCAAAAGCTAAATAATTTTACAAAATGTGAGTCAATGTACTTAAGTGTATTACCAAAAGCAAATTGATATTCTATGTAACAGAAACCTATTTTTGTTATTAAATCAATATGAATGAAATATATGGGCATGGTTTAAATTTAAATCAATAAAAACTGTTTCAATGTGATTGATTTGACATCTTCAATTATGAATAAAAGTGTAAGACTTATTTCCTTGGAAATATGATCATTATAACATAGAACATTCATGTAAAAAAAATTCAAATTACCAATAATGGTCCATGTTACCAATGTGAAATGAATAACCAATAATCTAGACAAGCTGTGAAATTCAGCTACAATTAAGTGATATGGTTGAATAAGGTATTATGGCTAATGAAAATAGCAATCAAAGGTTCTTTCATCACAAAAATGTTGTATGCACTGTTCTTAAGAGTTTCCTTTTGGCGTCAATTTCATGAATTTATCATTTATATGATATATCATTTGATAAAAAGAGTCATGTTCTGGCTCCATGATATTTAAATAGCCAGGTAAGCATGAAAGACAAGTGAAAACAGAATCTTCTGTGTCTATATGTAACCAAACAGCCTCCCGGGTCAATGTCAGTGGACAAAAGATTCCATTGTAAACAGTATCAGGGAGATTCGTCTGTCTTAAACAAATCTGAAGTCTCAAATGATCTTACATGTCAACATGGCTAGACTAGATGAGTCGTAACTCTCTCCTGAATTTGGCTGTGCATTTCAAAGAAACATATTTAGTTTTATCCCCCTCCTGCACAAAACATATTCTTATTGTAACTGTGTTTTAGTGGATCTTTAGCTTTGTGAATCAAAGTGTTCCTACCCTCAGAATAGGAAACTGGATGTCCAGAAATATCTTTTAGCTTTCAAATGATATGGAGAATGTCACAGACAGGAAATACCCTTTTGATTTCAGTCTCCTAAAAAGCCCCATTGAAAGAATGATGATTTTTACAGGTTCAAAAATAGTATATTGCTTTTTTGTCATAAGGGAGAAATGTCACATGCTAAAAGGATCATTTTGGCTTTTATCCTATCATAGAGACCCTCACAATACTATTCACATTCTATTTATGTTCATACCAGTAGGCATATGATCAACAGTTATCTATATATGTAATGTCTGAAGTCCACATTTCGTCTGAGTGACTAGACCATCAATATGGTTGATCAGAGCTCTGTAAACTGCACTGTGTGTTGTGAATGAAATAGTTATTGATTGGCACAACTTGGCTACAGAGATCTAAGTTAGATTGCACTCTCCATGCCATCTCCAACTGCAGGACCTTTAGCATGATGACATTTACCATCCATACTATTTCATGTATTTCAGAAGTCTTGATCCCTCTGGGTCAAGTTCTATTGATTCTTTTTTTTATTTACTTCTATTATATTGTGAATAGCTGTATCTGAACTTTTTTGCACCTCCTTGTCTGTTAAAGAGGAATATCTTTGTAGAATAATAAGTGCTGTACCATTGCCAATGTATGAAAATCTTCTAGAAGATTAATAAGTGCTCTGAGGCCCACTGTTGAAAATTGGATATTTTCATCTTGATGTATCAAACAAACGCAATAGGTCGTGCCCCTTGACATCTTTTAGTCTTTTTATTTAAAGAATGTGAAAACTACGAAGCTTGCATCTTCATACATGGTAAACATAAGATTTTATAAGATTCTTGTAACTTTACATCTATCTAAACAAAATAATAATCATTTTACCACATTTATTTCAAACTTCAAAGCCAATGGCTTTATTCTTAAATATATAAACACCATTCATTTGGCTGATGTTAATTCAAAGTTGTAATTTTTTGGAATTTCTTCTTAGCATTTGATATTAAGAATTAATTGATTCACCCTTTTAATTTTTCCAAATCAGCATATTAAAATTGCTTTTCTTGCTTTGTGACTTTGAATAATAAAAGTAAGGTGTTATGTACGCCTCTTTAAGAGACCCTTCAAAGACTTCGAATGAAAACTAAAGGGAGATAAACTGGGTTAAGAGAGTCTTTACAATTTATTAGTTGGTGCCTCACTAATACAACTTTATGATGAAAAAGTAATGAATTGTAATGATATCATACTTGTATATGATACATATGGACTGATTTTACATGCTCTGTCAGATACTTAACACTCATAAACACACATGCATTTGCACAAAGCAGGCAAAGTGCTAAATGGCATGTTATTCCAACACAGATATTTAAGCTGACGCTTGCAGTTTTCCCTCATCAATTTGCTCAGGATCACTGTTCTGATGTAATAATTGATTTCTCCAATGGGTAGGGGGGCTCTGTGTTTTAATGCTGAACACAGATATAATATGTTGCCTGGCCACCGCTGGTGCTGTGTATCTGGAAGCTATCCCCCTGGCACACCTCCGAAGTGAGCCCCACTGCTGTTTATCTGTCTACCAAACACAAACCACTATTGATTTCCTGTCCTCTTTTTATACCCCAGAAACTGATAGAGACCAAGAGGTCCTCATATGACTTGCCATGTAATTTATATGCTTCTTGTGGGATAAAGTTCATTCCTTGCACAGAAAGGTTAGCCCCAAAATTTTCAGAGGTGTCTTAGTAGAAGTTTTGTGGAAGTTTTTTACTCTTGGTGTTGTCACTATCTTTGAGAATCTTGCAAACTGTCTTAGTACTAAGGTATTAATATATACCAAATTTTTTTACCATTTTAGTTTTTCTTAGTGCTACCAAACATTAACAAATCCTGGGATACTTTATCACACCAGACTTGTTCACAATGAAATTATAGTGAAGACCTTCCTTAGTGCTAAGTATTGAATAGCTTTAAGGATCTTTGATAACAAATAATTACCTATGGCTCAAAACAATATTAGTTCTATCAAAGTTTTTAGAATCTGTTTGAGTTTGTGTCAAAAAGAATATCATAGCTTTGAGCTAACTTTCTGCCAGGAGTTCTTCAGCCCCTTCCACCCAGTGATACCTCACAATTACTTGTTATAATCCTATATTTAGTTCTAAGAGATCTGTGAGGATATTTAGAAGATGTAAAGAGCATACTTAAGGTCAAATATGCTTGATATCATTGTTGTTGGATATTATCAAGGAATCAGATATCAACCTGGGTCTAGATTTTCCAAGCTCTCTTAGTGCTAATATAGTTGTAAGCCAATGTTGATGAATGGTACTTACGACTATCTTAGTGCTAAGAGAGTTTCGAAAATCCAGGCCCTGGATTCTTCTGTTAAATGACAGCAAGGCTTAAATGACAATATAGTCTAAGTTTTAAATTATGATTTGAAGTATGCAATCTTGTGTGAAGTTTTAATCAAAGCTTGTTAATTCGTAAAGACAAATTTTAAGAAAATTCACCAACACTTCATTAGACTTTAATCATACTCTCTCTTTTTTTAATTCTACACACAGTAAGGTTTGGGTGCAATGCTACACTGAATGTCAGTGCAGTACCACCCATGATTCCCTAGTTCCAGCAGATGCTCACAGGTTTCACCCCAGTGCATATGCACAATAGTGTTGCAGGCTTTCTCCCTGCAATAATACTAGCAGTCATGATATGAGTGAAATACTTTTGAAAGTGGCCATTAACCCGATATCACCTCACCTCTCCTTTAAATGTTCCATCATATAAAAATGAAGGGTATTCAACTTACATAAATCAAGAAAAAGAGTAACTGGAAAATTTACAACTTTGAATGAAACAGGAAAGCATCAGGGTTTCTAACATTATCAGGAATCGATAGGTAATTATCTGTGAATCAGTGATCAACAACTCAAACATTGGAACATTCAAGGCATCTAACTCTTAATCAACAACTCAAACATGTCAAGCATCTAGAATATTGACTATCAACCTAGAACTCAAACTTTGAAACTTTCCAAGTATTTATTTGGTAATCGAGGAAAGGTTCTAATGATAAACAGATATCACTGATAGAAATTTGATGTTAGACTTTGTTGATGAAAATAGGTAGCACAGTGATAAAAATTTCCTGCCTGGCAGATTTCACACATCTCTCTGACATTTTCAGAAAACTGAATCTTTGAAACATTTCAGTGTTCAATTCATGAAAATAGGATTTAACAGCTATACCTGACCGGTGTACCAAATCATAGTTCTAATTGCTACATGAAGATAGTGGAATTTAAACCCTCAAAGACAGTTTCTTTAGGTGCAAAGCTGCACATGCTATGTAGATTAACAGTGGTACAAACAAACATAAAAATAAGATAAAGACACATGAAGATAAATTTTCCCAATAATATTGATTTCTTAGATGTCTCTTTAGGTTACTGGTATTGATTACAAATCCAATTTGCTTTAGCTTAATTAGAAATTCCTCATATTGGGTACCCTAATTGAATCTCTTTCAAAATAATTGAAGGCAAACATATAGAAAAAGCTGGTAACCAAAAGGTTTACCTTAGCCATCCTTCAACATTGCATATGATACTTTTATTATCATAAGTTAAGTTACCTTAGTGTTTTTTGCAATCATAAAAAGGGCAATTACTAAAGGCCATGTTCATTGCAGGAGAATGGTTGTAGTGCTTCATTTTGTTCCTTTTTGGATTCAAACCCACATGACACTACCAATCGTTGGCACCAAACCTCTTTCTCGTCTATTGATTCATACATTTACAGCACTCTTATATCTGATGTACTTATTGATAAAGCGTGTACCTAAATCACCAATGATGAGTGAATCAATATAACATGTACAGTACAATAGCTTTATTACAGATTCTATTTTTGTTGAATGAAATCACTGAAATGTGATAACAAAGATGTTGCCTTGATGTGTGATGGCATGACAATTGTATTTTGCAGGCTTGGTATTATTCAAAGCCCTTGTAATTGATAAAAGGAGAGCTTATTCATGCAATGATGGGTGACTTTGAAGATGTTATTACAAAGCTTTTTGTTGCTGTATAATCTAGTAAAGCAACAAGAAATATCCATTTATTATACAAAAGCATGCATAATAAAACAAAGTATATAGGGATGCATGGACATTTGATGCCATGAATCAACACAAATAAGATTGTGTCTGAGCATCAATAACTGTTTGCATTCTTCATGCAAACACTGCATGCAATGATGTCTGGGACTCGAAATTCATAGCTTCAGCTGTGTCAAGTCTCATATTCTTTGAGTTCTACAGATTATTGATACATTAGAAGATCTCCATTGCCAGTCATTTACACTTTAATTTCCATGTCACCTAAACCAACCCACCAAAAGGTACATTAGTATGTCAAGTTTAAAATGTAGTGTCGATATCAATACTAATTGCATTGATAAGATATTGTGAGCCTTATACCTTCCTGTGTGTTGTCTTGTTTACAGACATCTACAAGTTCTTGTCACTAAATTTACCATTTGATTGTTTTAGTTGTGTTTAAGCTCACACTACAAAGAAGGTTTGAAATCCCTTTGGTGTTAGAAACCAAACAGCTTGTTCTCTGTCCTATCTCCTCTCATGGTTGGATAATTCTGGCAATGTCCATGAACGTTCTTTCTTTGAGATGCACAGCCATTTTGGTGTTACAGGTTTCTTTTTACCTGCTTGCAGTTACAACTCAGCATTAAACCAATCTATGATACTGACAACCCATCTCTGTACGATTAGTTCTGAAAAAAGAGCATTTTATTATAAACAGAAAAGAAAAAACAGGAGAAATGGGATTTTCACTTCATCCAAAATTTAGACTTTTTGACAAGGATGAGGTTACAATATAATGACCTGTCCCTAGTTGATCTTCATGAATATTCAAATGTCATTACAACTTAGCATATTTTTCAATGTGATTCTAACCATTGCAAATTTAAAAATGCAAAACTCTTACTTAAAGGTCATTTAGCTGTGGCTGCCCTATATCCTGTAAAGTTACTCTATGAACATATGTAAAGTTAACTTCATAACACATTGCAAACCTTGTTTAAGTATGATGATAAATATGTGTTCATGCAGTTTTAATCACAAGGTAATACAGACTTAGTTCTTTTTTAAAACTGATTTAAGTACAATTTATAAACATGCAAGGGACATAGTCTGTGAATCTCAAATTGATGTAAAAGGAAATCCTAATCTTTTAATTCAATAGGAGAACAAAATTAAGCGCCAATGAAACACCCTCAGCAGGATAGGAGGAAGATTCAAATTGGTCTTGTAAAAGCTAAGGAGGTTCAGGTGAACAAATCAAAGCACACCAAAAAAAAATCAGTCACTAATTAAAATGATATAATACAAGTTAAATGTTTTCAACCTGTACAATCCTTAATGCTGATGATTTCCAAATGAAAATAATCCATGTCAATCATATATATCTTTATCAGATAATCATAAATGATAAACAACCATGTGAATTTTTCATTTATGTCAAGGTTCTTTGAATGCATTGAAGATGGTTTTCAAGTTCATTGTTTTTTATTTCTCATTCTTGCAACGTTCTGTAGTTTGGCAGATGAATAAAGAGGAGAGTTTAATTGCCGCATGTAATATTTTCTTATGATTGTTCTATTCATCTTTCATAATTGGCTTTGTTTGCATTGCAAGTAGTTGTTTATTTCATTCCTATCAAGTAATAATCGAACTTTGTGAGGAGATATAGTTTATCCTTTATAATCTTAATCCAAGCATTTTCTCTTTCCTGGAGAAGGCAGTTTTCTGAGGTTCATACATTACAATTGCATTCAATATGTTGATGAGTTAAATTATTTAATCTTTATATGAAAGCATTTCAAACATTTGCTGAATGACAAGTTATGAAGTCCACAGGATCAAATAAATGCTTCAAAGAGATATTGTACAGAAGTAAATGTTGTTATATACGTTTTATTTGATATGATTCCTAAGTACAAAATAGAGCTAATATCTTTTGAAAAAGTCACTTCCTTAAAAGCCATTTTCATAAAGAATTATTGAACTCATATCTAAAGCCTCGATCTACGTCTGTTGAATAGAAAATCTACATTGCATTATTGTAGTTTTCAAGTTGCTGTAAATTTAAAAATTTGTCTTAATGAAGGGAAAGGTAAAAAAATAATAACAAAATTTTAAAAGAAAGTATATATAAAAGAGGACAAGAATATTTTAGACACAGTTTAGTTAAGCCTTCCTGAACGTTAAACTAACAAAATAAATGATTTTGAAAATGTAAAGACTCAGCATGGGTCTTATTCCCATAAATTTCAGAAATTGAGGAACAAAAAATTTATGGTTTACAATTTCATTTCAAAATTTAAAGTATAAAGGTGAATAGGTAGCTCCAGCAACCAGTTTTGGTTTTAGTCCTTTGAAACAAGAATCAAAAGTTAAGCAGTTTATTGAAACTTCACGCTTTCTCATAGAGTGGCTTGTGACCAAGATTCTTTGTGGAAAATCACATTTTTATACCCAGCATCAAGACTCCGGCAAGGCAATTTACCGATTTGATTTCTTGAGGGCATGAACGCGGGGACAACAACAGGTCGAACTTGGAGAGCGCCCTCGGATGACGCCATTCAGATTGTTGACAAAGACGGACAGGTTGGTCAAGCCATTTTCATCTAATGGTCACTTTGTGCTTCACCTCTTTCTATCTTTAGTTTCACTTTTGCGTTGACAATAAACATTTCCTTTGAAAGCATATTTTAATCAATAGTTAAATTATTTGTAGACATTCTTCACTATTTTTTGGATAGATGAAATTGATATACCTAAATTCATATTTTCTCCTTTACACTTGTTTCTTATGAAAACTTTCAATGTTTTAAAAAGAAAATTCAATTGAAACCATGTTTTCTTTCCTTATTTGCTTCTCGCATAAACAAGCATTGAAAGCATTATTTGATTGAAGCAGTTAAAGTTTAGAAAAATATTTCTAATTTCCTTTCCCGAATGTTTTCAACTCTTTATTTTTCGCTTCAATTCTTTTCATTAGACGGCAATGAATAATTTTGATTTTTCTCGTTATTACCTGTTTGATGGTTATAGTTTATATATTGACATCTTTGCCAAGGTGTGTGCTGTGACTATGCTCATGATATATTGTGATCAAACTTGTGTGGTTCATTATTTAAGAACATTTGGCAATGAGTTCAGTAAGGTTTCAAATTTTTTTCATCCTTCTTTATGACATCATCACCCCATCTCATGGCTATAAAATGTTCAGTTTTTTGTTTTGTTGTGAGGTTCAAATATGATTACCTTTATCAGTCTGGGAAGTAATAAAATTCTACATATAGAATATGGAGTAGGGAATTGTCATTTACTGAATCAATTGACAAAGTACATGATCAAATACACACAAGCTTGCATGCAGTAGATATTTGCAGTAGAAATTATTGCTTAAAATAGGAAACAATTAATTAAAATCATGGGTATTTACATTATGAAATTGCATGATCACTCATCATGGGTTGATTCTTGCATGGCATAAAGATTGTCTTTTCATTTTACTAAAATTTTTTGCATGTATCAAATACTGCTTCTGAAAAGAACAAACATCTCAATTTGCAGTAAGGAACAAGGAATACACTGTTGTTGTTCTTATTGACCTAGAAGGAGCATTTGACAAGGTATGGTGGGAGGGTTTGATCACCAAAGCAGCAACGATAGGTATCTCGGGGCACATGCTCAAGATCATTAGAAGCTTCCTAGATGAAAGATACATCAAAGTTCAGGTTGCAAATTCAACTTCAGAAAAATTCAATATCAGAGCGGGTACTCCTCAAGGCGCCATTCTCAGTCCAACCATCTTTAACATTCTCATGTTTGACCTTCCTCTTATTGTACCTGATCCATGTCTACAGGTGACCTATGCTGACGACGGCTCAATCCTGATCACTCACCATGATCTCAATTACATCGTGAGCTCACTCAACCAGTGTATGGAAGCCATTGATAAATGGGCACAATGATGGCATCTCAAAGTATCGAGGGAGAAAACAGAGTATACAGTGATTACAAGAAGACGTAAACACCAGCTTCCAGTGGATAATCTGGGCATCAAACTAGGAGGACAAGAAATAAAGTATAACAAGCATCCAAAAATTCTTGGTCTCACTCTGGACCCCACACTTACATGGTCAAAACACATCGACCTCCTTGTAGAGGCCTGTACCAAGAGGCTGAACCTCATGAAAACCATTGCCTCACAGCACTGGGGCGCAGATTTCTCTACATTAACCCTCAAGTTGCTGAATATTATTTTGACCAGTTTTGCCCCCGTGGCTGAATTTTCCAGCACTCGCCTCGCTACCGTTATAGCGCAATTAGCCCCTGTGGCTGAATTTTCCAGCGCCGCCAAATGCGACCGTTTTTACAACATATGGCGTGTTTACATGGCGAAATACGGACGTTATCGTCGATTTATACAAAGCTAGTCGGCGAATCCCGTGTTACAAATGGAAGATTCTTACCTGACACTTTGAATGAAATTTCTATTACCCCTAGAACGGTTTCTACAACCGAAGTAAACTTGTTTTCAATTCGGGTGCCATAACTCAATAAATTCTAAGAGCGCATGCGCGAAATGAAAACGAAACTACAGACGAATAGTTCCTCTTGACATAGATATAAACATTATTACAAAAATTTGTCTAGCACGAATTTTACAATTATTCAAAAATTGTCTATATTTCAAACTCTATAAAATCATTTAATCACTGAGTGCACATAGACAAATTATATACGGAATTGAAGCTAATTTATTGCTCTATATTTTATGATAAATTTCATTACGATACGCCATCCTAAACGAACGATATAAATAACGAAAGCAGGGTAGTGATAAACCCCGATAACGTTCTGACCCCCACAGTAATATTACTAAGCTAGTAGCCCCGGGCAAACGCACGCGCTCAGCACGTGCAGGCGGGGTATCCCCGCTGAAATTGTCTTTATTTCCAATTTTATAATTCAAGTTATTCGCTTTGTATACATGCAAATTATATATGGAATTGAAGGCAATTTGTTCTTCTTTACGAATAAATAAATCATAATAATCTTTTGCTGTGTATTTAGAAGTTATTACCAACGAAACGTGGGTAAAGCTAGTGAATAAAGTCTTTGATAATCGCCTTACCGCGACATTTGTCTCATAATTTCCACACGTTTTATTTTGATGCAAATATGGGCAAATTACACATGAAAATGAAGGTATTTATTTCCTCTTTACGTTGATATGAAAATAATAAATATGTACCGCTTGGTTTGGAATATATATAGTTTGCAAAGATTGTCCCCTCAGGTATTTGAGAACAGATTTTGATAATTGCGACATCACTTACCGCTCCTTTATTGTTTCATTGTAATTTGCAAATTTTATATAGAATTGAAGACGATCCCTTTCTCTTTATTGTGATATAAAAATGTTGATAATGCGCTCTGCCGTTAAATAGATAGGAAGTGTAAAAAGCAGTTGAAAAAATCGCTTCTCGGTTAACAAGATATGAATAGAGAAATTGCCTGTTTGTGCGATGCTCGTCGGGTCTTTACTGATTTTCATTTACATACAAATTTTATATGGAAATATAGATCATCCTTTTCTCTATATTTTGATATATGAAATTTCAAAATGTCCCGAGAAGTTTATGTGATATAAAGTGCGAGAAAATGGTAAATACACAAAAAATAAAGAAAAGTTGCAATTTTGCGGCACTTGCTGTATCTTTATTTTATATACTGCATATAACTTTTTTACATCAAATCGAAGACAATTATTTCTTCTTTATCACGAGGTAATCAATTTCAAAATACGCCTAGCTGTTGAGAAGATTTGAACGAAATAAAGGCACATGTCAAAATCGCCGTTCAGTTTACATGATTTGAATAGAGAAATTAGCTTTTTGTGCGGCGCTTGCTGTGTCTTTATTTATTTTTGCGCATGTACAAATTTTACATGGAATGAAAGACAATCTTTCTCTCTATCTTATAATATAAAAATTGTCAAAATAAGTTGAGCACATCATGTGAAAATTGGTGTGACAAAATGGTGTAAAACTAAAAATATGTAAAAATCACCTCATTTACGGCACATGCTGTATATTCAGTTCAGGTAGCGCATATTCGTAATTTATATAGAATTAAAGACAATTTTCTCCTCTTTCAAATGATCCCACCTGTATTGAAATCCGCCCAAGGGTTTAGATCATACGGCGTGCGAAAGCAAGGTGTGCTTTTGTTGTGAGTGCGCACGCCTGAGCAAACAATAACGTGCCTAGCTCGATAAGCTCGTGCGCGAGGGGAGCAATAAACCCCAGGGCTATAGCAAGCCCGGCGGGTTGTGGGGAAAAATTGAGCGTTTGTAATGCATATTTTCGGTACGATAAACATGACCAATATCTATAAAACTTTCGGAAAATATGCCCCCATTCTTTAGAACAACAATGGGGAAAAAATCGGCAGCTTAGCGAAAGCCGGAACGAAAATACATGCATTCAACCGACACGACTGCCGTGCAATTTTTTTCCGGGATCCGCTACATGGTACAATTGCGTTAATTAGTAAATGTGTCAGATTATAAGTCCGGCTTCCGGGGTTCGCTAAGGATAACTGCGGCGTAGTTTAATTTCATCCCGGACCATTCTGTAAACCGCGGCTTGAGGGTTAAGAACATTCTATTTGGCATATCTCCGAAGCAAGATGTGCTACGCCATGGAGATATGGTCCTCATGTAGTTCAAGTAATCAAAACAAACTTGAAAAAATCCAAAATGCAGCCCTCAGGATGATTTGTGGTGCTCTAAAGACAACGCCAGTCTCAGCACTTGAAATAGAAACAGATATCACCCCTTTGAATCTTTATATTGAATCAGCTGTCCTGAACAAACGTATCAAACAGCATTTCCAACCAAAGGAGTCACCAGGAGTCATCAAGGATAATCCAGCACCCAATAGCTTCTTCCAGAGATCAGAGCTACTTCTGAAACAAAGGAACATTGTCCTACCAAGTAAAAAGAAAGTTGACTTCCAACAAACAGCCATCTTGAATGACCAACCACCATGGATGTGGTCTCCTCCTTCCATAGAGTTGAATCTCCCAGACAAGGCATCCAAAAGGGAAATTCCAGAGCGATTGCATCAACTCTCTCTGGAACTCATTCATGAGAAGTATCAGGACCATTCAAAGATTTACACAGATGGTTCTCTCGACCTTTCTGCTGAGCGAGCAGGAGCGGGAATATATTTTCATTACTCTGGTGAAGAATGCATTATTCCACTTCCTCCCAGTTCCATCTTAGAGGCAGAGCTAGTTGCCATTGAAAGAGCTCTTCAAACAATAACAACAGCAGATGCACCTGATGCCAAATATGTTATTCTCACAGACTCAAAGTCCTCGCTGCAAACCCTATAAGCTATAAGCCAACTGACTACTTGCTGGGTGTAGTGAAATCATCAACCAAACAGCTATGGGTAGAAAATTGGAACAATGGGTTAACCGGAAGACAATACCATCAAATACAGTGTAAACCAAGCAGTGTTCGTTACACAAATGTGAATCGCAAGGATCAAGTCCTCCTCAGCCGAATAAAGTTAAATCACTATCCTTGCCAAAGCTTTCTGCACAAATTCAATCTAGCCACCAGTGCTGCCTGTCTACTGTGTGACTCAGGGGAGGAAACCATCCGCCATATCATCTTTGATTGTCAAGAACTTCAAGATGCAAGGACATTTGACACTAGTGCTACCCTGTCTGAACTTCTGACAAATCAAAACAACTCATGGAAAACTATTGTGGACCTATTCAGAGAGAGGGAAAAGAGGATACGTGCCAGAGCGAACAATGGCTGATGCACGAACCTACTCAATAATAATTTGCAGTAAATTTGATTGTTTCTATAAATGATCAACATGATGATTTCTTTTTTATGGCAACTCAATGTTATGTCATTTAAACTGTTTCTACGTTGTTTTTCATATGCATGCCACTTTCTTAAAACAAATTCTGTTCATTCTTACCTATAACTAAAAATATATCACATCCTTGTTAGTTTAGTACATAAATGTTTGACAAGTATTCATATAACCACATACATATGTTGTTTAAAGAGTTTTCTTACAAAACATATTTTGGTCTTAAATCTCTATAATTCATTATGACATTTCTGATAAAAATATTGTTCTGTGATGTCATCATCTATGATAATCTTTTATGATATTGGAGCAAAATGAGAACCTGCTCATGGAAGGAACCGAAGCACATCCTTTAAGGGAAATAAAGGAACCGTAGGACACCTTTTAAGGGAAATAAAGGAACCATAGCACATCTTTAAAGGGAAATAAGGTAGCTGTAGCACATCCTTTTAGGAAATTAAAGGAACTGTAGCACATCCTTTAAGGGAAATAAAGGAACCGAAGCACATCCTTTATGGGAAATAAAGGAACTGTAGCAAATCTTTTAAGGGAAATAAAGCAACCGTAGCAAATCTTTTAAGGGGAATAGAGGAACCGTAGCACAACCTTTAAGGGAAACAAAGGAACCTTAGCACATCCTTTAAGGGAAATAAAGGAACCATTGGACATCTTTTAAGGGGAAAAAAGGAACCTCAAGAAATTGAAATTAAAGTATAAAAATATGAAAATTGTCTTTTTCAATCATTGGAAGGATTTCATATACAAAGATACAATGTTGAGTGAAGCTATACAATTCCTTTCTTGTAACTCAATTGATTTGCAGTTGACATGCAGCTTTTGCTTTATATTGGAAACTTTATTGTATGACTACAGAAAATCTGATTTATAAATGAGATGTTTCACCCTTTAAAATTAATTATTTTTTCAAAGACTAATATTTAATGGGAAAAATTTAGACATATGAAATTGGCCAAAAAGCGCTATAATGCCTTTTAGATAATAACAATAAATAACATAAACATTCTACATCACTTTCAACCCACACCGATAGGTTCCGAAAGAGTTTCTTTGTTTCCTAACAGTAATATCTGTAACAGGTGTATTCTAGTATAGGTTGGCAATAAAAATCTTTCATCAGAAGGAATTAAGTAAACATGAAAATCAAGTTCATATAACATAAAAGAACTAATGCACATATGTTATAATCTTGATGTCAGAATTTTTTTAAAATGATCTTAACAACCACCTCTTTTATCCATGCAGACATTTTACTTATAAAAGAATAATGTCGTAAGACTCCATCTTCAGGGTTCCAAATTTCTCTTTTCATTTTTTATTCCTTTCTGTAATTTTATTTAAAGTCATTTTGACCCCAATAAGTTAAAGACAAATGGAAACACAATACCGCCCAAATGAATCCAAACCTATGATAATTCAGTATCCCTGTTTTCTACAGTATGTTAAGTCATATCCTCCTCATGTTATTTGTGTTGTGTATGTTATATTGTGAATGTGGATGGATATAAGAAATTCATTGATTGACTAAAAATGTAAGAGTCATTACTAATTCATATCTGTAAAGAATTAGCTATTTTGCTCTGTAAAAGACAACATTTTCAAATTCAAAATTTGGAAATAAATTCTTTTAAAATTAAGATTCTTAGACTTGTCAAATGATGAAATTGATACAAATATTTGTTAAAAATTTAATTAAAATTTAAAATAAGGGCTTTTTCATAAATCTGTGAAATTCCTCAATCCATAATATTCACATGCTTTATGGTGACATTAAGTGGTGTTGTCAATCACTGAGCACTGGCTAATTCTTGCAGATAGTCCTGCTCCTCTACATATTGCCTAAAAGACGGCCCACAGACACATCTCCCACCGATCAACTCGTCATCAACATTTGTCGCTTACAGGTACTCAATCAGGTGTTAATTACAGGTGTCACAAAACAGGTGTTAATTACAGGTGTTTGTGACAACTATAGATGTACTGATTACAGGACTTGATAACAAGTTTCGATTTTTGATTTGTCAATTAGAGGTTGATATGGATCCTTTTGATTTACATGTATAATATTGGAAATGTTCATACAATTTACAGGTATATAATATAGACAGGTATTTGTGTCCAGTCATTGAAAGGTGATAAATTTAGTTAGTACTGCTGTTTCCATTTTTTTAGTTCAAGAAAGATATGTTTATGCTGTCTTCTTTTGATTACAAAGTACATCTATGTTGGAAATAAAATAAAACATAACATTTTGAAATCAATTGTTTTGTCCAGTACATATATCATCTACAGGTGTTGAATACATGTGTTAAATGCAGGTGATCGTAGGACATTCCTACCCTGTAAATTTTACAAATGCAACTATTTTTCTTATAAGTGTATTTCATGTATCTCATTGTTATTCAACATAGGGGATTTTAAAAAATACACTAATCAGAATTACAAATACACATACTTCCTTTTTAATGATAATATAAATACTTATATGGTGTGAGTCAAGTCTAGGAGCTGGGGATAGCGCAGTGATTAGTGCGTTCGGCTTTGGATCAAGAAGTCCTTTGTTCGGATCCCACCAGGGGCTCAGAAACTTTGTCTGCAGTAGAGAACTGTTCTACACGCAGTCAGGTTTGGGTGCAATGCTACACTGAGTTTCAGTGCACTATCACCCATGGTTCGCTAGTTTCAGCTGATGCTCGCAGGTTTCACTGCAATGCAGGCTTTCTCCCTGCAATAATACTAGCTGCCGCGATACAAGTGAAATACTCTTGAAAGCGGCGTTAAACCCCATATCACCTAACGTCAGTGTACAACCAAGCTGCTAACAAAGCTTATCTATCACATTGATTCACTTCCACACTAGGTATTCAACTGTAGTACTTGGTGAACAGAGGCGCATATTGAACTAAGTCTCTTGCCAAAGTTGACACCTCAGGTCTCTCAACTCTTGTCTGACCCTTGAAACTCTCAGTTTATTTGACAATGAAAGTGGTCATCGATATGAACACAACCAAGTGTCACTGCATGTAACGATGGAAAATAATTATGGTACTGATAGGCAAATGTTACATTACTACTTTGTATGAATATTAAATAATCAAGTAATTTTCATAACAAATTCATATTCATTACAGGTACATGTTCCTTCATATCTAGAGATGTCCTCGTTACAGGTACATTTTCAAAGAGATGTTAATTTTAACTCCATGATGTCCTAATTACAGGTACATTTTCAGACAGGTGTTGATTTCAGGTAATTAGTGGAAATTAGTGGAAACTAAAGGTATAAATGTACCTAATGAATAGATGAGATGCAATTGTCATAGCTGATTCAATATTGATCCGGATGTACCAGAAAACCTATCAAAAAAAATAAATCCCAACAGTTAACTCTAGACACATCTATATCTAGACATCTGTTACTTACAGTCACTCACAAAAAAAAGATAATAAAGCTGTATCCTTGGAAAGAATTTGTTAATTTGTTTTTGGAAAAAAGTCTTTATCTAAATGATATCCACTAAAAAAACATATTCTGAAATATTTGGTTGCAACATTAATAACTTTGAATAAGAATTATGAAAGATGAAATAATTAACTAATGATGAAGGATATGAATAAGTGATTCATTTTTTGATAGTAATTCTATATCAATCAAAATAAGACCATCGAACAGTGTCCAAGAGGATTTTACTCTTCTTCTGCCACAACAAGTTTGAACTCAATGATATAAAATAATGATTAAATTCCTTTATAAGAGTTCTCTCCCTTTGATAACTTCACTGCATAGTGTCGGAGAACAGGAACTTCACTGATGTTTGGCAAAAGGCAGAGTAGTATGATTAGTCTTGTGTTAGATGCTTTTCAAAACTCTTGAGACTCTAATGAGCTATCTAAAAAATTCATTTGCTTTTGCAAAGATAACATGTAACACAAATTTTTCATTTGGTCATTTAAATTTATTATATATATGAAAATTGTTTTAACAGTAATCGATAGTGTACCTTTGATTTAAGAAATGGTAAGCAAAATGGAAAGATTAAAAACATGTTTAACAGTTCCGTTTTATTTCTTTTTACATATATTTGAATTTGAATGATGCTTATATATCCATCATATGATATCTTATGAAAATATAATTTGCAATACTTAGGTAACTATTTATTTTAGACATTCTTTTAACATATGGCAATTGCTATTGTTTTATACAAAGACAAAATTACCATTTTAAGTCAAAGTTTCTGTGAGACCGAGATCCTTCAATCAAAATCATAAACACCCACTTTAAGAGATGAAAAGATTAAAAATAACTCCAAATCTCTGTAATAATAAAATATATGTTTAAAAATTATATGTAAGTTAATGTGTATTTCAAAAAGCAAGCCTCGCAACTTTTATGAACAAATTAAGTGAAAGAAGAGGCCTTTAAATCTCTGTCCTTGGCTCAGACCCTTTTATTTATTGATTTGTACCAAAATAGCACAAGAGGAAACTTACCGAGTGCGGAATCTAATCTAAAGATATGCCCAAAGCAGCCCGGCTCATATTAACAGTCCAGACAAGGTTAAACTAAGGCTTTGCCTGAGCTGTATTTGAATTTGAAACTCTCCTCAAATCTATTTTATGACCAGAAATCAAATTCAATATTTTGATTTGGAAAAGTGCCAACCAGATTACAGGAGCCAGGAGGAATAATAAGACAAACATTCTCCTCTTTTCCTGCACCAGGAAAATATAGATTGTGCCAAGTTTGTGTCAAAAAGATTGATAATTGAATTGGGGGGAATTGTGTCTTGGTAAGATGTAAAAACATATTTGCATCAAAATTATTTGGTATTCCATTTTGTTATATCCCCTCATTGCACCTGATGATGGGCTAAGCATATAGTTGGAAACATCACAATATACAATTGTTTTTTAAATAATCTTGCTTTTTTTACAACATTTTTGTTGAACAATTGGTAAGAAGAATCGAGATAATTCAGTGTATGAAATAATAATTCAATGTATGAAATAATAATTCAGTGTATGAAATAATAATTCAGTGTATGAAATAAGGCCAGTCCATCACCTGCTAACTCTTGGTTGAATTAATTGTCAACCTTTTGAGTCTCTTTTATAAATTTGCCATTTTAATTAACACAATGATTTAGTCTGCCTTCTTTTGCTTGCCTCCATGTTCATTTCAATGTTAAAACAGTTAATATTTAATTTTTATTTAATTATCATAATATTTGATGTCAATAATGTTTGAATTAACAAAAGATGATAAAAAACCACAGGATTTATCTCGGTGATGAGAAAAATTGTTTTGAAGAGCCCCAGGTCAATGTTTTGTTATCTGCAAGGTGATCACATACACCTGTATAGATATTACCAAGTTCTCAATGGTGATGTCTTATCTTCTGTCATCCCTCACAGGAGAGGGAGAAATCCATACCTTGTGTGATGTAGGTGCTGATAGCCTCATCAGAATGTGATTTCAACCTTCAGGTGCATACAGATAATTTCAGGTCGCTTCTCAGCTGTCCTCTGTCTTCCTGATAACTGTTAAGTGGTGAAACAATGCTCAAGTGGTGCTAAACAATAACTCACACTTCCTGATCATCTGATAAATCAATTTGGTCATGAATGTTTGATAAATCGATCAGTGTATCACTTTTCACTTTGATTAAATTAGTGCCGAAGAATTCCATATGGACACTGAAAAGGAAACACACATTAGGAAAAGGCATGATCTGTAATTGGCTACTGAAAGCAGAGGTAGAGGGGGCGCATTTTTACCTGGAAGAGAGAGAAACATCCAAGGATACGTGTGATACAGCAACCGATTTTTTTATCAATCTCTTGATGACAAACTTAATTAAAATAGAGAGCTGAATAATGATAGCAAGTACATGAAAACCAAAAATATCTCAGTTGTGAATATCTTATATTGTTGCGAGTAAATGAAATCTATTAGTTACATGTCAAAATACATCTTTACCCTGGGTATGTCAAGGTTTGAAAAAATATCTGAAATATCATCTTGACAAAATATATAATTTTCTAATATCCAATGCAGAGATGATTATAATAAAGTATTCACTATAATATTAGCCTTTGATTATCCTGCATATGTTCATCTAGAAAATAACCTTAGATTTTGAGCTTTGTGAATAAGTTGTGATTCCAGTAAAATGGCAATTCAGAATATTATATTGTAACTTAAATAGAGCTATCAGCTTTTTGTTTAATTTGTATAGTTAGGAGCATCTAGAAAAGCTCTCTACATAGAATAGCTCTTGGAAGTTCCTTCATAAGTTTTGGGTAAAATTTTCTCATTAACTCACTGAAAACAATTTCAAAGATGGAATTCCTTTGATTTTGTCCTTTTTGCACCTTTTACCCAAATATAAAGTACACTTCACAAGTTTCATTACAATTTCATGCTAATTACCTTTTTGCAGCTTTTAAGAAGCAGAAATAAACTTAAGATCCCAGGTTTAACTTTCTTTAAAGTTTATACTTTTTGCACCTTTAAAAAAGCAAACATAAGGTTCTGATCCCATGGTTGGCAGGTCATGTGTATAACATTTATTGGCAGATCCTATTGATTATTCCAGTCTTCGAACAAATTAATCTTCAAAGCTCTCCAGAGATCAGTTAAGCACTTCACCTTCCAGTGAACACAGAGAATTTAGTGGAATACAATGGAGCGTAGACCACTGGTGCCAGATCTCAACACTTGCTTTAACAGGTGCATATTTAATGGCACAATCCATATGTTTGTCCATGCAAGGATTGAGCTGCTACTTCCTGTTGCAGTTTGTTATGGAGTGTTTTTATCTTTAGCCAAAAACTGTATAGTTTGAACACATCCAGGGGCTCAGAAACATTGTTCTACAGGCAGTAAGGTTTGTGTGCAATGCTACACTGAATTTCAGCCCGGTACCACCCATCGTTCGATAGTTCAAACCGATGCTCGCAGGTTTGATGGCAATGCATAGTCACATGGTGTGGGCTTTCTCCCTGCAATAATACTAGCAGCCATGATATAAGTGAAATACTCTTGAAAGCGGCGTTAAACCCCAAATCACCTCAACAACTGTAATTGCTCTTAGTTAACAGGTTGTGATTTTCAAAATCAGCAATTTGAATGCTTAAAGTTGCACTCATAAAATATATGGCTAAGATATAATAAGTGATCATCTGTCTGCCAGTTTGATATGGAGGTTTATCATGCATTCAAGTTGAATATCAAATGAGAACCAAGTTCGATTTTGATATTTAGCTCGGACACATGACAAATCAAATATCAAACTTGTGGACACATGGTAACGTATCTTGACAAGGACCCTAACATTTTTTTCTGTAAATTTGGCTTGAAAGATCGGATGGCAGCTGATCATGACAGTGTTACTCATTTTTATTTATGTTTTACAAATGTAAGTTTCATACCACCATTAAGAAACTACAGTCTAGTAATATGCAGCGGTAAAAGATTGGCTGCATGACCATCGTGAAGGGAACGAGGCAGGCATCACTGCAGAGTGTACAAGTTGGTTTGAAAGTTTAATTTGTAACGACTGATTGATATGTGTATAGATCAGTTTTCTGTTTTTATTATTTGAACCTCCAGTTAGCTGATAAGCAACCTAGATGTGAGTGGGCAAAACTACAGGCAGTTGGCCAGTCTTGTGACTTGTCAAGGTTTTTTCTAAGCATCAACATTTTAGTTGAATAAATCCTTACTTGTCATTGCAATATGATTTATTAAAGATAGTTACTGGGGAAATGCACTGAGCTGTAAAGGTACAGCAAACCAGCGTAGCCTTTGTTTACCTAACAGTGAGACAAGAGGAGATAACTCTTGGCAGTACGTCATTTCTGGTTCCTAGGGAATCACCTGACCCAGTTTAACATAGAAAATTATACCAATGGCACGAAACCAGTTTTGGCCATTGAATGCTTTGCAAGTCGAGAAGCATTGTTCATAGTCATTGTAAGCTGACAAAGATATAATGATTTATGTTGTGATGATGTAGGTAACCCTAGGCTATGGAATGAAGGAATATGTAGAGCTGAATGGTTCAGATAGATTTGTAATCATGAGATATTAACTGTTACAGAACTGATAATGAGTTGTTGAGCATTTACTGTAAATGAATTTAGTCATAAGGAATTATTGAAAGTTTGATATTCAAGAATTTAAAGAGATATCATTTTGAATTGAAATAAAGAATACTCTGAATAATGTATTTTTCATAACGATTTATGCCCTAATTGATAAATTTGGATGAAATAAATTATCAAGCAAAATGGTTTTTTTAAAAAAAGGTAAAGATCATTATCATATTCAACCAGTGTTTGGAACTGATATGATACATATGGATATAAGAATGAACTATTTGTTTAATGTCTTTTACTATATAGAGAATAATATAAGTAGGCCTTATAAGATCAGATGACCTCATTGCAGGCTCAGTGTCTGATATGTGATGGTTTTGTTTATCTTTCCTCCCATTATAATCTTATTCTGTATAAGCAGGTCTCAATGTAAGTGTATATGTTCCGTGAACTCTTATTAATATGTGACTTTGATGTTGGGGAGCTTTTAGTTTTTAACATATGATAATTGATTCAAGAGCTAATGAGGTTCAGTTTTCATCAATTACAATGGTATGTCTTGGCGTGTTTTATATCATGTAGCTAATTAAAAAATAAATTTGAACTTGAAGATAAACCTTATTAAAGAAGGTATGTTACCTAGGTTTAGAGTATAAACCTCAGTTATACTATTGAAAATTAAACACACTTTAAGCTGAGTATGATTTCTCTTGAATTACCTCCGTCAGTATTGATTCATGTTAAGAAGTATCTTACGATGTGGATGCACAGGACTTGTCACAAAAGAGTGTTGTAACAATGGAGTTCACTTTCCATGAACCATAACCCATTACTTATTCATTGTCCTACTGGGGCAGAACAACAATGACTAATAAAAAATTCAAACTTTAAATTCTTGTCTGTTTGTATATGACCTGTGGTGTGTTGAAGTATCTATTCTGTATCTGTGAGAATCTAAGTATTTGATACTCCTTTGAAACAAGAAGTTTTCTGAAATTCCTTGAATCTCAAAACCCAGAGTTTTCATCATGGAGGAATCTGGAGAAGATGATAGCATGATAGATAAGGTCAGTGCACTGTCAGATACCCTCATGTGAGGCCATGGATTTAGATAAATCAACTGTGCTTTCATTGTATGATTCAGACTTTGTATTATTTATTCATCAATCTTTGTTGTACCCCTGCCTTCTAGATTAAGTGAGATTATAGTGCTTTCTTTCTATCTGTCTGTTCATCCATCCAACTGTCCATCTGTTGATCCTTCCATCCAAAGATTTTATCCATCGCATATGTACATGCTAGTTTCAACAAAATCGATTCACATGACAACCATGATCCGTAGATATGCCTTTTTAGGTTAAGACCTCTAAATTAATTTTATTTTTTTGTGGTTTCCATGGATACATGACTAAAACAGTGATTCTTTATTAATGTCATTTTGTCAATAGCATAACTCCAATACTAATTATGATAGCTACACATCACTTAAATGATCTGTGCCTTTAGAGGTTTAGAGCTATATGTATATTAACTCATCTCATTCACTCACGAAACATTGAATTTCAGTGATATTCATACCTCCGATAGATATTACTATAAAGCCATACCAAACTTGATGTACACATGTTAATTGCAAACCTTAGATGTGATAATCCTCTAAGAGGTGCCAGGGTCTAGATTTTAGAAGCTCTCTTAGTGGTAAGATAGTCGTAAGCCATTGTTAATGTCTAGTACTTACAACTATGATAGCACTAAGAGAGCTTCTAAAATACAGGCCTAGGTCTCCAGTAAGTGCCAGACCTCTAATAAGCACTTGGGGCTCAGAGCAGTTGAGAAAAAAAACACTGGGCCTCTACTACACAGCAGGGAAGGTCTTAACCATTAAAATGATGCTCCCTTAGTAATCATTTTACATATTAAGAAACAAGTGATGGCTCACTTCCATTTTAACATTAGTGTCACATTGCTTATGTCACATTCTCGTACAAGTATGTGCCAGGCCTATTTTTTTACATGTTTGCATTCTTACAGAAATTGTTGCTCTTTGAGGGTGTTATTTAGTCCAGGACTCCACCAAATATTGATCCCAGAGGTGCTTTTAGTGGATTACTTCTGGTTTACGTGGAGACATTAAAAGAAAATAAATATATATCACATTGATATATTGCCATGTATTTAATAGATTTTATTGGAGGGATTAATGATCAATAACTTGAAATATTGACAACCATGAAAACACCCCTGAAACTATATTAACCCCCGTCATTGAACATTAGCCATTATCATTACCCATGGATGTGTCTTTTGATGATTTGATTTCTTTCTGCCAAAACAGAAAGGAGATCTAAGGAACTCTGCTTGCTTAGAACTATATTTAATTGTTGCAAAACTGAAAAAAGGTTTCCTATCGTGTTTTATATGACCTTAAATAATTTTGTCGATTTGTATTTAAAGTTAAAAAATATTTAACCAGGACTGTACTAGTCTTATACCATAACAGATTGGACAGTGTATGTCTTAGATTTGTCCCCAGTATAAAGTTATATATCATATTGATGAAGTGAATTGGCAAGATTTTAACATTAATTTGTTAATAATATTGGTTATGGCCAATTCTCAATAGAATGAAATTATTTTGAATTTTAAAGAAGTGAGAGATTGACTTGATAGACAGGAAACCACAGGCTGATAAACAGGTGGTTTAGTGGATCGCTGATATCTTCTAACTGGTAATTATATACATATATTGCCATGATGAATACCGGTAACTAAAATGTATGAAAAATATTTGATCTGAAAAACCTAAAACGATTGCCATAAATGATGCATCCTCAGTTACCTAGGACTGAATGTTCCAATATTCTTCACTTTATAACCCCTTTTACTTTTTTTAGGGAAATAGGTGGATTTAAGGTCGACGTTGTGCCAAAAATGACCTAAATGCGCCCTTTTATTAGGAAAATCTCTACTCAGATGACCCCCCTTTGAGTTCAGTAAGCCAAAGAAACTGCAATGTCGATTCGAACTTCCAGCCTCTCAAAAAACGTGTCACAGTTAAGCCTAGGGTTAAGAAAATTTGCTTGCAATGCTAGCTTTTGGCTCAGAATTTTGTCTTAACAGCCTGTCAGGCAGTAGAGAAATGTTCTACACGCAGTCAGGTCTGGGTGATATGTTACACTGAGATCAGCGCAGTACCACCCATGGTTCGCTAGTTCCAGCCGATGCTCGCAGGTTTACCGCATTGCATAGCCACAACGGTGTTGCGGGCTTTCTCCCTAAAATGATACTAGCAGCCGCGATATAAGTGAAATAATCTTGAAAGCGGCTTTAAACCCCAACTCACTCACTGTCAGGCAGGAAGGTTTCCTCTCACATTTCAAACTCAAACTTCTGAATATGCGTTTAAAGAGGCTGTTTAAATTCCATGTTTACCAAACACATAATTCCAAAACTTGTATCATGTCGTTTCATTGGCTTTATTTTTCGTAGTTATTGAAAGGCAGTTATTGAAAGCAAATTTTTCTGATGAAATTCCCAGGGGTGATATGTTAAGAGTCTGAACATTCATCCCTGGGTTACCGAGGATGTAAATGTTATGGCATAATATATGGAAACAGAAGGTTAATTTAAGGATCTCAAGTAAAAGTTGCGGTGAAACTTGCGAGCATCGGCTGGAGCTAGCAAACCATGGTTGGTACTGCTCTGAAATTCAGAATAGCATTGCACCCAAACCTTACTGCATGTAAAACAGTTCTCTACTGCAGACAAAGTTACCGAGCCCCTGGCGGGATTCGAACCATGCCATTTACACATGAACTGCCAAGTAATCTATTTTGTCAAATGCAGCAGCACTATGCACTATGTAGTTTCTATTCATTAATATGTTATACACACATTTTCTTTTATAATATCATTGGAGATTGTATTCGGTTTATACTATTATGGCTATTTGCTTCCATAAACATTTCTGACATACAAAATTGGACTGGGTTAGCATAATCTAATATGTGAAAGTGAAGGAAATTAATCTGATTATTTACAAATACTAATTAGCATTTGTATGTTTGTTTTCTAAAAAAGGAAGTGTTATTCTAAAATATATGCCCTTTTAAAGCTAACGAAAGACAAGGTTCATTATATTTGTAAATTTTAAAGAGAGTGTTAAAGAGAGGATGTTGATTGTATTGTCACAACGAGTTGTGAATCACCATGGCAACATAAATGCCATTTTGAGAAAACAGTATTAGGAAGAGCACATAAATCTTTTTTAAAGAGGTGAAACTAGATTTAGAATATTGAATATGCGAATATTTTTGGTTTCATAGCAACAAGATATAACCGATAAATAAGTAATGTTTTTGTTTTCAATATTTGTATACAGAAAAGAGAATGGAAATGTCCACGTTTGCCATTGCATTTAATGTAACCATTTATAAGGTTTGAAAAAGGCAGTTAACTTGCCTGTTTGATAACTATTTCTGGTATAGGCTGCTTAAATTTGACCAAGTACCTTTTCAATAATAATAAAATAATCATATTGTTTTTATTACTCCTTAGGATAGATTACTAAGTTGATAAGAACCAAGTTCCCTTAATAGCCATGTAACATTGGAATTACACAAGACTGGAATTATGCCGGGTTCAGACTGAATATTCAACATGCAAGGCAGAGAAATCTACAGCGCTATCTAAAGATAAGGCTCATCTTGCCTGAGCTTTTAAATGCTACGATGTAGTTTTATCTGAGGAAAGAATATCAATATGATAAGGGTCAACTTTCCTAAATCATTGACGATCAATTATGTAGCTTGGTGACAAGGCAGGGATTAAATCTGACAGTCTCGATTAACTTGTCATGTAGTGTTTTGTCATCGGACTGAGCATGTTGCAGGAAGGCAGGCGTGGAATGACATAACAGGTTACTCACATGTTTGTTTGAAAGATGGAGTTGTTCTTTGCAATAGAAGTAAGCCAAGTCAGATGGTACATGCACATTTGTCAGCTCTTATTGTAAGTTCATCTCATTAAATATACAAAAGTGAAATTAAAAGGCAAGCTTTGTTGAAAAGTTTATTTAAGAAATGTCCCTGTTATAATTTTGATAAGAAGATTAAATATCACAGAAAAGTTTTCATTGACATTTACTCATTCATTTCTAGTATCCATATATATTTGCAGTTTCAAAATATTACAAGATCTTTTTCTTGAAATTAGACAAGAATACAGCATGTTGAACTCCCTTCATCACATTGACCTTGTGCTTTTGTGTCAAATGTTAAACTGAATTTTAATAGTTATAATTGTTTAATTAAGTTAGGTTTTGCAAAAGAAAAAGTTATCATTGCAATGATTATTTTTAAATGTCATTGTGATGTTGTGAGATAATTGAAGCAAATATAATTTTCATATTTTTCGAAACTGTCAATTAACTGTTCAATTGATGAAAAGATGCGTTCCTGTAATTGATTAAATGATTTGACTTGACAGCAATTCTCTTTTGAGCAGATTTCTACTAATTATTAGTCATGAATTTGATCAGGTGGCATTGCTAATATTGTGAAAATCAAAAACTTGAATTTCCACTATCATCTTTACATGCAAAATTGTTACTTTAACTCTAGAATTAAAAAGCAACTTTATGGTTGACATTCCATTGCAAACTGGATATAAATGTTCTTGGCATTATTTCCATGTGGTTTCCTATGAATCATGGTTTGATGTGTTTACTCTACATGACATTTTCTACAACATAATGTGGATGGTATTAGGAGCACATGACAATCTATTTGGATGATTGTTGCATGCTAATATGTAATTTATCATATTACCCAACGCAATTCTTTGACAATACTAAATCAGTGGAATTCTGCTTAAGCAATCATCTGCCTACAAGTGCAAGGATATGCATTTTCATGTATATACATCATTAAGGTTTGAAATTTTCATCATCATCACCATCATCATCGTCATCATCATCATCATCATCATCATCATCATCATCATCATCATCATCATCAAACCAATTGCCTCTCACAATGTATTACATTGATCTGCTCGTTTCAGACTTTGAAGGCTTTAGTATGAATTATATTATTATGAATAAGGTTCAGGTAATCAATTGAAATAATCAGACATAATGAATACAAGTTTTAAACCAATTTTAGAATAAAACACTTTTGGCTCATCAAGAACATCTCATTACAAAAAATCCCTTTTTCAAAATCAGCTCATGTAAAAACAGCCCGCTGTAAAGGTGATTGTAAATCTAATTGTAGAAGACATTTGAAGTGGGAATCCCTTTTGAGTTTTCCTTACTAAGCTGATAGAAGCTGCACAGATTGTCTTCAATGCTGTTTTATTGATTTTTCAGGAATGCTTGAAACACCAGTTGCATAAAAATGAAGTGCGCATCTCCTTGTACTTTACTGTACCACTTTTCGGGATTTCAGATAGAAATAATTAAGAACAGAATTGGAGTGCTTGGCATATTATGTTTTGTTTAATTAGATACACACTCATATTTTTGCCTGAAGTTAATTTGAGCACTTTATATATCCAGATGCCTATGTCCAGTCATGCCCATTTCTGATTATTCTCTTCATTTACATGGTATTCATGTTAATTGGCCATTCAGAATGCTTTGTTTTTTTAAGTATTAAACAGTAAAAATGTAGCTTTGTCACTTAGAAATGCCTCTCTTTAAAGTTCTACAGAGTATTTTTCAAAATTTTGTATGTTGATTAATTGATAAGTAATATTGAATCCATGTCCTGCGAAGGTTCAAATAAATGCCAAAATATGATACTTAATTATTTTCATTTTTGATAGAGAAAGGTCCATATAAATATACTAGGTTGAATTTCTGTACTACTGTAGTTCTTTGATATGATTAACACTAACATGTAATATTTGTCGTTTTGTCTACTGTGAATAACTTTCCGAAATTAAATTTTAAGACATCGGTGTACACAACTGTGCAAGTGCTGTGGTAAGAATCTTTACTTCTGATCAAGAGGTCTTTGGTTGAATATAACAGGAGAAACCCATTCTTCATTGGGTAAGAGTGAAATTTTACACTGTCTTCTGTTGAGTGCTAACTTTAACTTGCCATTTGCTAATGACATCAACAGGCATTAGTACAATATGAATCTTTTTTTTTTTTCGATATTAAACACTGCTGTCAATACTGACAACTCTGAAACACCTGTTGCAATCCTCACCTTTATGCTCTGAGATGAATGTTATCCTTTATACTTTACCCTCATACCTGTTACTTTATAAACCAGTCATGTAATTTTTCTCCAGAACCTGCAGTTGAATATTATGTAAAATTTTAGTTGTATAGAATCGATCTTTAACTTTTTCCTGAATATAGCATTCATCATAACTAATAGTCAATAGGGAGGGGAGAGAGAGATGGCCTTTTGCTCAGACACTGGTAATTGAATAATATTTTTCTTCGAATCACTAACCAAAGACAATTTTTTATAATACAACAAAGTGATAATTTTCAAAGCAGAAAGTTGGAATTTGCCAAGGAACCACGAGACATTAACACAATAAAACATTCTGAGACTTGCTATCTGATGCGTACTAGAGGGATATCTAGCGCATGTTAAAAACTAGAAGACTAACTCAATGATCAACATGGTTTTCTTTCAAAAAGCACTAAAGCAATTGGTACGGTTTGTGTAATCTCAAGGACCTGGGCCTAGATTTTCAAAGCTCTCTTCATGCAAAGATAGTTGTGGGCCATTGTTAATATATTGTACTCTTAGCTGTGTTAGTGCAGAGAGAGATTACAAAATATAGGCTTTGGAGATTAGGTAGTCTTATAAGAGAAGCTTGAGGTGTAAATAAACTTCAAAACAAGCAACTGTCCGTAATAGGTAGGTCTTCTGTGGTTTATGAATATTTTCTACAAGATCCGGTTCTTGGACAATCCAGTTCCTAATCTGACTTATGTAGATTCCTATGCAGTGAAATTTGTCTGTTTTTACTGTTTCCTATGCTATAGTTAAGCTGAAGCCACAATAAACAGTTTTTAATTCATTCATCAAGTAAAAGTAAGTGTGTATGTTTGAGATATTATGATATATTTATTCAGAAATGCATTTAAGTTAACGCTCTGATTGGTCAAATGAACTAAGGTTTCAATCTCATTGGATTTCTACATAAACCTTCCGATTCATTCTGAAAGGTGATTATATTGAAAACATGTTATAATTAATCAATTCAATACATCATCTTTCAGAACTCATGTTAACTTAAAACATTAAAGATCCTCACCAATAAGCTTAAAGACCAATGAAGATGTCTCAAAAGATTAATATGAGATGTTTAATGTGGCACTCGTCATGACATTAAGTTCATTCCTCATTACAAGTCGTCTAATGTTACTGTTTGTAGCCGACTGAGAGAGCTAAACCACCACAACTACTTGGCTGTCTCCATGTTGCTTGATGCTTAATATTATTCTTTGAACAGAGAAATAAATTATTTGTTCCTTTGGAACTAATTGTTAAAAAATTTGGTAATAATAATGATAAGGCTATTCATAAAGCACTGGATTCCACGTTAACAGGAGGGACAAGCACAAAGTGCTGACAGAAATGAGACACTGTGCAGAAATCTTGAGTTTAAAATGCAACCATATATATAGGAAATAAAAATGTAGCAATACATGTATTTGGTTATTTTGATTAGTTTTTTTTTTCATATGCGGTAAAATGAGACAAATTGTTTACTTTTGTATAAATTATCAAAAATAGCACTTCGAATAACAGAGTATATAGATAGCATCAATAGAATGTATAAGAATATTGTATTAATGAGAATAATTTACCTCTAATACTCATTGATTGAAAAACCTGTGTTATAAAGGAGGCATCCGTAAGCTTGAAGACTGAAGGTGTCTCAAGAGTTCCGCAGGACCCAGAGATGAGATGTTTGATGTGGCCATAGTCATGACATTAAGTACATCCCTCATTATAAGCTGTCTGACCTAACTCTTTGTAGCCATCTGAGTGCCAATACCACAACAATCACTTGTCCCTTGGAAGTGTCATTTCATTCTGCAAGGTTTGAACCAGAGGAATGATGCCATTGTTGTATTGGTTCTTGTTAGTTGCTGCTTATTGTTCTTAGAAATGAGTGAATGTGGTAAAAATCATGCATCAAAACATCTTCTTCTCTTTATGCTTAGTAATGGATTAATGTGGTAAAATTCATGCATTAAAACAGTATTATCTTTTACCACACTGTCTGCAATAATTCATATTCTTGTACTTTTTTGGGTTGCGTACCTCACTTCAGTGGCGGATCCAGGATTTTTGAAAGGGGGGGGGGGGGGTCAGATTCAGAAATGGTCAATGAGGGGGGGGGGGGGGGGGGGGAGTAATGTTACGTTATATATGACCATAAATATAAACCATTCATATTTTCAAATTATTTTTTATTGACTTGAATCCGCCACTGCCTCACTTTTTTTTATACTCTATACTATAAGCATTGGTAAGTAAACCTGCGCCAGGATCCCTCCATATAGAAAGAAACAAAGATGGAACATAAAAAGGTAAACTATGACTGAATCTCTCCCCTCAACATAGAAACAAAAGAAAGAAGATTAAGCTAGCTAGACCAGAATCTTCAACAAATTGATGGGCAGGAGTAACCAGGCCTGGCTAGGTTAGAATTGTAAAGTGTCCCCTCTGTATGACTGGAAGAAAGAAGACACTCCCCTCAAGAGTAAATAATTCAACAGTGTGGATGGATGTGCTGCCAGTGTGGATAGCACATAGGTGTAGAAGAATATAAGAGTTGGGGAAATTTGGCATAGATTACTTTTTGAAAAGATTGGCATGTTCAAAAGTTCTCATGGGAAAATCAGTCCTAAACATAGAGGAAAGAGGTTACCTTTAACACTGGTAGCAGAATCAGCAGTAGAGAAATGTAATCATATAAAAACAACTATCAACATTAACAGTAGTAGTAAAGTAGGATGAGAAGGAGGTGAAAAAATATTACTTGTAGTAGTTGATGACAAATAGAGTAAAATCTCTTGTTCTTATATGCCTGTTATGTTTCTGGTGGAATTATGGTGTAATGGACTACATGTGTCAGTCATAGAGTCAACTTATTCATAGAAAAAGTCAAACATTACATGCAGTGACCAAAATTTCTGATAATATCAGGCCAATATATATATATCATGCACGAAAAATTTTCAATTATTGATAATCTAAATTGATATCTATAATTGAAATAGTATCATTTACAATGAAGAAAATAGATTTGTTTAGAATTTTGAAATCAAAGAGGAAAATCTTACCTTTGCTGTCATTTCAAGAAACAGATTCCACTGTTGATGATAATATGACTACAAAGGGTTAAAATAAAGAATAAAGCCTTCTGTAATATTGCGACGAAGTGATACCATTATTACAAACGAGAGAATAAGACTTTTCACAAGTCTAGCACAACAAGTGGTGTTAGTAGCCGCTTCACAATGTCACTAAGTAGAGAGAGACAGAGATCCAACACCGCCAACATAGATTTTCAAAAAGGTAACGCTCTAGCCGAATGCAGTGGCAGGGGCTGCAGAATGTGCAACCAGTGTGCATGCAACTACCCCCTACACTATAGGCCTTCACCAAAGAACTCTGCCAAGACGACGATTTCTGTGGGAAAATTCTCTCAGCATCGAAAGGACGACTTGTGATTGTGAATTTGTTCAGCGTATGACTTTAGTGCTAATTGTGGGAGAGCGTGTTGCAGAGATGGCGCCAAGCTGTGGTGAAACCAGTTGATATCTGTGCATAATCTCATCCCATGTTCCCCTCGATGGATAATCTCCTTAAAGCTTATTTCCGAGACAGTGCTGGCGGATATTGCTTTACGTATTTCATTGATTGGTGATGTAAGTAGTTCTCCCATGACCCAGGTACATAGAGGTCATCATCTGTTGATATCACATGTAAGTAACTCTCCCCATGGTAAATTCAGGAAATTTGATCATCAAGTAAGAAAAAGGTGAATTTTAACATATTGATTATTATGCTATTTATAGTATGTCAACAATAAAAGTATGTTCTCTGTCTCATGTTGCGTTTAACCAGAAAATCTGACATTTCTCGCTAATCTCTAATAGATATTTATTCAGACTGCTAAATCTCAATTACATTGTGAATGTCAAATCTGTATCAAAATAGACCCAAAAAATTATTTGTAGAATAATGTTACTGTTATCCCAAATGATTAAGTTAATGAATGAATACAAACATGTTTGGTATAAATTATTAACCCCTTATATTACTAGGTACTTCTCTTCCAGTTGTTGTTACGTTACTTTGAAAATCACTAAATTATTTTCTTATAACAACTTTCATAAACAAATATCTTTTAAGGTATGTACTTTGCTATGCTTATTATTATATACCTGTAATCAAATGTAATGTTCAAAGATTATGTTCAATAGACATACAAGGTCCTAACAATTCTTCGTTGGACATAAACATGAACAAAACACCAGATTAAGAGTGTATGAAAAATTAAAGATGGATTTGTTTCACAGTATTACTCTAACTATACTTCTTTGATATATATATCACCACAATTGGTCAGTAAAGAAAAAAAAGGGTTTGAAATCCAATTTTCCCAACATCAAAACAGACTGTGAAAGACTTTTGAAAATCAAGATTTATATATATAGTGAATATTATTATAGTTATTATCTGTATTAGGTGAATGAAGATTCCAAACAATAATAGATAACTAGTTACAGCTATAAATGTGAAGTAGGTAAAATTTAAATGTTCAAATGAGTATACTAAAATGATAACTATAAGATTCAATACAAATTTAGAAAATTATTATACACTTATAGGTAATTTGCAACAGGAATGTGTAACAATAGCTGATATGATTCTTATGTTACGTAAATGAAAAAAATAAATTTTCAGCAGCAAAATTTCAATTCAATTAAAGTGTAAGAAATTAATAACACTGAGAGAACAAAAAAAAGTGTCATGAAATAAATCTACTCAATCATTTGACAGATGATTAATGCATCCTTGCTATAAAACAAATTCAAATTTTAATTGAGTCCGCACAGAATGAAGGATAAGCTAAATTTTGATAAAAGTTTTAATAGCTTATTAAAATCAAAAGCGTTGTTAACATAATAAGTCCTATATTGTCACATTCTGAAAATTCAATTACAATTCATCATTCTTTTTTCAGATGAAAGACTATTTTGAAATTTGATCGCTTATAAAACATTTTACCAAAGTATAATGATACCCACGCAATGTCACAGCCCCTATAGTAGATGAGATGAATCACTGCCCTAATGATAATGCACATTTAATATTATATTCAGTATTGCACAATCAAAAGTCTTATGTCTGCATTTATATTATGTGATGAAATTGAAAAGGCTCACAGTTTATTTATGTATATAAGTAGTTTAAGATTTAACCAAAAAGAAAATGTCTGAATAATTTTTTTAATAGAGTGAACAAAATTTTAAAAAAATATTCAGAATAATTCTATAGTTAAACACTCATAAGCAATGTTTTCAAGGTGATAATTCAACCTTTCACACTCCAAGGAGACGATAGTTCGAGAAATATTTTCTGTCAGCATAAATACAAAAACCCAACTAGACTGCTGAAATAATTATTCATATTTCAATTGATCTTTGAATAATTTTTCTTTCTGGTGTCAAATATATTCATTATATCTGGTCAAGACTCAAATGGTTTTATCATTAGAAGTTCTTGGCTAATCAGATGCATAATAATCTCATCCAGACAAGCAATCAATTTGGGATTGTTGATAATGAATTAATTGTAAATCTCCGGAGTTTGATGCAAATTTAATTTGTTTCTTGAAGATGTTTTGCCAGACGCTATCATTTGCAATAGCATTAAATGCAAATATTGACAGAACCAGTTGAAATCGAAGTCAGACTCTCATAGACAAGGAACAGATGCATGAAACGACTCTCAAACACTTCTGCATGAATCTATGTTCTACAAAAAGAAAGGATTTTTCTAAAGGGGGAAATATTAATCAATGATTTAATCACTTTAATCATGACTTTTACGCTGAAGAAATCTTCTGAAAAGTTGTTAAAAATTTTCATTTAAAATTTCATAAAATTTAAAAAGTTAAAATTTTCGATTGTATTTTTTTTTTTTTTGATGAAATTATTAAGATATATTGCTTTTACCTGAAAAGCTTTATTTTAAAAGTTTTTTTAAATTTTCTAATATATTTTTAAAACAATTTAGATGATCTTTAATCTCATTTTTTATGAATGATCTTTACCCTTTTTTACTTTGAAATGAAATTGAGAAATACTTTTTAAATTTTTTTTTATCAAATTCCAAACATATCTCATAATCATCAAGTTACATGACATCATTCAAACACTTAATTGTTTACCTATTGTTTTAAATACATTAACTTTTTCTTCACACATAAAATAGAAATTTCCAATTTTCTATCCATTCAAAAAAAAAACTTTTCATCTCTATGAACAAAATTAAAATAACCAACTGGGTTCAACTCAAATTTTAAATGAATTTCAAAATTCTTCAACTTCAGATCAGAAATTAATGAAACTAAAAATATCCCTGACATTGATGTATCTAAAGTTAATTTTTATTCTATTTGTCAAACCAAGGGTATAGAGATGTGTCAATATTGACAATTATTGTACAGTTTATTAGGTGATCACCTCATGAAATTCAAATATGCATTCATCCGAATGTTAATATAAATTTGAAAACAATAAACGCAAAACAATTTTTGTAGCGATCAGTATATTTCCATATTCTAAGCTTCATATGAATATTTACATCTAATTCATCTGAAGCAAGCTTATCTCTTGATAAAGATTAAATTTAAGATTTTTCAAAATATTTGAATTTTCAATGTGATTTTTTTAAATTAAATATTTTTCTCCTATCCATGTAAGTAAACAGAAAACTTTCAATATTTTTATAACATATTTTTTGTAAACAGTAAACAAGATAATAATTTGCTTTATAATATAGAGATTGTAGTATCATTTGTAAAAATAATTTGTCTGTAGTTCAAGGTTGACACTAACTCATAGGGCCATTTCCACCCTCTTTGGCAAAAATATAATTCACTCTGCAATCTTCCTCTATAGTCAGTTGCTGTTTAGTTTGCCCATGTGCCTTATGGTTTATCACAGAACCAAAGATAGGACATGCCAACTTGACTGCTTGGTCCCAGAGGTTCAATGTTCCACTGCAAATTTTCTTTCAGTGGTCCAATGATATCAGTATGATGCCTTCTGACCAGTCACAATCTGATGGTTTCTTGCATGTCAAGGTGTAGCACATGTTTTGCCTTCTCTTAAGGCCATCCTTTGAATATTGGCCAGCTTGGACCTTTTTTTCATAGTATGAAATAAGGCATTGGAAGTATCCTCAACTGGTTTTTCACATTGTGATGTGACACATGTTTGGCCTTCTGTCAAAGCTCTCAAGAGATGGAATAATGTTGAGCCTTTTTCTGGTAGTTTGATAGAAGGCCATCATAGAATCCTTCAATTGTTTCTTATATGTTCTCAAGGTGAAACACATGTTATCCCATCTAAAATGGATTTCCATGAAGGGAACAATGTTGGCCAGCTTTAGAGCTTTTTTCCTGTAGTAAGAAATAAGGTCACCAAAGTGTCCTTCACTGGTTTCTCACATTGTGATAACTTGTGACACATGTTTACACTTCTGTCAAGGCAATCACAGATGGAACCTTATGTTGGCCAGCTTTTGAGCTTATATTCCTTAGTATATGATAAATCCATCATTAGAGTATCCATCATTGTTTTCCCACATTGTGATCACCTTCTCATAAATTTTGCCTTCTACCAAGGCCTAGCTTCTACGGATCAGTGCTGGCCATTGTTGGATCATCTGTGCTATAACATGGAAATATATGAAGGTTTTCAGAGTATCAAATTGGTTCCTGACCTTCGGCAAAAGGTGTGAAATAACTTGACATTTGTCTTCTTGTAAGACTTTTAATTGGAACAATGACTGCCATATTTTGGTGCCTTTTTGCCCATTGTATGAAAATAGTGCTATCCTTGAGTGTTTCTTGAAGCTTCATGACATCATCAGTCGTGTTTTTGCATGTTTGGTCTTTGCATCACACTATCAAACCATGGTTGAATGCAGCACATCCGTCAGATTCCTGAAGGTCTTGTGATTGAACATGATTGACAGGTTAACCTACCTTGCTGCAAGAATCATAGGTAGATATGACAATATGTGTCAAACATGAAGGAAAGATGAAAAGACCATGATAAAATGCCAGCTTTTTTATGCCAGAATCTTACCAAAGGTGGTTAAATGCTAGGGAAGAAACATGGTTTCTGGCTTTTCAGGTTCAACCGAACCATGATTGGCGTAGTGACTGCCTCTTGATCCTTCTTATATACTCTGTCCCAAGCATTTACTAACTCTACTTTTAGGGACGGCTCTATTTAACCTATTAATATGATATAACGTTTCAGAGGCCAATAGGGTCTGAGGGTCAAAGGGTCTGATTGACAATATATTTCCTCATGTCTAAATAAGACTTTTTTGGAGTTTGATTGTCTTAAATGATGTACAATACAAAATGAATAATCACGGAAGCTTATAAAACTAAATCCATACAGATAGTTGATTTTCTCAGGCAATATATTACAATAGACAATGGACAATTGAGATCATGTTGAGAGTTACCTAAAGTTTTGAAAATATTGACAAATATATATTTAGGAAAATATGGAGCATATGTAATCAGCCCTAGAGAGCCCTACAGGTATATTAGCACTGTCTTAATGGTTTGAAGTATGATTTCCATGATCACTAGGAACAGTGTAAACCAAGCATAGAAAGTATTTTCTCATGACCGAAACAATGGAAGTATACTGAAAATATTTTTTTTTAACATAGACAGTTTGTGAAAATAACCCTTAAGGGTATGAAAATGAGAATGAATGAAGAAAATGCCATGTGCATGTCCCTTCACTCTTTTAACTAAACATAGGACAGAAACGTAAATGAGGATGAAACAAATATTTATAGAAGCAAAGCTATGGTTACTGACGACCCTTGGTAGATGATATGCATCTTCATGAAATATCAATATCAGTTCCTCTAAAACTTCCCACATTAAACCCAAACTCACTCACCCTCTCACTCTAAGAATTCCAATTTTCCTATAATAGAGTTCACTGTCGCTTATAAAAGAATAAACAAAGCTATCAATATTGTAGATTCTTCTGGACAATGCATACAAATGAGATGTCATGATAAATTCTGGTTGATAGTTACCTAATGCATGGAGGATGGGAGGCAGGGTGCAATCAATAATTGATCAAATCATAATGGGATTTCTCAGCCTTTTGATCAAGGGGAAATGTCAAGTTATTACACACTCTGCACTGCGATCTATAAGAAGGGATCACCTTTTTCCTTGATGATGAATTATGACATAATTACCATGATCCCTGTTACTTTATCCCTTGTTAATGAGATGCTCCCAAATGATTATCAATCAGAAGTTTATAAAATCTTATCAACGTTATACTATATCTCTTTAAGCCTTAGCTTTAAAGCCAGTCTGTCGCAGCTTTTTGAGATTATTGTTGAAGAAATGATGAAATTGGTATTTCTAGCGTTACTTCGTATTCAGATATTATGCTTACTTGGCAGTTCTGTAAGTTTTATGACTTTGGAAGCATTTATGGTTTTTCACCAGCAGTATCTGACAATAGAACTGAGAACTTAAAGCTTTTGTAATCTATTAAATCAAAGAAACTGATGATAATAAATATTTGATTGTCATTTCAAAAAGTTAAAAGCATGGAATTTGGGAATTTATAAAATCATTTTGAAACAAATCAGCAGGTAATGAAATTTTAATTTTTTCTATTTCAAACCACCTATATAAAGAATTTCCTTAAACTGAAACATATTGAAATGACTTTCTAATGGAATAGTGGGTAAGTTTTATAAAACACATTCATGTTGTTAGTAATAGATAATAGATCATGCGCTTATCCATATACAGTATCTTGGTATTTTTGGTATTAAGGATAATTTTGTATAATTTGGATTTATGAAATTATAAGCACGATTTTTTAATCAAATTTTAAGACCAGTAGTGGAAATACTTCTTTGACAAGTTATTTTCAAATGTATTATATATAGGTATTCAAATAAAAAACAAAACAAGGAAAGCTCAAATTATTTAAAAGTCTTACAATGTCATAATTTTAGACCTCAAAACATCTAAAAAAACACCCTTTTCACTCAAATGATGTTGAAAAATAAGATATTTTCAAAAGGATGCAATATAAGAAATCTTTACATCCACAAAAACCCTTCTAGTATCTTTAGAATTTGTATACAATCAAATCATTTTTAATATTCAGTGCTGCGAGCAAGTTTGTATCTTTCATTGATTGGGGTGAGATTATGCACACATAAGAAGATATGCATCTGTCTAAGAACAGGAAGTGGTCCACAAGATCATGATACTGTAACACTTAATGCCTCTTTTTCTTCAATCTCGGTCATCAGGACTTACTACAAACCTTGCCCTGAATCCGCAGTACTTTTGTTAATTCAGTGAATGCGCTTTCAGGATGCATATATAGACTACAGTGGCTTATTTTTGGAGCCATCAGATTAAATCTGAGGAGGTATGAGATCCGAGAAACAGGAGAAAGGATCCTGGAATCTCTTATATCTTGGCCGCTTGTTCTCAAACAATCTAATATAAGAGCTAGCAGAGTCCAGGAGGAGTTTACTTATCAGACAAACGGATTTGATTTAAAGTGAAAATCATATGTGGTTTGTCCATCCCAATTTCATCTGATTCTTAAACTTCTGGAACTGAAATGAAGTTGTTCATACCGGTTGGTCCTAATGAGAGTGTGGACACCTACATGTAGATAGAAAGAAGAAATGACTGCCTATAGGAAGGTATCCACAGAACGATGGAAGGAACCAGAGGATCCTGCCGGTAGACTGGATATTGAGGTAACTATGGCAACATTGTATTGCCCATTACTCTTCACTTGCTAAATAAATTTTGCCCAAAAAATATTTTTGAGTGGGTAAGTAACAGGAAACACAAAAAAATCAAGGTTGAATTCTAGCTGATAACTTGCTTACCATTAATGTTTATGTTTCAGCAGGTAAAGGGTTAATAGCCTGAATTACTACCAATAAGGCAGAGCATAATTTGTGCCCACCATCACTTGCCAAGGTTGCTCTGATTTGAGCTTTTTAAGTAGTAACAATAACTATTATGACATCAGTGAGGTTTGAAATTACAAGACATGGACAGCGTTTTTTTCTTATCATTTTCATGATTAAAAAAAAAGATTGAAAGAAAATTTTCGTGTTGCAGTTTTGAATATGTTTCTCCATCTTCCACTGTAAATGGAGCTCACCACACATTTTCTGTGAATCTCATAGGAACCCATTTTCTCTTGTCATAGTCTCTAATTTGAGGTAATACAAGTATATCATCTTAGAATGCTTGTCAAAGGACACATCATTAATCAAGTATTCCTAGAAGAGAATTGTGTAAGCAAACAACACAATCCATATCTCTGATTAAACTTAGTTATCTAATTAGATACAAAATCATTCAGGAATCCCTCAACTTTTTTCTGGTATTGTGAGTAGGTCATGGTGGAAAACTTTTTCTGATTATTCCTAATTCAGTTCAACAGTGATATTGGTCTTTTTTTTTGTAAGACACTAACGGTACCATTTTGTTTTTCTTATTATTTTTCATCATTCTAAGTTTTACTAGTAATAATAGGATTTTAGGGATGAAATTTAAAAATGACCACGCGATAATATAAAAGGCTGATTATTTGAGCACATGAAAAAAACTTTTTTTCCCTGCCAAAATATTACATTTTAGCTTGCATCTTGGTGCAATTGGAAGGGTCAATTCTGTCAAGTCATTCCCATATCTTTGAAGTTCATAGTTCACATGTAAATTAAGAATCTTATCTAAGCTTTTCATACAGAAAATAAGATTTTATCACACAGAATAAAATATGTTATCGTTCAGGTACCAAAAAATATTAATTTTTAAAGTTGAAGATAATGTCATTCTTTTCAATAGATTTCTACCTTGCTGTTTTTAGAACAAAATATGTTCTTTGAAATACAAAAAGCTTCAAATGAGAACATCTCAATTATTTATTTTGTGTCTAGTCTATTGATAGATGACGCTTTGTTAAAAGAAATATACTGTTTTACGAGTTTACATTAATTTTATCCCGATTCTCTTTATAGCATTTTAAAATGATATTGTGTTTGAATGATTAGAAAGATGGAAATGGAATAATGATGGAAAGAATTTATGATTTCATTTCCTAATTTTACATTATTTTACCTCTGGTTGCTGAAAGGTTTAGGTACTTGTTTGTTATTATATATATAATATCAAATGTATATTTGGACTATGATATAATTTAAGCCATAGATCAAAGCTTTGTTAAAAGCTATTAGATAATACAATTGGGAGTGAATCATAATTGCTCTTTCTGTACTTGCCAATATCAATTTAAAAAAACAACCTAAAAAATAAATATGATTTGTTTCCCCCTATTGTAAATAAATGTATCCAAGACATTAGGGAATTGCTACAAATTTGCATAAAGCTAAATTTTGCAAAAAGTATTTTTTAGTGCATTGCAATCAAATTGATATATGCAAATTTGATACTCACATGTGTAAATTTAAAAGTTTAAAATGTCATGCATCTAAAGTGTCATGCATAAACATCCCTACACTTCATAAAATTTACCTTATAATGATAATTTCAGAATCAGTCAGCAATAGAATAAAATATAAGCATTTAAATAAATGGGATGAAAATGCTAAATGTTATAAGTGTATTATAATCCCAATTCCATTTCTCATGACAATAGAGGGAAAGAATACCCATGTCATCGGGGATGGGCTCTGAGCGATGTATTTAGAGCTAGCACTCTGTGTATTTGGCTGTTGATCAAGTCTCTGAGATAGTGTTTTGTTCATATGTCATTACCACTTGTGCAAGCTGCATCTATGGTCGCCAACGTCAAGGTAGTTAACCTTCTTCCTCCCTTCATTGTAACCTTTCAACAATTTATTCTTTATTTCAATACTACTCATTGTTTAATCCATTGATACCATTAAGATACAATATGCATGCATTCATGTATTTAAATTTCATTTATAACTAGTCTTTTCTCATATTAATTCATCTTTTATGATTGAATAATTTAAACCAATGTGTTATAAACTTCATTGGAATATCTATACTCATCATCATTGGATATTTGTTATGCAAATACCATTGAGATGTAATATGGAGATAGAATCATGATGTGATATTATTGTGCATCCCTTCAAATTTATCATTTAAAAAGTATATCAAACTAATGAGATATTAAAAGGGAAATGAAATCAATTGTTTAAAAACATTTATTTCAATATTTGATTTTGGAATTAGATTTGCAATTTGGATTAGATTTTTTTTACACCATTCATATTTATTTATCACTATGGTTTTAAGGATATCTGGTATAGAAGATTTGACCATCTTGCTAAAACCTAGCAATGTGTACATCAATAGCTAGGTTAAAGGTTTATATTGATGTTTTTGCTTAGAAGCATTAAGATGTCACAACAAATGTGATCAGCACTCTCTTATCTAAGCTAACCAAGGTATACATTCCTGCCATAGTGTCAGACCTTTACCAAACTAACACAGATGTACTACCAACCTTTGTTACTACCTCACAGTTATAGAACATGTTTTTAACATCAACTAATTATTTCACTTGTGAGTTACTTTGCTTAATAAAGGCAGATCTATTAGTGAAAATTATAATTAGTAAGACATCGATCAAGAGGTGTTTATTTTTTATGACAAAAAACATTTGCATCCAACCCGGATTTCTTTTTTCTTAAATCACAATTATTTGATTAATGTATTGAATTGAATACACTTCAATGAAAGGTGGTACATTAGATTCTCTGTTGTTCGAGATAAAAAACTTCAAAATATAGTTTTCAATGAATTCTGGACTCTCGGTTTAATGAACTAGTTTGTTATGTAACTTTGTGAATATTTTTTAGTCTATTTCAATGCTGTAAAATATCTTTTGAACACAATAACCATGGTATTTCCATTATGGAGATTTAGCTTGAGATGATAAAATGTTTCAGCATTTCTTTTATTTTTGCATAATTCTAAAACAATCCATTCAAAACATAATCTAGGCTGCTATGTTCACAAGCATTGACCACATGTAAATTCATAAATATGAGAATCCCTTTCAAATTTTACCTAAAAAAAAGAGCCACACTGTCACTTCAACAAGCTGGTTTGAATTCATTACAACTTGTTTCATGCAGTGGTAACTTCCTTGTCTTCTTGGCATAGGGTTTAATTCACTTTTCTTCGTTGGTCATAGATTTAATTTTCTACATATGTGAATAGGTTCTCATTGATCTGGGTTAGTTTCATCAACTGTCACTACAAATCAAATTACGTAACATCAAAGAGCACCTTGCTACAATAAAGAAGCAACTGACTTAATCTCTATTAGATTTATCTGATGCTCTTTCAGAAGATGTGAACTGTTGATGTCCTAGCTACGACCAGAGTGTCAAGTTTGCTAAATGTGTGTACTTTTATTTTCATTCAACTTGTATGTGGTTTGAACTTGTAGTGTGAGATAAGCTTACATTTCAGATGTATTTTTGGCTCCAAGGAAAGCTATCTATAAGAAAGGCAGTTTGTTTTAATATCATTTTGTATACAACAGTATTAATGTTTTCTATATACATTAGATAATTGTAAACAAATTATTTAATGTTTTAAAGGTTGTGTGGCTGAATAAATGAGGCTATTTCAATACTTTCAAATACTTTGATACCAATGATTCAAATATGTATTATTGCTAGACTTTTCATGAGTATATTTCATGATCTGAACAATCTCTGTAACATAGAAATGTGCTGAAGATTTGAGTCAGGTATAATGATAGTAACATACCAGGTATTTCCAGGGAACGCTTCGTTTGATTCATTGACTACAGAAATAGAAAGTTGATGTATATGGTTACACAAATAAAGATAGTAAGGGTATTGAGAACTTCAGATTCATTGCCTCAATAAGAAGGAAACTTTTATAGATTGTGTGGGTAAACAAGAAATAAGTATCAAAATACATAATTAACCTACTATAATCAGCTAGATAACAAAGACTTTTCATTTCATATAAAGTAACAATCTATGAGTATATGAATACCATTACTGACAAAGAAAAAAATACAAAAACTTATGATAGTCCTTTGTGGAAGTAGTGTGTGAACCTATAGTGTTCTGTGATGCCAATGCAGCGGTGTTGGCAGTGGTGTTGTTTTATTATACTGAGTAGCTGCTGCTTCTGTGTACAGAGTCTTGACATGTCGACATGACATCCGCATTCTTTGACATATCTGGCAAGTCAGCAGGTTTTAACTCTTTCCCTCTGTAGATTTCTGGTAAGTGACCAATCTTGTTAATTACTGCCATGATGGGGTTATATCTGGATACTTTTTATTGTGAGTTTTATATCACATTGAAAGCATTGAATTCTATAAGAAAAATCAGTTTCAAATATTCAGACTTGATTTTATATGCCTCTTTGAGTATTTAACATGTTTAAATCTATTTTTAGTAACCCTTTAGTTTATTTGGAATTCAATTCGGTGGAATTTATACTGGACTATGATTTGTGTTATAAATTAATAATCAGGATTGAAATATATAAATACATATAAAATACTTAACCCTTTCATCCCTAAGAAAACAAATACATTTACGAGCATGGTTTCAGGCCTTAAAGAGCCACTCCCTGAGTTGTTGGAGTCATATATGCAAAACCTAATCAATGGTGTCATTTGATCGTAAAGTATCGACTGTCACCAAAAAGACACATTTTAAAGCTTTTTGCATTTTTTACAGTGGAAAGAGGAAGGTAGAACATCGCAATTATGATCGAAAACTGGACAGTGGCGGGCGTCAAATAGTCGAACGTAATTTTGGAGACTTATCTAAAACAGCCAGGAGGGCAGTTAGGAGTTGATAGCGTTTGTTAGGTTATATAACTAGTATCCATGTATATTGGACGTGATATCTACACCTCTGTGCATTTATAAGGCTATTTTTAGATTTTCATGGAAAACCAGTATTTGTCATTTATATGTCTTTTGGCAATGAAAATTTAAGATATTTTGATTTTATATCACCACATATGACATTTAGGTTCGTATCAAAGGTAAATAATATGTTATGAAAATCACGGAGTGCCTCTTTAAGGAGTCTTCATGTCTCTCTTGACCAATATCGCTTACAAGTCAAAGAATTAAAGTTTCAATATTGACATCATCATTTGAAAAAGTAAAATAGTCTGTGTGATTAGATTAATATAATTCCCTCTTTTAATATAATTTTTATCTAACCAGAAATTGTATACTTTGAAAACATTTACAAAGCTCTATGTCTCTTGTCAAAACAGTATGCATAAGATGCGGGAAATAACATTATCTACTTCAAAGTAAGATAATATTTACAGTGATTGAAAATAATTTTGTTTTTAATGAAACGAAGGAACTTCAAATGCAGAATTGTTTTGAAGATTCTTTTATGAAATTAATGACAAGGATATGCCCAAAATACCAACTGAGAGATAAATATAAAGGGATAGCACTCCAGAAGAGTTTCTCAATAAATATTGGGATTAAAATCACCATAAAGAGCCAAAATAATCTCCTTAAAATCTTTCCAAATTTCCTCAGAACAAATAATGTTAGAGAGCATATGCAGGAAAATGCTGGGCCTGATATTGGTAAAATTTATCTAAATACAACCAGGTATGGAAATCTTGGTTCAGACTTGAAACAGAATGAAATCAGTAATTTAGGGGGATTTAAACACACCTTTCCTGAGATGCAATCAAACTGGATTGATGTTACTAATGGCTTTGAACAGGAAAGGTGTAAGAACATTTGCCTCCAGTTAATGCATTTAAGTGTGAGTAAGATTGGTTGCCAATGTCCTTTTCAATTTGATGGAAATATATATTACTATTTGCTGTAAGTTGATTTCTCTGACTAATGGAAATGAGATCATGGTCGAACGAAAGAAATGCCTTCAGAAACAGGTTACCAAGTACAAATAGATGTCATCAGTGAATTGTTATCACATGTGGATTATATCTAAATATATGAACATATTAATATATAAATAATATTAAAGATAGTCTGCCATACATGTATGTATTACTGTTGTATGTATAACATTTTTATTTATTTATGGTATGACCCATTTTTTGGCGTTGTCCCTCGGGCGCTGTCTGTAAACTTTTCACATTTTCAACTTCTCCTCCAAAACTGCTGCATCCTGCCAGCTGAAATTTTTTAGTGATGTACCTTGTTCTGTCTCATTTGATATTTGTATCTTTAATTATAAAAGATATGTTAATTTGGAAGACATTAGAAAATGTAGAATAAAGGATAAATTGAATCCAAATATTTCGGATGACATCTCCCTGGTAGATTTGTGAAGAAATAAAGCCCTTGGTGACAGCAGATGCTTATAAGTAAAAATAAGTAAGAAAATTAATATAAGTTTCAAATAATGACTCTATGTTAAAACACAGTTGTGAACTTTGGTGATCCTTTTTGAATGGTGGAGAGTGTATCATGTCATTTACTTACTATCATTGCACATCAATTCAATGCTGGTATATTACATTGTTACAGTTATTCACACTCTGAAACAGTATCATAGGAACTATATGTGGAGGTGTACCTTAGCAAACAGGTTTAGTAAATAATTTCTCAGATATCTAAATTCCATGGCACAGTCTATGTTATGATTTATGAAAATTATTATTCTTCACCTAATAGCTATTTAGATATTGTGATAATTGTTAAAAGCACATGTATAGTGCCCATTATTGTTTTTGTTACTAATTGAAATTCTCTTGGAATACAAGATAGATTCCCCTTATTCATTGTAATAAAGTGTCTGTCCTTGATCAATAAAGTCTAATAGCTTTTGTGTATATATGTATATACATCAGTTCATTAAGTGTTGGGCTAACAGTTTATATGATTTCTTTTTCTATCTTTTTGATGACATATATCCCTCAAGCTTGGACATAATTAATATCTTTAGGATTGGACATTGAATATCATTGCAACAAATCTGTCTTATTTGTTTTACTGAACTTATAACATTGACAAAAACATTCATTTGATAACATTATGCTAACCAGTCATCTCTGCAATGTCATAGAATACATGTGATATCATTTGATTTGACCTTTTTGTTGTTTTTGTTATGGAGAATTTAACTTATAGTAAATATCTTCTTAATCTTTTTAAAGCTTTTTTAAAGCTTTCCACTTTTCACTTTTGATGATTTTATCAACATAGGGTTTAGTTTCTCTAATATCTTCTTGATCAAATTAAAACAGCTTGTCTTGAAAATAGTATGTCCATTAATGAATATTTTTTTAAAAATGAACCAAACAATAATGTAAGTTATGGTAACAATTTGAATATCATTGAAGTTATACGAGTCAAATGACAAAAAACTGAAAGAAAGTGATCAAAATATTCTTTTATGTGGTAGATAATTGGCAATATTTGAAAGCACAATGAGACTTTATTTTAATATTCATTTCTTAGTTTTGCAATATTAGATAATGTATTTGTAAAGTCTACCCTTGCTGAATGAAGCCCTAGACTGTATTGAAGGCTCCTATTTTATATAAATAAACAGTCATGGAGCAGGGTTAGGTTCATTAGTCAATTTCATTTTGAGTCATTTGAAAAGAGGAATAAAACTTCTTTGCTTTGATTGAAACTGTAAATATTGGCCAAAGGAAAATTGCAACAACAACAAATAAATGAAAAGCCTTATGCAATGAGGACTGATAATGGTAATCTTAAAAGGTATTTGAACGAATCTGCTTGAAATCAAGACTTTTTTTCAAATCCATTGATCGACTAAACTTTTCCATCCAGAAGATCACAGATTCTCTTTAACTTGTCTGAAAAACATTTGTTTCTGAAGCATTGAGAATACAGCTGATCATAACCTGCTTAAAATTCATTGCCTGAAAATCTCAAAAAAGGCAACTCTTAAATGACACTAAGCTTCTTCAAGATAAAATGAATATGGAGGGTCAAAGGCTTCTATTTGTGCATAAAGCATTGTAGATAGGAACTTAGACTTTCCCTCAGTCCTCTGCAAAAATTTTGTTATTATTATAATTCTCAACTGCATGTTTATCACAAAGAAGGGGATATAGTTTTAGGCAGTCAGTAGGTGGAAAATTTAATAACTTAGGTAACTAGGCTGGATTCTTTTCATTGTTTGCCCATTCGTTCCCCACAATGACAGCAAGGTATTTACAGATGTTTGTCACCATGACCTTCTTTGGAAAATCGCAGCATGACTTGGACATTTTAGCCTGCCAGTGTGATATCTCAAGAAAATAGGATTGGGGTCTCTTCAAAACTTGCACAGGGTCTATCATAGGGAAGAAGCCTTGACCTATCTTGCTTTCAAATAGTTTTCAAGGTTACAGATAGGCTTGTTCCTTCCTTCCTGTGCAAGAAGCCGCATATATGGGAAGTATGCAAGACGAAATCTACATTTAAACTGTTTTAAAATTCATAGTAAATGGTGAAGATATTGTTTTCAGCACACACATAAAAACATATCAAGATAATCAATCTTGATCATAATTATAGAAAAAAATTCTATACTTTATCCTTAATGTTTAAATGATGCTTTGCGGTGCGGGATCAAGTTATGTAAGTGACAATTTCAAATACAGTACCAACTTCGAGTTAATAAAATTGTAATCTATGAAGAAGAAAACAGATAGTTATGTATCTATATGTTTTTGTATGGGCTTATTTTTTTGTTCTCAGGTTCATACTTATGTCTGTATAACCTCAATCTATCTACTGTATTGCATTTATGTACCGAATAATTAGAAATATATTAAGATCCTTTTTTTTCTTTTTTTCTTTTGACCATTGTTTTGTCAGTCAACTTATTTATGAAACTTATAACTTGAACAAGACCATAGAATAGACCATAGTTCTTGGTTCATGAGATATAGGTCCTAAATGCTCTACTTATCTTGACTTGTGTTGAAGTATTCCAAAAACACATAACTTCAATATTTTCTCTCCAAAATACGTGTTGAAATATAGGATGAAGCATTTGTTAAGGTCTAAGATAGGTCCCAAGAATAATACTGGCCAACTTAGTAACTCACAGAAAGATATACATAAAACCATTGCATTAGGTTAGTAAAACACTGCCATGAAAGGGTAAAAGCAAAAGAGATAACAATAAAGGCGACTGCAAGACAGCTTAAAAACGTTATTAACACCAAGTGTGTATTTGAAAAGCCAGAGCTTCCAGACAACAACTTGGAACCTTACGCAATCTTGTTAGAGTTGATGTCGTGGGTGGAACATTGTGAACATGGAGGTTAGCGTGCCCTAATAATTGACAGAGCTGTGTAATAGGAGAGAAGTTTACATCCTCGAAATGAAGTTTCTGGTTATTTCCACTGCGCTGTTAAAGTGGTGGAACGTTTTCAGTATTATAACACTAGATCAATTTCGGCCATATAGACATCACCTGCCGAGACGTTTGCGTGAAATCACTTTATACCTAGTTATCATTTGAGAAATCTCAGTCTCCTACAGGCGACGTTCCATGACGCCAATTTCCTTTAGGATATTCTATAAATTTACTTATATGGCTTATGCAACTACGCAATGTCGTATTGTATTACGTAAATGCTATATAACATGGAAGCAATCTGAACGACGAATGCCTAGGAGATTTCATAAATTGCGCCGGTCATTTTACATTGTGTAGTTGTTGGGACATTCTACTAGCAAGAATAGTTCAAAATGATCGATATTATATCAGGGATGAGAACAGTGCTATTAAAACTGTCAAAAAGGTATATTTTTCCCTATCGATTTAAAAAAATATGTCCAGAGTACATGTATGCGTTCTTATTTTATGTTTATCCAAAAATTCAAGTGTTCGAAAGGTTTTGTTTAAAGCATTCTACATACAATTTATAACCCCTGAGTTTCAATAATATAAACTTTAAAACCGTTTTACTGTTCTTACTTAAATTGACAACATTGCTTGAATGATTAGCGAAGTTTTGTTAAGAGTATCGTTGTTTATTTCATTTTTGAAATCGGAACAATCTGAACATCTGTCAATATCATCAAAAGCCAGATGTAAACGATAGCATTGTCCCTTTCCATATTAATTTCAGCATTTAATCAGGGAATTCTAAATGAGCTGTTTTAAACATCTACAAGAGGTTTTGTTGGTTGAAAACGCATAGAACGTAATGCCTCAAGCATGCTTCATTGAAAAAAGGGATATCGTTGCATAATCCACATGCTCGATAAAAGGTTCAACAATTTGTCCTGTCAGGACTATTGGGAAAACAGCATTCCATTTCTCGACATATCTAAACCATGTTATCAGCGTACAACCATTTCATTTAGATGCTAAATGCTTGATATGAATATTTGAAAATGAAATTCGGTAATATTAATCAAATGATATAATATTGTCGTTCTTTTATGATACTTGTTATTGTTATTGATGATTGTGTTTGAATTTAATTTTTCCGTATTCAAGTACCGTGATAAGCTTAAGGTAGTCTTTTTGAAAACATTTCTTTGAATTCAGTGTGTGGAGAGTATCAATATGTATAGCCATTCGGCAACATGAGCAATAATAACTTAATATTGTTTCCTATGTTTTATGTGCATCACGGTGTGTTTTCTAATGTGTGCTTCTGTTTGGATTCATGTTGTATATATTGTGAAAATGGGCTGAAAGGTCTGGAATTCTGAAAAAGACTTATACATTGTATATAATAACATTTATAAATACATTGTTACTGGACACTTATTCTTTGTAGTCCACTGAGAATCAGTCAGATAAATTCCAGAAACAATTCATTATGTTTAATTTACTTTTGACTTTTTCTTTTCCACAGACAATGAGGCTTGATATAAATCTATAACATAGATGCCGGTTAATTTTGTAGCTATTTAAGATGATATATACATGATGCACAATGTCAGTGACATTTAAAGATATTTTTGAATAGTAGTATTGTCTAGTCGTGCTGAATTTATATCTTTGTTATTGAATTAATGACTTTTAAATGTCGTGTACTACCGATGATGACTTTCGATAGAGTTTTGTAAATACATATTGTGCATGAACTACATATTGAGTTATTTGCACAGCTCTTTGATAAAGTTTAAAGCTAAACGTGTTTTGTGGTAGATCTTGATATATTAAGATTTACATGTCAAGACCATTATATTTAGAAATATAAGAAACCAATTCAACACTTGCCTCATTTACTGTACTTCAAATGTAATTGTAGATCAGTTTAACGATTAAGCTACAGAACAATTTAGTCGATTTTGTGGATAGCACAATCACGTGCCTTTCAGATTATTGTCTACCTGAAGTCACGGGCAAAAATGTAATAGGTGAATGGTTACACAATCGAATCGTGAATGATCAGATTAATTTAAAATTCCTCTAAATATTTGATATGCACATAAATAAATAATCTGTTATCTTGTAATAGTTGAAATCTAACACTCAGTCTGAAAATGCATGCATTGAACTATTTCTATATTTAATATTGTTTAAACCATGTGTCCTGTAAACATTTCTCTGATAGAAATAATTGATTGTAATTTCATATGCTTGCTTTACCTAATTACGTCGGAATATTTCAACACACTCTAATGTGTAAAGTTATTTACACCAATACGAATTGTTGTAATCGAAAACTTTGAAAACATTGACATATCAGTCTCGCCTAACTAGATCTAATATTTGATTAGTCTGTAAGTCATTAATTACACCGAACGCAAGTTTCAATCGTCCATTATCAATATTTACCTTTGTCACAAGAAATTGTTAAATTTCCTGTTATCAAGAAATTTTCAAGGGAGCAAACTCTTGTCATACTGATGGATTCTGATTCTCGCGTATCTAAAGCCCAACTCTGTATTACTAAAACAAACCTTACAGAAGTATATTATTTTTCTGATTACAAAATATTAAGTTTAAAATAAGTTATCAAGACAAAAAAACGATAGTTCCTATACTATAGACCTATATATATAAATATACTTTAGTTTCCCTACCAAGGGATATATTTTCTGTATATGAACTCTTAATTGGTGTGAGATAAAGTTATTAATCGTGAGAATAAATAAGGGTATGAACAGATAGGAAATGTTTTCATATACATGGTATTCCTTTTAGAACTTATCTTAATACTGTATTAATTATTCACCTTCAAGCTATTAGCTTTCAAGCAAAATTATCGAAAGAGTGCAGATATGGCATGCTTTATTAAAGGCCTGTAAACAATTTAAATGGATTTTGTTCATTTACATAATTAAACATTGACATTTGATTGTGAAAGCATTACGTGATAACAATGTTCAACCAATGCAGAGTATGGGACTTGGAAAGAAATACTTAATTGACAGCCATTTTCAATCAATATTTTGTCTTGTTAAAATAAAGTATTCATATCATACAGTGTGAGATCCTAGACACTTTTTAATCTTAATTTTTTATATTGATAAGATACATGTTGTCATATATGTTAATTTAGAACGTAACATAAACTTTTCACATTAAGTGATTATATTCAAGAGTATAAGTATGTGCATGAGTGGGGATTTAACCCTGGGAACCACCACCACCACCACCACCAACAACAACAACAACAACAACAATAATAATAATAATAACAATACAATAATAATTTATAATAATAATAATAATAATAATAATAATAATAATAATAATAATAATAATAATAATAATAATAATAATAATAATATAAAACCATTTTACATTTAGAAGAGAATTTCAATAATAAGTAGGGAAAGCTATATCAACGACAGTTTTGTTAGTTTGAATTACAAGAACATTCATGTAATGAATTATGTTATGTACATTTAATTAGAGATGAGAAGATTACCAACATGACATTATACAAGTGGTATTCTATTTAGAAATACACAATTTTATGATAAGATATGAACATCATAATCAAGGGGACTTCATAATGATTATTCATGTGTGGAGTAAAAAAATCAAAGCTATCAGAAAGCGTATTTACAAGGATAGCTAAATGTCTAACAATTCGATCAGGTCACAAAACATCGCCTTTCTATTATGTCACAGCAGGACTCTTTTAATGACGGCACCAAAGTACAACGTGCAATTTATTTCAAAGCAGAACAAGTTGTTTCCAAGCATCCAGCGATTAGTTACATGCTATGGTTCTTGTGGTTTCACAATCGATGGGTAAAGGGGCGTCATGCTTCGTCCCTAAGCTTGAAGAATAGAGGAGTTAATGTATCGGTCAGTGATGACAGCCTTGCCCTTAAAGTGATGACAGCCTGGATAGTATACCGTGATGGCAGTTTGGACCTTTAAGCGTCAGCAGTCTGGGACTTACAGGGAAAGCAGTCTCCACCTTATTACAATCAACAATATTGTACAATCTGAACCTTCCAGTGATAACAAGCTCAATGTAACAGTGATGACAATCTGGACCACACAGTGATGATTGTCTGGACCATACAGTGATGATTGTCTGGACGTTACAGTGAGGGTAGTCTGGACATTACAGTGAAAACAGTTCGAGCCTTTCAGTGATAACAGTCTGGACCTTACAGTGATGACAATCTGAACCCTACATTGATGACTGTCTGGGCCTTACAGTGATTTCTGTCTGGGCCTTACAGTGATGAGAGTGTGGAACCTACAGTGATGACAGGCTGGACCTTACAGTGATGACTGTCTGGGCCTTACAGTGATGACAGTGTGGAACGTACAGTGATGACAGTCTGGACCTTACAGTGACGACTGTCTGGACCTTACAGTGATGGCTAGTGATGTCTAGCTAGTGTCATTGTTTTTCTCTTGCTTTTTCTAAAATCATTGTTATTTCTTCGTGCGTTATTATATATTTGGATTCGACTGTACTGTGAATATCACAATAGGATCATAGAGCATCGTGTAGGCTTCAAGCATTCATAAACGTTAAACCCTGTAATATTCCGAAACACATGCATTCCTTTATTTTACAATACTAATGATTTCTCAGAATGTATAACCACATGATATAAATTATGTTATTAGTTACATTTTTCGCATATTTAGTCTTGCAACAGTCTTAGCATTATTCTAATTTGTCTTATTTTGTGAATGAACACGTTTGGGTATTTCAAACTATTGAAAATACAACTGTAGAACACAAAATGCAAAGCAATGACAAGTAGAAAAAATAATAAAATCAATAAAGATAATGCTTCATTGAAAATCGAAGTTGCGATGATTGAGACGATCCCTCCTTCCTTCGATCTCTTCCACTGACTTGAGTGCGTGCTTGTAATTCCGTAATTGGAGAAGCATCGGTAGATATTCAAGCGTACTGCGTGTGATTATTTGTCTGGGGAATAAATTGCTGATCTTCTACTATTTTACATCTTTACTAGTGTTACCCCGAGAGACAAATTTTGCTTTCCGTTCGGTAATTGATTGCTATGTGCATGCCATATTTCCATACTTTGCTTCTTTGTGGCTTATGGACCATCCTTATATAATGGTCCTTGCCCAAGTTGGTGTTAGTAATTAATTGTTCGAATGTTGGTGCTAACTGGCCATGGGTTTCTCTTATTTCCAATTTCCAAGTCACTCCCTTTATCTAAAGCGTATGCAGGCAGGAGAGGTTAGATGTTTTGGAGTTTAAAGCCGCTTTCAATAGTATTTCACTTATATAGTGTCTGCTGGTATTATTGAGAGTAGAAAACCCCCAACATCTTGGTGGTTATGCGTTGCGGTGAAACCTGCGAGCATTGGTTGGAACTAGCGAACGATGGATGGAAATTCAGAGTAGCATTGTACCCAAACCTTACTGCGTGTAGAACAGTTTTATACTGCAGACACAGTTGCCTAGCCCCTGGCGGGATTAGAGTCACGGACCTCTGTATCCGAAGCCGAACCCGCTAATCACTGCGCTATCCAGTTTCGAGAGAACCTACTGCTAGAGGAGTAATATGAGAAAATTTATAGACCATACATGTATAGTTACAGTTATGAGAATATTATTTTAGAGCTGTTGTGATATACAATTAATTACATTACGAGTTGCTGTGACCTGCTCATCCCGTCATGGTTTTAGAAATTTACTAGTACATGTTAATGTTTTGATCATAATCTTCATCCATCTAAATTAAGAATGTTTAGATATCACTGACGACAAGGTATGCCACATATATCTCCCTGCTCCACGTTATATTTGTGTCTTCCGTAATTACACGTGTATCAGTAGATCCGTCTCTTCCTGTTCCTTCTTTGGCATCATCTATGACATTTTTCAGTTAAAAAATTACTTGTTGAATGTTACGTATCCAGACAGTGAAGCTACGTTTAACATTAAGGAGATGAGTTTTAGGTACATGTATTACCATTCATTATTGATACTTAAATATATCTTTATAGACATATCAATCCTGTAGCATTCCACGTCATTTTCCAACTTCAATAGCTGTCGTCATTCATGCCCTTTCTATAGTTTCATAAAAACGGAAAATATTTTTGTAATGTAATTTGTTTTTTTCAAATCAGTTGTGTTAGGTATCGACCATGGTTCCATTAAGTACAATTAAAGATGGCCTATCTATATGAGCGCTGATCTTATTGTCTGCTTACAGACGATTCCATCACCGTAATTACACCAGTAGCAATTAGGTACCAATTACCATTGAATGTTTCTCATTTACTCGCCAATGTCATAAAGTCTGAATGGCAAGGCTAGTGACAAGAGATTTATGTCTTACAGAGATTGTTGCTTTGAAGCCTCAAAGAACATGTTCTCCCAAGGCCTATGCTAACTATTGTTTAAATGCATGGTGTAAAATACGTTTTTATGAATTACATGTACATAATATTATAAAAGTCATATGACACAATTACGAGGGTTATAATTTCTTTATTACCGATTCTATTTCATTTAAAAATCACGGAAAGCGGCCTGCTTTCTTTACGGCAGCCCGCTTCAGTGACGTCACGAACAATGATTTGATGACGTCACAGACGACGTTATACGGTAACTCGCGCTGAAACAATCGTTGCTAGGCAAAAGTGATATCTGCACACTGCATATTGAAAATATGTCACTGCTTATGATATTATAATTGTCAAAAGACGTGAAGATTTATTAAGTTTCTCTTATTACAAATCTCGTATTGTGATAACAATGGGTGTCCTTTACACATGAATATAAATTGGTTTGCACAAGCATCTATCCTGACTGGGTTTTTGAATTTATTAAAAAGCTTAAATGATGTAGTAATACGGAATTCAAAACGTTGCGGACACATAATTAAATCTATATTCAAAACAGCTATTCTGATCTGGTTATGGACTTGTGTGTTAAATTCTTCCGAGACTTGTCAGAAGTAGAAGAAGTGGATGTTTAAATGGTGATTTAAATGGTTAGGGAATTAACCAAGAGCCACGCAAACTTGTTGACGACTGAGACTGTGTGAAGTGGGAACATAGTCATGATAAATTGAAATCATTTGTAAAAGCAGGATTCGTTTCTGCTGCATCCTTGAGGATATACTGTCTACAAGGTCTTCGTTTAAACTCCCACATGTGGTGAAGGCTTCAGCTATCTGTTAAAACTGTCTGTGAACACATTTTGGTTTATTACATGGAAGGAATTCTGTCAAGGGAATTTGAACAAAGTGACATTTTACCATTACTATCGACATTTTTCTCGACATTGAAGTACATTTCAAATTAATTTTATTCAAAGTTATTCTAGACATATCAAAATGTTCAAATGATTAAAAAGAACTATGACCTCATGGGAATATTCCATCTAAATATGAATGGAAATTATCGTATAAATGCTAACTAGGGACACGATACTTCTAAGGTCAAGGTATAATCGTAGTACTTATCTTGTCATCTGAAAAGTCTCATCACAAAGATGCACACGTTAGATGTCAAAAACATTTTATTTACCAATCTAGAGTAATTGTTCAAGGTAAAAGTCCAGTAATCGTTATGACCTTAACGCAGAGGTCATGCCACTTGAGTTGAACATGTCAAGGTTGAAAAGCCTATCACTGACCAATCAAAAGTTATGATCAAGGTTAGAGTCTTTTTGACATTCAAAGACAGACCTCAGGAATTTCCAATTTGGGATCGAAATAGCGACTTGATTTGCAGAACGTGTGTATAGAAGGCCTATGTAAACACAGTAAGACTATTAAGTACAAATCGTGGCACTCGTGGAAGGCCAGGTCTCGGTAAAGCCTCTGTTTGCTGCATAACTAGTTGGTTAATTGTAGATACTTACCACTTATATCAGTTATACAGAGAAGTCCATTTTGGGATGTCTGTGATCATACCTCATAAATCTTTTATTCTATTTATAAATATCACATTTAAAGTGTAGTGATTTAATTTCATTCGGCAATTATCAACATGTAAAAATATGAATGTTAGTTTCTGTTAGATTAAAGTTAAAAGCAAGTGTTTGTTCTTACATGATTGGCTGCTAATGAAACGAAGCAATCAAAACAGAACCCATAGCTGTATGGGTATTATGACAATAATGTTCAGAAGCCTTACTAGAATTTACAGTTTCAGATCATATTATAGCTCATTATGACAACATTGAAAACTATCAAAACAATGCGGCAAAGATTATAATCTCATGTTAGAAATTAAGAACCCTTCAACTTGTCAACGATATTTGAAGTGTTGGTAAAATTATTCCTCCAATTTTTACTCTCAAATCATGACAAAGTTCTGCAAAATAACTATCAAAATGGTAGAATTTAGTCTCAAGTACTACATTTCAAGTATATACATTTACGAAATGTAGACCACATCACGTATATGGTAGATGTGGCCTACATTTCTTAAATGCCTGGGAGTTAATAATGTATCGAGACTATCTACAGGGATCCTCAGAATTGATGGCTGATAATATTAAGTGATGCCTGCCAATTCAATGGCCAGTAGCGAATCATTGCCTCAGCGTGTCTGGTCCTATCGTACAAATCACTAAGGACTAAGGATTTTGGTTTTTATGGGGTAAATTTCTTTGTGGGATTCACATTTCCTAAACTATTCCGTACCTTATTCGTGTAAATATTCTGCAATCTTCCCTTTATTTTGGCCAACGACATTTTTCTTTTTTAAAAAATGTCTGATGTGGCCATCTACATTTTCTTAAGATAAATCAAAGATTTGATCTAAAGCAGTGTGCTGATGTGTGGGCAGAGTTTGTTTACTGGCGAATTATAACGTAAACCTCCAAAATTAAGTGTCTTAAAATGAATGATAATGTTTTTATTTTGACTTTCATGTAGGTATTCCGTTTTACTATTTGTCACAATACACAATTACATGTTGTAAGTACGAAACTGATTTGAGTTAAAGAGTAAAACACGTCTTCTTTGAATAATGATAAATTTAATGATCTTTCAATCATCTTCAGAGCTTTTATTTTCGGTTTTATACACGTTGTTAAAGCACTGAAGATCTCAGCTAAGACTGTTATGCCTATATTCGTATACTGTATTATTATAAAGGGTTATCATTCTCTATTCTGATCTAGCAATTCATTTAGTTTGGCTGTCACAGGTCCAAATTCGTGCCATATATAATCAAACGTGCCTTCAGATAATCCAGCTAGCCAAATGTAATGATGGATAACCCCTCCTAAATAGGTTTGGCGTTATGAGAACAGAAAAAGTCATGTTCCGTACACTCAAAGTATCTTAATTATCTCTAGTAAGCCTTACATCTTCAAAAAAAGACACTTTCAATGTTTTGAAATTGAAAGAAAAAAAACAAGTTCGTTGCTTTTACCCATATTACTAATTTTATTTATTTTTAATATGCTTCTCACCATGTTAAAAATCGTGTTACCTTGGCATAATAATTGTTACAATGGATTTTTATGTGAAGAATAATCATGCATGATCTAGTCACAAGGACCCAGTTAAAGGAATGTCGTAATGAACATTAACTTTACTCTTAATATCATTCTCACTATCAAGTAAGAACCCTTTCTAAATGAAAGTAAGTAATGCCGTCATGAAGAGGCTCATTTAATCTTCTGAAGATCCTGGATATAAGGTGACAGGCTCATTCCTTTCTGCCACAACATTGACTCAATCTTTGATATCTATTTCGGTAGTAGCCGGCTGGATTGACGAGACAGAAAGAGTCCAATCGATGATTGTTTTTGTGGAACCAAAATTCGATGGGACATTACTTAGATAGATGTATTTAATACATGCTTATTTTGCAATTCGTTTCATAAATCTTTATGAGCTTTATAATTTGATTACTTATTTATAAGGTTTTACAATTATACAAAGAATAAAATAATGAAGTCATTCGTTGGCGCCACGAGTTTGGAAAGTATAGCTTTGACATAAGGTAACATTGCTGATTAGTCTTATCATAAACCATTTGTACATTTGTGGATATTCGATCAAAACGTAATATCATCTTTGTCTTGTAGTAAAATTATAAGATCTGGTTACGCGATATAACATGTTGGCAGACCAAAAGCCAACAGACCTTTTCATTTAAATATTCAAAAAAGGTTTTCTTAAACTTTTAAGACCATGTAGATACTTTTTTTCAAGTAATTTTTCTTCCATTTGATCGCATGTATATACAGGTAAGTATTAATGATATGGCGCGGAACACTTGCCGTCATCGAGACTGTGTATTGGAAGAGCGGGTTACTTGTCTTACCCAACATTTGAATCCCTTCAACAGATATATATATGGATTTTGTTAAAGCGTTCGAGCAAGGTTTTGTTGACATAAGTAAGACAATTCGAACTATCAGTAATGTTATAAAGGAAAGCATTATGATGTGCCATAACTCGAAGTAAAATACAGACTAAATATTTTTGATTAATTTTACTTGTTGACTTGCAATGTTTACATACTATATTCAAGAAACCATAATACTTTGCCGAGCGAAAGATAATTGATTAATCTAGCAATATTTCAATATTAAATGTCACCCACATTGTTGAAATGCCTTAAAGCTAACTAGCTTTTAGGACCGTCACTGGGGAACATAAGATTTTGAATGGTGCAAATAAACTCATAGACTAGACATAACCTAAGCAAGTCTGTGGATATGATATTAGCCATTAAACAGGCCACTTCACGAACCCACTTCATATTTTACATTTTGTTTAACTTGGATACAACTTGTCGTTGCGCCTGAAAAATACAATTTAAACAAGATCGTCCCTTTTTTTGGATGGTAGAAATACCAAATTTGCCAAACAGTTTACTGTTAAATGTTTTCCTAAACTGTCGCAAAATGAACACTGGACGCAGAAATGATACTCATTTTCAACATGTGTATATGGAATACGACATATTGGACAAAGTGGCCAAGATCTTTCAATTTCAAACACTCGGCTCTTTTCTATGAATAGAACATACACCTTGAGTCACACTTCACCAAAGCCATAGTTGTACAGTGTAACCCTTAACCTCAATCGGCCAACATTTCATAGCTCTTGTGGTTGGTTAAAAAAACTTGTGGCTGGTTAAAGTAAAAGATTTCATGACTTTTTTCTATATTTTTGACGTTTTAAAAACACGGATATCTGATATCTCAACTGAGACTGTCAAACTCTTCTTTTATATGAAAGTATGATAGAAGATTGTCATCTTCTAACTTAAGCTAGCAATTCAATTATTTTGTCTGTAACAAGCCCCCATTCGTCTCTGGTATGATCCAAGCGTGCCTTACCGTAATCCAGCCAGCCAAATGTAATCATTGATAACCCCTCGTTCATGAATTTGGTGTGATGTGAACAAAGATAATCATGTTTTGTCATTAAACAGAATCTTTACTCCCGCATTTGCAAAATGATATATTTACTCGTTGGATTAATTAACTTGATTTTGTATTCACTGTTGAACACATGTAGGTTGATTTTAACATCTCATGATGGCTGTTACTGTGACAATCAATCATTTGCCAAGAACGAAATATTGTATAAGAAATATTGTATTTTCCACTTTAGGATCAGCACGGATTATTAGTTGGATTCAGTGGAAGTTCTCTTGCATGGCTAGGTGTCTAGCATCCATCTGTTTTTTAGCATCTGGTTGTAGCAGGGCGTCAGTGGTCTGTTTTCAGTACGATTTAAAAGAAAACCTTTTATCTTCATTCCCAAAGTTGAAATTGTTCACTTAATGGATAATGCTTTTTAAGATGTCGGGTCATAAAGTGCTTAATGTTATACACATTTAACATCTTTAAATCGAATTACAAAGGATTAAAATCAAAATGATTATTTAAAAATCATTTAGGGGATAAAACCTTTAATTTTTGAAATTGAGGATTTTCACAATGGCTTAGCATACTTTATTCGATGTTAACACAACCAAGTCAAATAAAGTGTCAAGATATGTTGCTTCAGCACACTGACATGAAACGTTTTTGTGATCCTGAATTTATTTTCAGTTAAACAGCCGATCCTGGAATCATATTTATTGATATTCAGATATATTTAGATATTTAATCTATCTAGGAAATAACTTTTAGCAACGGCGTCCGAAACTTTCAATCTATTCAGTATTCATGTCTAAATGTTTTAGTTTATTAGTCCACTTCATTGAAGGCAATACATCCAGGGTAGTTCATTCCGAATGATTTCTCACAAAACACAAATAATAGAAGGAACCTTTTCGTATTAAATTTTCCTCCACTTATTTAAATACTACCTTAACCAACATTAGATATGACACGTTCTTATAATGACAACGATAGTTCCACGCTTGACACTCTTATTAATTTTTGCCTTGATATATAAAAATCTTGAAGAAATGAAAGGTTTTTAAAAAATATATATGAGAAGGGACATGTAATTCATGAATTATCTTTGAAGAAATTTTGAAAGTTTTATGGAACACAAAATTAAAAAAAGTATTACAAATGTGAATACTTTTTTTTACTACTGCAACTTTTCGCGAATGTGAATGAACTTTGATCCAAACATAACGCAATATTGTTACAAAGGAAAATCTTACTATGCATACTGTATGAACAATAAATTTGAAGAATGCAAAGGTCTTTTGACAACGGACTATTCATAATGCTAACTGCAGAATCATTAAGATCAACTTTTTACTATCGAGCGGAGAAGTCTGACATCTTCATGTCTCTTCTTTGCCAGTTTAATTCTGAGAATGTTATTGATTAAAATGACAGAGACAATCTTTTTATTGCCATTTAAGGAATTAAACTTTACCAGTCCTGGTTTGAATGTATTTCGCCTCTGAAATGATAATTTAATTCTTCAGTTCAGTGAACTGTTACTATTGCAAAACATTGTGATAACGAACTGACATGTTAAAGATTCACTCAAGACTGTATTAATTGGGTGCATTGTTACAAATTGAAGAGACATGAAAGATTTCATGGTTCTCAAGTGACCCATTTTCACGTTTGCAAAGGATAACTTTAAAAATTAAAATTTGTTAATGGTATCTTTTGGATTTCGAAAGATGTACCAAACATGAAACACTTATACGATTTTAGAAATAAATCTTTGTATCAAGTTAGCGTATAGAAATTATATTTCCTTTGTTAATGATTTGTGGATATCAAGTTGTTAACTCATCCTCGTTTGTGTTATGAAACGCTGGTTGTTTTCAAACAACGAGTTAATAATCTAATGAATATTTTCATCCATTGAAAAACCAATGCTTCATCACAATGGATTAGCGTATTTGGCATTTATATAAATTCGTAAAGCACCAAGTAAAACTTTTTATTGTATTAACGTTATGACTTTCTTAAATCAGGAATTATCAAAACATACAAACTATGATGAATGATTTCTTGAAAAATATTGAACTAAAATGAAACCTTTTTAAACATTGTTTAAAAAGTGTGTACCGAATTCTCCGATTTGCAATACGAAGACAAATGGCTATCCTTTGAGTCTGGTTAAGTTCATGTTCTCTTCGTGGCCAGTTCATTGATAAAAAAATAGCTTTAAATATGCCAGTTTTAAAATGGTTTGGAAAAGACTTTTCATCCAGATTGTCTTATTACATAACCTTAAATTCTCCTACTGTCAGGATTTCATACAAAAAAGAACATGGTATTCATGACACTTTGAACTAAACACGTTTGTATACAAGTTCACAATCAGTGTATTATGCTGCGTTGCAAATACTTGACTTGATATATGATAGAGATGTCACTATGCAGATACATTCTATTTTATGAAAACCTATTGCCACCACGACCATCGTGTTATAATAAGAGAAAGCCTGATGCAAGGTGACAGGCCATTCTTTTCTGTCACATTCTTGGCTACATGTCTGGTTTCTTTTCCAGCATTAGTGAACATATATAGCATGTGCATGCTGCATTGATTTATTCTTGATTCTTATCTTGTTATTTTTTTATGTTTAATTTATTTAATTTTAATTTAATTTAAACAGTTATTTCTGTACGTGCTTATATATTGATCTATTTATAATATTTATCAAAACTGCAAACCTTTCTTAATTTTCATTTCATTTTGTGTACAAATACTGACCTCTGTTATTTCGTATGCAATGTGATAAGATTTAATTTAAATGAAAATTTTTACACAGGCCAAAACCAATTCACTCAGAAAACACTACATTTATCATTTATCTTTTATCATTTATCTAGCCTGTTGTGTACCTAGGTTTGTTTTCAGAATCCGATACTTTCACTTTGGCGCCAAGGAACATCTGATCAATATCAACCTTTAAATCATTTGAGTTGGCAGAATTTGGAGAAAGTAATTTAATGAAGGTCTAAATGTTTGTATCAGTATTACATTTGAATAGTTTGACTAGGAATATATAATTAATTTCCATCTCATTAAGATAAAGGTTGTTGCCCTGAGATTCCTACCATTTTTATGTACCTTCCTATATATGCATTCGGTAATGCAACAGCTTTTTATGTGATATAACACCTTTAACTGTATCAATAAGTTATGTTAATTTTCTTTGTTCGAAGTCACGTCTCAATTACCATCAAACCCGTACACAGTTTAAAATAATTGATGTAGGCTTTATCACAATCAATATTTGTATATACGAGAGCATTTAGACCTAAATAGTTGTTCAGGAGCTTTACAGGAACTTATGTGTGACCAACTTTCAGGTCCAATTTTGCCTCTTTTGTCCAATATTTCATCTAATAGACAGCCATGTCATTGACCTGTATATGCTTGTTAATCACAAATACCCTAGACACCATTACCTGATTCTACCGAGTCCCATTGTCCAATTCAAAGACTGATCAATCATGCCCTTGTGTAAGTACAACGGTTTAGCTCCCTAGACTACTGTTAGCCATGATCAACCGAAGTGGGCCATAGAGCACACTAGCATTGATACAGTTTTGGCCCCTCTTAATGGAAATATCTCCCTTTGTTATAGCATGTATATCAAGGAAAACGAAGGTTCAGAGAATAGCCCTGGGTTATGTGTCTAAGATTTCATTACAATGTTGATCTTTGTTCCTTTCTTGAAATTTTTCTGACGTGATATGTATATGAGAGTTAATAGACTTGAACTTTAGAAACGTTTCTATTGATTACTTACTGGTTTATGGATGAAGTTATGCTGGAACCTTTCCGAGACAGAATGTAACTATTAGCGGGTTTGAGTAGTTTCAATTGCTCGTTTCTCCCCGGGAATACACTAAGTATGTGAGGATTCTAAAGAACGTATCAGTTCGATTATTTAGTGATAAATTTACGCTGAAATACACATACAATTACTTGAAATTAAAAAATAAAAATGCTGACGCTTTGATGCTGGCAATATTATCATCAGTCTGAGTATTCTCATTTGGTCCTTATAAGTTTGGCCACTTTGCCATTCGATATGACGATATAACGATATTATTGAGATATCATTGACGTGTCTTGATAGATGTTGTTCTTCTATACTCCAGGACGATAAATATTTTTAAATTAATATAATCAGCAGCCTAACTATCTTTTTTATTTTACAGATCAATAAAAGTTCGTTTTCACTCTACAATGGATATATTAGAATTTAATTAGGAAATATTTTTAGTTAATTCTAATCTCAGCCAAATACATTTTGGTCTTTTTCCATACTGCAAACAAATGCCTGCCATTTGCAGTGATGTAGCCAAAGTGAATCGATGCAATCAGTTTCTAATTCAGGGAAGCTGTCATAGACAGCATTAGAATATTGATGCCTTATGACAAGCCTTAGCATCCCAATAACTCATTTATCGATTGAGATACAATTTCAGTATTTCATCGATCTGTTGATGTGTAAATGCTTACACCTTATTTCATTACCGATTTAGTTTTACTTTGAATAAATAAACAAATAGCAATAGTAACATAAACTTTTACACAATAATTGAGAATATCTGAGAGTAAACTCTCAATAGCAATACTTATATAAATCTAACAATGTATAAGACCGGAGAAAAAGAGTATTTTTTCAATCTAACCTTTTGAATCATAACTGTTTGTGAATATGATAAAAAATGTTTTGAGAATAAAGATGAGAATTTCATAAATTAGTGGGAAACACTATATCAATGACAGTTTTTACACACAAGTTGGATTTGCAAGAACATTTATGTAATCAACTATGTTACGTGCATTTAACTTGAGATGAAAAGGCAACCAATAAGCACTTAGTATTGTAATTAGATTTCACGAAAAAGTTCCCCTTATAGAATTGAATTTGATGCTATTACACAAACTTTATTCTTTTCAGTAAAACAGTTTTATAGTATGATATAAAAAATTAAAATCAAAGGATCTAGGACTTTATAATGATTAATCATGTACAGAGTTGAATATCAACGTCATCAGAAAGCGTATTTACAGGAATAGCTAAATGTCTAGCGATTTATTCATATCACAAAACATCACCTTTCTATTATCCCACAGCATGACACTTCAAATGAAGGCATCGAAGCACAGCGTGCAATTTATTTCAAAGCAGAACGAGCTGTTTCCAAGCATCCGTCGATTAGTTACACGCCATGCTATTTGTGGTTTCACATGGGTAATAAGGCGTCATGCTTTGTCCCTAAGCTTGCTATGACAAGGGAGTTAATGTATCGGTCAGTTATGACGTTCTAGACATACAGTCTTGACCTTAAAGTGATGACAGTCTGAACCTTACAGTGATGATAGTTTGGATCTTACAGTGATGACAGTCTGGACCTTACAATTACCACACAATGACCACACAATTTAATACCACACGACTTTAATGGGTTTTTAGTTACATTTCTCACATTTAGTCTTGCACCAGCGAATATTTTCCTGGTCATGATATTCAAAACGTTTCCATTTTTGAACTATCCGAAACATAGCTCTAGAACACAAAATGCAAACCAATGGCAAAAGTCATTAAAATCAATATCGATAACATTTCAATGACTGATTCATTCGTATGTGATTGTTTACTGAAAATCGAAGTTTCAGTGATTGAGACGATCCATCCTCCCTTCGATGTATTCCATTGACTTGAGTGCGTGCTTCTAATTCCGTAATTGGAGAAGCATTGGTAGATATTCAAACGAACTGCGTGTGATTATTTGTCTGGGGAATAAATTGCTGATCTTCTACTATTTTACATCTTTACTAGTGTTACCCCGAGAGACAAATTTTGTTTTCCGTTCGGTAATTGATTGATATGTGCATGCCATATTTCCACACCTCGTTTCTTTATGGCCTGTGGGTCATCCGCTGGAAAGGGTCATTGCCTTAGTTGGTGTTATTGCTGAATCCTTTGATCATTGGTGCTTATTTGAATTCTCTTTAAAGTGAATTCAAATATTTTGCCTTCATCTGAAGCTTACGCTGACGCATATATTGTTACATTGTAAGAAAATTTCTCTAGATCTTTTATGATAAACGCACAATGTATACGGTTCTTATAACGACCAACGTGTATACGAGATGATGCGATATGCTCATCCCGTCCCATTTTTGTAAATTACTTTTGTTTTAATACGCAAGTAAGTAATAGAAGATTTATTATTTATCACTCGATGTTGATTCTTAAGTTTTTGTGTTGAGTATGTGCACATATTTGTAACTGTAGCTTTTATTACTACATATACATTGCATTAGGCTACTTCGTGTAAATCATTTTATCATACAATCTAAACTTGTATTTTGGGGTCATTAACAACAGGATAGGATGCGTAAATCTCCTTTATCAATGTCATATTTGTGTCTCTTAAAAAACCGTCTTTTAGCCGATCATTATCCATTCCATGAGGTTGTATAGCAATTTATGACGGAGCTACCTCTGTTGGGAGAGAATGATCATTCTCACGTATACGATATTGTAATGCCTCTTCCCGCTCCTTCTTTGGCATCATATAAAACATTTTTGTCACAATGTTTGGAAAGTTACGTATCATGAAAAAGCTAACATTCAGAGATAGAGTAGAGTTACTTTGCATATGAAGGACATGATGTTTGTAAATTACCATTTATTATTGTTACTTATCTTTTTAAAGCCAAATACAGCCTGAAATAATCAATGTATTATTTTATATTCAATAGCTGGCGTCATTTTCCCATTTCTGTAGTTTCATAAAAGCCTAACATATTTTTGTTATGTAATTCGTATTTAAAATCAGTTATTGTAGATAGCGACCTTGGATTCATTGGTGCAATTAATGATGTACTATTAATATGAGCGCTGATCCTATCGTCTTAGCACATATTATTTCTTATTTACTCCTCAATATCATAAAGTCTGAATGGCAAGACTATTAATCACAAGAGACCTATGCCTTACAGAGATGGTTTTTTAGAACACCGAGGTACATGTTCTCTCAAGGACCATGATTGTACCACTATTGTTTAAATGTATAATGTGTTATTTCTACAAATATTATTCCATTTCGCTCGATACATATCTAAAAAGTATGTTTTATGACTAGGTTATGAGTAGTGTCAAAAGACCTGAAGATCTGTTACATTCAAAAGCCTTTTTTTTGCATAACAGTGGGTGTCCTTGAGACATGAATATGAACTGGTTTGAAGTAGGCACAAGCATCCATCCTGACTGGTGTTTTAGATTAAAAAAATAAATAATTTATGTAGTACAACGGAATTCAAACAGATGCTGACACATAATTAAACCTATATTCAAAACAGCAAATGTGATCTGGTAATGGACTTGGTGTCAAAAAGAAGTGGATGTTTCTACACTGGATGATAAGTTCGTGATTTAATCAAGAGGCACGCAAACTTGTTGACTACGTCTGAGACTGTGTCAAGTTGGAAAATAGTCAAGATAAATTGAAATCATTTATAAATGCAGGATTCATTTCTGCTGCATCCTTGAGGATCGTCTGTCCACCAGGTCTTGTGGAGGAGGCGTCAGCTAGCTGTTAAGTCTGTCTGTGGACACACTCTGGTTTATCACATGGAAGGAATTCTGTCAAGGGAATTTGAACAAGGAGACATTTTGTCATCACTATATACGTCTTTTGTGAATTGAAGTAAATTGCAGAGTAATTTGATTCCAATTTATACTAGACATATCTAAGTGTTCAAAAGATGAATAAGAACCTTGACCTTATGTAAATATTCCAGCCAAGAAGAAAAGGCCATTAATTGATCTAGGTAAATATAAGCAAGATACTTCCAAGGTCAAGGATTTATTGTGTTGTTTATTTAGTGTTGACAACACAAGGATGCACAAGTCAATTGTCTAAGACCTTTGATTTACCAATCTAAATTGTGCTATGCCACAAGGGGTGCACATGTCAAAGATGAAAGGTCACTATTATAGTCTGTAATGGTCAAGGTTAAAGTGTTTTGGACAACCAAAGACAGACTGACAGATACGTACTGGGATATTTAATTCGGGGTCGTAAAAAGTGACTTGATTAGTAGAAATTGCTTGTATTTATGTCGACATATCAGTTAACAATAAGAAAAAAATCATTGCATCCATCAGGTTTTTGCAAAAGCCTCTATATGCTGCAAGCACGTTGATCTCGTCATCTTTTGTAAGCCACTTTCCCCCAAGGATACATTTCTGAGTTAATTAAAACTAATTAAACAATTGCAAGAATTAGGCAAAGACTTTCAGCTTGTTTACGTTTACTGAAATTTCGGTAAAACTATTTTTCCAATTGCAACTCTAAATAATTAAGACAATGCAGAAATAACTATGAAAACTGAATTCTAATTTTCATTCTGAAGTATTTTATTTTTCATTTATATATATATACGCAATCACATATATGGCAGATGTGGCCTACTTTTCTTAAATGCTCCTGAGTTAATAAGGTACCAGGGCTGTCTGTAGGCTGGCTGCCCGTTCAGTGGGCAGTTGCTAATCATTGACTCAGCGTGTCTGGTCGTATCGTACATGTATCAGTTGGGGGAAACTGTACCTCTTATTGAGATTTCGAAAACTAGTTCTTACTGTATTCATGTAAATACTTTGCAATCTACTCTTAATGGTGACCACTGAATATGATATTTTCTTTTCAACTCATAACAAGCTGATAAGATCTCCTTAAATTCTAAAAGATAAATGACTACTTTCCTCAAGATTTTATAAAAACAGTTGGCAGAATTTGTCTACTTGCAACTACACAATACTGTTTAACCAACAAAGCTTCTGATAAAATCTAAGGGTACATGTTCGTTCATAATATGATTATGTGATGCTAGAGGATATTTGCTTTGTCTATAATTACTTCATTAAATTTATATTCAAAGCGGATGTTTAGCCATGGTGTTCTGTTTCTTTAAAGTTAATGTATCAAGTTGAATGAATCCAAACTGCACGAACTTTTAATCTGTTGGTTACACATTCCGTATAATGCTTACTGCAAATCATGAACTTTTTGCTTAAGATTGAGCGAAGCGATCTGACAACATCCTAATGTCTGACAACATCCCTATGTCGCCTCATTGTAAGCCTAATTCTGTGAATGTTATTGATCAAGATAACAGAGGCACTTATGATACGTGGCTCTGAGGTGTGGTTACAAAACTCTGTTCAACTAATGATTTAATACTACTCAAAGTCATTTTGGGTTCACAGAGATATAACTTTAAGCTGAACGTCTAAGGTCTTAAAAGAGCGATCTATTAGGGTATATTAATAAAATGAGCGAATGTTAGAACTCATTTTAATGAGATTGCACATTAACTTGAATCTCAATATAATGATCACTATCCAGTAAGAACACTATCTACTTTATGGAGAGGCTCATTAATTCTTCTGAAGATCAGAGATATAAATTGACAGACTCAATCCTTCATTCCCACAAAATTGACTCAATCATTAATATTTATTTCATCAGTAATTAAGAAAAGTAACTGCACAGACGAGACAGGCAGAAAAATTGGTTGAGTCTTATCAATGAATATATTGGTGATGGGACATTACTTTGATATATAGATGCCATTCATTCATAACTATTTTGCAATTCATTTCTTACATCTTTCTGAGCGTTGCCTAATGTATAAAATTTGATTGCAAAAAGTGGGTGTATTCACCACAAAAAAAGTAAGACACATTAAAAATGAAGCTATTCGCGGAAAGGCTTACTTTTGTATGACATAACGATAACATTGTTTATAGTCTTGAATATCTTTAATCCTTTATACATTTATGAATATCCTATCAATATATGATATTCTATCTTTTTTTAGTAAAGATTAGCAAAATGTTAAGCATTTTTTCTGGTTATGAAAATACGTCATACTACAATGAATACTAATAAATGTTTCCGCGCTCATGTAAACATGATGCATCAAATGATACCATCTATTTTAGTTTTTCGCCAAATATGTCCCGAGTCAGGTCATAAAGTAAGATCTAAAAGACCACATATTTAATATATATAATATTAAATGTAAGGTTTCAATAAATCTGCATGAACTACGATATCAGAAATATTCACCGCAAAAGAAAAAATGACTGCTGTGGTTAATGAACAGCAGTGCTAATACAATGTTTCTGAAATCGGTGAAGCTTCAGGATTGCCTTAAAGGGGTTGTTGAGTGGAATTTTTTGGTAAATGTAGTGGTCTCACGAAAATGAAATGGTTTTTTTTAAAGACAATGTTTTCCAAAAGTTATAATATGAACACCATCAGCCTTAAAGCTAAGCAAATTCTTTCCGCTACCCCAATGATTAAAATATGTTCACACTTAAAGGCAGTGGCTCTTGCTTGATACATGCTTATTTCCTCTACAACTACGGATAATCGGTTGAGGAATGAGATAAATCATCCTGTGAAGATGTTACGTTTGGCAGAAACTAATTTGGAAAAATATGTTAAGAAAAAAATCTTTCCCCTGCCCCTTCTATAAACACTATTTCAACCCATGTAAATTGAAAAGCGGCACATATTACTAGTTCATCTTTTTCAAAGGCCAAATGTAATCCGTTGTGTGAACAGCTGACCTTACATTCTTATAACTGAGCCGACTTGAGTCGTCTAAACTTTTCCAATATTGAGTACGGGTCAATTGTAAATAATGATACTTATCTAATTGCATCGATAAAGAGTTAAAGTGAAAGCCACTGCTCTAATGTACCCTAACATTGTGAATTTGAGCTGGGAAATGCGTGCTCTAAGGCAAAAAAAGATAATCAGTTTTAATTTACACTGCTGTACAATAAATGCAATCTGCCTTTAAGAATATTGACATGTTGTAAGCACGACAATAATAGATTAAATGGACCTCTCGTTCCATTATCTTCATTACCTTTTCCCTTATTTTTCACAATATGAAAACACGGATATCCAATATCTCAAGTCGACTATAATACCTATATTGTATGATACTGGAATGTCATCTTCTAATTTGAGCGAGCAATTCAATTATTTTGTCTGTAACAAGTCCCAATCCGACTCTTGTATAGTCCAAGCGTGCCATACTATAATCCAGCAAGCCAAATGTAATCATTGATAATACCTCCTTTATAACTATGGTGTTATGAGAACACAAATAATCATGTTGTTTTGTCCGTTAAGCAGTAACGTTACACTCAAGAATCCTGCGTTTGCAAAATGAGATATTTTTCACTGGTTGGATTACATAAATTGAATTTGGTATTTGGTATACATTGTTAAATACATGTCAGTTTCTTTTATATTATTGTGATAGTTATTATTGTAAGAACCCAGAGCTTTACAAGAACGCAATATTATGTAACAAACATGCAAATTGTTTTATCGTGTCTTAGCAAGAACCTGTTGAATTAGTTTAAAGGATTTTTTCGCTAATCTTCCTGGATATGAACTGTTTGCTTAGATTAAGTCGAAGGCGTCTTGCATGATTCAGAAGTATCCATCTATTCATGTAGGTTGTCTGTGGTCTGTTGTCAGGGAACGGTTTTAATGCTCTGTTATTTCCTCAGTCCCCAAATTAATACTGTCCACCTAATGGATAAGGTTTTAGCATTTAAACCATAACTATTCGAATGTTTGAAGATTGATAACCTCGATTTCAATTGCAAAAGATTATTTTAAGATGATTTTGGATCCTTCCAAAATTGAAATTGAGAAGTTTTTCTAGGTCTTTGTAGAGTTTGACAACCATGACAAATCAAAGTGTCAAGTGATGTTGGTCCAACACACTGACAGGAAATGTTATAATGATCCTGAATTTATTTTCAAAGTAACGACACAAATTTATTTATTTTTCTAATGTTTTGATATTAACCTTAGGAGAAAAGACTTTTATCAACAGAAGTCTAAAATCTCATTCTATTTGATATTCATATCTAGATGTTTTGGTCCCATGGTAGTTCAATTCCGTGGTTTTCATTGCATAGCAAGTATTTAAACAGGAACCTTTTGAATTTTAATTTTCCACCACAAATTGAAATACTAGCTTAACCTGCACTGAACTATCGGAATATAGAACGTTTTTTATTGCCGACGTTATTTCCATCCTGGGCACTCTTATTATTTTTTCATCATGATATATAAGAGTACTGAAGATGAAAGCTTAAAGGACGTTTCTAAAATGATTTGATGGTTATTTATGTATTTATGTCGCTATGCTACGAATCAAAATATGGAAGTTTTATGAAACAAAAAGTAAAAACATTATTACATGTATGAATTATTTGTTTTTGCTACTACGACTTTTCGTGAATGTGAATAAACTTTTATCCAAACATAAAGCAATATCATCACATATAATTGACTCCTTACAATGCGAACTGTATGAACAATTAATTGATGAATCCAAAGCTCTTCAGATATTAATAATGCTAACTGCAGAATCATTAAGTTCAACGTTTTGCTAAAGAATGAGCAAACGTCTTCGTGTCGCTTTCTTACCAGTCTAATTCTGAGAATTCTGTTATTGATCAAAATGACAGAGGCACTATTTTTTATTGCCACTTAAGGAATTACACTTTGATCATACGGCTTTGATTGTATTTTGCGTTTGAAATGACGATTTAAGTTTTCAGTTCAGTGAACTGTTACTATGGCGAAACATTGTAAATGCATTAGTGACATGTTATCGATTCACTCAAGATTGTGTTAATTGGTTGCATTTCTCCAAATTGAAGAGAAACATGAAAGATATGATTCTCAATTGACCAATCTCACGTTTGCAAAGGATAATTACCAAGATAGAAAAATGTAAACTGATTTTTTTATTCCGAAGGATGTACCAAACATAAAACTCAATACGTTTTCAGGAATTAAGGATTTTCGTTTCTGTTAAGTTCATGTTCTGTTCATGGCAAGTTGATAGATCATAAATATCATCAAATTGTCAGTTGTAAAATTGTTTGGAAAAGATTTTTCATCCAGAATATATCAGATAACCAAATATTCATAGATTTTCCAATTGGTTAGGTAAGTATCAGGTATCTCTCCTCCATCTATTACTGTTTATGAGGATTTTCATAGAAAAATATTAAAATGCATACGTTTGTGAATTAATTCTTTTGTGTAAGTGCTATATATTTATGTTTATTTATATTTTGCTGCGTTGCAAATAATCAATTGGCTATCTGATAGAGAAATCACTAAGAAGATAGATTCTATATTGTGAAAAACACTTGCCATCGCGACCATGCTTGTTGTTAATATAAGAAAGCTTGATAAAAGGTGACAGACTCATTTCTTTCTGTACATGTCACATCCTTGTCTGGTTTCTATGTAAGCGCATTACTGCCAGAAGTGAAAAAATATACAAACTTCTAATTAAATGATAGTTTCATCTATTTGGCAAGTATTCAGATAATATCATCTAATTAGTTAAAATATCTCATAATTAGATGAAACTATCATATAATTAGATGAAACTATCATATAATTAGATGAAACTATCATATAATTAGACGAAACTATTATCCTATTAGAGCTTTTGTACTTTTTTTCTAACTCTTGGCAGCAATAACCTTCCATAGGTTTCTATTTCAGCAGTAACGGAAACACCCTGTAAATACAGCATTTTTTATTCTTAATTCTTATCTTAGTTTTTTATGCTAGAAACCTTAGTATAGAAATATATTCATGTACCTGTGAATATAGTGTTTCGTTAATATTACCTATCAGCACAGCTAAGTTTCTTTAATTTCAAATATATTTTGTTAAGATATTCAAATCCCTGTGTTTTTAATGCAATGTAACTAGTTGAATCAAACTGACATTTTTTCCGGAAGACAATATTTAATTCGTCTAGCAAAGACTTATTTTATATTTATCATTTATCCAACCAGTAGGGTACATTGTAGAGGTTTATGTTCATAATTCATAATTCATATGGCGTCATGGAATACACTATTTGCAGGAAACATCTCCTCAAGACAGCTTTAGCGCAAAAACTTATTTTTACAGAACAGCGAAACACAATACTGAACACACATTGTACACAACGTTATGTAAAGAATATTTTTGACAAAACGTTAGCAGCTCTTACTTTGCAAACCGCCATCAATCAATATCAACATAATTAGTTTGAAAAGTTTTCTAGTTGTTTTTCGTTTTGGAACATGTTTCAAACACTAAAAGCTAGGTTCGCTTGTGTACACAAAACTATGATTTATTGTAAATGCAACCGTAATACTTGTTTTAACAAGGCGTTGCTCCGTTGTTTTTTAACCTTTACTGCTCAACCTTTAATCCTATCTACTGTGCCTTTGTTTGCGTTAAGCTTAATCTTTACACATTTCTTCACATTCACATTCACATTCCTAATTCAATTTGACCCAGATACATTACATTCTTCGTTTACATTTATGTAAATTCTGTCTGCATTGAAAAAGTTTTTATAGTGATTTAACGTGACAATGTATTAGCTAATGTATAGAAAAAAATCATGTCACCAATGCCATAATACCCAAAACAGTTTCAAGCAATTGATGTAGGCTTTATCACAAGCAATTTGTGACACTATTTACCCCCATATCGCATTCCTAACCTTAACATATTCAACATCCCAATTCAGGCAAGTACAATGTTGTCGTGTGGGGAATGATGTGTGAAAAACCTCGTGCTCAAATTTTGTACAATATTTTATCTTATAGACAGTCGTGTCCCTGACCTATATATGTTTTTTCAATCGTGAATACCCTGAACACTATTAGATATTCAACCGAGTCCTATTGTCCAATTCAATTGAAGATCAATCATACCGTTGTGTAAGTACAACGCTTGAGCTCCCCAGACTGCTGTGAGCCATAATAGACAGGAGTGGGCCATAGAGATCACTGGCAGCGTCGTCTCCTCTTCTTGGAAATATTGTTCTAAGAGATAGTATGTACTGCGAGGGTAAAAAAGATTCAGAGATTAAAGTTCGAGTGCATGTCTTTAGTTTCACTACACTATTGAATTGTGCTCGTTCGTTGAAATTCTGACGTGACATGTATATGAGAGTGCATGAACTAGAACATTCAACGTTACTATTGATTAATGGTATAAGGGTGAATGTATGCCAGAATCTCAAAGGATTAAACTTCTAGTGGGTTTAATATAAATAGCGTGCCTCATTTACTCAGGTTTTAACACACACAGTACATTTGTATATGTGGCTTCGAAAAACGTTTTAGTTCAATTATTCTAGTGATAAAGTTACGGTGAAAATACACCTAAAATTCCTGAAGAATTGCAACTGTAATATGCTGACGACTTGCAATGATACCGTCAATACTACTATCAGTCTGAGTATTCTAATACGTTCCTTATAGCACTTCGCCACTTAAGTTTCTTTGTATCTATATTATTATCGTGTCTAAATAAAGGTTTTTTAATTGAAAAATATCATCTAATTCCACTACGATAAATATTTTCAAATAACTATAATCAGCAGTCTCACTACCTTTCTGATTTTTTTCAGAACAAAACTCGTTCGTTTTCACTCACAAATGGATAGATTAGAATTTAACTATCCTAGAGTTGATTTTTTATGGCCTTTATTCATATTGATATCAATTGCCTGACATTTCCAGGACAGTAGTGAAACTGAAGTGATTATTAATCGATTATGAATTCATAATTGTTTCTTTCAAATTCAGAAAAGCTGTTAACGGAATTTTAATGCATTATGATAAGCCCCAGCGCCCCCGTTAACTAGCAAGTGCAGTATCTTTCTCACTATCACTCAAATGTCTTTCATATATCAATTGGATTACAATTCTAGTTATGTCAAAGATCTGTTAAAGTGAAAATGCTGAATCCTTCTCTTTTATTTTTACTTTTAAACATTGATCTCAACAATAAGTGACGTTCACTGATGAGATGACACGTATAATAGGGGAATATTGATGATTTAAATCCAATTTTATTAATTTTGAGGATCTCTGACTTCTCTATTCATGTATGCAGGATGACAACAACCTGTTGCTGTTGCTGTTTCTGTGGCTCAGTGATCAATATAACTGGAACTAAGTGTCTCACAAGTAAAAATGTTATACTGTATGAATAAGCTTACAAAATTACTATCTCTAAATCATTATTTTACCTATGATTTACTTTGCCACGAATTTTCTTTGGTTCAAAATTACTGCTTTTACACATTTCATGCCAAATCGATTGTTAGTTGATCAGTAAAGACGGTTACACGAATTCGATGTAACCAGGCCTAGAAACATTTTTACAATATTCACAAATGGTATATTAATTCAAAATATTAGATATCATGTTTGCTTTGATATTGGACATTGATATTTGCTCCTGTATTTTCCTTCTAGTCTGGACCATATATACAACTGCATACGGAAAGTTTGTTCACCTACCTGCAATCTCATGTAATTTGAATTTCTTTTGGGCACCATTTGCATTACTTCATTTGCACTTGCAATATGTAATTTTTAATACAAACACAATCATTCTACAACTTATCATTGTATGGTCAGATGGGTACTGCATTGTTTCGAGTTTAGGTGAGAAGAAATAGCCTGCGGGGGGTAGATTTTCAAAATTTTGAAATAACATTTTCTGTACCGACCTAATCAAACATATGGTGAAAATGTATATAGAATTGATTACATGAAAAATATTTGACGCTGTTGGTAACTTCATAGAGATTTTAGAAGGAAAAATAAAATCTGTTTTTGGAAATGTCGACCCCTGGTCTTTTCAAAGAGCTACCAAAACGTTACCTTTAAATGTGTCATATAAAATTAGAATATGCCAGGCACATTTAATGACCTTTTACCTCAAAACACAAGAATGTCGGATTTTATGTATCATTTTTTATGTCTCATAGAAATAACAAAGTACTCGATATTTCCTTGATATAGGCAAGTAAGTGAACAAACTTTCGGTATGCTGCTCTATAGCGATTACACAGAACCAAGGTTAGACTGATCTGAACTATGTGGTAGTGAACCATAAACATGGCAGCTAGGCACAGAAGAGACAGATCTTCGAGGAGTACTATTTCATCTCTTAAATTTTCGTTTTTTTAAGTTTGAATGCAAGTTAAATAAACCAAAAATTCTTTAAGTTGAGTAAAATCCTATTCCGATTTTAATTTCCAATTCCAGTAGTTGATTGAAGGTAGTAAAGGTAGACTTGATGTCTCCATCTTTTGGCTGTTCGGTTTTTCTGTAGAGTATCTGGAGTATAGTTCATTCTATATAAACAAGAATCTGTTTATTGAAACTTAATTCGACCATTGTGGTGTTCAAATAATTCTCAATACCTTTTAGCTGTTTGTATCCAAATTATGATTAAAGTTAATTGCATAGAAATGTCCATGAAATCGACAATTTTAGTTTGTTTCTCTTCATATTTATATTTTGTAATAGCACAATAAAATTGTATAAGCAGCCAGAACACGGTCAAGTGCCATCGTCCAATCAAATGAATGTAATGATGTCAATAGAGAACAATTACATTCCAACTGCGCACAGCTGTCAGGTTGCGTTTGGGTGTCATGCTCGTGGTTCACAGTTGTACAAAAATAACAACAAGAATGCAAATTCTTCGTTTAGTTGCTTGAACGATAATCAGAATCACGCTAATTTAACTGAACTTCGGTGTCCCCTCTCCGGACGGAAATGGTCACTTCCGTCGACGATTTTCTTCCATCTTCTGGAGATTGATGTTCATCAACCTAAATAAAGGTCCTTAGTCAGAGTCCTCTTAGTCCAATCAGTCTAACACATTCGGAGCAGGTACTTTCATTTTCTGTGATTCGAAGTTCTTGATCTGATATTTTTATCGTGTGTAACTGAAAGGTATACATAGTTCCTTTAATGGTCCATATCTGAAAGAACTATTACGTTTTTAAGTCTGTAACTTATTGACGTACCCTCCCCTTTAAATGTTTCCCTCGTATTTCACACAAATCAGTATGAATATCTGATAATCTTAATTCTATGATGCTTATATGAATTTGAACTTATTAGTTCGGTACATACTTCTGCTCCTGATCAGTGTTCAGAATGAATATTAAGTAAGTTTTCCCGTGGACGTTTTATTTCCAAAAACTAAATAAGGAAGACCCTATTACGAAGATTTGATAGTTCATTCTTCTATGCTCATATACTGCTAACCTATTTAGAATTAAACATACCCTTCCATCCTGGTGTGTGTGTGTGTGGTCGATTGAAATTCAATTTTATCTTAGCAGACCTAAAGCAATTTCTCTCACTCTTGACGTTCTATTGATGGGTCTGCCTCCACCGTGGCCTGATAACCGAATGCATCTTGTGAAAGGGTGTTATCAATGAGATGATCTACGAGCATGATGGTCAATCGATGATCTATAGTGCTCAAGTGTTAGAGAGCTGGGTGTCTAGCTTACAAATGCAAGCGTTCTATCATTGTCAGTGTGCAGTTTGTCTTGATGTACTGGTATGAGCACTGGTAGCATTAGTCTGTCAATCAGTCTTTTCTATATCCAATTTTCACCTTTTCTTTACCCTTAGCCCATATGAAATACCCAAGAAAGGCATGTTAAGGTTGAAATTAAAATTCCGATTTCTCCGAAGATCCTAATTGATACAATGTTAAAGAAAGTTGATATAAGGTTTTTTTTCTTCATACTTTGGAAGTAAACTATAACCAATTATAGTTTGTGTTATAACTACTTTATATAACCCTCAGTGAACTATACACGTTGATTTTCCCTTTATTATTGATACAGATGTTTTAGTATAACCTAATTTGTACAACTTAATATATACATACAAGTGAAATAACATTATAAATAAAACATCGAGCATATAGGAATTTTTTGCATATTTTTGATAATTCATCTTAACTATAACACAGAACAAATTGACTCAAATTCTGATTTAGAAGCAAAGTGAATGCATGCCCCAAGACAACCAGATTACAGAAACGATTGTTGGTGAAATTGTTTTCTAGAAGATTTAGAGGACCATCGTCCCTGAGTACAATTCCATTAAGAATTGTGTATAACTGGACCACAACCATTTGTTTGTGTGCTGTTTAACAATGTAGGTTGAAAGGGCAATATCCTTCTGTTACATAATGGGATATGTTTGCTACCTTACCTGTAGGCACTTCGTAAGATATCGGGCCTCTCTGACAACGATTGAGTAAACACATCAAAAGGGACATCCTCTGTCAATGAATCGTTTGTGTAAATCTATAAATATAAATATAATGTTTCAATATTTCAGTGCAGCACTTTACCGAAATGAATCGTTTTCCTTAAATTAATATCAGAATATTCTATTCTACTTACATAATTACTTGAAGCTATTACATGATGTAAGTGAACAACCTAACCCCGACAGAAATGTTAAACGATGAAAACGTTGAACTTGTCTTATATGGTCATCAAAAAAAGTGTTAATTTTAACCTTAAGTTTACCATAACAGATATATTGATATTATACTCCAGGAAACAAGAGAGGAAAACAATTCTCTTTTGTCAACTTTAACGTCGATCCAGATGTTATAGATATAAAATTGATTTAAACGATTTATCAAAGTTAAACGATATTTAAAATCTACACATCGTCTAAAAATATGAGTAGTCTAATAATACAAATTCTTGCAGCATAAATGTTTAAAATATATCAATACACATTTCTTAATATCATGGTAATGTGTTGATTCAAGCTCATGATGTAAACAGTTTAATACTTAGATAACGAATAGTCTATAACTAATAATGCAAATACGACAAATATTGGTAATATAAGGGTATTTGTTTCTTCTTCCTTTTAGTATATGTACCTCCGCCTGCTTCTCGGTAGTAATTCCTGTCAGTCAATTAAGATTACAAGTCTCAACAAAAGTATTCATGTAAGCAATCAGCACTCAGGCGCCTCAAACTTAACATTATTGTCACTGGTTGACTTATATATGATATATGTAAGACATGACAATGCGTATTAATATGTTATTGATATATATGCTTGATCAAGTACAATAATTAGCGTTTCATACATATATTTTTTACATTGGTTTATGGAATGTGTATGTACTTAAAATAAATAAAGAAAAGTGTGACATCGGGAATAATAAAGATAAGATATAATATTTCTAACTTATGTTCATATAATAACCCCCAAAACTAACTGCCAAGAAACAACGAACAAGTTCTCATATAAAAATATCAATACAACCTGCTCACTGACTCTGAACTCAAGCTGGTATTTTTCAAGTCAGGCACCAAGCTTTCTAATACTTGAACACTTAAGATAATCGATTGACCATCGTAGATTGCCTCATTGATAACACCTTTCTTAGCTGATGCCCTCAGTTATCAGACCATGGTGAACCCATCAATATCATTTCAAGAGCGAAAACGTTGAGGTCTGGTAAGATAAGATTAAATTGCTATCGACCGCAAATAAAAGATAAAGGATTTATTTATCGATCTTAATTATGCAACTGTTACTTAGGGCAGACCTAGCTAGGAACCTCTACATTTTATTCAGTACATTCAGTATTCATTCCACAATAAGGATATTATGTTGTTCCTAACACTGTGGAATGATGTGACATCATAGCCACTGAAGCATTGAATTCACTCGATGAATATTGCTTTGATGTCAATTTGATATGTCAGGTTTCAGGTCTTGAATGATCCTGAATGATGAGTATTGATGAAACAGCTGATAAACAGCTTATCTCATGAATCTTTTTCAAATGACTTAATAATTTCTTGCGATATTATTTTTTACTTAATAATCCCTATTTAATGTGCTGAAATTTTGTCTTACTGTCAATTAAGCATATCAGGCCTCTTCACAAATTTATCTAACCAGCCTCTTACAGAAGACAAAACATTTAAACGTTTTCGTCACTTACCTTCCGGTTATTTATCCTCTACCTTACGTGTTCATGTTGGCACAGGCAGACAAATCCAATTGAGAGATATATCTGGGAATATGCTTTCCTGATAACCTGTACATATAAATTACAACTAATTTTAAAAATCGATTTTCTGCGATTGACGGCTAAGTAATATGATAAAAGAAAATACCTAAGCCTATTTCGAAAACGTTTTTTTCATTTTATTATTTGAACGGTCGTATCATTTTAAGGCATGTCAAAGTAATATCATTTTAAGAAAATTCCTGTTGACTAATGCAAATAATGGCTGTCACCCCTGAATGCTTTACGATTACTAGATTGCAAAGAACGCGTCTTAATTGATCTTGATGATAACAATAATGCATAAATCTAACAAAATTGGAAACTAATTTTGTACAATACACACGTCATTTCTTTGCTCGCAACCGTGATCTCATGTTGATGGTTCTTTTTTTTTTAGTCTTTTCTTGTCATTCCCTTTAGCAAGCATTACAATCCTCTCTTAAAAACCTTGTGATACAGTAATTGAACTTTTTAAATCGAGAAGTTGTACAAGAAGTATTATTCTTAGACCATTTTGATATCCTATCATTTGCATAAGTAACTGTTTTCTTAACAAGAGACACAATACAATGAATTTAAAGGAACACTGCCATTTGCATTGTTTATGGTTATTTAGAGTTCAGACGGATTCATTATATCAATTTTTTGTCAATGCAATGACATTGGTGTCATATTGAAGTAAAAAAATGACCATCTCTGCTAACGTCTCAGGAACAGTTTTCCTATTTCGGTAACTGAATTCCACTTATTTATTCGATTGTCGCACAACTAAGGAATACCATTTCAGACATGAAATTGACGTCTAAGGATCTTCAGACTATGGAAAATGGAACAATTACCTTTGTTTGTCATCTCATTGTTGTATCGTGCAATTAGTCTAGACTCAATCTCCCAAGACTTGTCCCAGTTTTCGTTAGTGATACTGGATTAGCTGTTTGTTTCCCAAATCCAGTTCATTATTGGGGATGATTTCTAATACATTTCTAAAGAGGTTTTTTTTTCAGGATAGGTAGCATAGTCCCGAAATTTTTCTTTGTGTTAGTATATATAATATTAATTACAAAGAATTCAAATAAGTAGACTCCAAATTCTCCACTTACTCCGGGTGTTATTCTGAAGTAATCACACCCCCAGTCAGTGTAAGTCGGAGAGAACTTATTTATTTGTTTAAGCAACATCAAAATAGCCATATTACAATTCGACGTCTTAGAAACTTGTATAGATATTACTTACTGCTTGTATAAGATAAGTCAAGTCCATTGAGAAATCATCGTTCAGTTTCAAATTATGGTTAGGAAAGAAGACCTTTAACATTTTCAAAGATCACCTCGTCTCCTGAAATGCAGATATTTCAAAACAAAATCTCATTGGGTGCCAGTATTGGCCCTGAAACGGAACCTACCCAGTGCATGTGCAGAATAAAGTGGAGTCATGAAAATGCAATATGTGAAACTATTTCTAAACGTTGTATCTACTATTTTTTCTATATAATTTTACCAATTGCAAGCAATGGTCCGTAAACATCTAACTGTATGCATTCAATTTTTTCAATGAAAAATAATCCAGAGAATTTAGAACCAAAGGGTATTCAAAATAAGTGATATTCCATCGTTTAGAAAATGTAGATAACAATATCCTCTCCCTGACACCAAGAGACTATAGGACAGAAAAACAGCATATGGTCGAAGTTCTTAAAACACACCTCGCTTGTCTCGCGTCCTATTTGTTAAATCCTACACGATGTCATCTTCAAAAATTTTGAACTCCCTGGAATGAATTTAGCCAATCCTAATCACTTACTTACTTTCTATGATTTACCTGTTTCGACTTGATAGCGGATCAAGAGTGCACAAATTAGATCAATTACCTAATATCTTCGCGATATATCCTCGTATCAGCTAGGACTCAAGTGTGTCAGCCTGTGGGCGGATGAACTTCTACTTCTTCACCTTAAATGACCTTTTGTTCAGAAACTTTAGTGCAAATAAAAAGGTTTAATCAAGTTTTCAATCGAAAAGCACATTCTTTACTGTAGTGGTTTATAACTCTACTCATAGGCGAAAAAGGTATCACAAATTGTAATTAATCCCATGAGATATTCGATAACGTCAGAAATTTAAGATACAGTTAGTCTATTATAACAACAAATGTCCAAAACACTAACACATTTTTAACATAACCAATTGTGCGCTTAAGAAATTTAAAGTCATAAGGGGTCCAAAACAAAAATACAGATTTCCATTTAGATCTTTTATATTGCACATTATTTTACATTTGAACCAAGTATTCACAAGTTGTGTGTCAACACGTGGAAATCTTACATGTATCTTGGCGATTATTTGAAAACGTCTGATGGCTGTTCAAGTATTCGTGTTAAATCTGCAACGACGAATAAATGGGATGGTGTGATTTGAACCCAAAATATTTTCTGAAACGACATAGGAGTGTTCAATCAGTGAAAAGCCATGAGAGCTTTTCAGTCGTTTTAAATCTTTAACGTTGCCAGTTGTTCCGTTGCCCAATGCCCAGCAGTGTATGTCAATTTAGCAATTTAGCAATTTAGTGTATGTCAATTTCCGTCTGTCTGTGGCCGCCTGGTAGTTATGTGCATAATAAACCTTTATAGATGGTGTTGACGGTTGATAAGAAGTTTTCGTGGTGTTAAAGAAATCCATTGTTGTTGCGGGCTTGTCAAATATCTCTTAAACCCTTCTATGTTGTTAAAATACAATGCCAATGGAAATCTAGAAACCATTGCAATACCTCTCAAGCTGGTATCTGTTTAGAGGATACTCACGTTTCTATGGTGTTTAGGTGTATTGTGACTTTGCACCAGGTAACACGGTCATGAGCTTCTTTGTAACTTTTCTCTGGTGATGTTTTGTAATCACGAGTTTAAATCCGCAAAATTAGGTGTTATATGGTCAACATTCATATAAAAGTTTATAGTTTTCATAATTTCAGATAAAAACAGGTTAGTTTCTTTTGCCATAAGTTAAGTATGTTTGTGAATGGGACATGTTCTTCTACACATAAAAAAGGCATTGATACTTGACATACTTGGTGATCCTATGTGAAGAGTGAGGTCACAATGGTTGACCTTGCGACCATGACCCGGGTACGGTACGGAGCATTTCCGAAAACTGAAACTTTGGCTATAATTCTTTATGAAAAAAGCATTGGCCTTTCAAAATTATTAGTACCATCCATGAAGATAGTTTACCGATCAAATCTTATGATATGTCAGTTCATATTGTTGATTTTTGTCATAACTCTTCGGCTTATTAATAGAATTATATACTTCCCTCATGATCATGTCACTGTCACAAATAGGAACCAGACTTGGGCATGAGATCAGTCTTTAAAACATAGAAATACAAATTTATATTTATATCGAGAATTCAAAAGTATACAGACACCAGGACATATACTCGTTTAGGACGGTAGAATTCGGATTTCGTGAAAGTTTTGTTAGATTACGAACGAGGCTACTATGATTAAGAACTAATGACGGTAAACGGCAAAAAATTTATAGGTAGTCGAGTATTGGTCTTGTTCATGAGGACAGAATTGAATATGAATTCATTGACATGTTGTCTCTTTCTTAATGATTTAAGATAACATGTTCTGGCTACATACTGTCACTGGAAACATGCATGCATTTAAACAAATTCTCACTACCAGTGATAATCATATGATGAAGAGATGAAGCCATTTGGTATTTCAGCATACGGAAAACGGTGGAAAGGCTAAAGGAGATATATTTTGACTATGTATGTCTATGTTATCTACCTTTTGTAAATGTTCTGCGTTTTTGCTGCATTCTTTATCCATGTGAAATGTGAATCCCTGTATTTGGACCCAGGGGCCTATATATTTGAGTTAGGTTGATGATGATAGTGGATCATTCACATGCAGGAATTTTATTTTTTATCTTTTGAATCGTATTTCAAATCCGATTTAATGTTGTATTTAAATTGCAATTAATTTGGTTTTAAAGAGATATATATTTTGCTAAAAAAATTTAACATATAAGACAGATCTGAACACGTACATGTATATCGATTTTTTTGTATGTTAGACTTAAACGCACTTACATGGCAAGGCTCCATCAATCGATATTAATTTAATTTACTTTAAACGTTTTCTAGTTGATGTGCATTCTTGTTACTTTTTAAGATAATATGTTGCTTGTACTATACAGTATATTAACTTTTTTAAATGAAAGATGGACTAAGATAAAAGAGTGGGAAAGCAGTAAATGTGAAACAGACACATCGAGGTCCATAATTGAAAACGTAGTTGGGATCTAAACCTTATTCTTTTCTTAAGAAAAAGCTGTAAGAAAACCAATTTAAAATAAAATGTTAAATGCTTTGCAGTATCATTTTAGTATATGGCTTGTGCATGTGAAAAAAGGGAATGGAAAGGGAATGTATTTCCTTTTTCATGGCAAAAACTATAAATTGAATTAGTAAAGTTAAATACGGCTTTGTATGTTCAACAAATTTGTATCAAATAACCTGTTCAACAGCCTTTGCATCATTAATAAATTTCAAAGGTGTATCAATATAGATATGTTTATGTACAAATAATCTCCATTACTATAAACTTAGGGTCGTTCCCAATTAAATTAAACCTGAAGTATTTGGATGAGAATAACCGAGCTGAAAGATCTTCATGTAGGAAGGTCAGTTTGTCACTGTAATTCAGTTCACAATTCTAATAGACGGTTGGCATAGCGATGCATTACTCGTTGATTTTTTCTGATTGTTTCTAATTGCCCATAATCCTGCCTATCTGCATACATATTCAGAATCTTTTTTCTTGGAGATCTCATCATGACAATGATAGATGCAGCGAGATATGCTGATCCCTTCATTTCTTGTAAAGTCCTTGTATTGTGCACAACGGTTTGCATAAGTCAAATAAAAGTCCTTTAGTTATTTGTATTAAGATATCCTAGTTTCCTAGTCATGCCATGATTGCCATGCAGACCAAGCATGATTCAAATACTTTGTATTTGCGAAACTGTTAGACATATAACATATTTTAGAACCAAAGTTAGGGAAGTGCAGCTTGTCTCTAAAGGACTAATGTGTGAACAGCCTCACCGTCAAACTAAATTACTGTTTTCTAGTTTTCATCCAATAGATAGAAGTGTCACTGACATGTTTTTGAACCTAAAACTCTACATCAACAAATGATTCTACTGAGTTCCATTGTCTACTTCAAAAGATAATCAATCATGCAAGCGTATACGTGCAACGCTTGAGGTCCCAAGATTACTGTAAGCCATCATACACCGAAGAGGGCAATAGAGATCACTAGCATTGGGACAGTTTACCACTGTGGAAAATTAGTCAATGGTGATCAACCAAGCCTCTTTGTAAGTGCAAGGCTCAAGCTCCCCAGACCACTATATCAATGAACATACTTAAGTGGGTCAACGAATTAACCTTCATTGATATTTTTTTTCCAGCTAGTGGTAATATGGTTACTTTTGTAATCACGAGACGTGAGTTCAGCTGGAAACCAAAGTTTGATCACATGCCTGTGTATTTTAGTGCAAATATCATATGATTTTGAATGTCTTTGAGGCATCGTAGTATTGCGTCAATGAGACGGATAATGTTGAATTATCAAGACAGAAGTGAAGAACCATCGTACCTTAACGCAATCGTATGTCATACCCAACAGTTAACCGCGGTAACAGTTTAGGCGGGTCATTGATATGACCGAAGGTCAAAATTTCTACTACACTGATTTTAATGTTTCTCTACAATATCATTCAATATTTTAACAGCTTTAAACACAAATCATGTTTGTTCCTTTGCACTAAGTCAATGTGACTGTGCCGATTTCCTTTCTCATAGAGTCGATATTGAATATTTTTTTTTCGAAATCAAAGGAAATCTTAATTTCGAAAATATGACCCTTTTTGTCTATTTCACCATGCCAGAATTCTTTTTTTTACAAAAGAGACAAGATGAATAAATTCAAGAATGTCAATTTTACACATGGAAAATGGGTGATCCTTTATCAGTTTTACCAAAGTTGTTTCTTGACGTCCAAACCAAACCCAAATTACATGTTTGCACTACGATAAAGTGGTAAGTGAATAAACCTTCGGTATGCAGCTGTACATGTACGCCAACAGGTGCGTATGAGAACGTTTATGTCGATGTTCAATAGTCATATCTTAAATTAAGATAAAATTTATTAAGGCACGTACATATTGAATCAATTTCATAAATTGGAAGTTTGTTGTCCTCGAGGTGCTAATATTGAATAGATATCCTAGAATCCCTTCGATTCCATTCACTAGCAAAAACGTATAATCGCCTTGATATATGTTAATTTCTGAATGGCCTATATCTAGGTTACTTTGCAAAACAATTCTCACATAGTTAGCGCTCTTAATTAGAATTAAAGTAAATGAAAAACGATACTTGCAGAACCTCCTACGTTTCCCAAGTTGAGTGACTTGTACATCGTTCCTTCTGTGTTATCAGGAAAGGGAACTGAACTTGGTTCTATTTAAATACATAATGCTATTTTATAGAAATATTTATTGAAAATATACCTGTAACTATCATTGGTATAAGGAATATTAATGACACCTGTCATTTTGAAATGTCTAATCAACAAGGTAACAACTTGAACATCATCAGTAATTATAATTACAAATGACCTATTCCTTATGAGTCAATTGATCATTGTGCAGTATATTAACACGTAATTCTACTTTACATTAAACCATAATTCAATTGATTGAACAAGGCAACCCTGTTTTTATGCAAATTGTTTAATCCGTGTAATGTTCAACGTGAATGTTCGAAAATTACGGCAGGTAATTTGGCATCCTATATTTTTTCAATCGCTTTGAGAATCATTACAGGAAAAGAATTATTACATTTGTTTTAATGATAAATAATCCTATTGAGCTGTTTACTCTTTTTTGTCGTTGTAAGATATATCAACCATTAAATCTGAAGTAGGGTTGTATGTGAACAAGAAATCAATAGCATTGCATTAGTATAAATAACCATCAGGTGGAATATGGTTACATAATAACGACCATAGTGATATTTTATCTGTTATAACTGAAATTCGAATAAATGTTGAACTAGTTTTACCCTCATTAGCCTAGTTTCCTGGTGTGTGGTGGACTAGAATGCAATCTTGTCTGACCAGACCTCAAGAAATTCTCTATTTGAATTTACATTGATTGGTCTGCCTCCACTTAAACACGCCTACTGAGGGCATCTGGTAAGAATGGTGTCACTGAGGTGATCTTTGAGAATGATGATCAATCGAGCTTTAGTGTACACGTAAAAGAGAGTTGAGGTTTTGGCTGGTAAATTCTTTTTTTTATAACGGTCAGTTGTAAGTACCTTTTATAATTTTTAAACGACACCCTTAACTGAAATTATATCTTCCTGAGAAGCGTGTCTCAATTTAGGTTAAATTCCCATATGTCAAATGTTCTTTTCAGTATTTGATCAAAAGGTTTATGTCCTTGAATAGATCTCGTCTCATTCATTATTGCAATGCCATTGCAATATGAGAATGGTAATTCGTGATTTCATTAGAATAAGCGTAGACAATCTTTCGTAATGTTAAGGTTTTAAGGTCCGTTATCACTTCTTACACTTTATCATCATTGAATGTATTTTAGTGTAGTCACACATTTACATCCTAATAAGTAAACATTTACGTAACATTATCACTTATAGCAAGGAATAGGAATAGATTTTTTAGATTTTTTAAATATCTTATTTGAGGCAAATTTACACAAATCCTGATTTAGAATCATGATGAAGTCATGTCCCGAGACAGCCTGGTTACAGAGGCGATTGCTGGAAAAACTGTTTTCCTGAAGAAAGAAAGAACCTTCGTCTGGGAGGACAAATGCATTTCGTGAATTATTGGAGATTCTGTCTTCCTCCAACACAACCATTAGTGCATGTCCATGTGGTTGACAGGGCAATATCTTGATGTCAAACCGTGGGTTATTGGTTGCTTGCTTGTTGACAAGAATGTCTGGCCTTTCTGATAGGGTTCATACTCTTACGAGTGTATAACAATCTTAATCTAGACACTTAATCATAGTTACGTTTGTCTATATCTAAAATATCAATAAAATGTTTCTATGTTTCGCTGCATTTTATAACTGAAATGAATAATACTTATAATACCTATTTTTACCAAAATCTTTCGAAATTTATCCTCATTCCGCTGACAAAAAAGAAGAGGAAATAAATAATATGTGAATGGGAATAAATGAGGTAAAAAAATATCGACGTTATAAACGTTATCTAAAAGGTATTGCTCATAATTAACCACACAACGTTCCTTTCCGTATTTTCAATTATATCTCCATCATAACCTTTAATCTTATAACTAAGATAATTCCATTACGCTACAAAATATAATTAGTCATTAAATGCACAAAGGTTCAGTAAGAATGTTTGTAAAACTCAATATTGTTATATAAAACAAAACCTTTGTGGACTAGTTCAAGGCCTTGTCAACAGTGTCCAAGTTTAAGCTGAGGATAGTTGGGACGTAAAAAAACCCACACAAAACAGTAAAAGTGTCTTTTATATTCTTACTTTTAATTGTAAGTTGACATCAAGCCAACCCATGATAAAAACTTTTACACAGTCAGGTAATGAACCATGTTTCGACACGACTTTAATGTAAATCAAACGCCGAAGCCTCTCAAGCTTTTTGTAATTCTTTGATGACAAAAATATAAAATCTGTATTGGTTGAGACCATAGTGTCACAGAACATCGAATCAGTCAATCAATCTATACCGACTATCATGAAATATTCCACAGTTACTAATCACTCACGTTCTCTGTGAAGGAAAAACAGTGAGAATAATTATACTATTTGTGCTCACAACATATCATTAAGACAACCTGCACACTGGCATTGATAGAAAGCTTTAATTTTCTGAACCAGACACCCAGCTCTCTAACATTTGAGCCATATCGATCATCTGTTGAATATCATGCTCATAGATCACCTCATTGATAACACCCTTCTCAGTAACCAAGCCATAGTCGAAGTAGACCCATCAATATCACTTCAAGTGTAAGAAAGATTGCTAAAGGACCGGTCAGACGGATTGAATTATAATCGACTACACATCAGAGCAGAAGGTGTATGTGAAGATCTCATTAGGTCAGCTGTAACTAACGGCAAAGAAGTTTCATCTTGAAAGAAACCTTACTTATTTCATACCAGTGCCTTCACGATATTGAGTCCTGTAAAAAGTATATGGCGACTTATCCACTGAAATTTGATAAATATTGCGTTCATTGCTCTAGATAAGTCTGTAGATCTAAAGTCTGTTTTAAGATTTGAATAGGTCTCCAACACGTGAAACAGTCAATACTGATGAAAGGCTTATCATATTAATTTGTTTTAAGGACTTTACATTTTGTTGCAATATTTTTGCACCTAATAACCGCTTTGCTTGGAGCTTAATTTCTGTCTTAATGCCCTTCTCCATGTCAGTAAGCCTATAAGCCATAAAGCTCTTCTCAAATTGATCCAATCAGCCTTTCAAAGCACACCAATATTAAAAAACTTTTAAAAATCATTTTGTCACTTAATGTTTGGCTATATGTTCCTTACGACCACAGACAGAGAAATCTAATAAGGAGGGAATGCATTGAAGAAGATTTACCCTGATAATATGTTCAAATTGGTAATAACTTGAGTTTCAAATCGATTTGACAGAAATACTTTGTCTTTAATGAGCGAATTTGCAATTACATTGACATTATGATTCGACTGTCGCACAGCTAAGAGAGGTCGTTTCAGATATGGCATTGATGCCTGAAGATCTTTAGGCTTTTTCAAATGGAGCAATTCCTTTAGTTTTCATTTCATAGGTTCATTTCACATCTCTCAGGTCTGTCAAGATTTGGAACACAATTGCATCAAGTATTAAGCTTTCTGTCGTCGTTAGAAGGCAATGCTGAAATAGCGGTTCATTCATAAATGCAGTTTTTCATGAAAGAAGGCATTCAAATATTTCTGACGTTTAGTACATTTTTCATCAAGGAAAAAATGATAAGAAATATATTTCGTAATGTTAAACAATGAAGTTACAAAGTCAAATCAACAGTCACACAATGCAACACTTGCTGCATGTATTAACCATATTTGTATAGAAATATTAAAGTTCCTAACGATCATTTTCTACACGTATGATGGTAAGGAGGTATTTGGTAAATTTGAGGTAGATGAATAATTGTTGGCATCTGCATGTGGTCAATTTTTAACGTCAAAAAGCTTCAGTTATACATTTGCTTTCCATTTACACCATACTGTCACTCCTAAATCTTAAAACAGATTCACGCAAATAGACGAAATGAGACTCCCAAACATTTAATAAAAAAAAGTCTCAAGACTTGAGAATCTTACCGTAGTCCATTGACGCTTTTTCAATCTCTATACCTAAATTGCACCGACTGATCTGACTGTCACTTGAGTAACCAGCAATTGTTAAGACCTGACATAGACGTCTCAAGAGTGAATATTTCGGAACAATTACCTTCAGTTCTCTTCTTATTGGTGTGTCCTCCTATCGGCTCAGACTAGAGTTTGTCAGGTTGTGGTCTCATGAGCATCTACTTCTACGGGTTGCCAGTTCTTGTACACAGATGACCATCACTTGACTGACATTTAGGATCTGGATTGTGCTTTCCCTCCTTTATGAACAAAATATTTGATGTCAGGTAATAGGCTGTGGAAGAAGGTAGAGAAATAACGATATTGGAAAATTTTTCTTGAAAATGACCCCTTCATTTTAACACTATCCATGTCCTTGTTTGCTTATCAAATTTGAAGTTTTGATTTGTTTTTTATGTACCCGCACTCTTGCTCTAAGTACATCTCCCGTTTGGCCAATATATTTATCTCCATAATCAGCGCTTATTATTAAATTTCTTGTGGCGCAAGACATATTTTCCATTATTTTGAATTTTGAGATATTTCTAAAGGTGAATGAATTTCATTCTAAAATGTGTTGTCGTGTCCTGCAATTTGGCCTATTACATTTTGTGATTCTCCCACCTTACTCGATTTTATGGTCAATATAACATGCTTTGGATAACAGTTGTTTCAGATTCTTACTCTGTCGTTTACTGTTTATCAGTTTAGTATCTTCTAGCGCATGTCTTAGTTTTGGACATGCGTCTAAATCCTGAACATGGTTTCTTACTTTTGGGAAGATGTTTGGATAACAGGGGTTAAATGTAGTGATAATTGGTAAAGTTACCAAATCATTTTCCTGTTGTCTTTGTTTTAAAAGATCTTCCCTGTTAAAAGAACGGGCTTTTGATATAGCATCCAAGATGATGTTTCCAGGGTATCCTCTGGTTTTTAATATTTCTTCTAGTTCTTTTAGGCGCAAGTCTACAAAGTTTAGAATAGTACGGTCTGATACTATGGTACATATCCTACGGGCTAGAGAGTAAGGAATGAATGCTAGCGCTGTTCTTGATATGGCGGGGGTGACAAGATCTATAGTCTAGATATACTGTTTGGAATCTGTAGAGTTGTAATTTGTATCTGTTCTATTTGTCCCGCCTGAATGGAAAGCATTACATCTAGGAATGGTAGCTTTTCGTTGCTTTCTTCCATCGTAAATGATAGACTTGGATGTAAGTTTTGAAAGAAGTCATGTACAACTTTTAAGGATTCGTTATCTCGAGTCCATAGTGTGAAGCAGTCATCCATCTTTTCCAATTAAATTTGAATTAGTTTTCGAAATCGTCTCCAAATTTATGACCTACCTTGCGATACAATGATTCTTCTAGGTAGCCTAATACAAGTGAAGCGTATTTTGGCTCATTTCTATATATTCTATAAGATCTATATATTGAAACACATTTGGTAAGATTATACAAAATTATTTTCTTCATCTTTATCAAAAGATTTTTACCACCAAAGAGCTTCAGTGAAACCCTTACTCTGTGTACTCGAGAAGTCATTCACGCAAATCGACGAACTGTGAGCCTAAATCATTTAATCAAAAAGGTCTCCAGCCTTCAAAACCTTTTCCAACGCAGGGATTCTTTGTCGATCCCTGTAACAAAATTGCACTGACCGATTTGACTGTCACTTGAGTAACCAGCACTTGTTAAGACCTGACATAGACGTCTCAAGAGTGAATACTTCGGAACAATTACCTTTAGTTCTTATCGGTGTGTCCTCCCAAAGGTTCAAACTAGAGTTTGTCATGAAGTGTTCTCATGAGCATCTACTTTTATGGGTTGCCTGTTCTTGTACACAGATGACCACCATTTAACTGACATTAAGAATATAATAATTGTTTTCCTTTCTTACTGAAAATCATATTTGATATGAGGCTATAGACTGTGTATGAGAGAAGAGAAATGATGATATTGGAATTTTTTTTCTTGAAAAAAATACCTAGTAGACATTTCTAACACAATGCATGTTTAGTTATTATCATCAACGTCCTAACCGCTTTAATTGATTGAAATTTAAGGATTCATAACATTGACAGCTTAAGAACATGTATTGAAAAGATGTTATATAACCTGTAATTGTTATCTACAAAAATCCTTTCTGGTCATTAATTTCACTGGTCATTTGTAGCCATTTAAATTTAACGAGAATAAAGTTATTATTGATGACAATAATTTGCTATGCTCTCGAAAAGTAAATTATTTTGAATGGTGAATGATAAGGATTTCATAATTCAGAAGTGTTAAGACCTATTAGACAAGTTCAAATCACTTGTCCTTGTGATGTTGATCTTGGCTCAGGGAGCCTTATCAGAAAACTGTTTCCGTAAAATAAACTTAGATTAAGTAAAGCATCGAATAAAAAAAAACTTTCTTTATATTCGAGGATAAGTATTTGCTTTGTTTATCAAAAGGGGTACAAATACATCCATAGGATAAATATCGTCAGAAAATAGGCGTCAATATCTATAATACATGTATGAATAAATATTCATGTCTTTCCCCGAAGAGGCGTCGGTGTTCCCATGTTGTTTCCTGAGCATAACTTTAAAACTATTTAAACTATTTTATTTTTATCTGTTTCTATGGCAACATTTTACACTTTTTGAAGGGTAGCGTTCATTTCCGGAGCACAACTCTCATACTATTTGACCAACCATCACCAAATTTGGTTTACTGCTTCAGCATATCCTCTAGATGTGCTTTTTAGGGTTTGACCTTTTTTTTGCAATTTTGGCTTTTTACATACCAACAATATTGACTTTGTCTTTTGACTAAAGGATTTTGTTTTGGTAGCATCATTCTAAAGCAGTTTTGATAATTCTTCGAGGGGGGAGGAATCCCTCTCTTACTGTGTTATATGAAATAGGTCGAATGCCATCTAATGTTATTTTCTACATATACCTTCAAGATCTATATGTGGAAACACATACGGTGACAATATCTGATGGCATATTAACTACCATTTTGAATGTTGTAAATGATACTGATTCCGATTGAAGTGTACTGCTAAGTTTCTCCCCGAAGGATGACCGAAAGGCTAGCAACTCGCGTTGAAGTCACTCGGACTAGTGTCACAGTGTTCATCTGCCACTTAATGGTGTGATCTACTTCCATGTATGCCATAGAGTTCGTAAGACCAGATATTTAGTATTTAGTTTATCCAAATTAGACAGCTTCGTTCATCATTTGCACCAAAGCATAAAAATTAGGTCCATTGAGCTTTGCCTTCTCCAAAAACGATGAAGTACATTTCTGATCGTTTCCCTAACGAGAGGTACGAACCTATCGACTTATCATTTCATTATGTAAATTCCGCCGATCTCATTCATAGGGTTCAGGCTGAATATCAACTGCATTGTTAGATATAGGTTACTGAATAGACAGGAACTGCCTGAAGTAAACCCATTATTGTGCCAGCCCTGTCCCACAGGAGAAGTTGTCATAGATACTGGTCTCATGCCACTTACAAATAGAACCATTATAATTGAATTAGAAGTCTAGAACTGGAACTTCGGGAAATGTGGCGGAACCGAGCAAACTATCAGCCCTAAATACGAGGTTATTAATAAATGACGACTTTTCTTATAAAAGCTATGGCAACTGTCATGGTCGATGAACCTGACAGAAGTTCAATAACTTAACGAAATACAAGGATCAAATGTGATAAACAATAGTGGTGATAGTGTATACAACATGTGATCGTGTCATTGATGCGTTCATGCGAGACTTCTTAAAGATATTTGTTGCTGCGTGTACGTTGTGGTGGATGCTTACTGAAGGAATTATAGAATTTATGTGTAATCTTCAAAAGTATATTAGATCTACTCCCGCCACCCCGCGTGCTTCGGAAGAGGATGGTGTAATGCGATTGGTATCGGACTTTCTTTACAAATGATAAGCGCTGCATCGGCTGCTGTTCGTGGGAAACAAGTAACAGCAAAGGTTGGAGTTCAACGTCTTCATTAACTATTTGTATTTCCTTGCTTTCGAGCTTGCACGTGTCTTCACATTCTAAAAATATCATTCTGCGTTACTGCGATATGTTGCTATTTGTTCGCATGTGTGTCCTAGGTCGTATTTACTATTCTAACAAATCTTAACTGTGCAAAATTACTCGAGATTTAATGTGTTTTCCTGAATATTTTCCTTAGTGATTTTTTTAGGCTAATGTTTCCATGACTTGTAAGTGTAATGACAATTACAAACGTTATCTTTACATTGACAAATACACCGATTCTGTTCTTTACCACGATTAAACCATATATAATGTAAAAGCTGCTAATCGATCATTTCCTTTAAAAAAATATAACTGATTTAATAAAGTTTCTAGTACAATTGATATTTTCTTACTTTTCCTGTCCTATTCTAATTGAATGAATTGAATGGCATGACATGACCTATAAGGCTTACCCATGCTTGACTCTCCGCCGGGGATCTTGTAGCAGCAACTTTATTATTTATATGTTTAAGGTAGCGCAATACCGTGGCCAGAAGAAAAGAATTACAAAAAAAACCATTGTGAATTTTTTGTTGTTGAATTTTTGGTATTCATTTCCCGAAACATGAAATGGATTGTACAAATTCTAATGGCAGTGCTAAAGTGGAGAAGAAAATAATCGGATATTGGAAAGATTGTCACTCTTAATTCACTGAGCAGTATTCACTATAGAAGAAGACTTAGTGATTGTAAACCAGTGTAAAAGAAATCCCAGTCTTTATAGCCTCTGAGGTTTCAACAATTGACTTTAAATGATTACCACTGTCATCCTGATCAATTTGGACGATTAAGCAGGCTGGGAGTAGGAATAAACAAAACATGTTTACCAGAATGATTTGAATATGTACGAAACGTTTTTAAAAAGATGGACACATTCTTGGTATATGAATCTTAACTCTTCTTCAACAAAGCTACTGAATTCCATGTCGACACTTTGTTCATGCCTAATCAATTGTTCATGTTAAGGGATTTTCTTTAAACTTAAATATTTCCTTCAAAAGTTTGTATTCAGTTCGAAAGCAGAAATATATTTTCACTTTGAAAGTTTCGTCTGCTATGAACTGAATGCTTTGAATATTAATTTACCTAAAACCGAAGTGAGACTTGTAGTTTACTAATTACAACTTTTGTGTCTTATCCAACCTCGAATGTGTATTATTGACTGATGGTATAAGATGTTATCGCCTTAGTGACAAAGATTAAATTAATTGTGAAACATAGATTCAGGTTTAAATATATGTCTCAGTCGTAATATTTTTCTGATGTTCCCGTCATCTGCGGGGCAAAAGTAAAAATGACATCCACAGTGATGTAAATGGGATGCGTATGAATAATTCATCTTCTTTGATGCATATGATGAGAAAGACTTTTTACAAGCAGGTATCATTTTGGTGCGAATGAAGAGAAATGAATGATCGGTATAAAAACAACACATGATTATTGCAATAAAATTCAGATTTGATTCAGCATTAATGAGATTTTAGAGCTTTGGTCTTTCTTGATCGGCGTCACGCTATTCGGAGGCAGGGGCTGGTCTTTGAATTTACATAAATGTTTAATTGGGGTGAAGATCGATGTTGTTCGATAGAAAGCATATTTTAAAGGTAAAGAGTGCTTGGGATTCTGAAGGGGTAAGATGGGGATGGAGACTGAGTGGACACTTTGGCTTGTAGAACAGGTGTAGAAGATGTGGCCCTATGCAGACCGTTGTACAGGGAAATCAGAACCTTCAGGTAAGGGCTTGGCCATGATGTTGGTGTTGGGGTCCTGCAAAGCCTTGAACGGATTTAAGCATTGATAACGGGTGTCTGATGTTGCTCACATCATGTCAATGGTTATCATGTGAGGCATTGGTGATCGGTTTGATTTATTAAGTAGTATGTATCAGTTATGAGTGATGGAACGGGAAATACTGTTCTCATGTTAGGGTTCTATGACATCGGCATCTTATGGTCAGTAGAAATGGTGCAATTCGGGGTTTTGGATAATTTAAACATTAAGGGTTGTGTACTTTTACGTTGCAATCTCGAGACAAGTACAATAGATTCTCATCGTCATGGAGTTTTAAAAAAGTATAACTTTGCTATTTTTCTACAACTTATTATAGCATTGTAACAAATTACAACGCATGCATGCTGTTGCATTTGTTTTGAAAATGGGTTATATGAATCAGATTTTGAAAGTAGGTAGAAAAAATTGAAGATAGTGTGGCAAGCTTTCATTGACATGATCAGTTACGAAATTAAGTACATCTTTGCACATTTGGCAGCGTAATTTTGAATACTGTTTTTTTATCATTAGAAAAACTCGCAGCGAGTCTCTATAAATGCCATGTTAATCAAAATTGTAAATACGTCTTTTGTACAGTTCGTCTTTAGCTTCAAATGTTTTGTCAGTATCACTCTGATCTACGCAGCAGCTGTCCGTGTGTCATGGTAGAACGCGTGTTATCTCGTCAACTGGTGTAACCAGTGTGTTCAAATATGGTGACAGCCTAAAATGGGAATTCATGCAGACAGACATCTCATTAGGTGGCCTAATGATATTTTCAAAGTTATCTTGACACAATGACGACTTTTCTGAGTCTCGTTAATAGCAAATGAACAGTACCATTCTACGTCCTCATATTTTGTGACGGATGGGTTATAACGAAGAACCCAGTCGACTTTGGTAACCCAATCTTATTGACAAGGTCACAATAACATTTTAACCACGCTTGTCGACTTTTAGGCTACTTTTCAAACATCTATCTCATGAAATGTTGCAGCTAATGCCTTCAATTTTGAATACAGTGTTCATTTTAGGAATGCACACAGATTAAATTTTTCAATGTCTGGTTTGTGCAATATTTTCCTAGAGCTGTACCAAATATATGACAGCATACATTTTCAGCGTTATTTCACATATTTTTGTATTTCAATAATGCAATAAATAAGAGAATTTTCCATATAAGATGATAAAGAAACGTGTTTTCAGTTGATTCATCATATAAACGCTTAGAGACATTAACATGTTCATTTTGGGTCAAAGATGCCGTACATCTCCATCAGACACGTTTATCAATATTATATGAGCGGGCAGTCGTGTAACATCGACGTTTTTAGACAGATCTACATCTTAATATACCCATATGTTTGACCAGTGTTTGGTGATAGGGTGAGATGCATGTGGCGCAATTTTAGTACAGCTTTATATATGGTAGAGTGAAGGGTTAACTACTTATATTTGTCATTAATCCAACTGAGAATATTGTGTCTTTTTATGTATGTACTGAATTAATGACATCATGATGATAAGTGAAGTTAGTGTCACATGAATTTTAACGATCCAATTTACTCAAAAAAATATTTGATTTTATGTTGAATATAGTCTGTGTATAACAATATTTTACGATACTGTCGTCCTTAATTAGGCATTTTCAGGGAGAAAGGGTTCAGTATGTGGCAATATCTAAGCACGACTCCTAAGTATAGTATATGTAAACCAATAGCATGCTTTGCATTAATTGAGTTACCATACCGAAATCAAATTATCAACACCTACTTGACAAAGGCTGTCTTCTATCTTTGCATTTTTATGCAACAAAAATGCAACGTAACTGAAACATGACGTCTTTTCGTTTTGTATAATGTCATATCATCACGACAAAACTGTTTAACCCCTAATTTACTAATTTCTCTGGTGTTTTTGTTTTCGTTGGTTATTGAACCGGTTAAAATGATAAAATTGTTCATTGAATTATCCTATCTTAGTTTTACTATTTTAGCAAAGGTGCGGTATAGTACTACCGACTGTGTTGTGTGTCAAGCTTGCTGAAGCATACGACAATTCTTTATAGTTTTATAGAATGGTAAATCTTAAAATTATCATTAAACAGAGCATCTTTATTTCAAAGGTTTGTTAAAACGGGAATTGGTTTTGGCAACAAAATATTCGTTGGTGAATTTCGATTTAGTATCTAATATTGTGGTGAAAACGAATGAACAAGTGATGCTGCAAATTCAAAGATGTTGGAAAGAAATGTATTATGAGTGTTAGTGCATATCAAAAACATTTCGGGAAAAATAGTGCCTTAATAGTACAATTGTTTTTGACGACCTTTCTATATTTCTCTATATGTAAATTCATTTCCAGTATACGCATACATGATCGATAAATTCAAATGCAGTGTAAAGTGAATAATCGATGACAACAAATACACTGTATTACTTACTGCATATGTGTTCAATAATAAAAATCCCCGTTCCTAGTGCTGTTGACATTAAGCAAACGATTTCCTCACAAAAGTGAGGGTAAGTTTTATGCTCGAGTGTTTTATCTATTTACATCGCTGCAAGGTACATGATAAGGTGACAGAAAACATTAAATTATGTTAACTCACAAATATGGTACATGTAACTGTCATGTATGAAAAAGCTTTGTATTTTGGGATTTAGGATTGCATCGGAAATGTTTAGAAATTTATTCATAATCTCAATTATGTCAATTTGATTAACGCAGTATCAGTGAACGACTAAATACGTTTTAAATCGAATTCACTTGTAATGGATTTAATTGTCATTAATGAGTTCAGGAAATCGACATTTCTAAGGCATTTTAGTTTGGATCATTTCACGAAAGTTCGAACTCAGATTTTATATAACTCGTGTTCAAATGTTTGCTAAAGTATGTATATTTGCTTTGCTGATTGCAAGGGAACAAACAGGTGTTTTGATTAATCAATAAATAAATCGTATTTGTTCTTATCGCACTGATCAGGAAGAGCGAGGTTGTTTAAATGGAACAGTTCAATTCTGCATATTTGCAGTCTGTACGAATGCCTGCTTATTTACTTTACTGTTTATCATTGGACAATTATTGATTACATTTGTATGAAATGTTTATTTAAGAAATTTGATTTCTTTGCCTTTTCTACTGCCCCCAACTACACGTGTAACATTGTTATAGTATGGATAAAAACATCGGAGATAGTACAAATTATCTTTTCGAGTCGACTCCAAAGCAGGATACTTAGGGTGAGGCAGCACCGGCAGCAATGAAAATACCAACAAGAATTTTTACTCTTGCAAATACTGTGATTCCCATAAATACTATGCTACATTGTAAATTATCTGAATGACACGTTTTTCTTGTTATCTAACACCAGCAATGACGATACCAGTGAACATTTTTATTATTTCAAGTAGTGTGATCCCATTAAGACAATATTTCTTTTGTTCTGAATGGCATGTGCTTCTTATCTATATCTACATAAACACATTCATTTCCATTATGGTTCATGTTACAATGTATTGGAACTCATATTCAATAAATATCAAGTTTAATCATATATCCGAGACCCGAGCAACATACACGTTTACGTTATGATAAACGACAAATAATAGAAGCACGAGAACATCCTCTCTTCTGTAAAGCCTTTGATTCTTTGCAGAAATTGTATAGGATGACTTAAAACACAAAGTTCGTTCAAACACTTTAACAAGTGAAACAGTATTATTTGAAAGTGTCTCCACTTTACAAACTTCTGAAGTTATGTTATACAAGTCATTCTATCGCAAATCTATCGCATAAGAGACAAAACACATATGTGTATGCTTTACATCGTTTCTTCTTAGAGACTGTTTTTTTAATGAAAAGAGACAATTGTATCGGGTTATGCCAATATCAGTCTGTTTGATAACATATTTTATAGTTCTTCCATGACATGTGCTTTTCTGTATATTTTTCAGCAAATGGTGCCTTGTTTTAAGAATAATACTTATAGCGTGTTAAAAGAAGTGGCAGCAGTGGTAGCATGAACATTAGTAGTGGTAACAGTAGCCGCAACACCAGCTGTAATTGTTGTTGTAGAGATTGTGAATGGAGTAATTCAAGAGATTGACCGAAACAGAAAGTCCTTTGTTCAAGTTACGATGCTTGAAACGTCTGCAGGCAAGATATCATAGATGATGTAATAATGGTCAAAATTCACAAGAACATCATATCATGATCGGCAACTGCAGCAGCCCCGTGATAACCTGTAAGCCAGTGTTTAGTTTACGTGTATACCAACACCCTGCAAGAGTCCAACAAATGGACAATTTTAACAGACAAACATGTAGCAACACGTTGTAATCACGTTATGGTTTCGTTACTATCCGCGCTCTCAACAGCGTTTTTCATCTGAGTGAATTCTATTTATTTTAAACATAGATCTGCACTACCGGAACTTCGGTGTGCGAAGAATATCTGGTCATGTGGCGTCCCTTGGGTACTTCTGTAGTTGGGCTGCTGATTGAATAGGGTGCGCTTGATTGAGCTGTGTCATCATAATGTGGAATCACAATAGTCATTAAGTGCTGAATAATACATACCAGTGTCTATGTCTGTTTGTTTCTTATCCCTCGCCAGGATACCGTCGCAACTAGGTTCCTTCAAAGGGAGAGAAGATGCATTTTCATGAATAATCATTTCTGTCATCTATCGATTCGTTTTGTTTGAAGAAGCTGTATAGAGGTTTCACTAAGTGTGAACATTTGTAAGCTAATGTTAATTTACCTTTATACAGGACATACATTATAAAATGGAAGGTTTCAAGTCTTTGACATATATACGCCTACATTTATTGTTGAAAGATTGCCACGATGTGACTACCAATGTAATCAATATTATACCGATGTCATTAGACAATAAGGTAAGAAAGGGTTACTTAATGTAAGTTGTTTCTGAAGAAACGAGTATTTAAAGGAATTTGGCGCATGTCTCAAACAAGACCTTGAAATTGACTCATCGGTCATCTCCATCCCTTTCCTTGTAATTAAGCGTCAATTTTCCCACGGTTATAAACTTAAAAACGTTAAAGCTCTCGATAAATGGCAACGTCCCAACTCAAACTCGACCATCTTTGTCAAGAAGCAATAAGCAACTTTCATCGGACCAGTAGATCATTTTCAAAGATCCTGCATTCCAATCAAATTGGCTTGACATCGTGTCAGTCGCCACTTTTTGGGTCTTTTGTCATTATTAGTCTGAATACCTTTGTGAAGCCAGTCCAGATATGTAGATGACATTCTACAATTTGAATTCAAGAGACCATTTGACAGCAATTCATGCTTAATAACTATGCTTGGCAATTGTTCACTTTTCCTTTTAGTGTCCTGTCTTCAGTCCCAAAAATATATTTTCGACTCCAAATGAACGAAAAACACTAAAATAAGCGGAAATCGTTTGACTGTCAATAAGCCTTTTCCTGCAGCGTATAACTGCGTGAATAACGTCGATTCACTGCATTCTATATACCTTATAATGCAGAGGCTGCTTATCTAAGGAGCCAATGGCTGTAATATGTTTTATTCTGCCGCATACCGGATTGCCAATATCATTCCTGTCCCATGCTGTGTGCCCTCAAGCTGACAAATTGTCAGTTTTTATAGAACCGAAATTGACATCACATGTCTGTTTTGCCTGCAAGCACAAAAATAAATGCGTTTGACATCAAAGTGTCGTACAATAGCTGGGGTGCAGGGCTTATTTTCTCGACCACTTGTTTCAGGGTTTTGTCAGTGTAAAGTAAATGAGATATATCTGGAGCGTCAGTAATAAAATGTTAAAGAGCCACATTGTTGTAACATTGACCGTTTAAGAGAAATATCCTTTGTTTTTTTAATGGTTTACGTTGTCGAGACATTGTGAAAAATAGTCATTGATTGTTTTTTCATTACTTGGAATAAACATTGTTAAACGAGCAATAGTTTTATGCCACTTTTTCAAAATATTGTTTTACCCGATATTACAGTGATAGGTACCTACATGTAATTGTACGCGTTATGGTGATAACGCATGGCATATATTGCAGTATCTTTGCTTATAATCACAATATGATCACTATGATGTAGATAGTATGTCTTTTGAAAGGCCTATAACACATCTGCATCATTTATACCAGTTTTCAGCGTTTTAAAGTTTATCTTTGACACTGGAGGAACCTTCAAAGTTACTCAATGAAACAATAGTTTTGTACTTATTTTCATGTCTACCTTGTGTCTTTTGTTCGTAAGATCTATAAATGTCCATTACTATCATGGTTTAACTGTTAACCTTACTGAAACAGACAGTTTTATTCGGTATTTAGTATTAGAGGCCCAATGGCCCAAAGTACAGTTACATCATGACAGACTTTGAGCACGTGACATACACAAAGGTTTTCTCGAGATTTTAAAATGGACAGCAATTATTTTATAAAATTGGCGACAGATTTAATGAAATCATCATTGTTTGAATTTAGCAGCATAAACATTGTTTGATATGTTACATTGATACAATTTAAATACTTCAACAGTGGCTCTATAAGCTCCTGTTTTTCCAAAACTGTACATGAATCTTGATACGCATGATTACCATGATTCCTGGGTTTGCTTTGCCTTGGTTAAACTTGCAGCATTTTCAACAAATGAATTTGCATTGATTCATATTGATGTTTAGAATAGGAAAAAATATATACATTTACGTTAATGTCATAATTAACAAAAATGTTGAAGGTATGTATAATTACCATTTTGACAAAATAAATAAGTATTGAGCCATAGGTGAGTATGAAAATAACAAATTAATAGCATCTCCGACCAAGTCGTTCAAGCACTTATAGCAACATTTCGCTTTAAGAGTAAAAGAATTTAAACTACTGCCACAAAAGGGTTAGACAGATCAATATCGTTAACGCAAGAGTCTACAAAAAGACATGCGTCAGTCGAAGTTAGAGTACGATACTAACAACTTACTATTCGCTTCTAAGAAAAATGTGACGCCCCCAACGAAAATAACCACTAAAGGCAATCAAACTATTACAATTATCTTTTCAAGAAATAACGAGTAATGTTTCATTTTCGTTGGTACGACGCGCGCTGTATTGTTGTATTAGCTAGAGAGTTGGCCTTACGCCAAGAAAAAAATCAATCTATATCAAATTGTCAAGAGAACTGCCAAACTGTTGTTCCAGAATTCTGTTTTATATCATATGGGAAGTACTTTAGTTGTTCTTGTAGTGTTTTATTGCGTTAGGAAGTAATGTACTGGTAATGTTCTTGGGAATTTACACGTTCTAGATATCTGCCATTTTCCAGTACTTTGGCGTATACAACGAACAATAAATTGATTCTGAAATAAAACATCCTCTTTATGCATGTATACAGAATACATAAGCAAACCCATATCCGAATACTTTTTCTTTAAGTCCACTCTCCAGTTATATCAAGGACTTTAATTTGTATTGGGTGATTTTCAAAATAAAGGCCTTTTCTATAATAATCATGTTGTTCTTCATTCTCGACGTTTTTTAAATTTTTCAATTGACATTCTTATTGGTATCCTTTTAATACACAAAGATTACGACTTTTGTAAATGTACATTTAGTATGATGCATATGCATTTCATTCAAAGTGCTTATCATAGAAGTCCCTGACACTGACCAACTCCAAATACATCATCGGAGCGTTATTTTTTTCTTCGATAACCGCCATGTTTGTTGAACAAAATTCAAAGGGATAATGCACGGACTATTGATACTTGATAGTTGTCTTGAGTATCTGATCAAGAATGACCTTTATACAACATTTGCTAAGAAATATTATTTAAAAGATCACACACTTACGAAGTTTTTGTTCTCATTACCATTATATCTTTTATCAAAATTTTAATCATTGTCTAAATACCTTTCTTTTTGCTTTCAGGTAAGTGAGGTTTCATGCTTGTTAACTGTCGCAGTCTTAGAACCAGCAGTTGGCAGGTAGGCAACGGATTTTGTTGTGGTTACCATAGTTACTTGCGAGACAAAGTTGTGGAGAAGGATTGTGCGTGTTATGACTTACATCGCTGTGTCTATTTCAAGCAGGTACCATTCCTGCAAGGTGCTCATATTAGTTAGATATAATATAGTGTTAAGTAAAATCTCGTGAACAACCTATTAGATTGAGACGAGTCTTACTCAAAGTGCTAAACTATACTTACAAGCGTACACCAACGTATTCATCCCTCATCATATATGTCTGCTTAATCTAAAAAGAAGAAATTAAAAGAAGCAGATCCACTTTGTATAAGGCGTCCATATATGTATTAAGGTACGCCGCTGAGGTCATTGGCGACTGAAGCTTATTTTTACATCTCTCAAGAGGATAGTATAAGAATTAATAATACATGAGAATGGCAGTCTCTGAAGTACTTCTGTTTTTTTATAACTTGATTTAAAGAAACATAAATAATGGAAAGGCGTAGCCTCATGATACATTTGGAGGTGATGGCAGACTCTGATGGTGTGGGTTGAATTTCGAACGAAACTCATCTTTCAAACTTTATTGCTATCCAACGTCAGCAAAAAATATGCTGTCAAGAAAGTCAGGCCAAATAAGTTTCATTCTGTCGCTCTGTAATTGTAATATATGCCTAATTAAGATAGCTTACCTGGCGAATAATTTTCGTTTACATAAATAAACACTTCAATGACCAATGGTATGAGGATGTTTACGTCTGAACCTGACAAGTTACTTCTTTTACTGTCATGGTGGCCTTGGAAATTCCCTCGCAGAACTTTTTGTCAGACAATAAGGAGTGATTCATACTCTGATGATTGGACAAAGATAAAATACATTAAAAGTTTCAATGAAAACCGACTTACACCTTTATAAATGTGCAGATGCCAAAATCTCATGTAAATTTACATGGATACTAAACGAAGTGTTATAACCTTACAAACACTATAAAATCAGTTCAGTTTCCAAAATCATGCTTGATTAATTGATCGTCATTGTCCGATTTCCGATCAGAATTGCGAATTTGTAGCAGAACTTTGCAGAAACAGTTAACATTCAAGTGATACTTTTCAGCAAGTCAGTTGACTTTTGGTAAAAAAAAACATTAAATCATGGCATATACGACTCCATTAAATCACGGTTTGTCTCTAATAAACAAATAGCATTGTCTACTCTCATTGCGAACACCTGTTTACGACTTGAATTGTTTCTGATCGAAAAGAAAAGATTGAAGAAAATTAAGAAAACGACGCAACTAATCAAAACTAAAAGTGTACTTTTTCATTAATTTGATGAAAATAGTTATGAGGCTTATCAATGACAAAATAACACAAATGAAGACTTAATTAACTAAGGTTACGTTAGAAAATCTTGAGGAAAATGTTTTACTATCTATTAATAAGTTATCTCTGTTAACTTGAACAATAGAAAAATCTTAATCGTAACAAATATTTCTGTAAAGTATAATATATAAATGTGAATTTCAATTCATTTAATTATATTTTGTGCGAGTGGAATCGTGTAAGAACCACGCATTAGCCTGCCATCATAAATTGTGCCATCTCTTTATCTTTCAAGGATACATGCGTTGATGTGTCCTCTGGGACTAGAAATGGTATTCCGAATTATTTTAGTAACGATTCTGTTGTTGATTGTTTCCAAGCATTCTTGGAATGCTCTCAGAAAGAAGTGAGCTACTGTTATTGTAATGTGGTAATTATGCAAGATTTGATGTAGTCCGGAGTCACTTTCTAATGGTTTTCGTCCTTAAACAGTCAGTGACGGAAATGAGAAGGAAATCGTGATAAATTCTAATTTGCTTTTTTTCACCTTCGGATAGATAATATCCTTAAGTCAGGTTTGAACGATGATATCCGGATTTATTCTTGAAAACTGTTTAAAGAAAATTTAATTTGTAACTTGCATGTAATTGTTTATTGTTTTTAGTTTTTGTAAATATTTAGCTATCAAAGTAGTTGAACTCAAACTGTCTTTCCGTTCAATTCGATTATCAGAATATAAAATAGATTTGTGTAAAGGTTTGAAAAGGAACGCCATTTCATTAATGCTCTCTAAGGAAAACATTTGGACAAAACTCTCAGTCGGAACAAATATTGTTGAAAGCATCTAGTTTTAAAGGTGCATTTCACTCCTTTTTACTGTATTTTTTGTGTGCAGATGACCACTGAATGAACAACCCAAAAACAGCGTGTCACTTGTAGATTTATCTTGTTAGAATGCCCTCGTTGTTATGTCCTGTGAGATGTGAAAAGCATGATATGGTAACGATTCTGTTGCTGATGGTTTCAATGTATTTCAACTTACTCTCGTAAAAACAGAAAAAAGCTTTTGTTATTCTTATATAACAGTGTTGTGTGATACCGTTATGGAATCACTTACGCAATGGTTTATTTCCTCAATTCATTTGAATTTGTCAACATATTCTGAAGTCATTTGTGATTGGTATTGTCGTAATGATATTCATTAACACAAACTTAATGCGACTGACGTTTGACAACCAAACATTGTTTTATCAACTTTTATCAAAACCCGGGTTGAAACGTTGAAATGTATTGCACCAATTCATAACTTCATTTGTTACCAAGGACATTATGATAAGGACCCTTTTTCAAATAAATCTGTTATGAAATAAATATTTGTGATATCGTTGTAAATGTAAACAAAACAGCTTTAAAAAGTTAAATGACATAGGACAGATTATCTAAATTCTATCTAAATTTTATTATTTGAAAAAATAAACTTTCATTTGTAGCTAATTATAATGCAAACCGACATGTTTCGTACATACAATGTTGTTCTTGCACTGTGATAACACCTAAGACAGCATATTCGTATACATCATTTTTTCAAAACTTCATGCAATGAAGTATTTAGTTGAACACAATAGCAGGGTTGTAATATGGGAGTGTAAGTCTAAAGGTATACCTATATAGTGCGCTAAGATTGACTATAGTGTTACGGTTGGTTTATGCAACGACTCCCTGATGACAAGCTGTGCTCGGCCAATGCCTTGGAGGGTTGTATGTCAAAACCGCCCTGGATCATATTTAAACTTATCATTGTCAAACGATTACCATTGTTAGCAGTATTAGTATCCTTATGTTCAATATGCTGTTAATGTATGTATGCCTGAACCAAGTAATAGTGCTAAAATGAATATTGAATCCTTCAGTTTGTTGGCATGGCCTACAGTATGCAAATTGTTGCCGACACGATTACTAACTGTAAGAGATCCAGTTGCGTAATATAATTTTGTCAAAAATCTAACCCTTGTAAAACTATAATCATTTGTGATAAAGGTGATATTTTAAACATAATTTCAATGTATAGTTATTCGTTTTACGTGAAACGTCTTAAAGTTTTAGTAAATAAAGATATATAGAATAACCAAATCAAAGAATTCAAATTATTCAGCAAATTTAGAAACCTAGAAACCTTTGGATGAAATGAAAAAGTGCAAACATTGTCTCCGGTTTCCGAATAATCATTATTGTTGATATTGTATGTCGCTGTTTATTGATATCTCTTACAAATTATTTTCTTGTAATTTCCTCTTATGCGGCCTGAGGTCATTGATGGCAAACCATCAAAATGTTTAATCAATATACTCGCTCAAGTTTCTACTGAATGGAGAGAGGATCATATAAAAGTCGTTATCTCTTGTTAGGACAGTATAGGCTTCTTGAAGTCATACATCAACGTCAAATTGCGTTGAAGCGTTCCGATTTTAGTCTCAAACACTCATTACCTTAAGAAACTATCTAAATATTGCCATAGGAGTAATATGAGAAAACGTAAATTCTTATTTGTATTTGATGAATTTCTTTTATTAGAGTCCTATTCATGTCAGTCATACTTGATTCTATTCTGTAACTCAGCTATGAGCTTGATTTATATTCTCCACATTGGCATTTTGCGTCAAAACCGACAGCCATCATTCCCAGTTCTCAAATGCCATCAGGATCCAAGTTTACGCTGGAATGCACTATGATTGCTGGTGGCACGCAAAGAAGGTGATTAGCTATGATATGGATCTATTATTAGCTTCTTAATCAGAAGAAGCAATACCTGTAGAAATAACTCTATGGTTCCAACGGCAAGTAGCGGAAACTTCGTTTAAGTCGAGCGGGGAAGCGCGACAGTGTAACAAAGCTTGATGCGATAATGGCAACCGGGTCGTTATATGAACTTCAACAGAGGTCTTAGTGGTCTCCCACGAAATGATGGCAATAACGTTTCTATTGGCGTTTGTTAAGATTACCCTACAACTTTTGTAAATGCAAAAGAAAAATATAGATTTATTACATTAACACTTATTCTAGCCTTAGTGAAACTTTTATTAGCGTACAGGGCAAACATTTGGGATTTGTTGAGGCAAATATAGCAGATTTCAATATCAGTAAAGATGAAAAATAGTCAAACTATCTTATATCTTGATGGTAAAATGAGAATAATTTTACAATGAATTATTGGAAAACTTTGGCATGACTAATTTGATAAGGTTTATGATAGGCAACGAAGAAAATCAACAAAAGGAATGAACAAGGAATGTTTATTATTACATACCGTTGATAGTAAAGGACAATGGCTTGGCTATGTTGGAACATGCGACTGTAATTTACAAATCATCTTCATTCCTTCTTTTTTCTTCAGTAAAGGAAAGAATAACATCTTTTTATTATGTTTTCAATATTGAGATATGCCACATCGGTGAAAACAAAATCCACATTTTCGAAATGACTATATACGATTCTACTCGGGGAAATAACTCTTCAATCATATGACGTTATAGGTGACGTCAAGAATCAACCGGATGGCGTCATACATTGGCCGTGTTACCGAAAAACCGACTTTTTTCCTATGGAAATTTGTGACTTTTTTTCCGTGACTTTTTTTTCCTGTGACTTTTCCGGTCACCGTGATCTTGATACTCCATCAATAGATAATATGAATATGAGCAAGACCATGAAGGTCTGTGATTTTGTGTTTCACAAAAGATATATTCAGTTGGTACACTCCATTAAAGTATAACGATAAATACAGACATGAGAAATCAACAATAATTTGATTAATAAAAACATTTGGTGTGTAAGAGGAGGAAAAGTTCGCCGGAATCATCTGAGTACATTAATTCTCTTTTTAGAAGTCCCAGAGATAAAGAGAAAACAAATGAACTTTTAGTAGCTCTCGACTTTCATCACGAAATCAATGTATAAATTCACATCTGCGCACTGGCATCCTTGACTACTAACATTTGATAAACATTGCTCCGGTAAATCTTATCCATTTTTTAAATACACATCTTGAGATTTATATTGAATCGTAGAAACCTTTCTGTAAGGAAAATTATTTTAAAAAAGGGAATAACTTCGTAAACGTGAAGTGTAATTTGATACAGATTTATATGTTGCTAAGTTTTCATGCCAGAAGGTGAAAGTCGCTTCATGTTCTCTATACTCATATGATTGGATAAAACAAGACACATGTGAAAAAACTGTCGCTAAATACACCACATGCGCAGTTTGATAGATTGTCTCCTCTGAAAGAATAAAACAACCATCGCGTTTTGATAGATTTTATCATTCACAGATGCAATATGAAGGAGGAGTTAACATACTCGATTGAATTTTAATACCAGAAAAATATACCGTAATCTTAATGTCCTTTTACATTCCAAGAAATTCAGAGAAATTCCTTGAGTGTCTACGGGGCTGTGTTTGTGTCAGCACTTCAAGATTCTCGTTCTTCCCGTGTCATCCCCATCAATCGCATCCTTCCTTCGTCCCTCAGACGCTCTCCCAAACGAAACTGACCAAGTAATTAAACTGCACTGCTTTGACTGACTGACCGCTAATTGAATCCTTAGATAGATTTTGGCAGGGTCCGCACGTCTGATGGTCTGTCTGACGGATGCGATAACCTTTGTTTTACGTTATGATAAAGATTTAACTGGGAAAAATAATCCGTTATACCTTGCAACTCGTTGATTATTCTTTTGGTAAATAACGGCTTGCCTCCGAGCGGTTATGGCATTTGACTTACGAGGCCTTAGACAAACGGAGCTAATTGCCATTACTGACGACAAAGACCCTGTTAACAAATATCAGATACCAAAAACCATCACCAATTGAAAATGTTATACGATAGATTAGCGAATGTTACGATTACGAAATAGAAAAGTCACATGTAACAGACAAAGGAAAACAATCATCATTGTCAAAAGGTATATTTACTATGAAAAAAACCCACACGAGTTAACAAACTGACAATATAGATTTCTGTACTTTGGGGTAAAATCGAATGACTTGCTTTCAAGAAGGGTTCTATGGAGAATGAAAGACCCTTCATGTAATATATAAATCCATTTATACTTGCCCTTGGGCTATGAATGTAAGATAACATTGAACAGATCTAAACAACGTTTATGCGTAATTCGACTGTCCGTCCGTACGAAGTCTTCCGTGAAATATGAAAAACTTATTTATTTATATTTCTTTCGTGAAGCATAGCGGTTGAAGAAAAAATCCAAAATAAATTCAAACTCTTGTGACCCCAAAACAACTAAACACAAATACATACTTTATTCAAACTTGATTTTAAAGAAATATAAGGATATTATATAAACATCACCGGCATAACCGGTAAATGTCACGTATGCAAGGCTTGTATTTCAAGGTTGATGCAAGTTTAATAGCAATTTACATTCCGAATGAAAGGTACAACTATAGGTTATTTAATTCTCGATCCATTTTGTTGGCTGCTCCAACACCAGTATGAACGACATTTCCTCACATCGTTAAGCCGTTCCATAAACACAGCGCAATCGGAAAAATCGATACTGTACATTGTCACAATGTTTTTATTGCTATAGTGTTTGAAATAGTTTTATTTTCGCAAGCGTGATCTTTCAGAATAATGATAAAGCTTAAGGAATTCATACATGAGGTCAATTGTACAAAACAAATTAACATACGATATAGTGACCTACTATCATATCAACGATCAGCTGTCTTGTGCAGTACAAACAATGAAGTTATCGATCATCGAGGTGTACATCGTCGTCACTGATAGGTACATTCACCTGGCACCAGTGCCGCTGAATTGTTTGCAGCATCAAACCGAATAAGGTTCCCTTAAGATCAATTCTTATCAGGTTTGAGGGGTGTCCAAGTAAGACTTAAAGTAAGCTACGATAGATTTCTTCGCTTTGACAGTTTCAGTCAAAATATATTCGAAATTCTAATATGAGGTTTCTGTTTGTTGATCGGTCGTAGGAGTATTTTATGACACTGATGTTTGTTGTGTTTGATTGAGAATCGTTTTGTTAGAGGATAACGTTTAAAGGCTTTATTTATCTCTCTGTTACTAATGAAGGAATTTTCTAAGGGGGTTATACCTATAGAAACAAAAAGGCACGGGGTTACCATGCGTTGGGGGTTGACTTAGTTCAGTGCAAATGGTACATAGAATAATAAATGAGGGTTCAAGCCCAAGGAACAAAATCTGACCCCCCCCCCCCCCCCCCCCCTTACTTTGGTTTCCATCCAAATCTTTATTTCATAAATTCTGTATTTAGTGAAGCTATCATTCAGTATGATATACAAGAGCATATTCATTTACTTCAGGAGATTCACTTCTCGAGTGCACTTTCCAATCGCAGTAACTAAACATTTGACATCGCAAATGTCCGTGAAGGAAACTGATGGTGATTATCATAACAGCTTTCATAAGACGCTTATGAGTGGTGTGCAATTACCCGGGGATTGCTGAATGTATGACAGATGACCACTAATATACAATCGATTAATGACCATGTCCACCGGAGACGCAAGGCTTTACTGGACTCACTTTGGCCTCCAGTTGTTGCTTGGACGATATTGACCTTGTTAATGAAGCTTTTCTTCGATTAATTTGATTTCCTAGTTATTAGATAGAGGTCAGATGGTACGTTTGGTTTAATTGTCATTCAGTCAATAGCTTTTATTTTTGCTAAAATACTGAAGGACAACGGTTAAATATGTCGGTCTTTGAAAACACTAAATAATTCATCCTAGTGTCGACAAAGCATTTCATACAGATAACTGGAAAAGGATATTGCTCATGCAAACTTTATACTGCATTTAAATGACTACTACAAATGTTTGATTGCATTCCTTTTTCATGGAAGCGCATGTTTGAAATATGATATTTTTTTAGATTATCTCATCAAAAAATTTACTGTTAAAATATGAATGAAAAAATCACATCCTCAGCATGGGAAGTTCTATTATAAGATTGAGGACGGAACACTCATGGTATTCCACGGAGCCAGGGTGTATGTATTACTAATAAGCGTTAGGTTTTGAATTAATCATAACGAACTCATTTCGTGACGTATAGGAAGCTATCACGTGCAATGCGACATATCCAATTATATGAACACAATATACCTGTCCACGATTACTTTGAATACCTGGGTACATGTGCTTGCAGGAAATACATACCTGTCCACAATTACAGAGCAGGTGTAGATGAAAGGAATGCGTAAAATCCCAGATATCTCTTTAACACAAATTGCGTAAACAGAGGTTATCTAAAGTTCTGTAAAAACAATGAAATGATGTGGAGAACTGGAGCGAATTAGAAGCAGCTGATAATCACACAGTGTCTGATCACTGCTACCGCGAGGGCTCACACGCCAGCAACAAGCTCCTCGCCCAGCGTGGCTGGCATGGATCGAAGGACAGAGCCTGCGCTTTAGGATATAGCAACATACACACTGCCAGCTTCCTGATCTATCCACGTGCTAACTGCCATAATACGACGGATAACCGTGACGTGCAAGTCATAGGATAACACTGAGGTGTGCATTTTCTCGATGGAGCATTTAGATTTCTTAAAATTGTTTTTGGAGAGTTCCTAGTGGTTATACGTTCTCCTTGCGGAATTTTATTGTGTGCCTTTCGTCATTTGGATTTGATTTGGATCTTGAACCGAATGTTTGTAATTGTTTTCTGATTGTTACGATGAACTCGGCAAACGTCAGCGTACGGGATACTGGAGGAAGGAAGAAGTCCAAAGCTGCCATTGATTTAGAGGTTTGTTAAATATTAAATAATTTTTTGGAAATAATTTGTATTCCTTTCGTTTTCGGGTTCTCTCTCGCCGTATTCTTTGGCCTTTTCTCTACATCCGGTGTTTGTATAGCACATTGTATTTTGAAAATTTGACATCATTCTTCAAAGGCATGTATTTCTCGTTCTTCTCTTCGTCACCTGTTTCCATACAATCTCTCATGCACAGCGCGACCACAGGGTAATCATGTCCAAAAAGCAATCAATCAATTATCAATTAATTTATGCAGATGATATATTGACTGTCCTACCCCGCTTGTAATGTACTTTGAATTATTCATCAACAACCTGGACCCGTTAGTAAACAATGACAGTAGCTCAACAGCATATTCAGTAGAGTATAATTGGACACCAAATTGAACAGCCTTTATGGGTTACGTACTGTAGCGGTTTGTTTAACCTCGACATCTGTCTAACCCTCAAGGAGTTATTGTATCTCTTGTGTGACACATCAAGTACCAATTGGTACTTTTGGAAAGCACTCCAGCTAAACCCTAGGAGATTATTTACCAATATCCCTGGATCTTTGGGATAAAAAGTTGACGAGTTAGTAAAGACATTGTGAGAAGAAGAAATGAATTCTGCATCAACAGTTGGTGTGAAGCACGAAGGAGGAGCACCAGTAAAGAAAAAGCACAATGCAGCTGTTGATTTGGAGGTAGGGTGGAAGTCTTGTTTGCCACTAGCACCGTGATTCCACATTGTGATGATATGTGTTACACTTAGCTTTCCTATAGCGTGGTATTCGGTGTTTTCACTTCTCACTTTAACGGCCCCGTTACTGTTTATACTTAGTTTTAATCCGTTCTCAACTCACTTTTCTCTGGTGTATGTATTTTTTCACTTAACCGTACTATTACGTGGTACTATTTCTTCAAAACTCACCTTTCTGTTTTGAGTATATTAACGCAAGCATCACCGATCCCGTTTCTATATGTATGGTTTATGTGCGGTTTACATTAATCCTTACTTAAAATTTGCCGTCAGTGTTGATAGCTCACACTCTGTCTGGTTTGTGTGTATTTGCATTACCATTATCTGCTTCAAAACTCTTATTAATGCATATTCCTAGTTCATGTTGTTTCAGTCTTTCTGTATTTACACAAGCTTTATTGAATGTTGTACTTATTATTCACTTCTCACTTTTCTTTAGCCTTTAACTACGGCATCGTAATAAAGTTTATGAATGTCAACACCCTGTCTTACTATAACGTCCTGTAATGTGTTATATATCTACTTTAATACTTTTTTTTGTCAAGTATATATTTCTTTTATCATGCCATAACGTACAGCGTTACCTTTAAAGAGCGACTGATGTTTTTGTATGTCCTAAAAGAATATATATATATATATATATATATATATATATATATATATATATATATATATATTACATCAAAGAAATTGCCTTAGTAACACGACCATTTCCTTCTGTGCCATCTTCTTCCCTCCGTCGTTTGGAGTTCTCCACGTTGCCTTCTAACATTACCCAGATGTATATACTGGAGTCGAGAGTATGCTGGTACTGCAAAACTAATTAATATCTTCAGCTAGGTCGACATACTTGTACATGTGTCAGCTTTGCTACTTCGTGTAGATAGACTGCTTGGTGCATAGTAATTATGGTAGTGGAATTGGATCTCCAGTCTTATTCAGCAGCTTAGTACGAAGGTCTCTGTGGCTCTGCTGTAAATATTGGCAAAATTCCGTAAAAACTATGGCGCTGGGAACTGAACTCAAATTTAGGATGTACATATTCATGATTGTATCAATTGCATGGGTAATAATAATCATAATCAACGATTGTGTTTTCTCTGAAAGTCCTGTTTATAGCATTGTCAGTATAACTCAAGCATCAAAGTGTAAGATTCTGCAACAGCACAGGCATGACATCTTTCATTCAAATATTACTTAACACAAAATATAGACTGAATAGCCTTTTGAACCATGTATTTGTCTTTAACCTTCATTAAACAAGTCATGAACTACTTGATTAAATGTGAATGTTTCTTTCTTCGTAAATGGAGAGTAGGAATATGATATATGTAATGTGTACGGATTAAAACATTATACATGAGATGATGCACGACTTAATCGATATTAACAAACGCCGGACACAATATAAATAATCTATATATACATGTTACAAATATTTGCTTGTTCATATTTATATATAGTTTTTCATTTGTTTCTGCCACCGTGTCCCTCCTTTCATGTCCTTATTTGTGTTTGCTCTTTGTCTAATTATTGTCTCTGACATTTTCTCTAATAATTGCTTTTAACAACATTATGTTCACAACAATTAAGGGTTTTAAGAAATTACATCCAAAACAAACCATTTCTTTTAAACAAGAATTTCCTTTTAACATCATTTTTTGAACATTTTCATTGGAGACAAACAACATATTTATTCTAGAAATTTCTTCTCAACAAAATAAACCAACAAAGATAAAGAATGTTACTCTCAATATTTCCGAGATGTTTTCTGGATTCCGGATACATCTCTGGTAGTATTGATCGTGATAGGCAGGGTCCGCCTGAGGGTCGAGTCGTCGACGATGTCGCCATAAGACCTCTATGTCATGATGACAGTGGTGGGACCACAATTACCCCCTGTGTAATATCATAGCCCTTCATGAGCAGCTGGTATAACAGATTGTGTACAGTGTCGAAGGGGGTCTCATCACCGTGTGCTTGAAATGAACCCATCAATTACGATAATGCATGTTTGATGTCCTGATGCTGTTAGCGATGGGGATAGTGTGTATCCAAATGTTAGAGTTGTGTGCAGACAAATGAGACATTGAAATGGATCCATTTTCAATAGAATAAATCGATGATATAACATTCACATGCAATAGGGTTTGTTTACATATTTTACATTGGGTTTTTCTCTAAGCATGCCATCGTGTTTGACTATTTGGTTTCGTTGGCATTAAGCTACGCTTTACGTTATAAATTAAATCATTGCGATGTCAAAATTATACAATTATGTTAGATGTAGTTTTACTTTTATTAAAACGTTACGTGTTAACAATTTCATTTTACTTTAAATATATAAAATGTATACTGTATAGATTAACTTGTTTACATTTCATGTATCATCATAGGATGAAATATGGCTTTTACTGACTTGGTGTGTTTATGATCATTTAAAAAGAGAACATTGACCCCATTCACCAGTTTAATTCTGAACTCTTTGTAAAGTAATATTGTTAGTTATGCAGTGTACATGAATGTTTCATAAACAGATTGAAGCATAGAGATATGAAATGAAGAGGAATGTATCATAGCTTTCATGAGGCAATTTCGTAAACATTTTATCTTGTATTGGTCCCGCCGCCATAAAACATTCATAGAACATTTTTCAGATACGGATACAGGATTGATTACCACTTACTTTAGGGTTCCAATTTATAGATAGCGATTAAACTTAACATTCCATGTTAATACATACATGACTATATTAATATTTACAAATATTCAGACTTGGACACATAGAGACTTTTGTTACTCCATTAGGTATTATTTGGAATTACAGTTGATTAAGTGTATGATATGATTTCGGGTTTTTTTACCTTATATTGACGAAAAGATATTATGTTTGAAAATCAAGATGATGTGCTTTTTACCTAGTTACATTACTATTCAGCAAAGTAAGGATTATAAGAAGCAATTATATTGCATTCTCCCACCTACAAACTTATATTATGCTTAAATTGCAATAAGTTTTCTTCTGGTAGATAATCTTCACTTGAAACCATAGTTATATATTACAACAACTTTTACTAAAAATTAAGAAAGAATTGAAATTCAAATAAGCAAAATCATAGAGAAAATGACTAAGCGAATAGAATAATATAATCACGAGTCTACAATCATATGCAACCTTGAAGAAAAGATAGTAATGAAATAACAAAAAAGATACATAGGGAATTTCGAGAGAGCTGCGGAACAATTGTAAATTGGTTGCCTTATGAACCATTGATACGTGTTGATTGTAAAACTTTACTCTTGAAAGCGTTTTTGAGGGACCTTGCGTATAGCAACTATTTCAAACAAAATGCCGGAAATGAAATTAATTAGCCTTTTGAAATGAAGAGGGAATTCGTCGCGTTTCCATGGCGTTGGTTAGTTGTGTCAATAGGACGATTCGACGATAATTGGTATGATGAATAAGGATAACCTGTTCCTTCATCTTGAGACGTGACCTCTGTGGTTTGTTGACCTCTCATCGAATTAGAGGTCATCGTTGTTTATGTGAGTACTCTTATCAGTGCTACGAGCTTCAGTATCACACTTCTAAGTACTAAAATGTGACAGTTTGTTCCAATTCCAGACATAACAATAGCGTTAATAATAATGGAAAGAAGCAAAGTTTGTCAACAATTTCTATTTTCAATACTGTAATCAAACTATTTTGTGAAGTTTATCGTATCTTGCTAACCTGTTAAAATTTACCTGTTCTTATAGAAATTTTAAACAAAAGTTTTTCTTTACGAATCTACGTATTTCATATGTTTTTCCAATTATAGTAATTATAGTGATCCCAAATATAACAGTGTTACATGTGTTCACTATCTGTAATGCATGTATTTCTAAAGTAATTATCATATTGGTCATGATACCATTCAAAAACATTCTTTAATATGTTTAAATTTCTTGATGTTATGTTCATTTGAATAAGGGTATCGATGTTTAAAAGAATGGTTTCTGTTTTACAGGGAAGTGTAAGATTTATATTCGATGGTCGATTTTGCTTTAGATAAAGTTTGCCGTAAACAACTTCTGTTTATGATTACGAAAGTTACAGCTGATTGTGCAGTCTTGTGAAGTCTCATTAACATCCTACCAATTAGCACTTATTGCTAATTATTGCGTTAATACCTACTGTGATGATCTGATGATAACAAATTAAATCAATTGTCAATTCGGTTATTCTGCATTTAAGATGCGGTTAAACAGATTGTCAATTTCGTTAATACCATTTTAAAACATTGTAAGTTCAATTCTGAATTCTGTTCGAAACATCAGGATACACTGTTGGAACATGTGGCGTTCGAATGATATCACAAACACATTCAAATTTGTTTCAACCATTGTCAATTTTGGATTGAATATCTATACATTCCGTCATCGGCAGCATGGTATGTGGAATAAAAAATAATTCCCACTCATTTAAGAATTATCAATTTATTTAGGAAACCTATTCCTTTGTTCGCATGGTATAGAGATTCAATTTTGATATTAACTGTTATTGTTTCATATTGATTGCTTTTTTCTAACTTAAATCAATTATGCTCATATCAGATGGTCTTACAACTGTTCCAGAGCGTATATAATTTTTTATTTGAATGTAATAACTCCTACAACGAATAGGACTGCACAATATATCAAAGCAGAGGTCCTTTATGAATATGCATTATCATAGAAGAAATACAGGTCTTCGTAATGATATGCTCGTTTATTTACCAGGTGCTATAACATATACATGTATCTAATTTTATCTTTTGCTAATTTGATGACCTTTCAACGAGTAGCTTACATGGCATGAAAAAAGGCATAAAAATTGAAGAGTGAAAGCATGAAGTATACATGTTCTTTGTTCAAACTTAGAACATGTTTCTTTTAAGAACCACCCCTTCGATCAATACCTTATGAATAGAATGTTATTTTCCTTGAAACAATACGTAAATATACGAAGGGAAATTTCGCTTTCGTTTCTCCCTTTTCCATACAAAATATAACTTTTAACACAGTTTACAGCAGCACATTTAAAACGTGAGAAATATTCGTGTACTTATTTTTTATTAAATCAGATCTTGTGTTGTGAAGTTGATTACCCGTTCATTTTTCACAAATAATTACCTTTGGGTCTCTCTTATAATACTATTGTAACAATTGGTTATATGAATGACTCTTTACAAACTATATTACTTCAAAAGCCATAAATTAAACTACACAAACAACAAAATTTTCTTTGTGTATCTGTGTTTTATTCTAATATCGATTGAGTGAACAAAACACGTGATAATAAAATCTTTCGTCCACCTTTGTGTTTTATCACCTTACTATTTTCTTCTAAAACCAGTGCCAAAGGGCTCATATGGATCTGAATGATTTATTCATTTGCTTGATAGTAATTATCTAAACAAGATTTGGCATGGGTGGGAATCGATCCATTCTGTTTTATGTAGGTATCACTATATTGACTTCTGTCCAAAACATCGATAAAGTGCATTAGTGGGCAATGTAAGGCAGAGACTGACCGTCATGAATGGACGAGCCTCTGTGTGGCTACAATGGAGCCTTGTGTAAACGGTGAGAGCCTCTGTAGTTAAATAAATATATTTGATTATGGCATTATGCCTGTTACATGCTATTAGGCAGAGGAAATATGGAATCAGTAGTGTATTTTGCAAAACGCTGCCTTTAGAACGTCACTATAACGTTAGGGTGAAATAACATATGAAAAGAAATGTGGTTAACATTGTATAAACATTACACACATGTTCCAGATTGCCACTTACAAAGATCAAAAGACGATAGGAAATACTGTTAAGCATAGGTGTCGCGTACCATGCCATAAACGTTCAAACTTGTTATTTTAAAGCAGAAAACACGCGCAATATGACATGAGATCTTGGAACGCCTTCCTAAATAACCACAGTGAAAGGCATTCACATTTATCTTCAATGTTACAGAGACAAAGTTTTATCTGATATTCCTAAAAATTGTGGTATTCCGAGCTATCAATCACCAGAAAACAGTTACAACCAATGGAAATATGTGCATGGTTAACATGTGTTATTTGGCTTAATGCATGTTTTGAATATCACAAGGTTTGTTAATATTGACGTGTAAACTTATCTGTCCGTTATCAAAATAAATAAATGTTAAAGTTACTTAAATAATTTTCAAAATCGAGAACTATTTATAAGTTATGGAATAATATTTCGTATACCAACAGATGCGGAAAGACGTTTATTAACATCCATATCTAAAACTAAAATAATTAAATCTTTAAAAAACACGATTCATTTTTTTTTATCGATCTATGATGTTAAATAACTTACCTCGTGATCAAGAGGTCATTACCAACTACTATAACCCCAAGTAACATAGTATTCGATCCCTGGACTTAGATCACGTGACCTTTTGATGTATTTACCCCCTTTTCATCTAGTTTCAAACCGTCCTTTACATGCTGCCTGTCAGTTAATCGTGTTTGGAAACCTCGGGAGGTGTGATTAAGACACGCAAAGGCGTTGAACTAACAGTCCTGCCACTTCTAAAAGGCCTCAAATTGTAAGACGCTGGCCCACAGAATAACTATTATTCCATGGCTCTTTCCCCTTATCGGTGACTACCCAGCTAAGCCCTACCATGCATGAACCGAAGTTGTAATATAGAATCGGGCTAATGGCATTTTGATGCCTGCCATTTGACATAATAAACTATTCTTGGATTATTGATTCGTTACATATCCTTTTCAAACAAATTGTGAGAATGATGCTTCCACACTATATATTTCTCAAATAGCTAAGTAAAAGCATAAGCATCTGGGTCATAGGTGTTTAAAAAAATCTGTCACTTTTTGCTACCAATGAAAAATTCTATTTAAACCTTAAATGGTTCATTGGATGTGTGGAAAAAAGCTTATCGCGGTTCTAAGGAGAGCCTGTGCAGCCAAGATGCATTTAAGGTCGATAGTTGCGATAGATGCTGTTGAACAACACACAATATTGCATTATTAGATATCATTGCAAAATTAATTCAAGCTTGGGTGTGCAAGGGTTTGCGAGATTCTAAAATCTTTTTCTTTAAAGTTATTTTAACAAGTAAAGGCTCCGACAATTTTACTCAAAAACCGACATAACTGTTGACCATTTGTTCCGGTAACCAAAACCCAATACAGTTAAGGTAGAGATATGCAAACACATTTAACATTCTTTTGAAAATTACGATGACGTCACATGTGTTAACAATAAGAACGCCTCATTTCATGATTTAAATGTAACAAATCCTAACGACAAATCAAGAAATTACTTATTACAAATTGTGCTGTTGTGTTGGAAAATGTATTTAACAAACACTTCCAATACACTTCAAATGCGAGCTGATATCGACCGAAGAATAATTTAACTTAGAGTGACCTGAGGTAGTTTGGGTCACATGTTTTTCATTTTATATCCATCTTTAGTAATCCTCATTAATGGTTTGTTAAGTGGGAATTGAATAATATAAAAGCAGTGTACTAATTTAGCAGGTTGCGATTTACAAACGAACTGGAGGGGAGCAACTCTCGCAACTAAGTTATACTCCATAGAGGAGAAAGTACGCGAGCTCGAATTTGTCATCAAAATACTGTCTATATATTTTAAAATCTTTATTTTTGTACATGAGAGGCAATTCAAAATGTTACGCAAAATAATTATTATATCTACTCAAAGACACATCAAGGCAGAGTGAATTTGTATCAAGATATCATTACATTGTTGGGCGGGATAGTTTCGGATCTAGAGGTCCGTGGTTGAAATCCCACTTGGCAACATTATCCGCAGTAGAGAACAATTCAACACACAGTAAGGTTTGGGTGCAATGCTACACTCAATTTTAGAGCAGTACCACCCATGGTTCGCTACTTCCAGGCTATACTCGTAGGTTTCACTGCAATGCATAGAAAAAATCGTGTTGCGGGCTTTTCCCTGCAATAATACTAGCAGCCGTGATATACATGTAAGTCAACTCACCTCATTAAACTGTTAATTAGCGTATACTAATGCAAGCATCTTAGAGAACTTCAACTACCGTTGCTGCCTCGAGGCTTGGAAATGGCATTGTACGATTAAGAACTTATCGTGCAAGTACGTCGAGGAGAGGTTATTATGCTTCCTGAAGAATAAACAATATGATGTTCACTCTCGTTAATTTTATTTGGGAATCTTTAAGTCAAACATCATTGAAAATGTTACCAATTGATGTTTTTCTTTTGAAAATGTATACATATGCCTAATGGAAAACTATGTATAATTCAAAATATCCAAGAAATTGCCGGAAGTGTACACTGTTGCCGGCTCTCTACACACGTCACTATGTGAATATACCGCGGCGCTGGTCACTTCTCTAACCTATTTATCATGCTTGCATTAATTATTTATATCCTCAGTATCACGTTAACTTGGAGAGGACATGCGATGATGAATTGGAGTTTGGCTATAGCCATTGTCCAGTTGTTCATTTACGTGATGAAATATCAATATTTGATCAAGTGATGTATTCTCTTGTCTCTACACGTTACTCCAGGTTTAATTAGGAGTGTGTAACTTGCTTGTTGTTTTCCATCAACTAATCGCGGCGATCACTGCATTGATAAGGATCATGTTATTCAATTTTATTACATACTGCAGAAACTATCGAGGTGCAAAATTAATACTGTGCCCATGTGCAAACATCACGGGTTTTTAAACCTAGTTTCAAGATCCGTGTTAGTTAATTTTACAATATTTGCACATAGTTTTCAGCATAAAATAGGCTTTATATTTCTTTATTTGTTGTTGACATGATAAACAAGTACATTTAGTTATTATGTATTGACAGCAATATTTTATTTTCCATCTTATTAAGATCTTATTTGTGTTCATTTAATACAACAACCAGTCAAAATGATATAAATAAACCACAATTTGGTCACGATAGTTTATTTTAAAATTTTTTAGAACATGAACACATAAATTGTACTCCCTATGTAAATTTTGATATCATTACACGACATATTATGATTACCTTCTCTATGCTCATGGGCAATACGGATACCACATACAGGGATCCGGATAAAGATACTTGAAATGATTCTCTCATCGATTTCTTATCAAAGCTTCATGACATATCTTTAGAACAGATAACACCCAATCTTGAAAGATTAACATTCAACATACAATTTTAAAAATCCCTGAAAATACTGTTACCAAATATCAAAGACAAAATTTGGATTGATTATGATCAGCATATTACAACTAATTAAGCTACTTTGTTAAGAGGCGATAAACGAATTGCCAAGTGACTCATTAGTACAATGTTCTATTTATATAAGACAAGAATGATCATTGAAGAGACGTGAATAAGAATGCATACATAAGCACGTACTGCTTCTGTAACAATGACCAATAGAGAAATGTAACGTCGATCAGCACGTTTTGATAAAGCAATAACAAAGTCTTCTACATTTTATGCCAAATTAATTATGATATTTATGAGTCCTCCGGATCAATATAGCGTTTAATATCCAAAATAAAAGAATCGATAATATACGTACCATTGTTTTATTGTGAAATCATTTTCTTCTGATGCGAAACATGACAAGAGGAAGTTACAACAATAACAAAGTAAATTTGTCCGGTATATCGTTTATAGTTACTGATAGGCAGATGGGACACTCTAAAGGTTGTTTAGCATATGTCGCTAAAGGTAATTACAAGCAGGACAGTTACAGCTGGAAGGCTTTTTGAAGTACCTACCGAATGTTATGAAGTTACATTTCAAACTTGGCAATCAAGTATGTTGGAAATGTTTGTAATGACAGATTGTTGAAATAATTAAGCATATTGGATGTTTTATTGTAGTGCAAATTGTTCAAACTCAGTCATATTTTTTGTCAAAGATAAAATTTTCTCCACATGAAAATTTGAAAATATTTAGAAAAGAAACATGTTTGTATTCAATTATTTTTTTTATCCTATTGCATTTAATCTCAACTAAAATAATTAGAATCACAATAAAAAAAATAAACTTAATCAAATAGTAATATGTTCAGCTTCAACCAAAAAGTGTATTAGGTACATTCATTGAATAAGCAATTTCTATTTGTGTTCAAAGTAATCAATCGTCAAATTGTATTTGTATGGATGATTTAACGATAGTTTCTCCTGTGCTTGATAGATGTCGTGATACAACATAACCTGATGTGATTTAAACGATTGTAGTCTAGGTTTAGAAGTATTATCACATTATGTCAGTGTTGTTTAAACTTATTTTAATAGTACTTAGAGGTTAAGGAAAACCTTTGCCACTCTGGATGTATTTTCTTAGTCATATAGTTGACAGAAAGGGAAGAAAAGGATAACTAATCATGGAGAATGATATTCATATTACAATCAAATTGTTTTGTCATATTGTCACATTTTGAGAAAATCGTGTTTAGCTTTGCTGGTTGGAGGGCATTGTGTTTCATACTGTTCGCTTATATAGATCACTAAAATCCATTTGTTTTACCTTTTAGAATGCTGAATTCTTGTTTAGACATATCCCGACCAACTTTTGGTAGTTGTAAATTTGATTACGTTAACTTCATACCCTGGTCCAATTATTGTTGTAAAAATATGCACAATTATAAGTGTAAATAGTCATAATTATTTGTACATTCAACTTGTTATCTTTTGTTGGACAAACTTTGTAAGGGTTCTTAGGAAACGTTCCTTATAACAATTCTTTCGAGAAAAATTATAAATTAAATATATCAATCTTTTGAGTAAAAACAGAATTTGTCGTGATTCCATTGTGCTGATAAGTGGTTTCAATAAGATAAATCGCTCAAAATTAGAAAGATGAACAAGAATAACCCCACTTTTTACATTTTAACTCGTGACCACTCTTGTGAAATGACCCTTTTTGATCAAATGGTCACCGCATCAAGAGATATTTAGTAAGATAATCGTTACCAGAACTCATACAAAGATATATATATATATATATATATATATATATATATATATATATATATATATATATATATATTGACACCATTCTCTGTTAACAGTAATACATTATGAACAGGAAAGTAACTTTTGGGATCTGTACACGTGCATGATATATGCTTCGTTTTTTAACATTGAATTGTGAAAAGCACACAAGATCATTGGATAGTGGAATCTACATTGACTCCTAAACAACGTGAAAATGCACGCTAATAGCTGTTCATTTCGTCACCACCTGCTGTTTTGATTCGTCAATTGCAAATGAAATCCACTTGTCAATTCAGCCTTTCAGCTTTACTTGTTACTGTTGTTGTATTTTTTCATCACAAAACAGAGTTTGATTTTCATGTTCAAGGCCATAAGTTGGTGGAAAACAACCTTGACATTATAATGATAACGTTGAATACTTATCTTATCATCTAATTCGATTATTTTAGCCATATATTGATACATGGTTCATCCACTCTTAACGGAAATGGGGAGAATGCACCACCCCAAACTACTTTATCTTCCAGCAATAGTATTATTTAAAGCTTTTCTATATCGAATAAGTAAAAGATGTATAATGTCACAGTCTATATCGCCTATCAAACTTCATTCCTTATCATTTAATTTATATACCAATGGTAACTGATATTTTTATGTTAAATTATTAATCTTTTATGACTTTTATGAGTTTTTCTATTTTCCAACATCATATCCATTACGATAAATGTCAACAATTGGCATTTAGGAGACAATGTTAAAAATGCTTTCATAAACACAAAGTAATGTACTTTAGATATTGCCATAAGTGTTCGACTACATATCGACACCCAATGCTCCTCTTCCACAGTAAAGCTATATGTTACCTCGCAAGCAGTGATGAAGTAAATAATGTCAGTACCTTATAATTAAGCATAGTGATATCACTCTCTGACAAAAATGACAATTCATGCATGAATTTTAAAAATATATAATAAATAAAAAAATATATAACTCAAAAACGCTATTGATTCGAGTTTGATATCGAAAGTGTATTTTGCGTGTCTGTTCAAATTGATTTGAATAAATTTCATTAACATTCTTACATTAAAATTTTGCACACAATTGTCAAGCTCTGTATATATGCTACATCGTGAATACAAGATAGTTCTGAAATGAATTTATTAATAAATGGTCAATAAAACTACTATTGTACTAAAACTGGCGCCCTTTGTGTATAATTATCCATTGTGTAGGTGGTTTATGTTCCCATGATGGTATGCCCATTTATTGAATAATTACAAATGGTATCTGATCACGTCTGCCACTTAAATGTTGTCATGTTATTATGAACAATTATTGAATCATTAACATGTTCAATTGGACCTGGACCTCGATGCACTTTGCCAATGTCTTTGCCCTTGTGGTAAAAGACGTCTGAGTGGCCCCTCAGCCACGCCTCATTAACTGCCTTGACTTAATCATCATCGCCAAATCTTATCCCACGCAAGTGTGATTTCAAATTGCAAAACAAATAGAAGTAGCTAGAAGCCATAACTGTACTGTACGGGGGATGGTTAAGTTGTTCAAAGCCACATTGTTGAAGTGTAGCCTTGCAATACGAGTCTTATGCACTGGAGCGTTGTCATGAAGAAGCATAACTACAGCAGTCAACATGCTTCTCGATCGCCACAGGATCCTTTGCATGAATTATCGCTTGGTGTCTCGGGTTCATCCCCTGTAAACAGATGGGCAGAATAATTATCGGGATCGGCATTAGGGATGTCCAAGAGCTCACGACTAGATTAAACTAATCGGTGTTGATCTTGTGCCTTTAATTTTCGTGCAGAATCCTTAGACATGTGCAAGAGCTAATGAATTATGGTGCAAATGCCACACTCTGAAGATATCTCGTCGTGGTTCAACCATATCATCTGTAATGGCTTCAACAGGCCTTCCAAGGAGCTGCGACTTCACTTAAACTTAGTTTACCATTTAACAACAGAAGAATATTGAGGGTCTTCTTTACCATACACATTGGTATACGTTTATGTATTTCGGTCGTATTCACCCCTTCTTTCGTGAGAAACTGAATAAACGCACCATGCTCATTTTTAGAACTTTACACGGTTACAGGAAGGCTCCTCTATTCAACAGGCTGTAAATCTCAAGTTAATGATCGGGAGGGAATGTTTATGTCTGTAAACTGTCGTCAGATGGTCTCTATCAATAATGTCATTAACAATGAAGTCTTCACGCGTGTATCGATACTCACGTCTTCGAACTTATTGACTTCCCCTCGTATATTCATACGTAAAAATTGATGTAAAAATAATGACAAATTCTATGGATTTATTTTTGCAATGTAATGAAAAATATATACGGATCGACCTCCTCCCAACTTCGTTAACCTTTACAATTGCGGTTGGACTGTCCCTGAGTGTTATGTTTGTTTGTACAGCACCATTTTGAAAACTAGACAGACGTTCATATACTTATTTCAAGTTGAATTGATTGTTAATGTTCGACAAACCAATTTGTTTCCATACATTGTTGTCGACATCACTGTTGTGCGTCTTTAACGAAACCCTGATTTGAATTGTTTGGCTCGGTACAAATAAAATTCCATCAATTTCCTTACATTATCCAAATGAGGGACATACATTCATTGTCAATCTGTTTACATTTTGATATTGCTGAAGCTGATCACAAAGGTTGAAACTAGAAGCTGTCGTCAACCTCTGTGCAGTCTTACTTTGTATGTTCTTTAACCCAGCCTCACTTAAAGCAGCACATGAATAGCTATAAAGTTCTGAATTCATTTGTTCTTGTGAAGTTATATAAGCAAGATGTTTTGCATGGCAGGCAAGTTATAAAAAAGTAATATATAACTTGCCTGCCATGCAAAACATCTTGATAAACATGATGGTGAAATACTTTTCTATTTATGTATACTGTGTTGTATTCACAAACGACAATGCTCAATAACATGTCTGAAGAGTATTTTTAAGGTAAAACTGTAAGAGCCACTTATAGTAATTGATATTAACTGAAAAGTATTTCACCATCATGTTTATCATCCTTTTATAATTTAACAAGATGATATAATGATACAGCACTTGTATAACCCTCTACAATACATGGAACAATAGAAGTTTATTATCAATGGTAATATTTTGTATAAAACCTAACATCCCACGGAGTGAAGTATACGATCGCCTGTCCTCATTATAAGACGTTTTTCTACATAAAAAAACACACTTTTCCCGAATATTGTTATTTGTAAATTTCTTTACTGTAGAAGGGAATGAATTTTTCGTCGTCCCATAATTTTGCAAAATCGCCTCCACTGACCATTTGGTTTGATGTCAGTATCAACAATCACTCAAGAAATAGACGTTACTCACTATGCGTTCTCAGGACCTAGATCACAGGACCTATTGATGAATTCACCCTCTTCCTTTCAGTTTCAAACCGTCTTTTATATGCCGCCTGTCAGTTAATCATGTTTTGAAACCTCAGCAAGTGTGCTTAAGACACGCAAAGGTATTGAACTAACCGTTCTGGCAGTTCTAAACGAGCTGAATTGTAAGGCAGTGTCTCGGCGAATGGACAATAATGTCAAGGCTCTTTCCACTTTTCTGTGACTGACCTGGTAGCAAGTACTGAATTCGCATTACAGATTCCTGCTAATGACAACTTGATGCCTGCCATTTGACGTCTTGAAATATCTTTGGAATGTTGATGCCAAATGTTACAAGTCCGATTTACCTTTTTGTAAAGCCGTTTCTTAAAATGTGCATCTAAGCAGTTTTCGAAGTTTGTGAATAGAGATCAGACAGTAATTTAGAGAATTTGTTTTGCAAATTTATTTCATCTCACGTTACTAGATAATAAAGCATGATTAAACTGTTATTTAATCGCAGTAGATATTTTGGAGTACCTAATCACACTGAGCGATTTGTACTTTACTCTCCGTTAAAGGACATTACTATAGATACATATATATTGTTCCAGGTGTATATATATACAAGATGGAAGATAGTATTTATATAGAGTTTTGCAACCCATATGAAAACATGTTCCTCATTCCCCAGTTATATTCAGAGCCCTACCGAAATAATGCATTACCAAAACATACTGTAACCTGAACGGCTCAGCGTCTTGTTCAGTAAAAAGGGAGACGTTTTGCGGCAACCACTTGCACTCACTAGAATCACACCAAATACTGACTTTCTTGTTGTTGTGTCTTCAATAATCAATAAATGTGGAAATCCCCCTCTACAAAAAGAATTTTGCTCTCACATCAAACTTTGTTCGACTATTCAATTTGGCTGTTTTACAACAGTTACAGTAACGTTGATGACTGTTTTCTAAATGACAACACTAAGCATTTGCTGGAGATTTTGTTGGTTTTTTACCTTCAGACATGTTTTAATTAGAAAAAAACCCACTTTGAAATAAGTAGACCACTCAGAATAGTTTTTGAAATTGCAGGTATTGTGATACATTTTCCAGGTGTATATACATTAAATGTACACAAACAATGCTTACCCCTGCCTTTTACACACGTCTCTGTTCACTTTTCTAACCTTTTCTTCATATCAGCACCAATGTCCTGAATCTCATGTTAACTTAGAGAGTTTATGCAAGGATGAATTGGAATAGCCAATGTCCATTTGTTCATTTGCGTGATTAGTTATCAATAATTAATCAGATGAGAAAGTCTCTAGTGCATGCATGTGTTCCAGGTTATATTGGGTGTGAGACACATGCTTGCTGTTTGTAATCAGCTAATTATATAATAAGAACGATCAATGCATTGGTACGGATTTACTTCAAGTTTATAATTTATTACCTACGAAAGCAAACATGATGCAAATGTTATATCATACCAATTTGCAAACATAAAAGCTTTTTTTAAAGATCAAAGTTCAATTTGAGCGTATAACACAAAATACCGATTAATATCAGTAGCATCTTAAATTGGGCATTGGAATAAATTTTCTTTGAGTTTATTTTAGATAACAACATTGTTTTACAAAATAGTTATATGATCCACTTTTATAAACCGATAGCAGTTAGTGATAAATTATTGCTATATGATGCGTTATAACGATTGGGTAATATAATATATAATATGAGTAATATAGCGTTACGTTTCTTCTGTAAGTGGCATGACAAAGTGAGAGAGGGTAGTGAGTTTTTATCAGGTATTTGAGTAACATTTCATTTATGTCGGCATTTCAAACTACAACTGTGTTTTCTCAAATAACAGTAACCTACAACTACGTCCTTCATTTACATGATACATGCACAGCCATATATTATCCTTTTTATCGTACAATACCACGATATTAAACAATACTGTTAACATTTTAGTCAGAAGCCAGATCTCTCACTCTCATTATAACGTTACTTTTCTTATTAGAATCCGAGAACTCATGAGGATTTATATTTTCTGATTTATATAAGAATATTTATCTCTTTCAGTTTGCTAAATCAAGACTTCATTATTCCTATGATTTGAGAAAGGGAAAATGCGAATGCTAATATATTTACGTATACATGTACTTTATACAACATGGTAACAGGTAAAGATAACCATGTATCTAAACACGTTTTATACAAATAGTACAGGACGATGTGAGGATTAGTGCCGTTTGATTCCCAAATTAAAGGCCTTTATATCGTTTAATTAACCAACAATCTCTGTATGCCCAAGCCTTTCTGAAAAACAATGATTTTGTACCGAACAAGAACAACACATGCTATGTCACCATTCCAGAAGGAACCCCATTTGATACAATCGTAGTTACATCGTTATCATGATGTACATCAATGATATTCCGTTTTTTATTGTAAGATATTATCATTTAAGATAAAAACCTTACTAAAACTTACTAAAATTCGTTCTAGATTTCGCTTTGCATGACAGTTGTAGCTTGAAGTCTGTATGAAATACTCATGGAAACTTTTCGGAGTTACACATTGCAGTTTGAAGAATTACAAATATTGATTTGTTAATGAACTTGTTATAAGAGGTCCATGAAAAGATTGCAGTCAGATGCATTTGGCATTTATGAACGACAGGTGGTTAAAAACATATTGGATGCTATTGTCCACAAGAAATGGAAACGTCGACACGTATATAGAAAAAGATAAAACAATTGTGTTAATAATTAAACAATTAGAATAATTAAGTGACAAAGCAGTAAGTCTGAGAGCTATAATGCACCATTCTAAGAGAGGTAACATCAACCTGATTATATTGACATTTCTGCATAATCAGATAGCTTCAATTCCCAAAGACTTCAAGATAGATTCATTGACTAACTACATAATCATTCGATATAAAGACAATACTCTAAGACAGTGATACATTCAGGGGAAGCTTTCACTCAACTTCCATACATTGCTAAAGATGTCGTGTTTCAGGGTTCATATGGCAGCTTGGAAGCCAAAGTCTCATTCTTAATTCATCTAATTAAGTATTATTTACTTTATTTACATAATCAAATATTTGATTATTTAAGTAAAGTAAATTTTGCAAAGAATAAACTTGATCTATTAAACTGAGTTCTCATTTTGAACATGAATGCGGCCAGTAAATATGATTCTTCAGAAGACAGTATTGCTACTTAAAAGCTTATTAAGGTTCATTAAATGCAATACTACTTCTTCAAAATCAACAACAAGTAGAGAGGGATGGATATCAACACATTAACGAAGTGATGTATATGAATTAAAAATGTATTACCGCAATATTATCAAATATCAGAAATAGCGAAAGATAATGCAGTAGCAGCAGGAGTTTTGATAAGTGTAGTGGAGCATAAAATGGTGTCATTAAAGTATCAACTGAAATTTCTGCAGCAGTTGATTAGCTGTTTGCAGAGTATATTTGATTACTCTGAATGATCAGCTGTCAATTACATCAACCGTACGCGTGTTGTTTATAAATGGAGCTTGCACAGCAGAAAGTTCATGTGAAGCTCATGCTGGTGATGATACAAAGTATGTATAGACTGTATTATATTGCTGGCTTCATGGCTGCATACTATAATGCAGTGTGATATTGTCTGCCTTTATAGATTTGCTTGTCTGAGTTGAATTATTGCAAGAATACAATTGGAATACAATATAACGTGATTGATGACCATTTTGGGTCTGAGAGCATCGATAGAGATCCCTATACACAGGACTCCAAGCATACAAGGCTTATATTATATACAGTTTTGTATATATAACATTATCTAAGTATTCTTCGTAAACAATTATAAAAGTACTCTATCGTGTTTCTTAATGTAACCAGTAGCTTTGGTAATTTAGGTAATGAAATGTCACTCACATCTGTAGTTAAGTGTTACAATGCTGATGTTATAATAATGGTGGTTGGTTATCTGCAAGAGATATCTATGACATGGTTATTACATTGCAGTGTTTTGTAGTCTGGCTTGATATCATTGCCAGACACTGAGCCTATTTGGAGACTGCCGAGTCGGTCTATTGCGAGATATTTGGAAAACAATGTTACATGATTGATGAATAAGGACATTGAGTCATCCTTGGACCCGTGAGCACGATATAGAGGAAATCTTTAAAGGGTTCTGCTAACAAACACGTCTCCTGCTAGTATAGTACGTTAAAGCATGTAAATGCGCCCTGTGGTCTTGGCGTTCTCATCAAATGACATTAACAAAATATATTATTTTATAACTAGTTATCTAAGAGACATTATTGTAACGTTATTTATTATAATTCAGTTATTTTTAAACATGATACGGTATATTTATAGTCATAAATAATTCATAGATCTCACGATGCACTTATGTGTATAATTGACAACGTCAGACAAACTTAGCGGGCGATGGTCATTCATAGTATTCTGGGCTTAGCACAGCCGATATGATGTAAGTGCAGATCGAGGTAAACGCTAAATTCTACGAAGGGCGGTCACTCATAGACCTTGATTATCGTTTATAAATACACCCATGTTGTCATATTCCAACTACGTGAACATATGCTTACGGAAATCTATGGATAAATGAATCGAATTCTTCTTAATTTGTCCAAAAATAATTATATTATGCAAATTTTTCAGTGAATGAGGCCATTTATATATCAAAATTTCAACCGTTCGTATAGAGCATAAGAAAATTAAGCAATGGACGCTGCATTTTGATCAAGAAAATATTATGTATTTTGCAATGTAAAGGCACAAAATTGTTTTATGTTACAATGCTGGATGACGTTAAGCATAACATGTGTATAAAAACGTCATAATACGGGCATATTTCGCTACTGGCATTCAATGAACGAGTTGTTTAACATTTTCTTTTTCTAATTGTAAAACCTCCTTTTAAATTCCACCTAAGTTGTATATGTTATGATAACGTTAAAGTTAACATGTCCACCTTTTCATCCAATATGCACTTAATTATGATTCTTTATCTCTACAGTTATGTTCTATGTAATTATGTCGGGTGACTTGAAGCATAGCATATAATGTAAAACAACGTTATGATACAGACATCCTTTAAAAAATAGGTCAATGTATGACAACGAGTTAATTGACATTACATTTTCATTGATATTATTTTACCTCCTTTTAAATTCCTCCTCCATAATGTGTGTTATGATAAAGTTTACACTAACGTGTTCCCTTTTGCATTCAAAAGCAACTTCATGATTTTTTCTTATCCCTAATTATTTGTCTATAATTCATACATTCATGACTGAATGTCTGTCAAGGGTAATGCATTGTGATTTGAAATTCAAATCTTTGCAGTTTTCTGTAATTGTTGAATAATTAATCCTTTTGGTGCCAAAGTAAAGTTGAATGAGATTGGTAAAATATCCATACACTTTATTCAACGATCATGTCAGGGATATTATTTACATTAATCTTTAATAATATTTCCTTTTTTAGTAAAGTATAGATAACAATTGTTATGTATGACTGTCCATTCAGTTATTGCAAGCAATATTCTTTCTACTGATTGCATAGATTTGAGAACATTTCAACTGACGCATGTGTACATCCTTGTAAGATTGTTTAACCCAATGTCTTTTTGAGTAATATTTTATCATTTACATTTACACAATCAAAACCTACGCACACAAAAATTGATATTCAATCCAGAACGCCTCAAAGTTAATTTAAAGCAAACATTAAACTTTAGAGAAAACACAATTTAAACTGTGAAGAAAACTTTATGCATTCTTTAAATCACACTTATTTGAAATTGGTTATATATTATGTGGTCATTGAACGTCATTTTGCTTTGCTTACTTCCGCTTAGCCAAAACATCTTCAAGGATAGTACTAGTGTGGTACCACAACATTCCATGGGCCATTAACCTTAATGTCCATTACAAGGATGAGCAATATCAAGAGTATCAGTTCCACACATGGTAATTAGAACGAGTTCCATGTTTAATCAAGCAGCAGCGTGTCTGTACACGAGAATTCTAAGTTTCAGAATTGTGGGGTGTTATTTAGATATAACATGACAACTTGTAACAGTGTTATAGTAAAAATAGCATGTTCATGACCAATGTTTTGAAATGGTAGTCTTAAAGAAAGAGCTTTAGAGTGGAATGATAAGAAAAGATACCAGTCTTACATGTACATGTGTATCTATTATTAACATACTCTACATTTCGGAGCTAATGCTTACTATATTTTTTTTAATTGATATTTTTTATCTTTTCAGTTGATAAAGACCTTTCACGCATATATCGTCATTGATATTTGGAATATTCATCTAGTCTATAGTTTTGTAGATTGTTCGATTTTTCAAAAGGAAAGTTTAAGCATTTGGAACAACTCAAGCAAGAATAAAAGTTGTGACTTGATGTGTCTGAATCTTATTCTTTGAATATAATATATATCAAAATATGATTTTAAAAAAGTGGAATAAATTAAAGGTTTTATTTCAACAAGTAAAAAGCTTTTTTATATTTATTGTCATTTATGTACAGAATATCATAATGGCCGTTATTTGATTTTTTTTACCGAAACGTTCAATAACACACATAAACCATGCAAGTTCATGATAATATTTTATTTACTCAACATTTGAAATAATTTAGTCTCTTGTGTTCTTGTCAACTTAGCCTTACTTTTGAGAATGATAATTCATGTCAGAAATATTTCATCCTATATGTTTAGTCGCAAACAGATGTTGCTACTGTGCTGTCTCTGTTGGAATATTTCTTGTATTTGGTTAATATGAGATGGATGTGTTAGCATTGTGCAACCATTACACATACATATATATGTATATTAGATATGTGTGTGTTTGGTTAAATTCTCAAGAACACTTTTGCTTTTTGAGTTTTTTATCTTAACAAACGGGATAGTGTTATCAGCCAAACCTCTTCACCTACTCTTTAAGTATAAAATGTTGAAGTATATAATATTATGAAGAAAATGTGTTATGTTTTATAAGAAAATTACCATTATAAGAACTAACGAATTTGAACACATATGATAACAGTATTATAACAATTTGCTTTCGTACATAATAAGATAACTGAAAATTGGAGAAACTTGGATTCTTTGCATCTTAAGTACATTTCTACATGTTTTCTCTTTTTTAACTATAGATGGACCTTTATTTCTAATGATTTTAGTATGTACTTTTAAAAATTAAAAACATCCGTTTCATTTCGGTTCCATACCACATGAATTATTGTGTCCTATGAGTCTACTTTAAATGCATAACCACGTGTCTGAATCCAGCCATCCCTTTTGGCATACAACTGGCTTTTTAACCTTTTTATCTCAAATCTGAGTTTGCGAGAGCCTGATAAAACAGATTGTATGAGAAACTTTCATCTTGCTTGCTGAGCCATTAGCTAAATGAGATATTGAATTCGTGCCTCTTGTGAAAGAATTGGGCTTAAACCGCCCAAGTCAAACTCAAATTCAATTTATCGCATTCAACTGCTACGGCTAACACATAGAACAATATAACAATAAGTTACCTGATTTTGAATGATAAAAAAACTTTAGAAGGACTGTATGAAACGTTACTTTTCTTATAAAAAAGAAACTCCAAACATAATTGGTTTTTGCTTTCATAAACTCATCCATCTAAATGCAATAATAGATATTATACTTTAAAACACAGTAAGAGCCTTTCTTAATCTTTTCTGAATACAGAAATTCGTCTAAAAGCACATTTTCATCTTCATCCTCATCTGAAAGTGAATTACCGTTTCAGTTTGATATTCCTAGTGAACAGTTAAACTTTTCATTTATGCGGTATGCTTGTGAAAAGGTGTTGATAGGCAGTTAAAATTATAAGTATTTAGCAATCAATCTGGCATCAATAACATATAAATATGTAGATTTTGGAAAAGTCACAAAGAATTATGTTTGTTATTTTACTTTGTTCAAGTAAATGGGCTTCAATTATTCGTTTTTTAGATTGATGTCAACGTCACTCTTTTGCCTAGGCAAAAACATCTACTGAGTGTTCTTTTAAATAGCAGTACCACAACGTCATTGTGAAAGGGAATATCTCCTTCAAATGGAGCATCAAAGGATCTCGCCGATGCGAAAATCCAGCTTATCTTTAATGCCATATGATGTCAATGTCACATGAAGCCAACCGTTAAAGGATGCCCATTTACATTCTAAAGAGACAAACAATGGTTAGAAATAGTATCCTATACGTCTATGGTACCGTTAAAACCATCCTCTTCGATTCCTTGGAGGAACACTAGCTGACCATCCCTCTCTTGAGTTGTTCAGAGCATTACAAATTAGATTAATATTGATAGCAAGCGCTTATGGTGCTCGAGGGATGTTTCTGGATTAAGTAGCAATAGCTTGGTAGAATGGTAGCGATGGTGTAAAGATTACGTGGGCACATAACTTCTATAAATAGTAATAATACCATTTGCATTGCTAATTAATTGAAACCGTTAACAAAGACCTTACAGAAATTTCAATTTAAAATAAAATATATTTTTGTCTCGTATGATGATAAGGATGAGTTTGACATTTAGCATAAATGTGTATCAAAGTCTAGGGGGTTTGGTATAAAGTGTCGGCAACCTAACTGAAATCGGCCGAGAGAATATATTTTTAATGCATGCTTTACAGCGTATAGGAAACGCCCCAAGGCAAAGTCTAGTCCAGATTAATTTGCACTACGTTTTATATTTCAATTATTGATAGGTGCCCAATGTTTACGGTCAAGGTTCTGGCTTCGACTCTCATCAGGGTTTCATATTTCAATCGACGTGAGAGAACTGTTTATATAAGCCTAGGATTTTAGGTACACTAGTACCTTCCAATTCAGTGGAGTCCATAATAACATACTTTTAAATCCTGCAAAACTTAGTTAAGTGTGACAACATTAGTCTTACAAAGTTCAATAAACTGATTACGAAGCAATGTAATTAAGGAGGCATATATAGGTTTGTTTATTTCATCAGTTTATCTAATTTTGTACATTCACAGCAAATATGTTTCTAATAAAGGTTTAGACAAATTGAATGATTATTAATTGTTTACCTGCCTGCATTTCCCATAATATTATAACGAATCATTTAACAATAATATCTTATGAATTCCATAATGTACTACTCGGTACAAATTACAAGACAAGAATAACATTATTTTCCATGTAGAAATTATAATCAATCTAATGTTCACTGAAAGATTAGATTTTCGAAAAAAAAATTCAAAGATTGTTGTCTGACATTTGATCCCTTAAAAAATGCATAAGTTTCATGTTAATGTAATGAGTTTCTTTCTTTATTTCAGGTAAGTTCAGTCGTCAACTCTGCTTACGCTTTATGTATTTTCTAATAGGTAAGTTCATATTTCATGTTTTACTGCATCTTCTTGACAACACGCAGGAAGTAATGTAATATGAGGAATGAAGGAAAGAGAATCGTAATGCTATCTTAATAGCTATTAAAACTCACGTCTTGTTTTACGTTCAGCGTTATTAATGTTCTGTATCTGCAAATTACTCCCAATCGACCTATGAAGAAAATAAATCATTCAGTAACAGTGACGGTAACAATTTAATGGAATGTGTATTATATGTATGAATTGTTTACTAATAAATAAATGTGCGTTTCACAGACTACCTGCATCTACATTGCAGCCCATTCACTTACTACGTAATTGAATTCCCGAGCTCTCTGCTCATCCATGCATTATTAATTAGAACCAATTATTCAATAAAATAATATGAAACCGAACATATACAATGAATGTTGCATAATAATGTAAATTTGTAGAGCCATAAATTTGACTATAAATCACCCTCAAATTACGAAACCATTTCGAGATACATGTAAAATGATGTGAGGGTAAGTAATTTTTCTCATTAATATTTTTCACAAAATGACAAAATGTGATATAATTACCTCTTAAAGAAAAACTAATTAAGACAATAAAGTGCCTTTCGGGCACAAATAAATTGAGTCAGAGACAAAAGTGGATAAATGAAAATATGCTTTCAAATAAGATGTCGAAGATCTTGCTTGTCTTGCTTTGTGATGCGGCTAACCTCAACCATACATAAAATCAAACGTCCTAATAGATTATGTTTAGTGATACAATGCACGTTTCTTTTACAAAGGATCAATCATCCCCATTAAGAATTTTTAGTCCATTTAACAGATGAAAAGTTGGGTACACAGAAGGTGTAATAAACTCATCATCAAGCGAAAAGAGTCTTATGATAATTAGCAAACACGATCGTTTCTCGATTATCAAATAAACGTTTAGGGACCTCATGGTAAAATATTGTTAATGTGGAAATACTTTCGATTGCGAGTACATGAATCAAATTTTTATTCATATTGCATTTATAAAGCATACTTGTTTGTAAGCAAAAATGGAAAACAGCTGCTAAAATTTCAAAAGCTTGTGCGTTACATCATTACAGTGTTATTGTTCAGTGATATATGAAGTATTGTCATGTGTTAGAAAATAAGCTCAATTTGTGCAAGATTTGCCTGGCGGTTGTTATGGTTGACTTCATATGGATTGATTTAATTTCTAAATAATAGAACGTAAACCTGGAACCGTGCAATATATTACATGAAATCCTGTCAATGTATAAAGTCTGTACTGGAATAGATGGACGCATTTGTTTTGAACTTTCAAGTTGAACGTAAACCAAATACAAGGGCAAAGACGTTACTTAAAAACAGACAATCTATCATCAATTCTTGCATAAACCATTTAGAAATATTGTTCACGGCTTATAAGAAATAAGAAGTTTTGAATGCAGCATAAAATCTAAATTTGTGATTGCACTGCTGCAGAATGACAGCGAAATGTAATCGTTTAGTTAGCATTGATTGTAATCTGTAGGATACGGAAATATACTCTTTAAACAGTATTTAACTTAAATGAGTAATATTCGTCTATAACTTCCATTTAATGTGCTTGTAACGTACATATGTTGGTACAGATTTCGGAAACGGAAAAATGGTGGACGTCATGACTTGACAAATTAAAGAAAGATAACTCTCATATGTTCTCAAGTAGAAATATCTAATGAATCGTACGCTTCGTTTATCATGACTGCTGCAATCTGTCTTATCATACCAAGCATCATAAAAATGTATGTTGAACTCAACCTCTTAATATTATTAACTCTTAGACTGTGACGTGGTTGAATATTCATCAGCTGTTCCTTTAAAAACACAATAATAAAGTTCTTTAAAAATCAATTAACCGTATGAAATGCAAATCGGTAATAAATAAGACTCTGGACACAAAAGCATTTTTTTCAATCGAACATAAACTTGACATAAAAGGGAAAGCTCGTTAGATATCCATTAAATTATGATGATTATAGTGGCAGTAGCACTTACAGGATGAAAGAAGGTGCATTGGCTGAAGCTGCAGTATTTATTCCGATTGTTATATATGTAAAAGTAGCCGGTAGGGAATTAGTAGAACTTACACATGTACAAGTAGTACTATACGTATTTGGGTAGAAACAACATTAGTAATAGCAGTGGTAGAAGAAGTAGTAGTTCAAGTATTTGTAACGGTTGCAGTATACGTAGTTGTTTTTGCAGTAGAAATAGCAGTGTTGGTTATAGTAGGAGTAGCAATAGTAGTAGCAGTAGTAGTTGTAGTAGTTTATCTCGTAGTAGTAGAGGCGGTAGTTAATTGGATTTGGTTCTCAATCGTTATGTTGCAAATGCTGTCTTGGTACTTCTATGTAACTCTAATAATCTACAGCAAAGAAAGATTATTTCCCTCTGCTTGCCGTCACTAATCAGTGCTATGTTGCTTGCACTGGATTACTCCAGAATCTACTTATTATATTACCCTCTATAAATACTTTGGTGAACCAGTGGTAGTGAGTGTCTCCCGACAAATACCAAATCAATTAAATGCAATTATTGGATAGACTATGTCTTTAATCGTATAACGTTATCAAATTATTTCGTCAGCTAGATAATTACGTTATGCTCTCTTTCCTTGTTTCCACATCCCGTTTTCTATTGTTATTGTTTTTTTCACCTAACACTGCACAGCATAGTTTTTAACTTTGAGACAAAACATGCAGTAAAACATCAGTTGTATGTGCATACAAGATTATATAGTGTGCATGCCTTACCTACACTGTATATGTTGAATGTAAGTTATAAGCAATGAAAGAAAAAATTCAAAGCCAAGCATTGTTAGACATCGGAATCTTTGTTATATTTGACATTAAAGCGAATTAGATCATTTATGATCTTCTTTGCAATATTTGATATAAAAATGTGACCTGAGTTTGACTTAAGTTTGTGCAGATTTAAAAGTTATCATTGTTTGTTTTAATCCGAATTTGTTCGAAAAGGATAGCATATAAGTTTTATTATCAAACATCAAAAATGTATCAAGTCAATGAATTTATTTCATGATTAAAGACTAAAATGAAGTCCCAACTTACTGACATTCGTACCGATGTTAAACCCACTGACAAAGCGACAGCGCTCAACACTGAAAGAATCTTGAGTGTCACAGAACTGATTGAAACTGATGAAATAAATGGCCAATATTGAAATCCTCGCCAATAACGAAGACTTAGAATTACTTACGGTCCAGACGCTTAAAGGCGTATTCTATTCAGCTTTATTACGTTATTGGATTTAGATTATCTGATTCACGACTAACTGCGATTTCAGACATTTCTTTAAGTCACACACGTGTTAAGGAAGTTCCAGTAAAGTCATGTTTTGAACTTGACGGCTAATGATTCATGCCATATTATCACTGTGGTAAATTTTGAACTGCACACTTCTCATGAATTTACATGATTCATATATAATGCTAGCAAATAGTAATACGTATCTTTGATCAGTAAAATGTTTTGAAATTGGTTAGAGGTCGAAGATCATCATGTTTTGTTTGGGAAACGAAAAAACATGTCATGTTTGGTGTGATTAAGGATTACTTGGAATAATAGTTATGTCTTGTATCTTGTACTCATTCATTCTACCTACATGTATAATAAAATATACTAAAATTTAGGAAAATCGTAATTTTGAAAATCTGTCTGATCTATTTCTTCTTGCAAAATTTGGGAAAATTGCAGTATCCACCTGAAACTCTAATGATAAATGCTGATGAAAGCAGAATGATTAATTTAAACATGGACATGGTGCAAAAGAAGTTTTGCAATTGGTGTCTAAACGAAACCCGAATTACATGATATTTGCATTGAGATGCCCACTATATGAACAAATTTTCGGTATGCAGCTGTACTGAGCCTTCTTTCTGTTATACTTTCTCTTTTGATAATGTAATACATGTAAGTCGTGCTATAAGAGTATTCAAGAGTAAAGGCGCTAGGCATCATATAGCTTCAAGGATGGTCCAATGAAAGCCGTATGCAATGCTGAGGTCGACTTGGAGGCGACTTCAAAGTGATACAATGTGTAATTATCTTTAATAGATACATATAGTTATCCCCGTCCGGTCTTAAGGTTCCATGCGACATAAAAGCCATTGTAAATTGATGCGATAGGTTCGTAATTTAGATTTTCTTTTTAAATGTAACGTTGCATTGAAATATTTTGCAGAAAGAAATCTTGTGTTCCCAATGTTCAGTTAGAACTGTTCAGTATATAGAGAATCTCACCCAAGTGTCTTCTAATATCAAATATATCAACACGAGTTGATAAAAGTTACAAATCATCTCATAACTGATAATTGTGCAATTATAATAATAATGATAAATCAGATGTTGATTACCTCTGTGTTAATCACTGTGCGTCAGTTTGTCAACCTGAATTTCGATTTTGTGATCCAAATTATATTTAAAATTATTATCAAATATTGTGTCAGAATACAAACTTATTTGCTTGACGCGTATCATTTTAAATTTCAACCTTCTATTAAATTGGTAAAAATAATTGTTAATGGTGAATTGTGTGTTGTTAATAACAGATGCCCTTGCAATAGATATCCGCTTTTTTAAAAATATGATATGGACATTTCAGTCATAAACGCGTTTAATGATTTAATAGTTTTTATGCAACGTCAGCAACAACAGCAGGTTAAAATATCAATACAATTTGTTACAATAAAATCTTGATGTTTTTATTCAAAGACTGCACGTTCTATGATTTGTATTGATTTGAATGAAAGAAAAGGTACATACTGTGTTGTATTTTGAAAGCTACAATGGCAGCTGCTAAATTCTCATGGAAATCAATAAAAAAATAACTCTTTACGTTTAGTCTTACTTCAGCAAAATGTGTTTTCTGAAACACTTTAGCTCAACAAAATATTAATGTTTATACTTCTTGTATTTACTGTTTGTCTTGGATATATTGAAGGGAAAAAAATATATAAAATATTCCTTTGCTGTTGTCACCAACTAAATGAGTTGAAGTGATTTGGGTTTTAACGCCGCTATCAGGAGTATTTCACTTGTAACCGGCTGCTAGTGTTATTGCAGGGAGATACAGTTACATTACCAAAGAACCCACTTCAATGAAAAATATCAATACAAACACCACAAGGTTGTTTTTCTACAACTCTGCTTTATTTCATTGAAGATAATATCAACAAAGACAAATTTGTTTTCGTTAACTTTGGGTGACACTCGGCTCGAAATTGTTACAGTGTCATACAAACATTAACACCTTCACTGACTACCTAATGTCTATGTAATAGATAACGCAACACGAGCAGCCATGTACAACTGTTCTAAGGCTTGCATAACAGCTGAAACTAGGCGCTGAAAATATTTATAGACAAAACCAATGCTATCACAAGCTGAATGATCTTTAATCCCCGACGTCGATCTGACGTCTTTTCAATGTTGATACACCGTCATGGCTTCGACGTTGAACAGACGTCGTCGTCGTCGTAATTTTAAAATCCAATCACAATTCAACATGTTTATGATTGTTCATCTAACAGTCAAACAGAGTTTCATCTTGTCTAAAGAATGTAAATATTGTGTATCATACATACCAGAGGAGGGTGTTCTTTTTACCCAATCCGCTTCTCATGAATACAATATGTTTAAAACAACATTTAAAATTTTTTTTATTTCAATATTTTCCTGCTATTTGATAATTAGAAGTGTATTATTTCTATTAATTGCTCTACATGTGATTTAAGCATATCAACTCTAGGTATAGGAATCTAATCATAATTCGCAATTTATAAAGTTGAAAGTTTTGTCCTAGTGTAACTGATAAGATTTATATATTACATGACCAAAGTGAATCTAAACGGGGACCTTACCTATACCAGCTAACAAAGTCATGCGAGTTGACGGCAATGTTTACAGTTCAGATCAGATATTAATATATTTCTTTTAGTCATTATTTATTTTGCTGTTCTTGATAATGATGATTTTATCCGCTTATTATTTGCTTCTGATGGTCATCACCTTTAAATGATTCATGGATTTGCCTCAGGTTATGAATGATAATTACATATCTTATGTTAGGAACACTTGCTCGGACATGCAACCTTGACCAAATAACTTGCATTCTTGTTTCGTGCTTTAATGGGTGTGTATGGCTAGCAAATAGGACTTTTATGTAAACAAAGGATTGTGACATTTGAAATGTAATCGTTTAGGAAAATAAAAGAATCATAGAACCACCTGAGAAAAAAGCATAAGCCTTTGATAGCTCTCAACTGCATTTGAATTACAATCGTTATGGACTAGTTTACTTTGCTAGTTGAAGAGGAAAAACTATCATAAGAGTAGAAGCCAAACTAGAATCATTTTAGAATAATAATCTAAGAATTAGTTATTATTGAATCAGATACAAAATGAATACTCGCGGTTAGTAATCATAGAAACAAAAAGATAAAAGGATTGAACGTGATAACATATGGCGTAGTTCAATTTATATAGTTGAACATTTTGCAAAAAAGATCAGAACTATTAAGATCACAACATTAACATTTTGCAGGGAATGATCCGGTAAAAAATGGCACACTGCCCGGCTTCCCAGTTGCTTATTACGTTGCTGTACACTACAGTGTGGCCTCATAGCATTTTTAGACACTCAACCTATATGGAGACTTGATTTATCACGAGATATTTGGGTCATAATAACGAAGGATAGATGAATAAGCTAGTTTAGTCATTGTTGGTCTTTTGTGCAAGAAAAGAGTAATTGAAATCACTCATGATGCATCCCTCGGAAGAAGGTTGATTTCAATCAGACTGAAGAGATTCTCATATTTGTAAAAAATGTAATTATAACGTTGAAAAGGAATAACTAATTATCTTACATCCATGATGTCTCATCTATTCTCACCAATGACCTAACATCTTTTGTTAGACGTACACAATTATTTGAGTGCTTGACAACGACATTAGAATCTATGTCGAAACGTCGCTTCCACAGAATAAAGAAGTTGCTTATCCATAAAAATCGTTTTTATCCTTTATTTGAGTAAATGTTTAACATATGGATTTATTACGTAATGACATCGGTTAATAGGGCTGGTGACAAATATTCATATAATTTTTCCAATATATTACGCCCATATATAACGTGAGAAAAAAAGGGCGTTGCTGTTTCATAATCATAAAAACGTAATTATTGATTCGGTCATGGAATATAATGCATTTCCTTTATGTCATGACAGTTGATGGCACAAAACATAAGATGTGAAGAATAACCTCATTATACAATCTTTATGCTCCAAAATCAATCATTGTGTATATGGTTATAGACGTCATTATTTATTTTAACTCATCGACAGCCTTGTAGCCTCCACTTTAGTTCAACCACATGAATTATGCTTTGATGATGTTTCAACTTGTTTGTTAGTCACAAGGTAAGACTCAAGGGTCCAACTACATACAGTCTACGAAGATGTTAACGGCACTCTGATTAAAATCGACCGTGTTCCCAGGAATAGAAGTTTTTAAATATTGACTCTAGCGGAATTCATCTTTTCATGAAATTCTTTATATATTAAAACCTTTGAATTAAGACAGATGTTGAATAGGAATATATGACGGAGCTACCTCTGTTGGGAGAGAATGTAAATATCATTGACCAAAATTCTTTGAGAAATCATAAACCTTCTTCAGCCAATAAGTTCGCAAACCACATGCAACTTTCTTACCCTTACAAAGTGCCCGTTAACATAAGTTAACTCCGAGGAGTAAAAGGTTTTAAATATTGATATTGGTATTGAACCGGGATTCGTACATACTCTATCAGGAGTTTCCTAGCTTCCGATAGAGTATGTTCGAATATTCAAAACAATAGTCTGACCAATAACAACGCACACTTACACCTTTAACAAGTCATGGATATTCTAAGCAAATCATCTTTAGAGCCACAATGGAGTCAAACTTATCTAAAGAAAAGGTCTAACCAAGCTTTGAGTATTACCGGAACCGTTTCAATGCTCAATCGAATCCATTTTTACGGAAAGCGACGCTCATCATAGGTCAGTGACCAAACTTGCATGTCTTGCCTTGCTCGCTTTATCTGTTAGCGGGACCTGAATAATTGATGGAATTACAAGAAGCAGGCTTTTCATTACAAGATACCAGATACTTCTCGAGTAAATTGATACTTCTTCTCAGTCGATTAAGTAAAGAAAGACAAAAGTTGTGACGATGATTAATTTCTTGTAGCATGAGGTTGTTTGATACAAAGTCTAAATTGTCATTAATTTGTTTCTGCAAGGGTTGGGGTGTTATAAAGACCTCTTATCTGTAAATATTCTCATTACAGAGCATTTTTGTCTTGAATTGACTACACTTTCGTACTTAAGGTTGCTTGTATATGAAAAGGTATACGTAGTTTTTATATAAAAGCAAGAGCTATAAACACGGTTGACATTTGATGCTCAATTTTCCTACGATATTAGCTCCGATTATTATTGCTAGATCAGTTTACATAAATTCACGCATCAGAATGGTTTGTTTTGGCAACTCATCTAATATGACTATTTTCATTAAAAAAATCCCTGTCATTTTACTAATGCCATAAATAAAGAATGTTGTTACCCTACAAATTTTCTTCCAAATTACTCTATTTTAAAAAAACCTAACCATGCAAGTATTGAAAACGTTATGCTAGAACTGTTCCATATGACAATTAATATCTTTCTGCTGTGTGTTGTTTCAAACATGTTGAGGCTGACATTTCAAGTATTCTTTTAGTACGGAGTGATTCTGTTAGCGTAGAGCAGCATCGTGTATAGGATGAGTTTGGATAATGTTAAACACACTGTGCTGTATCTAAACAAGGAGGGTGTTCCGTTTAAATGTATCTACTATTTCTTTCTGTAAAAACTTATGTTGAAAATATTTAAAATGTATCAATACAGTAAGAATAATTAATATACTTGCCCAAAGAAACATCAGATATATAATCAGCTTTATGTACACATTTTTCATTAATGTTGCTCTCTGAGGATAAAGTAGAAACATGTAATCACTTTAATGCAAACCTCCCTGAGGATAAAGTTGAAACATGTAATCAATGTAATGTAAACCTCCTTGAGGATAAAGTTGAAACATGTAATCACTGTAATGTAAACCTCCCTGAGGATAAAGTTGAAACATGTAATCACTGTAATGCAAACCTCCCTGAGGATAAAGTTGAAACATGTAATCACGGTAATGTAAACCTCCCTGAAAATAAAGTTGAAACATGTAATCACTGTAATGTAAACCTCCCTGAGGTTAAAGTTGAAACATGTAATCACTGTAATGTAAACCTCCCTGAGGATAAAGTTGAAACATGTAGAAGGAAATCTGAAAAGACCGATACACTGGTCGAAATGAATTCATCGTATTGTATTAAAGAAGATTGTACATATACTCCTTGCTTACTGCCACTTCACACAACATTGTTATATAATTACGGTCTATGTAAACATGCATCGACTTATAAGTAAGTACCACAACATGCCGTGGACCGTTATCCTTGATTTCCATTACAAGGATGAGCGATATATAGAGTATCAGTTCCACAAATGGTAATTAGAACGAGTTCCACATGTTGTCAAGCAGTTGGGCTTCTATTTCAGAGACTGCGGAGCCTCGATATAGTGAACTGTTGTTGACTTGTGAAATTGTATCTTGGCATAGTTAAAGGATAAAATACCAGAAATTGTATAACTCGGCTAGTTTACGAATGTTTTGATGACAATCAAATAACCGTGTTAGATCTACCATGAAGGTTTTCCGCCCAGTAGGCCTATCCTTATTTGATAATCTGTCCCTTCTACGGTATAATATTTTGGCTTAGAAATAGTCTTGCAACAAGTTAAATCAGAAGTTAACGTCAGAAACACTGTGGAAATATTTTGACAAATTAAAATTCGCAAAGAATTGCCAGACTCATCTAACAGCATTGTCAGAAACACCTCAATGAAAAGTCAAAGCACTATTAACAAATCTAAGAACTTACTATAAGATAAGTTAATTTCAAAGTATTTACGTAACCATTACTCATGATTCAGATCAATCCTGATCACAGGATAGAATCCTAAACCTAATCATTTCGCTACTATTCATTTCCTCTTGTTACATCATGTCCATAAACCATTTTCATGTACATCTATGGTGCAATTGTGCACTTACATAACGGATACTGATCGATTCCCTGACCTTCCTTCTATACCATGCTGTATCCATTTTTAATCTCTTTGAGTAATTAATTATCCAACATAACATGCTATAATGTTCAGGGTTCTCAATTAATGGCGTGAATTAGTGTAATGAACATATCTATAATTCATGAAGTAGAAATGTTGGAGTGCCTCGTTTTATGTAATCATAAAGAGAGAGTCCTTGTTCATTTTTTAACAAGGACAATTAATCAATACAAACTACAACGAATGTTACTAGGAGGCCAAATTGACCACCTCTGAACTTGATTAGAATTTCTACTAAACCTACTATATGCTCATGATATGGATATTGATCTCCGTATGTCCGTCCATCTGTGCGTTAAGGCTGTTCTTTTCTGTACGAGAGGTCAAAACCCATAAGGCCTATACCATTGTAACTTGGAACAACCAACATGTATAGTTGTGCCTTTTGGGGTTTTCAACTTCTTCTTACTTCTTACATTTACCTTTCACCATGGAAACACAACGTAGGATTTTGAACAACCGACTCTGTCTATCTGTATGTTTGTTCTTGTAACACAAGTGCCACGGACTTGACACCTACTATATAATCTTCTCCGGAAGCAAATGGTCTAGAAAGCTGAAACATAGTTTACAGTCTCCTTGTGTAATGAGGATTATGATTTATAGATTTGTTGACCTAACGAACAAGGCCCACATGGGCCGTACCCTAAAACCTTTCATCTTTTTCTCCAGAAGCAAAAGACTCCTTCAGTCAGAATGATGGGTTACATGGACTACGCCCTTAACACATGTTTTGGCATTGAAGGAAAATGCCATGATGGCTGAAATTGGAGTTATGAATTATTGCTTTTGTGATTTAGTGATCCTCTTTAGGGTCACAGGCGCCAACATTATTTTCACCTTTTTCTCTAGAAGGAAAGGGTTTAGACGGCAGAAATTTGTTTCCCTTCCCAATTGGGATAATAGTACTATGTCCCAAGCCTAATGATGAAAAGTTTACACCTTATTGAGCTACGTAGCCATGGCTCAAAAAAATGTATAATGAAAAAAATAATATGATATCTTTTTCTACAACTTTTGATATGGTCAGACACTCTCTGAATAAAAACTACTTCATTGGCAGTATTTGTGAATGTAGTATTGTAGTAGTAGCTTTTTAGAAATAATATCATTATCATATAATATAGTAATAGAAGTAGTAATAAAATGGTAATATTTTGATAACGAAAGGTTATGATTATTTCCCTTTGTTCCTCGTCATTTATAAGTGTTTGATTACTCAAGTGTCACTATGTATTGAAACTTTGGTGAACCAGTAGTAATCTGTGTCTCTTGACAGAGCCAAATCAAGTAAAAGCGATAATGGGACGGACTATATCCAGTTGACTATTCAAAAATTAATTAAAATAATAGTTTGTATTTCTGATTTCAAATATTCTATATCATAACATTCCTTTTATAATAAGTACCAACTTACCTAATTTCTATAAAGTTCAACCTGATGCGTAGAGCATGACAAAGTCGACAGAATTCACTACTGAGAGAACCAAGCGTATAACAACAGTTCGCCTTACCTCGTAGTTTCACAACATCACAAAAAAAACACCAATCTCATTCAAGGAACATATGAATGTATAGGTGTACGTGAAAACAAAATGATTACATGCTGAAACCCGACACGTAAAACAAGAGATTAAAACTGTTAAAGAAAACGCTTTTGAAACGTGATCCCTCTACGAATGTAACAACATTATACCGGAGGGTCTACAGTAACTTGCTCCTGCATATGAAAGATGTTTACAGTTTAAACGTTGGAACATAACATTTACACTGAAAATTTAAATACAAGACGTCCAACTAATTTATGCTCAGTAACATTTGAGCAGATTACAAAAGATTGCAAAGTGATCATATCAAATCATAATCGTATCATAATCTGAAAGAAGAAAATATATATTAAAACACGAATCATGGAATTTTTTGTATCTATAAATACAACTTTAAAGGTACAGTGTCTTGAGTGCACAAGCGAGAGAATGTTTCAAATTCAACACCACTATATATACCATTCAATTCATACCTAAAGCATTGGACATTTCATTGATTGAAACTATGGAAATTTATGGCTAATACTGAAATCCTCACCAATGACAAGACTCTCAATTACTAACGGTCCAGACACCTAACACTATAGTAAAATAAGCTTTATTATGTTATTGGATTTATTTTAAGTCACAAACGTATTCAGGAATATCAAATGAAGTAATGTTCTGGAGACAAGGATGATAATTTATCTCATTTTTCTGGGATAATTGCAAACTATAAACCTTTCATGATGTATCTACACATTAGCAAAATGTCAGTTTATAATTAGGCCAACTGTTCACAAAGGCACACATGATACTTGCAGACTGCAGAATAGAATGGTACGTACGTGTGGTGCTTGTTACTTACATTTTCCTGCAATTAATAGGCTTAAAACTTTAAAAAAAATGAAAAACGAATGGGAAAACTGAAGTTATTGTCTAAACCATGTGCATTTAACTTGACTCTGTGTTTATAAGATTGTGTCTTTTAAGATTCTTATCAATGATGATGACGTCATGCTATTGTGTTAACAGTGGATCATACTCAATTATTGTTTCTCAATTTAACTAGCTTCTATGCACTAAAGGTTAAATCTCTTTGATGTGATGATGTTTTTCAGAGACTTTTGATTTTCTTTAGCGATGCCTAATAGGGATTTCCTGAAAACAATTATTGTATCTTTAGCTATTAATCATTGTATCTAGATTGTATCTATAACTGATAAATGAGTTCACTTTATGTTGTTTTGTATTGCTTTGAAATGAAAGAAAATATCATCTTGAGTTATATATTAAAATTTGACAGTTGTTGAGATAATGTTATATAAGCAGCTGCTAAATTCTCATGAATTTCAATCAAAGGATGTTTAATGTTCTCCACCTCTAGTAAACTTTGTCTTTTGTACAATATCTTTTTCATTTCGATAACATTCATAAAGTAGTGAGTCTTAACTGTAGTCATCATGTTACAGTGATATAATTAATTTTATTTTTTTTCCGTATCAAATCAAAAGCATTTAATCTTGTACATGACGGCAAAAAAATAATGTTTTCCTCTCTTAACTATACATCAGAGTAACGTGATTCAATGAAAAACTAATTCGTAGCCTCTTATTGCATGTACGGTTTCAGTGCCTAAGGACTATGCTTATTATTACTTTATCGATTTATGGTCGAAAAGGGTAAATTGAAAGTGCTTATTGTCCGCAAATATTTAGACCGATTTGGTCACGAAATCACGATTCAGCAGATTCTTATTTCCACTCTGACCAAAACGTCGACATAGACATTACTGAGACATGCATCACATGCAAATGCAAGCAGTTTCAATAATCTAGTAGATGCAATGCGTCGTTTATCGGATATTTCAAATAATTCATCACATGATGTTTTGTTTCTCAATGAAATAAAACAAAATAAGTACCGGGTCAACATAGATGATATTCAAATGGTTATTAAAAATATCATGACGTCCATTAAAATGATAAACCAGTGAGTTTATGCAACCAGTAAGAATATGAACAGTCCAGGGAATTGTACTTCGGAAGATCCCACTATTATATATTAATGTTCATCAACATTATTTTATGTATCAATCGCCATCTGTAAATACATATACAGACCAGTTAGGACATATTATTTCATAAGTAGTCAAATGTGGTGGCACGTGGTCCTGTGTGTAGCTCAGTTGACCACTCTCAGTGAACTTCAGCAACATCTAGCGTGGCTCGCCGGATTGATGGGTTACCCGATCATTGCTGTATTAAGTGAGAGTTCAAGGGTTATTCCCTGCCCCACACTGAGACACATCTTGGGTTAGACCAGGGTAATAATGATTGTAAAGCGCCTGTGAACAGCCCAGCTGAAACTCAGCGCTATATAAATCGATTATTATTATTATTATTATTATTATTATTATTATTATTATTATTAAATGCATTTTTATTTCTGGTATCATATGCCATGGCGTCAATGGCTGAACTATTGCCAATGCGACACTGAACAACAAGTTGCTCATTCCTTCTCATATGCCCCTTAAATTAAGATATGTTTCAGGTAAGTCATGGATCCTTGTTAAACTTGAAAAATGTTATATTGACTATGAGCAAAGACATGTGCGAGAATAATGAGATTTGAAAAAATATTTTATTTTTTTAGAAATTTATGTATCAATATACCACACATCTTAATCAAAGATCTCTTTTTAGCGATTTGATTGTTTTGAGTTTTCAACCTCGAGGTCTTGATATTATGTGTTCACTTTTTTAATTCTAGATCAAATAAAATTTCTCTTCCGTATGAAATAAAACCGTGAATAGTTAATTCATGTTGAAAATGATAAACCACATCGAAGAACGGATTGCAGTCAGACCCATGGCCATGCACTTGGCTGTTAGAAATCACACTTTTTCAGTTCTAAAACATTATTCCCTAGAAAATAATTATAGGAATTGAAGATGTTTATATGAAAAAGGTTGCATAGGTTTTCGTTGGTTACAATGATGAATGGTTTGTACAAGAGGAAGAAAGTTGATAACATATTTATATCTCATCTATTTGAGATCATAAATGTATTTGTCTGGGTCGATTTAACAGACAATTCGTTTTGGAAATGTCAGAAATTCGTGATAGCACACAACCAAATTTGATTTAAGGGTTTGCTGTCACAATGACACAGTCCCAATTTGGTTTAAGCATAACTCAGAGAGGTCTCAGAATAGAATTTCCATGGTCAGTGGAGCCAAGTCGATTTCAAAGGCAGAGAGGGTAGAATATGAACAAAATCAGAATTATGAGAGACATAAAGATAAAACTGATTGTCGAGGTTTTTATTCTCTGTCGTTTTATCCTGAGAAAGTTAGAATACTGTCAATTGATAAAACGATCTTTATCTTCAGTAAATTATACCTATCTGAACTGAACATTTCCATGAAAATTTCCCTACAGGTTTCAGATGAAGCGTTCAATCTGCCTATAGGTAACGAGAGTTGACGACACTGTTGATGATGAATATACTCTTGAAATTGTGTTGAATTGATGTGTATTATCAGCAAATGTCTGAATAACAGGAATAATACATAAAAATAAAATGTACAAAATATTTTGCCCTTCGATTTGATAAAAATGTTATTGTCTATATCTTAAATAAATATTTTTTCCCTCAGTTATTATGATTTAAGTGCCTCCAAACTGAATAATTCTTGTAGCAGTAATGTTACAGTAACCACGGAACCTAATGGAGTATGAGTATTGGTAAGTGTAGACTAATCAATGAAGTAGTAATGATGATAATTAGTCATTTTTCGGATGCAGAAACAAACAACACCTTCCACTGAAGTGACCTTTGTAGGCGTACGAGCATTTAACACATAGGAGGCAAACTAACAATCTGCATTATGAGCAGCAAATCAGAACTAGTATCAACCACAACGTTAACATCTGTATCGCATGAATCATGCTGCCCGCCTCCGTTGTTACTTGTCTGATATACAAATATTGACACTTAACCTTTATTGGGACTGATGAGTTGATGTATTGCACAATATTTTGATCTTTGAAAAGTCAATTTGTTTGAGGAATGAAATTCAACAAAATTAGGATGCGTGACGATAAATTCTTTTTGATGTTTGTCATTCATTAAATAAAGGGTATATTTAAAGGTATATTTCTGCTACGAGAGAATGTTTTGTTCACGTTGAAATTGAATAAATGGGCGTGGTCATTGCCTCATTCATGTTCTACTTTTACCTACCGTCCTACAAGCAGAAACATGAATGCATGGTGCTCGATGTAAAAGTGAATCAACATTTGAGTACATATGTCAAATAGCCTTTTTCATTCGGCAATTTTGTCGGTTAATGATGTATACTAAACTGCCAAGCTCATATCGATTGGCCTAGATGCAGGCATAACAAAACATAATTACAAAATGGGCGTTGCTTTTTTATCATAAAAACAAACGATTGACTAGGACATACAAAGTCAAGGATTTGATATATGATATTCGAAACACAGATCAGAGCATATTGATGGCAAACTCATTATTATTTTCATCTTGGTTCTCTGAAATCAATGGGTTTATGATGTGATTAAAAGTTCCTTTTTCAATCTGTAACCTCCCTTTAATCTAATTACAAACAATATACTACGATAACATTATAACTCGTATGCACATACACGACAGCTTCATTCGGTGTTATTCCTATCTCATAAACTGGGTAAACCCATTCTTATAATTTTTGTATCAACAACCATGTAATAAAAAAATAATCACTCGCCCGTGTAAGATACTGCAGTGTACGTAATATTTATACGGCGATATTAAACTAGTGTAATACCGCTGCACGTATGACGTCATAATATTGTGTGGTTGTGACATTACAATGTTAGCTCTGCCGTCACAATGGCGGCCAAGTCGCGGAAATGTTTCGTGCAGTACACTTTCGGCAATCATGCTTGATTACCGAGGTCAAGTAATAAACAAAATACTAAACTTCCTTCAATTCGATACTATTTTTTATTAAACTAGTTAATGATTTGGTATTAAACTCGCTTTCGCTCGTTTAATACTTAATCATTAACTCGTTTCATTAAAATACATGTAGTATAAAATGGAAGGTCGTATCCTCTATGCACTACGTTAAAAGCAGTCAGACCAATTTATAATGAAGGTCATAGAAATTAATTGTGGAGGCAATAAACAGTTTGATAGACATATGATGGAAAATAAAACATATCGAAGTGCTATTTCTATAAGCAGAGTCAATACCATCCTTTAGCTTAGTCGGACTGACCTCACGGCATGGACTAGTCTAACGTCTTGTATGCCTTTAAGCTTTCCCTTGGTTATTTTGCGGTAGTAGGACTTAATCTAATAAATCCTGAAGAAAAGCCGAGTTTTCAGTAAAGGAAAACAGGTACCTTTTAAGTAAATTGATACACTTGGTATGCTTTGATGGCTTAGGTAACAGAACTTTGGAGTTCACGGTCAATTGTTTGTATATAAAAAAGAACACAAGATATTTAAAAAAAGAAACAATAATGTTGGTGAAATTTTACGTTCATTTTCCTTATTTTAAAGTTCATTTGCGTAAAGGATCAAATTATCAATGGTTTTACAGTGAATTTAAAAACTGGTCATCAACTAAAGATCATTATGCAAGGTTCAAGAGAGTCTAGAGCATGTCCCCACTCTAAACTCGTTTCATTTGAATTGTTTAAAAATTTAATTTGATAGAGTGCACAATGGTTTGATGAGCTAGTACAGAGAACTGCTAGACTTTAAAAGATGGTGGAAGAGTGTTCTCATTTCATCGAATGAAAATAATGTCTTTTAAAATTCATGATGCCATAGATTTATTTCACCAAACGTTCATAAGAAAGCAAACGCCATGTGCTATCCATTGACATGAGTAATCGTTACAAATTGGTAATTATTTACTGAAGAAATGTTTATTTTTATTGAGCCTCTGTTTTTTTTTTCAAAAAGCTCTTTGTAAAAGAGATAACAACTTTAGGCAAAGATGATTTATGCAAGAAGCATTCATTTTGACAACTCATATACTTCTGCTATCTATTGTTGCAAACAGATGTTGTAGCTGATATTCCCTGTAGACCCTTTCATAGCATTTTGTTACTCTGGTATTTGTAAGCATAGCGCAGCATTGCGTTTTGGAGGCGTTTGGATAATTGCTCAAGCACATTGGGATCAATGGTTGCGTGTGTTCCATCAAGGTGATGCCTCTGTCAAATTTACCCATCTGTTTATCCTATGTAAACCTTTAAAAACGCTCATTGAAAACTTTTGTGGAATATATTTTAATTCAGTACCAATACAAGTAATATTATCTAATGTTCTTACCTTATTATTGTTATTTCCTTGGTGCAAGTTAGCAGATATGATGTAATAAAGAACCAATTTACCTGTCTGTGGTCACATGACAACATGAAAACATTACAGATATGAATTCGCCAACGTGCACTATATTTGAATAAAATAACAAACTCATCTTCCCACCCGTGGCCTATACTTACGCGAGCCCCAATGACTTGCTAGGATAGGCCTTGCCTGCCTTACGTTTATGTGCTTGTCGCAAAGGCTGCTGCGACGGATCGCTTTTGTCCAATGAGAAATCATATGAGAATTGCAACTCTTCGCCGAATGGGCGCTGCACTCAAAACACGAATTTCGACTGGTTTGCAGCAAGGTTTAGATAAACCAGTGATATAGACTGATGCATTTAAAGCCATGCGAGTGAATATGGTAACAAGCTATACCTCATAACCTCGCAACTAGTAAGGCTGCACATGTCTCCAATTTACTTGGCACGCATGGTGACGTCACGCGTTGCTTGATAGGTAAGATGAAATGTTAGTACTTATTTCCACATCACATAACATTGTTCTAGGGTATAGTAACTTGCATCGAGTGATGATCCTACCATAACATACCATGGACCATTAACCTTGATTTCCATTACAAGGATGAGCGATATCAGAAGTATCAGTTCCACACATGGTAATTAGAATGAGTTCCATGTTCACTTAAGCAGTAACGGTTCTGTTAACTAGATAACTGAGGTTTACAATTTTTGAGATGATGTATACATGTAGATGCAAAGTGACTACAACTTGTTACAGTTTCATGGTAAAAATGTCATAATTTATTATCACACCCTTTCCTCTCTTTGGTTATGCCAATCACATATTCGTTGCAAATTTGCAATGAAGGTTGACATCCAAATAACGAGGCAAATTCAACCACATCTTAAAAAGCGAGCTACATCTGATGCCATACAAATGCCAGTACAATGTTAGTAGCTGTTTAAAAGTTATCCCTTCTGAAGTAAAGTATGGTCCATCTCAAGGTATCCTTTTACCAATCCAAATCAATCGGCAGAGCAGAACAACCTCAACGCCTAATAAGCACCATTATTAAAATATTGAGACTTACTTTGTTAACTCCAAAAGAATGGACAAACCATCTAATAGCTGATCGCCATTGATACCAGCAGATTAATTGATGAAACTAAGTGGAGTAGACATTCCATCACAGGATACATGGCACTCGCTTCGCAACTTTATATTTCTTTGACGGCTCATACAGAAGATAAAGTGATTAAGGAACAAAGTTTTCACAGCGATTAATTTCTGCCTGCTTGAAGCAGTGCGTTATTTCAGCTTTAATTGGCATTAACTTGTCACTTAAAGTGTTTAAGATGTTCAGACTCTCAATCAATAACTCTTTTTAATCATTGCTTTCTAATAACATTTCAACAGCCATTCTTAACATAGAGAAGGAAACACGTCAAGGTTTCTCTCTTTTCATAAGTCCATCACTTTCAAAACGTTATTGATGGACCTATAATCTAATTTGAAGTGAGTTCAAGGCAGCTTTTTTAATAAGCTGTTTGAGTGGCATTCTAGAAGTTGTGGGTATAAGGACAACAAGGAATTTTATGGATAATCAACTTCTTTATTGTACTTGTAGCGACGTTTCGGTATAGATTCTTATACCGTTTTCAAGCAAACGGTATAAGAATCTATACCGAAACGTCGCTACCAGTACAATAAAGAAGTTGATTATCCATAAAATTCCTTGTTGTCCTTAGCTTTTTTAATACATTAGTTCATTCATTTGTTTAAAGTACTTTCTTTGGTTATCTTAACAATCATTGCAACGTCATTAAAAAAGGCAAATTCTTCTTCTATAAGCATAACATCAAGGAGTCCAACCTCAAATGTAACCTCCCCTTCGGAGAACAGAGAAAACCTTAAATGCCATTTTAAATGAAGCGTTTGGGCATCCCAATTATATTTACAATCAACGAGACAACAGTTGTAATCAGTATCCTCCTATAGCTCCAATACTGCCTAAGGCATCCTCAAAGTGTCCTTTGGGGAAAATTGGCTGTCCATCCATCTCATGAACTGTCCAGAGCATTGTTAATAAGATAAATATCGATGCTAGGCTGTTATCGTCCTCGACGGACGTTACAGGATTAGCCTGAATACAATGGCAGATGATTGACTGGTGGTTCGCATATACTGTGATAGTGATTTCGTGAGAGAGAAAAGGCAGGAATAAGACGTCTAGGTAACAAATCCAGGAAGTGCAATGAATTATAGCATTTCAAAGAGTCTAAATTAAAGTTCCATTTAAAAACAGAAATTCAAATGTTATGATTATCTTGAACAATGCCTGTGTTTTTTAAGTTCAGCGGAATGTTATTTTATTTTCATTCTTTATTTCCGTTAAAGTCAGCCTAAATGTGACAGGCTGCCATAATTGGACTGAACAACTACTATTCTTGCATCACCATTTGCCTATCGTTACTACATTAGTTCTGTGCGTATCTAACATGATCACCATGAACACTCTCAGTTACAGGTTTGAGGACCAGGATGGTGCTATTTCTGAGAAAGAACATGTTCAATCATTGTTAATTTAACTTTGAAAGTAGTCAAGCATAAGTCATGTGACTTATTTGATATTTCTGAATTCATTGCTTATACTATACTTATATGGTATTATTGGAAACAACATCATTTAATATTGACAAATAGATACTAAATTGCTATGCTTGTACATGTATTTCATCTTGTTACATCATGTTCATGTACCATCTACATGTACGACTGTATTGCAAGTGTCTGCTTACACAACAAATACTAGTTGCTTCCCTACCCTTCTTCTATACCATGTTATACACAATATTAATCTCCCTGAGTGATTAATTATCAATCAGAAGATCCTATACAGTACTGGGCTCTCGTTTACTGCCGTGGAATTGGTGTAATGAAAATATCTATAATTCATGAAATAGGAACTTTAAATTTTTCGTGTATAACTGAATTTAACAAGTATCAAAGTCTTCTTGTTTTGTTAACGTATTTGATTTAAACAGGTGAAATAAAGGAATACAGTCGCATCCAAAAAGTTTGTTCATTTCCAATTTATTCTACTGTGGCCAAGATGACAAGGGGGCCGATGTTCGTATGTCTTTATACCTTCTGAAAGTATATATAACATTACCTTATATAATAGAAATAATTAATTTGCGATTCGTGTGATAATTCTCTACCAATTGAATATTGTTGTGTTTAAAGGGTGTACCGATTGCTACAGGTGTTACGATTATTTTTAGTATGGGATAACACAATAAGAGCAAAACAGGAAATCCATGATCCAATCAATGCAAAGTACCAATTGTACCTCAATCGGATGTGTAAAAGGGTATAAAATAAGAGAAAAAAACTGGTAATGTTTTCAGAACTTTCGGAAGAATCTCAACAATGAAAAGAAACATCCGGGACATCGAACCGTCTTTTTACCTCATTTTGAAAGCATTAGCGATTCGTACTTTATTCATTGATGGTAACATCCAGCCTCACCAGTTCTTGCTGTAAAGTAGCATATTAGAAAAACACCCAAATCTTTTGGCCTGGTATAACGCCTTTTCAACACGTAGAGAACAGTGGTGTAGTGGTTAGCATGCTTGCATCTCGCGCCAACGGCCCGGGTGCGAATGCTGGCGGAGACATAAAAATATGTGACCTTGGTTATACACTGTGTCGTGTCCGTGTCTACATTGCACTCAGTTTATCCAGATATACAAATGGGTACATAAAAACAGGAAACTTTCGGATCTATACGACTGGGCGAAGCGCTCAACAATCATCATCGAAAGTACAATTCCAGCAGGGTTATTAATACAAAATTTTGCGGTCAAAACATGCATTGAGCGTGGATATCATTATCATTATTAAACATGTCTGGGACATTCTTTGATGGCCTTAGAAGCTTCATTGCATCTTGTTACAGCAGCTTCCGTTGTAACGAATTCGAAAACTCATTGGAGGTATGAGAAGAAGGGTCAGCGACGTCAGCCGGGCTCGTGGTGGGTACACTCGCTACTGACACCTTTTTGGTATTTGCATTTGGGGAGCTCATTTAACAATTTTGCAAGAGAGAGGAACTTAGTTGAACCTTAGTATATGTCCCGAACAGCAAAATAGTATTTTGGATGAAATTGATGAAATTTTATATTTTTGATCCATTTTTGAAAATAAGAATAAAACTTGTTTTCTCCCATGACCTTTGTGTGGTGTCTCTGATTCAATATAGTCAGCAGTCTGAGACTGCTGTCAAAGTGTTTCCTCAGTTGCTGTTATGGTATTTTGAAGTCAAACGTATGGACAGTTGAAAGATTTAAGTGGTTATATATTTGAAAATACATAAATCATAAGTATGTGATAATGCAAGTACAGAGTTACTTAGTAAACATATGTCATACAAGCCATATCTATTAAATAGTCATATCACAATGGTATATATTGTTTGTGTAAATGTCATTACTCGATTATTAACGATAAACCACTTAACCATTTTTGCAAAACACATTAAATTATAGTAATGTTTCCTTTTCAATGTTTATTCATGAAACTTTAATTTACTGTTGAGGGAAGAATATATGTTATCGTGGTATGGGAATAGCTATAGTATTAAGATACACAACAACATACTATATGCTATCATGTAGTTTCTAAGGTAGCATTCTATATAATATAGATGTAGCAGCAGTGGTAGAAAATAGTATTACCAGCAGCAGTAGAAGGCGTTTTGCAGAAGTAGCAACAATAGTAGAAGTTAAGATAGCAGAAGTAGTATATAAAGGGAATACCAAAAGGGTCGCGACATTTTCAACTTCTAATTTACGATGGACAACGATTGTTAAAATGGCTGGCTGCTATTTTTCAATTGTAAAATTGTGTACAAAACAAGTATTAAAGGCTGAGAACTAGTAGTAGCATTAGAATTGGTAGCATTAGTAGTAGTAGTAGTAGCATTAGAAGTAGTAGTAGTAGTAGTAGCAGCAGTAGTAGCAGTAGTAATAGTCGATATTGAGAGTGTCGTTGAAGATAATGGCAGGAGCAACAGTTATACTAGCTGCAACAGAAAAGGTTTTTAGTGGATGGTATTTGCTGCTGATATGTTTCTATTGACGTAGAAGTGATGTGACCTCTTGCTGTCACTAATCAGTGTTATGTTGCATGTACTGAGTTACGCCAATCCCTACTTATTGTGTTACTTTGTATAAATACTTTGGTGAACTAGTGATAATGCGTGTCTCAGGACAAATGCCAAATCAATTGAATGCAATTAATGGGGCAGACTATATCTTGAATCGTATTACGTTATCTAATTACTTCATCAACCAGATAATTAAGTTATGATCTCTTGACTGTCGTTTACCATTCAGACGGTTTTAAAAGAGTCTCTTCCTGCAAATTTGTGCTTAATCAACCGATAGCGACAAACTGTTTTTTTAACCTTTCATATACATTGTCGATCAAAGTGTACCTACATGTAATTTTTGTGATATTCCGGGAAACTCTGTGTAAGCAGACACAGACGCAGACACACACCTGTAAAGGATGCAGCATTAAACAGTACATTGGTAAAGCGAAATCACTTACTTTCTTGTTTTACGCCTCTTATATGATTTGACTGAACTTATTAAATTCGCTAAAAAAAATAAGTGTCTACAAAGTTAAAGTCAGACAAAATGTAGTCTCATGACAATGAATCGTTTTTATCACGATTCGGTATTATCAAAGCTGAATATTTGATACTTTATCAAATTTATTTATTACCATTCCATTGATTGATGCCAATGTCTGTACAACATCGTTCATTGTTCTGTTTTTAAGTATCTAATGTACAAGTCGATTCAGCTATTGTTCTCATTTATAGCTGAACTATAACTAACGGCATGTCTTTTCTCTTCAAAAACCCTCACACTTAGCATTCGCTTACATTGTGGTTAGTCAATCTAACTTTGTTCTGTATTAGCCCTTCATTTACTGATTATTCAGATTTTTGCCTTAGGTTCGAAGTTTGTACGAAAAGCGTCTTGGCGGACTAATGGTGGATTTTTCAAACGCTGAGCTTGCTTTCTCGAAGGGATTGAAGTGATACACATTAAAGCGAAGTCTCTTTGAGATAGAATAGTGCTTGCCAAGACATACGGTTCGATTGACACATCAAAGGCAAAGCTTATTGATGCGACAGGCTGTGCGGATCTCTATGTATCACATGTTGTTTTCTATCATCTAAACCATCAAGGTTGCATTGCAATACTTTGTGAAAATACAGCATGTTTGATTTGAAGAATGTAGCTTATTTATTATTGACTTTGAATCTGTGACATACTGATGATGTTCTGATGTGATAGATATCATATAGATAGATATTCAAAATAGATACAGTAACTTTATTCGTGGACACACGTATAAGATATCGATGTAAAATGCCAATATCCTTAACTTATTTTGTCAAGAAATTTATAATACATATATTATATTATAATTCATAAACATGTTATGTGAAACATATAAACTAATAGCCATGTCGAAAGATTATAAATATCGAGTGAAAAATACCCATGAAGGTTCTCGTTGATGAGTTATTTATCTTCGTAAAACATAAATTGCATCAGTAATTAATTACATGTAATCGTGATAAAGATGAGAATAAAATGTATTTTATTTTAATCAATTAGTTGCAATGACAAATTTTGATATTCCTATCACAAACAAGTAATATCTATGTCAAAACTAAATATTTCCTATTCAATTAACCATTTCGTTGGATATATCACTCTCTAAAGCAAATTGCCATAATCTGACACGTGACTATTAGAAGAAAACCGTGCCTCACTCCATGAACGTTAACTTATATTAGTAATGGTGTGATTCATTAAAAAAGGGTAATCGATTTTGACTTTTCAGTGTGAGTGCCAGAAGACAGAGTATCTTATTTCTTTATTGATTTGAAGTAGATGAGCCATGCTACATTATTGAATTAATTGTACAGAAACATTCTGTCTGTTTTGGTCACGAAATCACGATTAAGCTGCTATTCGTTGAACCGAGACCAAACGTCAACTTGCTACGCGTTACGCCTGTTGATCATACTTGGAAGGGTCATTTCAATTGTTTCAACGATCTTAGAAAGTCTATTTGTCTTATTAGTTTTATGACAATAACACTAATAATAATAAAGTCAATTTCTATAGCGCTATATCCACGTCAAATGTCATGCTCAAAGCGATTGAAATATACAGAGAGCGTTTTAAGGGTAAGCAACCCTAAAGAGATGGGTCTTGAGAAAATGTTTAAAAGTTTTTTTTCCACATGTTTTTAGATTTTCTGGCAGTAGGTTCCATTGGACTGCTGCAGTGTAAGAGAAGGACCACTCGCCGTAGGCTTTCGTTGTTGTTCTTGGGATTTGTAGCAGGTTCTTGGTCTGTGAACTCAGGGTTCTTGTTGGAATATATATGGCTTCAGAAGCTCTTGTAGGTAGACTGGTGCTGTACCATTGATGCATTGGAATGCTATGCACATAGTCTTGTACTTTATTCTCTCTTGTATAGGCAGCCAATGTAGTAGGGGCCTATTATACACCCCAATGGTTTCAAGTATAGTGTGAATAACTGGGGTCCTAGAACACAGCCCTGATGCACGCCATATATTTCAGCATCACGGGATCTGTCAAGGTGCCATCAATCGATACACTTTGAGACCGATTTTGAAGGTATGACTGTAACTAAGTGAGTGCCGAGTTACATATACCCATTTCATGCTGGAGTCGATGAAGAAGTTTATCGTGGTCGATGGTGTCGGAGGCGGCACTCAAGTCAAACAACACTAGAAGCCAAATATTTCCATTATACACTCCACGACGTAGGTCATCTACTACTCGCAGAAGGGCAGTTTCAGTGCTGTGGTGGAATCTATAAGCGGATTGGAATCGTTCTTGTAGCTTGCGACTTGAGATGTGATCATTCAGACGTTTGAATACTGCTTTTTCAATAAGTTTAGAAATAAATGATAGATTTGACACAGGTCTATAATTTTGAAGAGTATCCACATTGAGTCCTTGCTTTAGGGGTAGGGGTTTACCAAGGCGTTCTTCATGGACAGCTTTGTTATGACTGGTAGCAAGATAACAATGTTTTCAAATCTATCCTGTTTTCTACAAATCTGATATAACCAATGCCACTATCCTGTATTTTAGTCTAGAAATGACAATTATGCGACTAGCTATATCGTAGGTTTCCCAATATATTGCAAAAAGGACAGTAAAGATCAATGAATATACTATAGTGTTTTGGGCTTCAATGCTGACATTTAGCACAAAAGGGCCTTTGGCATAGTTATGTCTATGGCTCTGGCCATTATTATTTTTGTCCTCAACATATGATAATTCAACGCCAATCACATATTAATTGTAAAGTCATGGAATCAAAACAATCAATTGCCAAATATGGTAAAATCAGATTTAAGCGAGTTTCCAGAATCAATAAAAACTATTTGAATTAAAGAATTCTATTCGAAAAGATCTAACTTTTGCCGGAACCAAATCAATTTCCTGGTTATAGAACCCTTAAGGAATATCGATATCCCTAGCAAAACCCAATCACGTTATGGTTTTCATCTCCGAGTAAAACCTGATTGCCAACGATAGTGTTTGTCCATTGGTAATGTAACTAGCTTCATTCTTTGCCAGATTCAGAGAGATCGCCCTTGTTAAAACAGCGATGTTCTATTATAGCAGTAAAACAGGTTCACTGTGCTACACAACTTACTCGTAATGAATTTATGTTAACTCTTAATCTGCAAGGAGAAATTGAAATCATGTCGGATCAGGACTCGTTTGCAGAAAGCTATCTTCCTAGGGTTTCGTTTTTTCTTTGACCACAGTTAATACCAATTCCAAAAATACAGAAAACACACATTCCCCGTCGGTTTAAACATACATGTATCTCCAAAAATGAAAGGTAACTAATACCTGGTGTATTGTAGGACTATGTGTTATACTTATTAGTCTAAAATGGTTAACAAATACTTATCAAAATATATTTTTTAAATTAAAGTAAAAAAAAATTCAGAAGGGAATCTAGCCTTTTTTAAATGTTAGTTATCATAATCAAGGAATTAGTGAAATGGGGTATATCACAAATGTACATACTGTATACATCAAAGGTCGTTTAATCTTTTTTTAATTGAGTGTGAATTCCTTAATTCATTTTTTCATATTTGTTCTTACTTTGAATTAATCGATATGTTTTCTTTGATGTTATATAAAATTCATTCAGCGGAAATATGAAATTTAGCTTTATACATTTGATCTTTCCTATAAAGTCAAATATCAAAATTAACGGCATATTCAGTTTACACACTATTAGTTTCAGATGTAATTGATAGGATGAATGGATGTTTGCTATAATACGACAAACACCTCGATCAAGAACGTCTTTTTTCCAATATGCTTTTCCAATTTTCTTCATGCAATAAGTTAATCAATAACTTGTTTGAACAAACTTTCCTTTCCTCAATGTTGCCATTATTTTGATTTCTTAATCAATTTGCTTGATAAGCTTGCAGAGATGACTACAATACAAAAACTCATTGACAAGAAAACAGACAACTTATGACGTTTTGACACTAATGAAATAGCGGGACATTTAATCTTAATTTTTTGGATTTTTGTTGATTTAATGATGATTTTGATGAATTATTTCAAATCGTCGCTTTAACCCTGATTCACGCAAGGTAAATGTGCCCGGGTATACTAGTACTGTATTTCATGTCGGATGGATTGAAACACAATGTTGGAAGATAGTCAAGGGGACATTCCTTTATATTCATACATTTTATTAGCACATGATTATAACACAACTCAATAGAAACATATGATTATAACACAACTCAATTGAAACATATCACTAGGGTCACAGTTTGGTTGATTTAGATTTGACGGATTGATAAAAAAGATAGACCACATTCGGTAAAAAACAAACAATGAGACGTGAAGCCATTCATCAGCGCTACGATCGGGAAAAGCCTCCCTACGGCATTATATATACATTGTTACAATGTTGATTAGTCTTAATATCATAAATAATGTATGAATGAATATCCTATCCATTCAGTGTATTAATTTTAAGATAAGTAAAAGTACAGCGCATTATGTCATAGCACGGACTTTTTAACCATTTGTGCAATTTCATAGCAATTTTATTTCGTTCATTTCTAAACACTTATTGTGTTAAAGTATCTTAAATAGAGATGACTTTTTACAGAAACTTTTTTGTCGGGAGGGTTGTTTACCAAGATTTGAAAAGTTTCATTCCATACAAAGGCCTGGACGAATGGTTACAGTACACAATGAGAGGAATGTGCATGGTGTATTCATTACATACATTAAAGTAGCCCGTCGCCATGGAAATGCGGTGTCGTCACCATGGAAATGATATGTCTAATGTAGGATATGCAAACCTCCAATGTATACATGTATGTGCATGAACCTGGTACAGCTCATCGTTGGGAAGGATTTTGGATTTCGTCTGATAATTTTACGTAATTTAAAGTAACTGTTATTCTTCTTTCATACATGTAGTTATCATATAATTTGATGGTTTGGACCTTATTAATTTTCTTTACCATCCAAAATTTGCTTTCAAAGTCGATATCGCTTGTGCAAAATCAAGCGATATCTACAACATACACATCGCTACAATCAAATAACAATATATAATTCATCAGTTTAAGACCTTACAATGGTTTTGCATCACTGAGATTCTCAGAAAATCCTTTTATTACTGAACAAAAGTGTAGAATGACTGTGGCTGATAAAAGAATCTCACCCTCGCTTCTTCTGATATCAAATTGGTCAACTCTCGTCGGCAACCCTTGAATATTTCATGGTATATCATATAATCAGAAGACATGCACACGGGTGAGATACTGAATACGGTTCGTTTTCTTTCGTAAGTAATATGATGTTGCATGAATTTATCTGGAATTGTCTTGTGGATGTCCATAATTAGTAGACATTAGTGTCATATCTAGTAATTAGTAACTAATATGTAAGGATACTGTTTCCTTTCCACGTGTTCGTTATTTGTCTGGTAGCACTGGGGACAGCTTCGGCAGCAAAAGGTCTACTCAATCATCATGAATACTTTCATCGTTTACTATATAAGTCGGTATAACAAATTCTAAGGCTCCACCATCAGAAAACTTGCAGCTTTTGTTTTCACATAAGATTAGTGTACATGTAGTATAGACATACTTACTGTGTTTATACTTTGGCAAATATGACGAGAATCCGTTAAGACAAAATATAAATGTAACCTTGAGGTACCGTTCACCTATTGCAAGCAGTCTTTTGTAAACACGAGATGGGAAAATCAAAGGATAATAATTGATTTCCGACTGTTAACTAATCTCTATATTTGAAGATTTGCGCAATATGTTTTCCAATTTAACCTTCTTAGAGGTATGTTAATTTATATCGGGACTTTTGTAAGAACATTAATAGATGGGAAATCATGGAAATTCAAAACACATGTTATGATTTTATTAGGTTGTAAAATAACAGAATAGTTAATCCGGTTTTGTTCCCCGAAATGCAAAAAAGATTGCGGAAACTATAGGTCCACCTCTCGAAATTATGTTGCATTTAACATTTTTACATATGTGACAATAACTTCAATTCAGTTTCCACAACAACGTCAATCGCTACCATTAGTCTTACGTTGGTGATCACTTGTATACATGTATAACTGATAACATCGTTGTGATTGGTTCATACTCAAATTTGGGAAAATGCATGATCATTTCCTTATCAACAAGGGCCAAGAATTAGCATCCAAATATTTTAAGCAGGCTTGGTAAACTGCACATTAAGGATTTCTTTCAGCACATTTTGTAATAACTGATTTGGAAACCGAGATCGGAGCAAGTGTGTCTGTATTGGAATACATCTGTTCGCTTTTTCTCTTAGAGTACCCCTGAGGCTTTGTTTCAGAATCGTCTTTTGATGACATCGTTTGTACTAATTGGATACTTGGAATTTGTAAAGGTTTGTTCTATAACAGTAGCCTTGTTTCTCATGTGACTTGAGGGATCATGGTATACTATTGCTTATGCCATTGCGAAAGATTTTCGGTTTTGTGAGACGAGTAAAATACAGTTCTTATAATTATAATGTAATTTGATATTCGTGAATACTTAATTCATATATGTAGAATTTCTCAAAGTGTAAACATAAAATACAAGTCTGTTTCCACACATTCCAGTTAACAACTAAACACGCATGCTCAGGGGGCAACTGCCACAGAGTTTAGCATCTGTTTGGCATCTGGAAATCATAATGGCATAGATACAGCAAGCTATCTCCCAGAATTGCCACAAAGTAGTATGAACAGAGCCATACGCCCACACATTCCATTTTGTTTGCAAGCAATCTTCAGATGTGTTTGAATTCAAGCTCGGCGCTGCAGCCAGCTATTTGTTAAATAAGAGCACATGTTAGGTGCATGTTCAGTGTTATGGGAAATCTATCAAAGCGCTTGATAATAGGCTGAAGTATAATTACGGCTGGTTTGTACACATATGTTTTATCGTACACGTACAATGTATCTTAAAGTGAAGATAGAAAAATAACCGATGCCACTTTATTACAACGATGTGCAACTTCCTTTTGAAAAACAAGTAACTATATTTGAAAATTGTATTATTCAAAACACTGATTTCAATGGATTCTTGAAAGAGTTAAAAATTGTAAAACTTCCCTACGCAATGAAGATACTCTCATTCTTTTAACTAAAAAGCTTTGGTCTTAATAACCAAAATATTACATCAAACGAAATGCAACTGAAACATCATTATGAATGATCGGACATTACATTCGTATTCAAAACATATCACTATTAATGACACTGAACAAACATAAAAACTTAACCATATCGTAATCTATTCTTGGCTTCGTAACGTGTAGATATGTTTTATCCGGATGTCGCCACGGTCTTTGTATGTAGTTACGTCTACCCGTAGTCAAATGAAACTGGTCAGTGATGCCGTTGTATAGAACCTGCTATTTCAATACGAAATCCTGATTGGGTATGTTATCAATCAACCTTCAAAATTAATTTAAAATAACAGTGAACATGCAACTGAAAACATTTTAAAAGTCTATTTAACTCCAAAATGATCCTTTAACCTTTCAAGTTGACCCGTAATGTCGTTGAACTCAGTTTTTTTTCAAAGTTGTCTTTCTATGTATACGTGGTAAGCACATCCAAGCTTTATTTCAACATTTGTATGCAAATTGTTCTCATTCTCTCGCGAAATTATTCATTTGGGATATTCAAGGTTTTCCTGAAGCAACACTGTCTGACGAACTCTCTGGTGTACTTTCAAGGAGATACCATTACACATCTCTGAGGTGTCGCCACAGTTATTAGCCTCGTTACGATTAGATGGGTGGTTTCTATACAATTTATATTGTAAGGAACAGGAAGATGACACATATGTTCTCCAAACCATTGATATATGGATGTTTTGTTGTGTAAAAGTAAACCATGTTTATAATCGATTTTTTAATTTTATAAATTTTATTTTTTAACGCTGTGTTTTACATTGTTTTGCAACCGGAATATACTCTTTTAACAGAAAATCTTACAATAAAGACGCTAACTGTTTATTATGAGTTCCCATTATTACTGAAAATATTTTAGTGCCAGCTGTTTCAACAGGATTTCTAGAAAATCGGATCATTATGAAAATTTCTATCTCTACGTTTCGTTTTAATAAACATGTGCATGCTTTATGTGTATCATCTAATTTCGTAATGATGACGAAGATATTATCAAATGCGTTATTAATGATGAACAAAGACGAAATTCCATCCTTCAAAATATGACAGTTAAAATGAGCAATGAAACGATTTCTTTTTCGATTCAGGTTAGCAGTTTTGAATCGGTTTTCGGAAATATGCACAATTACGCTATTAAGGTATTTGCATAAGTTTAAACTGGAGTTAAGCTTTGAGGAATGTCTTTTTCAAACAATAACCTTTTGATAACTTTCACCATAGGATTTCCTACATCAGTCAAAGATAATGAATCAATTTCCTTAACGATCATAAATCCATCTGTTGAATAGAAAAATACATTGTGGGATTGACAAAATGTGTAATGTAAAGATTGTTCACTCATTTTTATCCTTCAACAGCCGCCAAGAATGAGTGTCTCTCATTTAGTTTCGATGTTTTGAAATGTTTCCTAATATAAAGCTTATTCCTCCATTTACAAATTATAATCCAAAAAATAGTCAGTTAGATATCCCATTGTTAGTTCACTGTCCAAAAGATCTCATACTTACAATGTTTCACAAAAAATTAATCTATGATTATAAAAATCGTAATTATCATGTTCCTATTAGTCATACGGGTTGATCTGTATATATGATAAGATGAAGGTTCATCACTTTGATTTCCTGATCGAAGTTCACATCAGTAACACCAGCCCGACCTGGTGAAGTTAGCCGAATTGTTTCCCCTGTTCTCACTGACACCAAGCAAAAGGTATTGTCCGCGTAGAGTAAGTTGTTCGGGTTTTTTTTTATGAAATGACCAAGATACTGTTGCCACTCTATATTAGCACTGACTGCAAATTGGGCGGTGTGAACGGGAGCATTGTCCTGCAACAGCCACACACCTTTGTGCAGTTTACCCCTTCGCTCCTCTTTGGTTTTTCTCGTAATTGTCGTAGTTCATTTGCGTAATAAGTGGCATTGATTGTAGAACCTTTCTTCAAATAATCAATCATTATTACACCCTGAGCGTCCCAGAAAACGGATGCCATGACCTTCCGACTGAAGGAACAAGATTTGAACTTTGTAGGTGTGGGTGATATGCGAAGATAATTCCTGTTGCTGTCTACACGTGATTTACTTTAACATAGTATACACAGTTAATAACAAGATATTTCAGTGTTCTGACTATTAATTTACTGACTAAATTAATGAGGAGTTCAAAGTGACAAAAGCTCGTCGTACAGTTTTAGAAGATGGCTATGTCGTATCTGAATAGTTTCCCTATCACCATTAAATTAAGAAAAAAAATATTCTCAAAAGCTCCCTCATCATACTTAAGGATTGACATTTCGAAAAATGAGATCTGACACCCTCCAACTTCACTTCAACCTATCTTATCAGTCTATGAAGTCCCATTACCCAATCGCCTGCAGTTACTCGCCTCGTGATAAGTGTGATACCTCTTCTAGAGAGAAACCCATCAAAGTTTCTTTGATTCAAGGTATGGTTCCAACAGCCTTCAGCTGGTCTTTACGGAAGTTAATGTAATAACGTTAAGAGCCGCATTTTATTACGAGGAATCCTTTTCACCTTGATGTTCGGCGCGCGGTTTTTTGACAGGTTCTGGCACATATTTTCTAAACAATTACTTTCGGCTCCCAAAGGCAATACCTGATAATCAAAGTTTTTAGAACATCACAAAAAGGGTAAGTCTTTACCGAAGTTGATGCGCGTCAAGCAACTCATTTTAGAATTGAACCGAATGTATAAGGTATGCTCGGGGAATATAGAAATGACCTTCGTCCGTGCAAACTCTTTTCCGGTCCAGAACTCGACATCCATAAGGCCTGGCTCATCGAAACTTGGTATATGGAATAATTATAGCGTGCAGTGGTGCCTTTTGGTTTTTTCAACTTCTACCTACATTTATATTTTGCCGTTTTCGTGGAAACGCAACTTAGAAATTTGTTTCCGCGGTTCAGAACTCAAAAACAATAAGGCCTAGCTCGTTGAAACTTTCTTGAATGAACAATTTCAATGATGCGTTTTGGGATATCAACTTATTTATTCTTTAATTGTGGTCGTTACCATTGAAACATATCATTACAATAGATTTTCGTTTCTGAACGAGAACTGAGGTCCAACCGTGAAACTTGGTATGTAGAACAATCATCATGTTTAGTTGTGCCTTTGGGTTTTTGACTTCTTCAGAATTTATTTTTGACTGTTTCAATTTGAAACAATCTAAAGTTGCAATACTGTTTCCGAGGTTGAACCTTAAAGCATTAAATCAAAGCACAATGAAACTAAGGATCTTACAAAATCATCTTCTGAGGATAACTAGTTTACGAATGATCTGCTTAGGAAAGTTTTCAACTAAGAATTTTGCCTGTTGGCAGGGGATATAGCCGACTCCGTCTGCTGGTTATCCCTGTCAGTGGCAATGGCACATCATGTTTCGTGGTACATTAAATATTCACGACAGATATATGGGCAAATTGTTATCTTGTCAATGTCATTTGTTTCAATACATACGTCCAGTGTGCTTATTGTAGCACTTCAAATTTTTCTGTGTCAGATTTTCTGGACGAACATACGTTCACCATTGCTCGCGAAAACAAATAATACATGATACGCTGCAATAAGTATGTATATATTTTGATTTGAATAGTATTTCAAGTATTTAGATCTCTCATACATGTCCTAGCTGAAATGACGATTTTAATGCTCAGCTAAAACAAAACAACCTTCTTAAGTTGTATCTTTTGATATTTGTAACCGAACGCCGCCTTCGGAGAAAAACAACTGTTCATTTCACATCCAAAGAAACAATCTTGCAGCTAATGGCTGATTTATTCCTATTATGGTTTTCTTTTTGCCGGTCGATAATGATATTTTCTTTTAGACCAACTTTTAAAGCTTGTATTTCAATTCTTAACAAAGCAATTCTCGTTAACATTTGAAAGAACTGTTTCAGACACATGATATAACATAACATAATGTTTGAAAAATTAATAGTCACAAGTACTATATAACACTTTAAACTTTATATGTCCTGCGCTTGATAGGCTGTATATCACGAGAACTCTCACAATATTGTTGAAAAATCCTAATACCTGTCCTTGTCACCGCCTGATGTTTTCATGAACTTTTCTGCATATCTTTGAATATGTATTTTGGCAATTTTAGGGGGAAAGAAGCTGTTGTTAAGTTTGATTAAATATTCAATATTTGACTGCATTTTCTAAATATTTCAATTTCTTTGTTGATCTCATTGTTTCAAAACCAAGAAACAAAGGGAATATGTCAGTCTGAAATGGATACAACTGATTGTTTGACATCTGCAACCATGCAGGTGACGAATATGAAATGAGCTCGCGTCGATGTGTATTATCTCATACAGGGCCTTGGTACAAGGCCAAGTCGTTGAGGTCGACGCACACTAACCAGGAAGATCTAGGTTCTCAGTAACATGGATGAGTCAAGGACTAACGTCCCTGGAATTATATCAAGTTTTGTTTAAAACCTTCTGATTTCATAAAGGTTCAGTCATTCATCATCTAATCTTGCATATATGTTCATCTTGATGATGACTTCACTTGCTCATTAATTTCTGATAGAAATTTGGCTTGTGTCTGGATTTGGTTAATGCAAACTGTTAGTGACCTGAACTAAACGGAAGAAAATGCGGTGTCGTGCTGCTTTGTAGGAAGGATTTGGTTATCGAGGGGTCGAATCTCCACATTAACTAACTCTTTTAAATATGTGCTTGTCACTGTCACTTGATGTAAAAGTCCTTTTTAAAGATTGTGTGCCTTTATAGGCCTCCACCATCAAAAGTTCTTTTTCGATTTTTCCTCACTTTTTGTCTGTGTAAACCCATAAAATATATTGTCTGTGATCTTGAGTGTCCTCACAAATATTTTTTTCATTATCATGTCTAAAGTTCTGAGTGACTTGAAGCCATTTGGAGAGGAAATCTACATCTTATTTATTGTGATCTTACTTCTTAGACCACATCTTTTGTCCCTGTACACTCAGCCGCTTGGAATAGTGATGTCTAGATCTTCACACAATGTGCTATGCTAAGGGTCACCTTTCCATTCCCAGATAAGAACCAGCTTAAGTGCAAGACGAACCTAGAAGCAGGCATTTCAACCACAAGGTGAATGAAACATGTATATAAAATCTAAATTTCTGTGAATGCCATTCTCTGCTTTAGTCTCTTAAGCCTGGAACGGTTCATTATCAAACCCTTTCTTCTTGCATTTCTTCATTGTAGGAACTCTTGGGTACTCGGCATGAACAATCATGGCTGCAATCAAAAGATATGTTTGCAACGCCAAATAATGTCCGGAATCGCTCATTCAATGAATAAAGACAGGTTGTCTATTTTGGGGATTCAAAATGATTAAATTTCCTCATTAACTATCCGATACATCATTTTTAACTAAAAGAAACGTGTGCATTATAGATATAAATGAACCTCGTTGTGTTGTTTTCTTGATTCGCACAATCAGCGAATGAAAATCATAAATAAGTAGTAATGCTATTAAAAAAGTGCACGAACAAATATCCTCAATTAATATGCTTCTCATTTAATGTATATGTTTTCAGATCTATTAGGCGAATGAGAACAAAGTTAATTTGCAATTTATCAAATTTCAAACTTCAAGTTTTATTGAAATGCAACTGAACGTTTTCAAATGCTAGATTCGCTTAAAGTAAGAAGTATTAATGTTTCCGCCTCGAGCAGTAAATTTGTTTCTTATTGAAATAAATATCGTTATATAAGTCATGGGTTAGTGCATATTATTCCAGGCCCCTTGTAGATACTGCAGTATAGAAGGAGAAAAATATCCACATGTTGTTTTTTGCATGGACAAAATATAACATTTCAATGCTCAATTAAAACCAGTGATCTGGCTTAACCTATTTGTTTTATAATTATCATATTGTTTATGTCAATATTAAAGAAATACTTTGATAACCTCCAAACGTATCTTTAGTCAATTTTTCAGTTGTATATAAACTTTTCATTGTGAATTGTATGAATGTAAATAAGAGATTTTCTACAAGAAATAAGCCCATCAAAGATCCTTTGATTTAAGAATTTGCGTCTTGGCCTAAAGCTCTCCTTTATGCAACCTGATAGAATTATATGGAAGGAGAATTGCATTACGTTGATTCCTCTCTATTTTGATGGTTGCAACAAGTTTTATGAAGAATTCGGCAAGAAACTTTCGCAGCAACATTATACTGCGTGGCCAAAGGCAAACTTTGTTGTATTCGACGTGCATCCAAACATCAAAGAAAGAGGTTTTTATTACCGAATATGTTAGCGTCCATCTTCTCAGAAGGCCGTTTACAAATTATTTAAAAAATAATTGCATGTTTCCGAATCACCGGAGGCAGAATTACTTTTTGCTGTAGAATTACAAATCAACGAAAACTATTATAATCAACTTTCATTATTAAATAACCCATGTTTTGGCAAATAATTGATCATATGAAAGTTTGCGCTTTCAGATTACCATTTTGTTCAGCCACTGATAACAATAAAACGTGATGTAGAATATCATACTTCAAACACAGAGACATAATTAGTATACGAGTCTCAAGCATTCCATCTTTCGATATCTCATTATCGACTCATGTGCATACACAACATATAAATACTGATGGAATTTTACATAAGTGAAGTGTTTGACTGCGATTTTAAGATATGGTACTTGCTGAGTATAATTCGTAGGTTATCCATCCAATTAAAAAAACAAATTACTTTCCTTTCATTACTTTTGCCAGCTATGCAGTTTGAGTAATAGTTAACGTAGAGGAAATTTACTCAGTTTATGTACATCTATTCACAGATGACAATACGTTTAAAAGAATTATTGTATTCTGAAAGACGACAAAGAAATCGTCCAGTCTATCTTATTGTTGCACCTGCTATTGTTGCAGGCTTGCCAAATACATCTGCCCTGCAGTAGCTGAGATTATATTTTTGGATGCAGAGTATCCTGTTTAGTACTTTAATTAGGCATCTCATGTGATACAATATTCTATTTTTCTTCGTTCTTTCTCGCAACACTCTAAATAATCATAATGCCATAATGCTACAAACCTTCCTCTTTGAAAGGGATAAACACCACGTGCATGTTATTTACATGTTCATTTCCGTTTTTGCCGCTCAAATACACAAAATAGAAATTTCTCGGTTAAAAGAGGTTGCTCATAATGTGACAAACTCCATTAACTAATAAAAACTAACATCAAATGCCTAGAGGAATTACTTTGAGAAGAAATCCCGTTGGTTTGAAACAAACCTAAATAGACTCAGAAATAAACAAAAACAAAATCGAGGAGTAGATTTCATTTCAAGGCTTCTGGTTATAGCAGGTTATGAGTTTGGTACATGTAGATGTACAACTAATCAACTAACGATCTATTTGCACATGGTCGATCTTATTCAGTGAAGGTACAAAAAAGAAATACAATACAATACAATACACTATGCACTACGTTACGCAGATAATAGATCTTTATACGCGTAACTTGTTGAAGAAATTTATATTTCATTTTAATGAGATGACAGGAAATCAAAGTTAACAAAAACCATATTTGAAATGATAATCATAGCTTGATTTTATTGAAATTACGATAATTGTCTTTTGTGTATGTACATCTAGAGAACATTATCAAAGGGCAACTATATGTGTTATATTATCTGATTTTTATATTCACAAATAGACTCAACACACTTCATTAAGAACCAGATACTCATGGGACATTTATAGATACTGTCCTGAATACAGGGTAGTTTTCTAATGATGAAAGACCATATACCAATCAATGTTGTAATAAAAGTTCAATTAAATCATGTTGATCAAGGGATATCAGGAATTGATTTTCGCAGATAAATATTGTAAGAGAAAACATAAGTTCAAAGGAACGTGACGAAGTGCAAGGTTTCTTTGTTTATGAACGTGTTGAGATTTTATTAATTTTATTTCGTCTTCATATGATTAGATTGGCTAAAACAACCACCACAGACTGAAGTTTATGATTCGTATGGCTACAATTGTACTAGATGATTTCTGTGCATATCCATGATATTTAAAAATGCCACAAACATCACAAATATTGAAGGATTTTCATTTGTTAAGTAATGTTAGTATATTAAAGCAGTTGATCTTATAGCAAAGATAACTAGATCAATTTTGCTAATTAAATAAGGATTATTGTAAATGGTGAAAATAGTCCAAACAACTATATACAAATAAATAAAATGTTTAGTTGAATATCAAATTGACAATACTTCAGGAAAGATGACTTACTAGCCATCATTTTCAATTAACAGTTGTAGTAAACAAATATATCATGTTTTGGTGTTCAGGTCAGAAAACAATTTTTATTCAAACCATGCCTATGAACTCTTCGTCATCGTTTTCTAGCCTTATATCGATATCCAAATGACTTGCTTATTTGCTGATTTTGATCCAAAATTATACATTGATCATTATGGAATGTACATTGTTTTTTCGGTGACTGTCTGTAACACTAATTGAGACAAAATGGGTAATGACCGGGACAAGTTAATGTTGAACCGGGGGGAGAACAAATCAAGGGAAAGCTGATGAGCTAGAGGTCTACTTGCTCCACGTTCAAAAATTAAAAAACTAAATTATGAAGACTAAGTGGAGTTAAGGAGTAAATAAAGATAAATCAGTTTTTACTGACAATTATGATTTTCTTTGCACCACATTGACATTTAAATCTTTAAAAAATAGGTTTCTATATATTTCCGCAAGAACTTCGGTGAACGGTCACGTCTGAAAACCATTCTCGTAAGATTTGATAAAAATGTGACGATATCTAGTTGTTTCGACAGTAATACAGTAGGCACCAGTTGCATCAGTGTCGCCAGTAGAACAAACATCGGTGCCGCTATAAGCAAATAAAACAATATGTACATCATTACAGTGTTTGTCTAAAATAGCCAGACTTGAAATCGTCTTGTAAATGCCAAAGTGTCTACATACGAGATTGGAATTAGTACACTTGTTCATGGAAACTATTTGCATTCCTGCAATAATACAGAAACAGTAACTATTTTAAGGAAGCTCTAAAGGTAGCCATGAAAATGTCTCTTCCTGGTGGACGAAATGCCAACTCAACTGTAAGAGTTGAGACATGGAGCCACACTGCTCCGAATTACAATAAACCTACCATCATACACCGACTGAAGGGTATTTCTGTTTGGTCATATAGTTTTGGATTTTCTCTACACATTCGAAACTTGAGTGTTCACATTAAAGTTGATGCTTTCTTCATTATTTATATTTGCAACCAAGCCTGAAAAAGAATTGATTTGTTTTTTTAAAAAATATATTTAAATTAGTAAATGTCAATAGAATTATAAATTTGGCCATCTGACATCATTTATGTCAACACGGGCTGCTTCATTATAAAATTTTGTACTTTGATGAATGAGTTTTAAGTGTGTTACCAATAGATACTAAGGGTAGGTTCCTTTTATTCTTCATTGTTTTCTGGTTGTTGTGTCAATACATGTTTGACGTCCTAGCATTTCGAAATCAAAGAATTATAAATCATATGATTATGATGCATTTTTGTTATACATATACTCATTTTCTCCAAACAGAGGTAGCTCCGTCATAAATACCTATACACCCTCTGTTGGGGAGAATGACATATATTGTGAGAAACATATTCAAAACCCTAATGTTTTACATGTCCCGAGATCAAAGTCGATCTCACGAGCCATAACTTATTTGAAACAAAGTTTTGCATATTAAAGAAATGTTCGCAATAACCGGTACGTTATATAACCACGACAATATCTCGCAATTGATTGATCATCGTAGTTATTACCTTGTGCCCTCCAGCTGTATGTGAAGAATATTGATTACATTTTGATCATGTCCGATATTTGATGGCAGAGACGGATGAGAAAATAACCACAAGGAATAAATAGGCAATATTGAAACTTTTTCTTCCTTCCCTTAGGGCAATATTAATATTGGTGCCTGCACGTTATGTCTTTTATGTTTAAAACTGAATTATCGTTTGTCAAGTGGAATATTTTTTATGAGTTCATGTATATTCCAACCCCCCAAAAAGTGAAGAATTATTCTTTGTCTTCATTATTTAACTACATTTTCATGTTTCCATTCATAACCGTCTAAAAGTTAGTCCTAACCATGGTGCAATCGTCTTCTTCAAACTCGACGAAACCATGTTTGTATAGGACCGCTTCATTGAAACGAATTTCAGTGGGTAGTTCGTGATAGGTTCAATATGATTTCAATGAGATTCAACATTACCCCGATCTTGATAAGGGTCGTGACGCTTGAGGGTCACGTACAAAGACCCATATATCTCTTCGGGAAAGGACATCAAGACACTTTGAATGAAGTCATATGTTGTAGGCGACATCATAATATTTTTGTGTAAACCATTAGTCAACACATCATTCCTTAGGGATACATAATGTATTTACTTAACTTATGTAATTCGTTTACATCTGCATGGTTTGTCCGATACTCGTTCGCCAGCGTAACTTCATTACATTGATTTACTTCCAGCCAAGTGGGCCGTCGTACAAAGATTCAGACATAAATCGGGATTCTTAAAACAGTATCTCACATCTTGTCGCTACTAGCGGGTGGGCAAGTTGTAGATGTTAAGATTTTAAGACTATCTACTTTTGAATATATTGTATACTTATGGGACATCCAAATGAGAAATTACAAAAACGATATAATTATTTTCATGAAATAAATGCATAAATATATTTAAATATATTTCCTTAAATATGATCACTGCCAATGGCAACTATGGATGGAATAAATACTGTTTCTAATGTTCGTAAAATGAGAAAATCAAAACCTTACTTTGTCGATACACAAGTGAAATAGCAGAGAATAAATAAATACTATCTCTCCCAAAGGCCTTTAGAGACGTATTGGTTTAGGCGGGTGTTCGCGATCCCATGCTTCTTCGGAGCATAATTCTAAACAATGTCGGAGCATAATTCTAAATAATGTCGCGAAACTGCTGTGGCAAACTGCTTTTCTTTATCATGTAGACGTGATTTTTGGGGTTTATGCAACTTTACCAATATTTCAGTCCAGTTGCTACGGCAGTTTGGACTTCGGCTTATGAATGTATTGTTCATTTAATTTCTAAGTGGTCTAAATTTTCAGAATTGGTAAGGAGGTGGGTTTAGTTGACTAAATTTGACTCATAGTTATAGTTATAGTTATAGTTATAAGGAGTCAATGCTAGCTCGTAGTAGTTCGTTCTGATCGGATGAAAGAGAGCGCGCCACCGACGCAATCTATTTTGTTTGCAAGCCATCTTTAGATATGTTTGCTTCAAGGTGCGACGCTACAGTGAGCCCGAATGCAAACGTAAGCACATGCTCAGCGAAATTATAATGTCAAAAGGATGAGAAAAACGTTTCATGAGAAATGGTAAAAATTATTTGTACTTTCTTTTAGCAAAACTCTTCAAAGAAACGAGGTTGTGCATTCAAAATTCTGAAGGAACATATATGTTATGAATTTAATGATTTTAAAGAACAATCGATCTAGTTGCGAATTCAATTTGAGCGATGGATGTGACAAAGAAGAATTGTAATAAGCAATATTTTGCATATAACGTTTATTGATACATAGTGAAAGGAAATAGCTGACTAAAAAAAAAATTTTATATACATAATGTTCTGGGCAAAATAAGTTGATGATATTTGAGATTTTATGATCGATGACTTGTGATTTTGTCAATGAATTATTACCATGTCGTTTGTATCAATTTAAAAATTGTCATATATCCCTTACTATTCTAGACCGGAATAGATACTGATGTGTTTGTTGCTGTGTGACTTATACTTGTTGAGATGCCTCCTCGTCTAACATTTCATATCAATGTGATATTTATATGACTATAAAGACTGTTCGTCTCTGAATGTTGAAATTTAGGTGGATATGCAGATTTGAAGATAGTCATCCACAAGTTACATAGTGTCGTGAGTGGTATAAGATATATTGTTTTATGATAATTTCTTTCTTTGTTTCAGGTAAGTCGAAAACCCTTTTGAACATTTTCTTCGCTATGAGCTGATTCGGTAAGTTTCACCATATTATTTCAAATGTCATGGCTTTTTGCTGGAAGGTATCAAAGAATCTCTTCGACCTATTGCCTTGTTAGCTTCGGTGCACTTCTCTGTAAAAAAATTTCATGAAATGGGAATTTGAATTTATTATTATAAGCAATTGCCATCTCTTTTGTATCTTTTTTTGTCACTATTCGGTTTTAAATGGAAGAGACTTTCTGATATGTTTATACGATAATAACAGAAATCATCTGTTTATTTCCTATGTTAGTTATATTTGAAAAAAAGACACTAGTTCAGCTTGATGCAAGCCAAAAAAAAAAAGAAAACAACGGGGATTTTTTGGTCAAGGTAGACTGTCTAGAATTAAAAACAAACAATCTATTTCAATAGCCCACTTATAGTTGTTAAAAATATCCAACTACAACATGACTTCCAAAAATAGAAATTGCATTTCAGAACCAGAATTTATTAACAGACAAGACCAGTAAAATGTAACGCAAGTTTTACCCTCAAGATGCTCATTTTATGTCAGCACTGCTGACTCTGCAAAACGTATGCTATTGGAGGCGAACAGTTAAAGGGATTAATTTCGGTGATGTTTGCACGATAGGATCAGTGTTACACAACAGGTTGATGCTATTGCCAAAGTAAATGTCAACATCGTCTCTGTGGTAGGTCAATGGACGAATTGTTGATAGATGAACAGACAGATGGCGACATTAATACCGAAGATATTATGTGAATTACCATTCTCTCCAAACAGGTTGATCCGTCATTAAATCCCCATCAAACTGTCTTAATACGAACGTTTCTCGGTCTAGAAATGTAGAAACCTGATTTGATGCAATCAAAGTTAGTTGTGCAATCAGCGACGCCGTTTCAAAAGTTATCATTTCAATCGCTTAAGTTATTTCCGTAAGTTTTCCAAAAACTAAACCCTTATTCGAATATGCATCTTGCACTTTGAGTCTTCTTTACAGGACACATGTGCCTCATGCAGTGACAACACACAAAATATTCATGCGTTCGGTGTTTTCATTGGCTGAAATATTGCTAGGTAGTTTAAGTTGCAATATTGTGCCAGTAGGGGAAACTGCCGAAAGCTCGAGAAGAGACAGTGGTTGTAAAGGAATGTATGACGGAGCTAACTCTGTTGGGAGAGAATGGTTAATTATGTGTCCTCATTAAAGGTTCATGAACGTTTGCATCTTTATTTCTTTACGATGGATTTAATTTTCCAATTAAGAAAGAAACGTTTTACTAACATTGAAATAACAGTACAGAAACACCAATGTATTGCTTCTCGTAACAGAGCTGCACTGTTATTTCTGTAAGTTATTTGATTCCTTGTATACGTTACTGGAGCAATTACTTTCCGTCAGATGTTCTTAATGTGTGTATGGAACTGCATCTTTCTGTCAGAGAAAAGGTAAATTCGGAAACAATAGTTACTCCACCAGGTTTTTCATTTGTTACTACTTGTATGTTAGCATTTCCTCACAATGTCTCCCGTCTGTCCGTCCAAAGTGATATAAATTCCGTTGCTTAACTCGAAACCTGCCAGTTGTAACTTTTTTAAGCGTTCCTGATAGTGTTCACCAGAAGTCGTACTCTGAAGAGTCGACATTTCAAAATGTCTTCTGAAAACGTTAGAGCCATCCTATAGTAAATAAAACAGATGTCATTAAACTTGATGGCAACATCCATTATGTTGTTTAGTACAGGAGTCATATTACCTTTAAAAAAAACGAAAAAACTATTATTTTTTAATGTTGACTATTGGTATGTCAGTTTAAGTAAGTATTCATGAACGTTTGAAATCTGATCCGAATGCTGTTATGAGGAATGCTGCTAAATGGAAGCTCTCACTATAACATGTGTGTTCTGAGATGATTGCTAGAATCGTTGACACAGTTGGATAACCATCTATTCAAGTTGTTTAACTTGTTACAGCCAAATACCCATATTTGATTTTCTCTCATATTTTCTTATTTTAGTGTTGCCTGTGACGTTTATGCAGATTCAGTATTCCTATTCAATGATTTTCATTTGTCAGTAAAACTTTTAATATCAAAGCAAGCATCATGTTATTTTAACACTGTATCAGTGCTTTAAGCATATTTCGTGTATGCTCCTGTACATCACTTGAATTAGTGAAGCAGTAATATATCGTAGCATTTGAGTTATTGAAAGTGAAAAATGCCTTTCACACTTTCTTCTATTCTTTGATTAATAAACTTATTATCGTAGCATTTGACTTATTGAAAGTGAAAAATTTCACACTTTCTTCTATTCTTTGATTAATAAACTTATTATCGTAGCAATTGACTTATTGAAAGTGAAAAATGCATTTCACTTTCTTCTATTCTTAAATTAATAAACTTATTTTCGGCGACATCTTTCAAACCTTTATACTGATTGAATGTTTAGTAGAACTTGCTGATTTTGAAATGTAAACTATCTTAAAATAGAGAATTACCAGACTATCCCATCGTCTGACATAGCTTCCATCCTTACACGCTTGTCGATTGCACCTTCTATATAAGTCAGAACCTGTCATTGTTACAAGCATGCCAACGGCTTGGGTTGCTTATGCCTTCCAGTAGCAGAGAGTCTAATTGTCTATATGTAGGTCGTGTTTTTTATTTCCTGGCATTTCATGTGATATCACAGTTTATTTTTCTTCATGCGAATAAACACTGCTACCAACTTGAAGGAAATGCACAGATATATCATAATGCTAAAACAACATAGTGTTGCAAAGGGCAAACTACATATGTTAAATGTATGTGTCTAGCTAGTATGAATGTATCTTTGAGACGCATAATATCTAAATGCTAGGTAGTGTATATCTATGGAATGTTTTAATACTTCAAGTTACATTATGACATGATCATTATTGACTCACAGCCACGTTTCGATTAATTTAGTGACAATAGTAGCAAAAGGAGTGTTATTCAGACAATACCTTTGTACCAAATCCAAGGTTGGTTCACTCAAGATATTTGCTTAGCTGTTCTAGGGAACTGCTTTTTTTAATAACGTGATGTAAACAATTACTTTTCCTAAGATGTTCTTAATTAGTTCTGTTCGGGAAAACAGCAATTTCGAAAGAATTCGTTCAAATTATTGTGTCAAAAAGAACAGTGAAATTATTGGCATATCGACTTGACTTTATTAATCATAATAGCTGCTATGGAACATTCCAATCACTCAGATAACCTCGTTGAAGAATATCCGGTTGATTTACATCATTTTGAATTCCTTATTATGACTTAGTTTATGATTTTTGCAATTGTGAAATGATGTTTTAATTTCTACACACGGTTGTCCTATAGCATCTTTATCCTTCAAATGTATCACAATTATCACATCTTAGTGTCAGTGCCAAACATCATTTCGATTTTATCATGTATTGGCTCATAATACCTCTTTATTTCATTTAAATTCTGCCATCACATAATTTTTTGGTGTCCTAAAACAATGCAAGACATCTAAACTTAGAACCCCTTCTGTTGCCAGTCGGTGCGAAAAGTCCACGCTTTACAGGTCACTCATTCGTTAGCACAGTTTTCCTACATGTATGGCGCACATGCATCGGCCAACCGTTGCTGAATATTGTACTTGTGTTGCCAAAAAATGTTTTAGAATGTGTCGTTTTATCATAATTTGATGATCATCATTTGACAGTTATTGCTTTCTTCTTATGAAATATACATTGTAGAAGTATAAAAAATGCTATTTTAGCATTTTAGAACATTTGACTTGTACTATTCTGAATTAAGTGCTGCAAAAAGATAATTTTGATGCTTGAAAGAAAGCATCACACGTAATCCAAATAGTGATAGGAAATCTGTAGGAATTCTAAAGCTAATAGTGTATCAACTATGGTATTTTAATTTCAAACTCGTACTATAGAAGAATCAGTCAAAGATTGGGTTTCTTCAAAAGTCATTCAATCGAATAAATTCGTTCATCATTTATATGTTGAAGCTTCAACCTGTTTTACTTTAAATAGTTATGCTCTTTGCTTTCGAACGAATGGGCACATTGCGTTATTCATCAGATTAAGTTATCTGAACGAAATTCATGGCGGTAAGAAAGAAGTTTAACAAATTCAAATATTGCGTGTGGAAGTTTTCAATTAGTGTTTGAAAAAATCTGTGTACTTTGCTCTGTCACAATAACACTTCTGTCTTCATTAACTGAATCTGATAAACTTTCGTATTTTTTTTTCATTTTTTTCACATTTCAATCGCCTCACATGAAGGTAATAAATTCTAAAATTAAGATTCATTAATTCATGTTAGATAATCCCAATGTCAAATTCATCTTTATCAACAAATCAAACATTCAAGGACTACAGAATCATGATTCAACTTCTTCACGTCTGAATGTATTTATATTTATTGAAATCATTTCAAAGTAATTTTATTTTAATAGGTTCTCTCATTGCGTTTATTTCTTAAATGATTAAGATATTAGAGTTTACAGAATAATTGGCAACTAAGTACTAATTGGTACTGAAAACCTATATTTTGTTCCCATTTGCTAATCATAGGCAAGTAGAAATCATGAAAAACCCGGACATTTTCGATGACAGACAAATTTTGTTTTTGAATGATCCCTATAGCAGTGCTGATGAACCATGAAAAAACCCAACCAAAATCAACCACGGGCAACATAAATTGTTGGGACAAAAACCTTTAAAAATTAAGGAAATTAGGAATTATTTATTCAAAAATATATGTATTGCAGTACAAACTTTTGAATTGGCTAGAATAATAGATCATGCAACATTACATAATTCCTAAGTTCATTTCTATGGTAGGTTTTACGCCATGTCTGTTTTTGGGTGAAAAAGCATTAAAAATGAAAGAAAATTGGAATAATTTATGAGAAGGGTTTATGTTGAAAAATAAACTGTTGTGGTGATTATAATGATATTTCATGCAATATTACATACTTTACAGTTTACAGGGTGATTTATGCTAATGGCTGAACATCATGCCTGTTTCTTTGGTAAAAAATATGAAAAATCAAAGAAAATTGGAATATTTTATAAAACGCTTATTAGTTGCACAAAACACTTATGTGGCAATTGCAATCTAAGATCATGCAACAGGAGATACTTCTAAAGGCTATTATTACTCTTGACTGAATAACATGTCTTTTTTATGGGGGGGGGGGGATAATATCCGAATCCTTTTATGAAAAATATATTTGTTAAAAATATACTCTCTATTGACATATCTAGAATACAGGAGTATGCATTTGACTTGTATATCTAAGATAACAAGTTAATCTTATGATGTAATTTTTATTCCTGATGAAAATCCCAATTAAATCAACTAGGTGAATAGGTTCTTTTCTTTTAGGGGGTATAATCCTTGTGAATGTGAAATGCGACAAGTCCTATCTTAGCAAGGCATTGGGGCTGGTGCAAATAAAGGTGATGCGTGGGAAGATGGATACAGGGTAAAAAAAATTAAATTTTTTTGTATCAAAAGCAGTGATCGTGACGGAGTTTTTATATTGGCAGTATTCATATAATGGAGTAAGAAGTGGTTGTCCACATTTGTTGTCCACACCAACATCGGTCATTTTACTACATCATCGGTGACTAAGTGTTCTCACACTCTACACTATATCACCCCTGGGACTTTGAGTCAGAAATATGTTTTCTTGAATTCACTGCCCCTGATTGATCTTCAAAATGTATGACTTACAGATTATCAGCCAGTTTTCACAATCCTTAGGTATATCTTATCAAATACTTTTTTAATTTGTAAAGATAGAATTAAATCTCTCAATATGCACATTTTAGATTGAGGCACTGATAAATGTTATTATTCTTCCCAAACCACCAGAATGACAGTTTTCTGGTTCAGATTTCTTTTGGTCTTTACCTGAATTTGAGTCTGTTTTTTAGATGTTGTAAATAACTGATTATAACTATATAGCTATATAGATACACTTGTTATCTACCCCTTGCTACAAAATACTTGTCTTTCACAAAACATATAAAACAGTTTCATCAGGTACAGATTATTAATTATTCTAACAAGGGTAATAACATTGCATTTGTGACAATGTCTTTTGAAGAAAGAAATATTCTAACTTCTTTTCCTGGATCCATTAAAAGTTCATATATGTTCAAGACAATGACGATTGTCCAGCATCTGCAGAGAGACATGCACTTAAAGGTATTGTAGCACGCTTTTTAGGTCCAAATTGGCTATCTATAGGCATATGATTTACTCACTTTAGCTTTCAATCGATACAGTAAAATACTTAGGCTGTCATTCTTTGCGACTGACCTGTAACCAATCAACAATGACAAAATTTAAGACAGTCAGCTTAGAGATATTTATGTTTATGGTCAGTTGTGCACTAAAACATGTGAACAATTGAAAACGGATGAATGCGATGTGCGCAGCTTTTGAAATTACCTTAACTCTTAACTGATAATAAGGGATGAAATGTTGTATATCAAAGAACTCTTATAACATAATCAGTTTTTAAAATGTAGTATGAGCATTGTTATTGGATTATGATAGCGGTTGCCATTTTTGCTCTTATGGCTGAAAGCAAATTTAAATATTTTTTATATCGTAGTTCATGTTGATTTAATGCAAGGTAGATTATCCGAGTGGGGATTGTTAGAAATCGAGAGATATACATTATCTGTACATTCGTTGTTTATATGAAATATTGGTCTGCACTTATGCCTTTAATCCACCCTTAGACGCGAAGTAAAGAGCACACTGGAGAAAGTATCTCCTTGTTTGTTAGATTCACTATTGATGCAGAAGAACCAAACAAAAAACCTGATATGCGTCTCACAGGATTATCAAATTATCAGTCAAACTATCATACCTTTTCAAATTATTTGAGTGATACTAAGTCAACCATTCGTGTTTGATTTTTTTTATATTTGAGTTCAGCTGTTAGGTCTTGTTTTATGATATAAGTGTTGGAAAGAGGCTTTTGAGATTAATGTTTCTGAAAAAATCATTTGAGATTTGAGAACATTTGATATGGGAAAATTTATTGACATAATGTATTTTTCATCTAAGTAATATGTTCAACATAGAATGTTTGATGGTAATTCATAGTGTTAGATAGAAACTGATAGCATTTTTATTATATATCTGAAGTGATTTGTGTATTAATTAGCAAATCCTTATTTACTCTTGAGATGAAGAGGGCTCTAGGCCCATTAGTTTTACAATTAGTTTGACATTTGTCATTGTAGGTTGGTCATTATAAAAAACATGGGAGATAAATTTACAATTAAATAATAATCATTAAATTTCTGTTTATATATTGATATAAATATTTTTTTTAACTTTGCATGAATAACCCAAATTGATATTGTCTAAAGCCAAAATTGACTGATAGAAACATAATGAAGTTAAAATAAAATATATGGTCCAGTAAGGAAAACTATTTTTTAGAATTGAAAAGATCAATAAATTCATTATAATATTTAAAATTGAGTTGATGTTATCTTCAAATGGTCGTACAAAAATACTGATCAACAGACGCTTTCCTCATAAGAATAAGTCAGCGAGAAAGTAGTATCAGAACGATTGCATGCTTAGCTCTTTAGAGGTGTGTGAATTTGTTTCCCCCAATTTATCTATACAATTTTTCAAATGAAATTGAATGTAATTTATCTCTTTTACCATTTTCCTTATTATAACATTAGTAGTTCATAATAATTTCTCATAGAAAAGGCTTTTATGAAGAAGAAGTTGTCAATTTAGAAAGCTGAAATATAGAAAATCAAACACTAAAGATTTGATTATTTAATGGTATCTGCAATGACTAAACCTTTTATCTAATTGTCAAAATACTTTCCCTTAAAAAAAATCACATTTTTACATTTTAAAAGTCATAATATACCGCTTCCAAACTTATGTTATCAACAACAATGTCAGCCATTTTGGCAGTTGCTATGAAGGGAGATAACTTACACAACTGATCTTATATGGAGAGGCTTCTGCACAACTTTTTAGGTACATTTTCAAGTGGTCATAACTATTTTTGCCCATGGTTGATTTTGGTTGGGGTTTTTTCTTAGGGTAAGGGCATGTAATCTTTAATTTTTTCAAGTCATTTGTCTGTTATCGAAAATATCCGGGTTCACTTAAATTTGGGGGAATTTCTACTGGCCTATCATACATGAAAATAGACAAATGGCATTTTTCTATGGATGAACAACTTCTTTATTCTGATTAGCGACGTTAGGACAAAGAAACGTATGTCGTCGTCAAGCAAGTGATGTTAAGTGTGTATTAGCGACGTTTGGACATAGATTTAAATGTCGTTGTCAAACACGTGATGTTAAGCGTGTATCAATGACGTTAGGACATATATATTCTAATGTCTTTGTCAAGGAAGAGATGTTAAGTGTGTGTTGATGACCTTTTGACATTCATGCTAATATCGTTGTCAAGAAAGTGATGTTAAGTGTTTATTAATGACGTTTGGACATAGATGCAATGTCTTTGTCAAGGAAGTGATGTTAAGTATGTATTAATGACGTTTTGACATAGGCTAATGTCTTTGTCAAGGAAGTGATGTTAAGTGTGTGTTGATAACGTTTGGACATAGATGCAAATGTCGCTTTCAAGAAAGTGATGTTAAGTGTTTATTAATGACGTTTGGACATATATGCTAATGTCTTTGTGAAGGAAGAGATGTTAAGTGTGTATTAATAACGTTTGGACATATATGCAATGGTCGCTGTCAAGGAAGAGATGTCAAGTGTGTATTAATGACGTTTGGGCTTTGATACATTGATACTAACGATACTAATGTAAAACGTCGCTTATACAGAATAAAGAAGTTGTTTGTCCTTAAACATTTTCATTATTCTTCATAATTTGAAATTCTATAATGTTATTCAAAGATGTCATACATGATTGGTTTTGGTTCTGTTTAAGTATCCATTGTAAATGTATATCGACCACATTTCTGGCAATCTTATAGATACTTTGGTCTTTACAAAATGCAATATTAGCAATTATGTTTTACTTAATGGTACAAATGTGATTTACATGTATTTAGTTGAGTATATGTCCGAAGAATAGTTTTGTCAACGTGTTTCAAAATTCAATGGTTTTAAGGACTTGGCATTGCCGCGCAATGGTGTGATCAGGTGTCGAAGGCAGCAGCAGCAATAAAACATAATACTCGAACTTTTCTCTTGAAAGTAAGTTTTTATTCTTATTCAAACCTTTAGATTAGTTTCTGTTTTCTGATGTGTTATAGCTGCGCGAAAAGACATTCGATCATCGCTTTGCTTTCATGAATCTGTTACAAGTAAGATGATACTTCCACAATGCATTCGGATGTGTTGAAACTTTATTTTTAAAACAACTCAATGCTCGACAACTATGAAACTTAATAAGGCATCGACAGTAAACTAAAGAAGATATCATCTTGTATATAAGCAACGGATGAAGTCAGGTCCGAAATATGTTAAACTCATCATAGTTGACCTCTTTCATTCACTCTTACTATCTGTAGAGATGATTGGGGATATTGCATTTTCATTATGTGGACTGCCAGATATTGGAAACTCTAAATTTCCTGTGTTTGTTTGATAGAAGCAATCATATATATCAGGTGTTACTCTCTGCTGTTTACAAAAGGAAAAGTAGTTATTGCTAGTGGCCACCAATGGTATTTAATAGTCCCACTGTGAGCTTTGAAAGTTTCAAATTAGGACATTGTAGATTGTTAAAAGGCTAACTGCTTCGATAAATCCGGATGTTTCAATACCGATTATAATATCTATGGATGCAGACATTCATTATATTCCTGAAAAAAAATCTGAATATGTTATGATCAAATTGATAACGCCTTGTTTGTTATCGATTCCATTGGCCATTAGGCTTTTTGGAACAGTTCGACCTTAAAACAAAGCAACAGTTGGTAAATAAAACGAATCAGAACATAATGATCAATACTTATGTATTTTTCAATCCAAATTGATGTTTTTGTAAAGCAGTCTACAGGATGGTCACTTACTCAGTCTTCTGTCTTACCCATATAAATTGAATACATTCCACTATAGCAGACTTCATGACAAGTATTCCAGGACTTCATTGATTGGGATAATAGAAGTTGATAATGATCATAAATGACAACTCTATGGATGAACAACTTCCCCATTAATTGAAAGCGGAATTTCGTCATAGATTCTAATGTCGTTTACAAACATACAAAAGAAAAATGTTGCATATCCAAAAGAGAAAATTGTCTTTATTGATCAAGGTTTCAAGGCATTACTATTGGCCCACTAGGGTTTTTAAGTAGGTTTCGCCATTGCCTGTATTCAGATAGGTGACTAAATCTTATTCAATTGTTTGAGTGAGGCTCGTAACTGCGAGGTCACCGTCATTTACTTTCATGTTTATGTTCCTGAGAAAAATATCCCACCAGAGGCATACGTAGACACATGCGGAAAATAGGTCACACAGACAAATCGACAATTTAATAGACGAATAATATTAGATGTGGTTATGATTCAAACCTATATTTGCATTTGGATGTATTCAATGACATGTATTATTGTTTTGTGGATGATCAGAAATTTTCCTCTAGTACATATATACAGACATCAGACCGAGGCAAACCCATAAAAACCAGACACGGAGACATTTTTTCAAATATATTAACATAGATATCCTCATTGACGCATGATAAAACATGGAAGTCATGGAAAAGTAATTTAGATATTAGTAGAATGTACGCATTTTGTGCCTGACAGAAAAAAATTCTACATGTGTATGTGTACTACAATTCCTTATTGATGATATAAATAAATAGATACGCAATATAAGCTATATAAACTAGATATTAAGGATCAGATGTAATCATTAAAATAAAGACACTAAATATGTGAAATACGTGTACGTATCGTGTGACATCTGATACGTCAGGGGGTAGAGTGGCTCCTTGAGGGTATTTGAGGCCTTCAGTGCCCTTAGGATCCGTTTTTGTATGCAGGAACTTTTCCCTCTGAAATTTTCATAATACATCGAGCAATAATGTTTGTTTTATTGAAAATACATTGACTCTCCTTGGAACTTTTTGTAAATTATGATTTTAAAGGACACGACAGCATGTTAAGCTATATGAGAAAGTGATGGACACACGTTCATAGTATATTTGGTATTTAATTAAATTTTGACACATATAAGGCTTTATTAACATTTCAATATGTGAATGTCTTAAACGTATATGGAACTACTAAATTAACTTTTGTGTGTATAATTCTTATAAAATTGAACTCATGAACTACAATGAACGGCCTCGCCTAACATTTAAGATGAAAGCTTTAAATTATTGAATTGTAACCTCAGAAAACTGTGACCTGGATAGCTTAAAAAGTGCGTAGACACCTACTATGCTTTTGAATTCCCAATTTTCTAAAGAAGCCAGTCCCGCATCAAGTCTTGCTGATGCAGCATGTTGTTGGAGGCAGCGGGTTGTGTGTTTTTACGATAACATTCACACAAGTGTATATGTTACAAATTGGAAGATAATGTTGCTAGAAAGAACGTCATTATTACGCGTGCGGTGGGTTAGTGGAATAATAGTTCAAAGATCAAGTGAATAAACATACAATATAAACCATGTTTTTTAACGCCTACTCTTATTTTCATTAGCGTATTCTCTACGGGTCCAAAATCAGATATATGAGAAGTTTATGAACAGTATTAGGAATTATTTCTTCATCTTCACATTAATATGATAAGTACTAGCAAAAGAAGAAATGATATTTAGAGATTATAACTTCTTGACAAATCAAAATGTGTTTAGTGTTGAATATTATATTATATTATATTATATTATTGAATATTAGTGTTGAAGATGAGCCCATCATCAAAGGTTTGACAATGACAAGGAGTTAGGATTCTTATAACACTTGCATAAAACACACTTTTTTCATCTAATATCAAATAAATGAAGTAAAAGGTATAAACGTGGTTTGCGGTACACATACTTAAAGTGGAACAGTTTATATGGTAAATGAAGTAATAATTTGTAACGCATTTGAGCTAGAGGCATCTATTTTCTGCAGAAGATAAAACTTGAATTTTTAAGAATGAATGCCTGAAGCTTAAAATATCCTCAATGAATTAAAAAACTTTTCAGGTTCAGGTTATTGTTTTTGTTGAATGCTGTGGGTATGTAATGTTTTAGTAATGAGAATAATGTGATTTAATTTAAATTTGTGAGTTTTGTAGGCCAAATATCGTTATTTACATTACATTATTTATTTACATTACATTTACATAAGTGCATTGAATGCCTTATACTACATGTACATATTTATATGCTTGTCAACAATTGTATAATTTCCCCAATGGTTGAAGAAGTACAAAGCCCCTAATATGTTAATAGGGAGCTTCACCATTGAGCGTTAAGAGAACTTTGCCATTGATATTTCTTCTCCAATTTTGAGGTGATATGAATATTTGAATGCTAACATCTTAATCATATAGAGACTATTACCCGAGGAAGTGTGTCATAAGATTTTACGAAACGAGTGTGATTTTATTTTATTACCTAAGTTCGAACGAGTTTCGTAAAAGTCATGTGACTCATTTCCGAGTGTTCAATTTCATCTAAAACGCAATGAAATATTAAGAAAACGACCTGCTTCAGTGACGTCACAGACGACAAAATACAGACAGCTCGCGCTGAAACAATTGTATATATATATGCAAAGGTGATATGGCACATGTGCTCATATTGAAAATACGTCACCACTTATGATTAACCATATGGGTAATAAATATGACACGTTATAGCACGATCCGCGGATTACAAAAATTATCCATTTTTCATATCTTTAGATAATCAGGTGGATCATGACCCCCTATTCCAAGTCGTAAGGCTGTATTACCAAAGAATGAATGCAAAAGAACAAAGGTTCGAATGAAGACTTTATTGACAATTGTTCCTTTCCTAAGGCAAATACTTAATTTTGAGTTCATAATTGAAACTATCTTATCTTTAATGATCAACACCAATATGATGTTTCCGGCAAACTGACAAGGACATTACAAAAGTAAACTATCACATCAATATGCTTCTGTAAACATTAGAAACAAAATAAGAACGGATATGATGAATCTCTCATATCAAAAAAACTCGTGATTGTCAAATAACAAAGGTAATGCATATTGTGTTGTGCATATTAAATATTGTAACAAACTCCCATTCTTAATCAAAACATGAAATAGATGCTGAAACAAGTTTGACCATTTCTCATGGTGTGCTCATCTTTTGAGCTTTTCCTGCAACTAATACTTACCTGACTCCAACTCCAACTATTTGTTTACTTGAGTAAGGTAATTAGATTTGGAGAAGGTAGATTTTAATTGTGTGAGTTGACTGCAATGAAAAACCTCGTTAATCTTGCAACACGTCAATCTGCGTGATATGAAGATAATCATGACCCCATTGCTTAGGAATTGTGTCTCCTATCCGCATCCGCATTTGTTCTCTATTGATCCCATTTGTAGTCTGAAAGGTTTAGGCAGAAAGTATTAGTAGGCAATACTGTAGCCATTACTCTTATTTAATGAGGACATTTCGTAAGAAACCATCTCACTTGCATACTCGCCGAAAAAAGAATTTTTCTCAAGGCCATTGACAACTTGGTAAGTTCCTGTATTTCGAGATCTAATCATGATTCGGATTCTATCGAAAGTTTCTTATATATGAACCAGCAGTTCAATCACACGCAGACAGATGCTCCCATGAATTAAACATCAAATTAACATGAAGAAAACATGAGATCAATGTAAAAGTGTACATCAGATATATGAGCAATCAAATCTGTGTATATCGATATCGATGGTTTGTCTGGACTAAGGTGCTGAAATCATAGATACACCAACCCGAATTACACAGCAATCTAGAACTTTAATTGATTTAATATTTGTATTATTTCCGCAAAGTGTACACGATAGCGGCGTGTTAGATCCTATTTGCAGCGACCACTGTCCGACTTATGTTGATTTAAAATCTGTACGACCCAAGTGTAATATATTTAAACGCAAAATATATGACTATCAACGAATGGATGTAGATGGTTTGATTTCAGACATTGACAATCTCAACACTAACGTCTCATTTTCCGGAAAGAATGTGAACGATATTGCAGATTTAATAACATCTGCTATAAGAAAGGCGTGCGATGACAACATTCCAAATAAAGTCGTTACTTTCCGACCTTCCGACCCACTATGGATGAACAACCGAATTCGGTCTCTTATACGCATGCGTAATAGACACCATAAGCGCGCCAAAAAGAGCAATTCTGTAACTGATTGGGATCGTTTCCGACACAGTAGAAATAATGCCATAGCTGCAGTCAGAGACGCTAAAAGAGCATATGCTGATAAACTCGATGAAATGATAAATCAAACATCAACTGACAAACACTGGTGGAAACTATTCAATAATTTTATGAAAAGAAATACAACTTCTACTGTATTTCCTCCGTTAATTTCGAATGACGTAATTAGTGAAGATTTGCAAGATATAACCGAAACGTTAAATGATTACTTTACTCACCAAACACGAGTAGAAAATCCAGAATCAGAACCACCTATCATAAACCCGAAAACAAACAATAATTTATCGGAAATTAACATTGTAAACAGTGAAGTTTACGACATCCTGAAGAGTGTTAACATCGCGAAAGCAACTGGCCCTGACGAAATTGGCAATAGAATACTTAAAGTAATAGCACGAAATATTGCCCCCATCTTCACCGATCTTTTTAATGTGTCCCTTAAACAAAAAATATTCCCGGCAACGTGGAAAGAAGCCAATGTCATCCCAATTCATAAAAAGGGAAGCGTAAACGAATGTACAAACTACAGACCCGTCGCACTCACAAGTTGTATATCAAAGATATTTGAACGCTGTATATTCAAACATGTTTTTAATTTTTTGCGAGACAACAACGTTCTATCAAATTTACAATCGGGATTTATTCCGGGGGATTCGTGTGTTAACCAACTTACATATCTGTATAACTTTATTGCGAAAGCAATGGATGAAGGTAAAGAGATACGTGCAGTTTTCTGTGATATCAGTAAAGCCTTTGATCGTGTGTGGCATAAAGGACTCTTGCAGAAGTTGGCTTCTTGTGGCATTAAAGGTCCTTTATTACAATGGTTCAAAAGTTACTTAGAACACAGAACCCAGCGGGTAGTTATAAATGGTTACAGTTCTGATAATAAGCCGGTATCTGCAGGAGTCCCGCAGGGTTCTGTACTAGGGCCACTTTTGTTCCTTGTATATATAAACGATATTATTGAAGGCATTGACAGTAACATTAGATTATTTGCCGACGATACATCGATATATGTGATAATTGAGGATCCATACTCAGCAGCGACTTGCCTTAATAACGATTTATTGAAAATATCAAATTGGGCAAAAACATGGAAAGTTGATTTCAATCCATCAAAAACTAAAACAGTTTTATTTAGTAGAAAAATTAATAAAAATCCTCATCCGAATCTGTTTTTCAACGATATTGGAATTGAAGAAACCACAAGTCATAAACACTTGGGTGTAACCCTTCAAAATGATTGCCTATGGGATGTTCATATAAACGATCTTGTCAAAAAGATCAGCCCTATGATCAACTGTTTAAGAAGCTTTAAATATAGACTCACTAGGAAAACCCTAAATCACATGTATTCTTCCTTTATTCTTCCCATATTTGACTACTGTAGCCATATATATGACAACTGTACTAAATCTCAAGCAACCTTATTAGAGAACTTGCATCTAGACGCACTTCGAACAATATGCGGTGCCGTCCGCGGTACAAGCCATGAAAAAATTTACAGTGAAACATCTCATGTTTCTCTTTATGAAAGACGAAGGATAGGTAAGCTCGTTATGTTTTACAAAATGTATCATAACAGATTACCAGAATACGTAAACGAACTTGTCCCTTCTCTTGTCTCTCATGCAAGCAACTATTCATTAAGAAATACATCAAGTTTAGAAACTGTAGCCTGTCGCACGGCTCTATATGGCAATTCATTCCTACCCGATACAGTTAAACTATGGAATGCTTTACTCACCGACTTAAATGATTTCAAAAAGGCATTGACTCATAAAAGAAGAAAAATATATTTTGACCAAAATATAGGCACAAGGCGATGTCAAATCCTACATTGTAGACTACGGTTGGGATGTAGCGATCTTAACGCCGACAAATTTAACAGACATATATCCGATAAAGCAGAATGTTCTTGTGGCCAAGCCATAGAAGATGCACGTCACTACTTCTTGGTATGCTCTCTTTTTGAGTCCGTAAGATCAAGTAAGTTGTTTTATACAAGTGGCCATTCACTTGACACAATCTTATACGGCAATCCTACCTCGAACCTGTCAAATCAATCTGAAATTATTAAGTCAGTACATCAATTTATCATTGAAACCAACCGATTTTCATAAACCAAAACATGCTGTTACCTCCGATATTGACTGTGTGTATCATGAATGTATTTAACCATCATATTTGATTACATCATTCTCCATGATTCGACTATTTACCAATATATTATTCAGATAAGTTCATTGCTTTATTCATGTACTTAAGTTTGTCATGATGATGTCTTTTGTATATATATATATATATGTATGTTCAATGGAGCGGTCTTTAGATAAGCTTGTCTTAGCTTGTTGACCAATCCAATTTCATGTAAAATTTCATGAAAATAAATACGTTTAAACCACTTATTCTTTTGAAGGCAAAGATCAGGGGCATAAATTTTTATTCTCCTTTATTCATATGAGCCGTTTAAACAGTAAACTCTCAAGCCCATTTAGCTGATTAATTTTGTCCTTTGATAACTCACATTACCTAGATAATAAAACCTCCTCACCAACTTCCAACAAACAATATTTTTATTTTGACCTTATAGCTTATTTAACAATAACTCCGGATTGATGAGCGGGCGATTCGGTTGGATTTTGTGGATACTCCATCCTTTCTGTAAAGGTTACTTGTTTATGAGTTTCCAGTAAATCATGGAGACGATCATTTAACAAACAATTTCAAGTGAACAGCCTGTACTTAACTGGTTGAACTTTAAAGAAGGACTTTGAAGTCGATTCGTGTTTGAGTGTGGGATTTTTCAGTCGTGTTCAGTAGATTTAAATTACACTGAGTTACAAATCAAGAACATGTAGCATTTCCATTGTCCTAGGTGACTTGTTCATTTACGTAATTATTAGTTGAGTAGGTGAAAATGTTACCAGCCAGTCGGTACGAGGTTTAATGAGTACAACCATAGTGATTGCATGCCATGTGATTTGACGAAATGCAGCATCAGTTCTCAGATTGGTACAAACGTTCAGCTGAAATTAGTTGGCCTTTGATATGCAATCAACCTCGGTCTATTGATCAGACAATGCTGTTGCCAGTGGTGTGATTATTCCTCTCCTTGCTGTGATGTTGAAGAGTTTACGAGTGTCCAGTAAACCTCAGAGAGTAGCACTACACCCAGGCGTCAGCTCTCGGATCTAGATCTGTCTCAAGCTGTATTCTCACGAGATTTTCATTCGGTAGATAACAAACCATTGCAAGTTAATAGTCTTGTCATCAAGGATTCATTACTTTATCTGAGAGTGAAAGTGTGGAGGAGAGGACAATGACACTGTGCTTTCCATACTTCAGCCTGGTTCTATTATGTCCTTAATTGACATTCAGAGAAGTCTTGATGAAAATGAGTTCATGTTTAAATATTATTAAGAAAATCATGGCAATATGTTGTGTCTTCCTCTTTTATGATTTTATGCTAATCGAAACCTTTATATAAACGTTAAATGTTAAGATGTTATGCCTTGAACTTTAGATCTGAAAGTGAATGATAATGACTCTAAATACCATTCTCTTATTCAGATATTCTGGCACTCGTAAACCAGATATCAAGTAAAAACTACCAAATCCTTTAAAACACTCATTTCTGAGATACTTAAATTACTTTTTCTACCAAATGTCAAAGTTCCCGAAACCTCTATTTTTCTATTTAAATGTAGTCCTTGATTCGGATTTATTCGGTCCTTTTATCACTCACAGTCTTTTAATGTTGTTTTGGTCCCAGTAGGGACGTTGCATTAACACTTTATTACTGTCAGTTTTTATGTACTATCATATGTGCATTGATTTCTTAGATATGTGAAACCACCAAATGCTTGTTCTCCGAAGTGGATGAACAAACAAGGTCCATCAATACAATGGCTCTTTGACCTTTCTTGAATTAAGGAGACTCTTGGTAGTTAAGTGGACATAAACGTCTAGATTCTTAAGTGAAGATTTCAGAACAATCCTGACTTGCCGCAGGGGAAGCCTTTTAGATGTGCTGTAAATGTTAAGGATTCTTTGCTTCATTTGACAATTCCTTGTATTTCTGACCAATTATGTCTTCTCCGAGTACGATTAGTTTTAAAATTACCAGGTTATTGAAAAAATGCTAATAATTTAGTACTGTTTTTAAATTTGCATGTTCAGTTACATTCACTAAGGTGTTGATCTGACTAAATTTACAACGAGTCAAGTACCTAAAATTTTTATATTATGATAACTCATTTTATATTTGAAACATCTATTAATAGGGAATGGATGTCAATAAAACTAAAATCTTAACAGAAAAAAAGTTTCATGTTTTTTCTCAATTCTATCCTACTACCATAAAGGTTTTTTGTGGTAAATTGTGGCTTTTGATTTTGATTAATAAAAAATGAATAACCCATGTAAATGTTCAGAATAGGGAAGTGGGTTTTGTTACATCTATTCGTCCGACCGTATGTTGTTTGTTTCCGGATCATGAATTGAAACTTATTTAAATTATTGGATTATCAATGGATTAGAACGGCCTGTATAGTCATCGCATTTATTCCACATGAAATTTAATTCTTGAACACTTTTTTAATGTTTATTACCTCAGCTACCAAGAAAGCGAAGAAAATAGCCGTCAGTTCGTCTGCCCTTCCACCCTTTTCGTTGGTAGAAGTTCGAAAACTGATTCCGAAATATTATTTTTTGCGGGCTTATGCCTTGAATGTTGGAAACGTAATTTTTTTTAAATCCCAGTTTTAAAGACATGATACAATCGAGACAAGTTTTCTCAGAAACTATTACATCTAGATTTAGGTCCCATGTATATATGGGATTCTCTTGATGTACATGTATGTGTATATCCGGCTGTATACAACAATCGAAATATGTGGATCTCAATATATTTTTTATATCCTATCTTTATTATTTCAATGAAAAGATGTGAATGATAAAAGAAATCGTTACACGCAGCGAATTCACAAATTCGTTCCAAATGATTACAATATTGTATCCTTAAATGCAAATTCTCAAATAAAGAAAATGAAATGCCTTACGGCGGCAGTTTCATGTGGATACAGCGGATGTGGATGGCGGCGTGATGTCTCCTAATGGAAAATGAACTTTTGTTTTGCTGTATTTGCAAGTGGTAATTGATGGTTCTCATGTAATAGTGCACACCAAAATTATGTAACACTGTAATATAATCAACTAGTAATATTTACGGAAATGCATAATAAGCAGGACCTCCTTTCACAAAGCAATCTTTATAAATGTTAATCTTAACTCATTTTTTTAAACATTGCATTAAGGTTATATTATGGTTTTTGTGATAGGAGGCCCAGTTACTGAAATATATATACCTAACAACAATATTTGATTTTCAATGTCATTATACTTAAATGAGGCAGCTGATATAACGAACGTCACTCGTAAACAAAATGTATTTTTCTTCTGAAAAGGATACTTTTAGAATTGTGATGGAATATAAACAACTTTCTTTTGATTTTTAGAGAAGATTAATTTTGAATGCATGCAGAATATTTAACATGTTAAGCTGCTGCCTGTGTACTTTGTATAACCTTAGAATGCAAACTTGTCAAGATGCTCTTTTTAATGAATATGGACTTAGCAAATCAACAATTACTTCAATCATGTACTTTCTAATTGGAAAAATAGGTGCATTTCTAAATAAATAAATATGAATTATTGGATAAATCAAAGTTTAAACTATCATTCAAAATGTGAAGGTAACTGATGCTGTTTACCCCTTTACGTCACTTTGTTCGAATAACGAAAAATAATTCTGTCACAAATTGTTGGGGATTTTCATGTAAATGAGTTTATTTTACACTATAATGCTTCAAAATGGTGGTCTTTATACTAATTTTTGATGGCTTTTGCGTACATGCAAACTGGCACCACTGTTTTAAATCTTTTTAAAATACGAGAACAATAGTTTTTGTATTTTGAAACATGAAACCGTGTGTGTATTCAGTCTTATCCCGATAGTATTTGAAGCTAACTACTTACAGACTGTTGGACTCTGGTAAAGTAGATGTCGTTTTCACAATATAAATTAGAGTCAACTTCTTTATACTTTAAATTTGTTTCATCTAGGTGATACAGTTTGCACTTACATTCTTATGATTTGAATTAGTCACATCGTTTTCGTGATGCAACAAGTAATTCAAACACGATTCAATGGAACAAGGAACAATACACTGTAAATAAAGTAGAAAATGTAGAAATAAAGTACCTTCTGTCGTTGTTCATGAAATGTTCAACATCAACGATATTGGCTGGGCTTTAGAAATGATTGGTCAAAGGGGTAATGGGTATGCTCAAAATAAGTACATGTTATTAGAATCATTTCTCATATCAGAAAAACGCAAAGCAGAGATAAGTTGACCTTTGGTATGCAATCACCACCAGAATATAGACCGGACATGCTGTTGTCCATGGTGCGATTATTGCTTTTCCGGCTGTCAGTTTAAAGAGTTTACAAGTGTCCACCAAACGCCAGACTTCAATGACCCAATCATGATCTGCCTCAAGCTGAAATCTCCCGGGAGTCTTACCTTACAATGCACAGACCATTTCAAGTAAACGGCGCCGCTTGCATTGATTTACCATATGAGGGTGTCTTTACCATTTGAGTGTGTCTTTACTATCTCAGTGTGTCTTTCCCATCTGAGTGTGACTTTACCATTTGTGTGTGTTTTTACAATCTCCATGTGTATATTCATCATTTCAGTGTGTCTTTACCATCTGAGAGTATCTTCACCATCTGAGTTCATCTTTACCATCTGAGAGTATCTTCACCATCTGAGTGTATCTTTACCATTTTAGTTCATCTTTACCACCTGAGTGTATCTTTACCATTTCAGTGTGTTTTTAAATCTGAGAGTATCTTCACCATCTGAGTGTATCTTTACACCTCACTGTGTATTTACCATCAGAGAGTGTCTTTACCATTTCATTGTTTTCTTGCCATCGGAGTGTTTCTTTACCATTTCAGTGTGTCTTTACCATCTGAGTGTGTCTTAACCATCTGAGTGTGTCTTTACCATATGAGTGTATATTTACAATATGAGTGTGTCTTTACCATCTGAGTGTATTTTTACCATCTCAGTATGTCTTTACCATCTAAGAGTGTCTTTACCAATTAAGTGTATCTTTACCATCTGAGTGTGTCTTTATCATCTGAGAGTGTCTTTACCAATTGAGTGTATCTTCAACATCTAAAAAGTCACGTCACGTCAAGCTTATGCTAATTTCTTATGCAATGACATCGCCTCAAAATCATAAGATCAGTGTCACTAGTGAGAATTATGAGATTATGAAATTTTTTAACACATCAAAATGCATGATATACAGCCCTTCAGTTGAACATGAACCTATTGTTTAGGTATTTTGTTACTTTTCAATATCCGTCGATAGATGTTTGTTCTCCATTGATCCTTATTCGTAGTGTCAAACCTCCATTCTGACTGTGTTAGTAAAAAACATCGTACTTTTACGATACCATTTGCATGCAAATGCATTCAAAAAGTTGTAGCATTGTTACCAGTGGCAATTGCAAGCCTGGTCATAAATTCTTATTGAGTTTTGAATTATGGAATCTATGATTCAACACTTATATTATGGTTTTAGGATGAACGTTTGCTGAGATATAAAAGCCGTATCTAAGTGTATTTATTTTCGTCACATTGATGATGTTAATTAATTCATGTAGGCCGTATAACCAAAGATGAAGAAAATGTTCGTTATAGATCATATGTAACTACAGTAACGGTCTTAATTCCCTCATACGTCGCTCTAAGGAGTAGTTAAGATAACAAGGTTTAGCCTTCAGTTTCTCTGGATTATTTTTCCAAATAATCACATGATGTATGACAATCTTATCATCATAAAGGAATGGCTAAATCTGAATCACCCCTACGTCCCAACATCAACTAAATTAACTAGTTTTTTATATGCAATCAACCCAAACAAGAGACCAGACAATGAGATTATACCCCTTTCCTTGCTTGATGGTGAGGAATTTACGAGTGATAGGTACGCTACAGAGAGTATCACGTTTTCTGCGCTCTATAATCATGATCTGTTTCAAGGTGTATTCTCTGGTGATTTTAACCTGACAGCTTACAAACCATTACAGAATAACGCCTTCCCATTCATTTATTGAGCTTTAGAAACGTACCCGTTAAGATTCACTACCTAATGGAAATAAAAGCGTTAGGGGCAGTTTTTTAAATATTACTAGTATGTAGTATCATGTTTAGGTCTGTCCACAAGCTTTTTTAAAAACAAGAAATCCAAACATATAATTCTGCGTTGTGCACAATAGAGCTTAGGTCCATGCTAAAGTGGAAAATCAAACCCCGCAACGTTTGCAAAGTTGAAAGTATTGTGCGAATCTTAATCAATGATACATGCTTATATCGTGTCTGAATGATGTTATTATACAGTCATTCATCATGTTGCAACATCTAATATGACCTGGTTTCTTACACTTGTAACTAAAATAAGAAGAATGTTCTCTTATCTGAAAAACTCCCAGTATACACAGTAACTAATCCTGCGAGTCCATGACGAATGCACACTTCGAACCAGGGGATAACTTAACAACACAGGAAATCCATTAGTGTTGGTAAGTGACACAGCTCTTGCTGATCTTAATGGCTGTTTGTACAAGTCAATGGTTTAAGCAAGGTAATCGGTTATTTGGGAATGTTCTCATTTCATTTCATCAGGGGTTATATAAGCTTTTCGTCCGCTTGGGCATTTTTCTCTATTTATTTGTCTGCTTTGAAATTTACATGGTATGGTTTGTTATTGTTTTTCATTGGTAATGATAATGATGGTTAAATGATAAACATATGTTGTTGTTTTTTACAGTATTCATGGTTTGATATAGAAACATTAACTGCAAAAACTATTAAAACATTGTATCATATAAGTTAATGCAGAAGTTTTACAGCCCTGCCCCGATGGTCCTATAAAGTCATTATATTGGCTGGATATTAGGTTTTGATATAAGATTTTTGATAGTAAGGACATGTAATTGATATATTGAAAAATGAAATGAAGACATCGTGACGAACAAACATGTCTTTTATTTCAGTTTATCTCTCTTTGATACGAACTGAAATGTAACAAATCAGAGAGTACAAGCTCCTCGTGATATCGTCTTCATTATTTGTTATCATATCCTTGAAGGATATTGTGGTGATGTTTTCACACAAAGAACTGTTCTGAAGTGAGAGAACCAATTTGAATCACTTTAATGGCAGCTTGAACTTTTCAATTCATCTAAGAGTCTCTTCACAGTCAAGTAGACATTAATGTCTAGATTCGTCATTGAAGCCACATACCAAACACTATTTGCCCAGGGAAACTTATTAAGATGTGATGTAAATTGAATTGTTTCTTTGGTTCACTTTGCATATCCTTCCATTTCAGACCTACCGAGTTGTTTAGTATGTTTTCACCATTTACGATTTACCAGTTTGTGAATTGGATATTATATATTTTTCAAATATAGCATGTTTAATTACTTGAAAAGTCTAAATCATTTATATCACCTGAAATAGTTTTTACTATAAAGGTTTCCTCGGTTAATAGACACAGACCAATTGTAATTTGGCATAAGTACACTTAATATTTCACAGTTTGTGGTTTTTAAATGTACGGATCATTTTATAAACAACAAAAATTTTATAATGTTTCACCTCGAAGACATTTTAAATGGCTTGTATCTTATATTTAGATAATAATGACAAATGCAACAAAGTTACCTGTGCGTCGAAGTTTCTAAAATAAAATCACCCATGAAGACTAAAAATATTTATTCTGAAGATACGGTGCACTGTACACCTAAATAAATCTTCGTACATAGTAGTCTTGTTGCTTTGCATACATTAAAATATCTAATCATCGTACATGTATGTGTAAGTATGTATGGATATACAAAGTAGAAAATGAACTCATTGGGACAACTGCAACAAGAGAACGGACACCCGCTTGAATGCCAATCTTGATTACAGTGCACCCCCTGCAAACCTGCATCACTCTGTAGAATAACGTAGATTTATGAATATGTCCATTACCTGTCATAACATTTGTCTTTTTTATTTTGGTTTTCCTGGGGGGTTTAATTATGCGTTTTATTGGTTATTGTTTCAATTTTGAGTAGAGAACTGTTCTACACGCAGTAAGGTTAGGGTGCAATGCTACACTGAATTTCAGCGTAGTACCATTATAGTTCGCTAGTTCCAGCCGATGGTATCAGGTTTCACCGCATTAATGCATAATCACAATAGTGTTGCGGGCTTTCTCCCTGCACGAATACTAGCAGCCCTGAAAGTGAAAGTGAAATACTCTTGAAAGCGGCGCTAAACCCCAATTCACCTAGATTTTGTGTGAAAGCAATAGATATGATAATGTTTTGGAATCATAACTTTTAATGTTGTAAGAATAACAATAGTGATTAAAAGACCTAGACTATGGAAAATTGAAAAACGTTAAATTTGAACTTTCACATCAAGAGCAAATAATACAAGACTCGTTTTCTTTTTCCCTGTACTGTAGCAGAATATTAGACTGATATTCTTAGCTAATCTTGCCTGCATGATATGCTACCATCCAGTTGATCATTATGCAGTCATAGACTTTTTGTTAATTATTTTCATTCTATGAATGTGTTTTTAAATTAGTGTGTTTAATCTGTAGTCTGATAATTTCATGCGATGGTTTTGGTAGGCGATTCTGTGACAGGGATTCTATTCCATTGCTTGCACTTCATTGAGCTTCCTTCCCACAGGTGCCATCAACTTTGGATATTGCCAACGTTGTGTAAATGTTGATGATAGAGCAGGGACATGTGCCATATGTATTTAGTAATGTTCTTCATTTGAAATGTTGTCAAAGATTAGATAAAAGTAACTGTACCGTCAAAGTTAAGAAAAACCGTGATAGTTTCCTTGGGTTTTAAATTTGAACTTTTTTATTCACCAAAATATCAAGTAAAAAATTGGTTATTTGAACACTTTATATCATACTGTTACAATACATTCAAATTTATATAACAATTCTACATTAACATTTATATGGTAAAATCCAAGCCTTGAGTCATGCAACCAACAACCACTTCTGATCCTTAAGAACAAGTTCTTTTAAATTTTCACTGGTCAATGACATTTTTCAGTCAAGAAATCTGGTTCATTCTAGAGTCAACCTATTTTTTTGTAATCGAAACCAATGACCCCTAGCTCAGGCTATATTCAAATGCCAAGTGGAAATCTTTTCAAGAGATCATGGTCCTCCTAAAAGCTTGTATAAATTGGAAAGTAGGAATATTTCCATGGACGAATCTTAGCTATCTAATAAGACCGAGTTTAGCTGCTGAGTTTAAACTGGTGTTGACATTACAAACAGCATGCTCGAGACATGTTGGCGATGTAGATTCTAAACTCGAAAAGATGACCAATGATTGAGTAGAAAATTTTATATTGTTCGGTAGATTGATGTAATTAAAATATTTTAATATCAGATGTGGTTTGTTATTCCAATCAGATAATTTATCTCATTTTAGATTTATATATCAACGCCTTGTCCTCTTAAAAGGGCCGTATGGAATATTTGATTACTTCTCATATCAAAAGGAGATTTTTGTTACTTTGAGTTTGATACGACTCAGTGTTCAATAATATTGTTTCCTACAACCAAGAATGTAAAAACGAAAATATCATTTCCGTCGTTCGTGGTCAAGAGGATTATCGAAATTACTGATTAAGGACATTCATGGTCTTTGATTATTCCATTACCTCATGATATCTTCTGGCCATTTTGTATTGGTGTTTGATGTCATCTTTTCAAACTTTTATTGCATATCCCATCGAGAAGGAATTATTTTCTAAATAATGCGTCAGATGTTGCTATCAAGATAGTTGTTAGTTAAAAGAATCCTTTCTTAGAGGCCCTAGTTAAAAATCAAATACCTCATTTGACTATTCCCACTTTGATCCGAGTAGAAGCCATGTGATCATGTTATTAATGAAATACTTCAGTGGTTTGCAAAAGAATCATTGAATTTATTATTTCTGTAAATTGTTCTAATACGTTGGAAAAAAATTAAAGAGGGTCTCTAAGGCAGATAATAAACCGAAATTGAAACCAAACTTTCATAATTTGTTAAGACGATGTAGTTAAGTTTAAGAGGGTTAGTTTGAATGTGGCTGAATTTGTAAACATGTTATTATTGTTTTGGCAATACTTTGATATTTCATTCCCATGGGTCATACTCCAGATGTACAGTGTGAAACCGGTTTCCTTTCATACATTTACTCCAAATCCTACATTTAACCTGCCAACTTCTGCTGATACACTCTGATGACACTCTCTTCCCTCACATGTAGCTCAAATCAAAAATCCTGAGTCAACCTCTGTTTGAATACGATAATTTCTCGGGCTAGAACTCGAGAAGCCTTGAGAATCAAAGTTAGTTGTGCAATCTAGGACGCCGTTTCAAAAGCTGTCTTTCATAAAGCCTCAGTCATTTCCGTATTTAGAGAAAATAAAAATTTATTCGATTATACACCTACATATGCCAGCTTGAGTTTTGTTAATAGAATATTTGATTTTCTCGTATTTTAAGGAGATTTCAAAAAGAAGTTTGGTCAGGATTTGATATACTCGAGCTATCTCTTTGAGGAGAGAATTCTCTGATGATTGCATCAAGCTGCAACACTGCAGTCATTTTGTACATAACAATACTTAATATTGTTATCATAAACATTCAGTGTTTCATGCCATGACGTTCAACAGAACATGACATTATATTCATTTGGCCAGGAAGGCAAATGGCAGTGTCTCAATAATGCCATCCTTAATAATAGTGACACAAATGAACATAGTTTCAACCTGAACATAAAGCTTTATCACCCAAAAAATGTTGACTTCGCGCTGTGCTTGTCTCCTCTATTGAATAAATTGGTTGCATAAAGCAACTTGATTCTTCACAAAGGCTTGTTAATCTTGCAACACATCAACTTGAATGACGTGACTTGCAACCCTTAACTTCATTATGACCCCATTTCTCAGCCATTTGTTGCTCAAAACTTCCGTCTAGAGACAATGTTCTATATTGATCCCTGTTTGTCGTCATGCAGATGACTTTATTTGGGCATCAAAGACGTCGTTATTGTTATTTATAGTTTACATTTCTCTGTACAATTTCTCATTTGCATGCACACCGTCTATATTACCTCATCCATTTGCCAAGTTAAAAATGTTGTTTGAGGCTTGGAATGATTTGTGTTAAGTGCAAATTGTCATATACAAGCAATACTAGTTTCATCACCCAAAGACAGTTGTTTTTAGTAGTCAAATTAAATGATATGAGTGGAATCAAAGTGTGCAAAATGTGCATTTCATTAATTTACGTTTACGTGATACATGATCTGTTTTATGATTGTGTATGAATGTATTTATAAGAATACACTACAAATACGAATATATGAAGAATATCCTTTTGTCGTTAGGGTATCTTTGCCTGTTCATCAATGTGATTATAAGCTCAATTGGTGAAACTGTTCAGAGAACGTAAAAATTTATGCATATCTAGTGATTGGTCAATATGCAGCATCAATACTTGTAAGGTCAAGCTTGAATTAGTATGAAATTCAATAAATCCCGGTCTATTGATCAGACAATGTTGCTTACACTGCAATTATTACCTTTCTCCTGCTGTAAAGGTGAAGAGTTTAAGAGTGTCCAGATAACCACGCGAGTACCATTAGACCAATAGTCAGCTCTCCAATCATGATCTGTCTTTAGCTGTAGTCTCGTGAGGTTCTTATCTAATATTTAACAAACCATTTCACGTTGATAGGCTCCTCTCCAGGGATACTTAACTCAATCTGAGTATGAAGGTTTGAAGGACATTGCATGATAAAGATAAGCGTTTCATACTTTAGTTTATACATTTGATATATTCGATACCATCGTATAATATCATATGGAGGTTCACATAAGTATTGGAGATTCTTTGTTGATTGCATGTTAAAGATAAGAGTTTTATACTATAGTTTATACATTTGATATATTCGATACCATCGTATAATATCATATGGAGGTTCACATAAGTATTGGAGATTATTTGTTGATTGCATGTTAAAGATAAGAGTTTCATACTTTAGTTTATACATTTAATATATTCGATATCATCATATGATATCATATGGAGGTTCACATAAGTATTGGAGATTATTTGTTGATTGCATGTTAAAGATAAGAGTTTCATACTTTAGTTTATACATTTGATATATTCGATATCATCGTATGATATCATATGGAGGTTCACATAAGTATTGGAGATTCTTCGTTGATTGCATGTTTAAGATAAGAGTTTCATACTTTAGTTTATACATTTGATATATTCGATATCATCGTATGATATCATATGGAGGTTCACATAAGTATTGGAGATTCTTTGTTTATACGAGATATGGCATTTCGTCATTCTTTCTCTAAAATGATTGTACAAGGGACGAACTGTACCATTTCGAATTATAGGCACCTTCATTAGTAATGATTTTCTTTTTAAATACTGCCAACTTGGAGATTGTAGTGGATTGACCTTCCTTGTGGAAAGTCGTTTGTGAATGTTCTCAAACTCGTAACATTACGTTATTTTAGGAGTATCTGCAGAGCATCGAGGTTTAAGCATTACAATATCATTTCTATATGCTGCACGAGTAGCTGTGGTCGTTAAAGAGTTACTGAAACAAATCGTTCCCTTTTTTATAGAATTGATTATATTTTTTAACTATGACCCTGTTTATATGATCTCCAATTTTAAGAGCTCTCTCAACCAGTACTGAAGTAATTGGCCAACTGGCAAGTAATTTTGGCTTAGGCAGTATGTGTAATCTATCTTTAGCATCATAAGGGCTTTAGCCTCTTCTTATACACATGTACTTATTCTGTTTCAATAGGTCATACGTTCATGTTGAAAAACTCGTTCACAACTGTGGTTTCATATATTTAACCAAAGTGTGATACAATAGTAACAAATCCTGTCTATCGTTGACTCGTTGAATGTATTCTTAATACAAGACAGAATGATTAAAACACAGAAAAGCCATTAGTGTAGGCTTGTACCATATCACCTCATAATGATCTTAAATGCTATGTGTACTTGTTGACTGATTAAGGCAGGATAATCTCAGTTACTAATGTAACCACTTCATCTTTATTCAAAGATCAATAAGATTATCGACATGAAAGAAAGCGTTTTTTGTCACTTCCATTGCGTACTAGTTCCCGGCAATACATGCCGGTTTCACCATAATACACTGTCTCAATGGAATAGGTTTGAGCACGTTGCTGTTGTGGTTGGCGTGCTGGCCTCGCATGACAACGTTACGGGTTCGAATCCAGGTGGGGACACCAAAGATTTGGACCTGGGCTTTACACTGTGTTGCGTCTTTGAGCAGGACATTTCTTCCATACTGCATTCAGTCCCCCTACCTGTACAAATGGGTACCCTTATACGAGATATTCGAACACTTTTGTTCGAACGAAACACGAAGTTGTTGCCTCGAATTTACACTTACCTCAGGATGATAATCAGTTTATTGTACTGCCATCGATCAGTAATGAACTGGATATACGACGTTAAAATTGTAATGATTTTTTATCATTTTACGTTTTCTGTCTGTCAAGCTTACATCGTCCTATATCACCAAAGATAATTATATATAACCTATATAACTCAAAGAGGAGTAGACGTGTCTACCTACAAGTAGTTCCATTTTCCAGTGCTAATCACCATATTTATATGTTGACCATGCTTGTCCGGCAACAAATACGATTCCATCTGTAACCAGACAAGCCGACTACATTCACTGGGTCAAGTGCAATTCCTTTTAACTAGATTAGTGTTATTAGAAAGTCGGCAAAACTCAACAAGTGGCGGTATTTTCTATTGACAAACTCAGCTTTATTTACACACAGAAGCCATTTGCTGATGGTTGTCTGATAGTTCCCCTGCTCAGTTAAGAAGTTACGTTTCAAAACCTCACGTACTGGACAGAAAATACGGTTGATAAAGCAAACAGAGGTACAAATAGGAAGTGGTGAATGTAATCTTTATAATAACACTGTAAGGTCACTATTTGATAGGTTCCGATGGAGGATGCGTCTTTACATAGATTTCAAACAGAAATGAAAGAGTTGATGACATCATTTGATATCAATTCATATCTTCTGTTGTTGATTTTAAGTAAAAATTAGCAATAAATAGAACAAAATTCTTGGAGAAGACAATATTGACAACAAAACCTATGTCTTAAGGTACATTTACATGTATGTGACAGAATGATAGGTTAATAAAATCAATTATTGCATTCGTTGCATTAATCAATTATATAATTTTCTTAAATTTTAGATAATTGTGTAACTAACTTTGCTACATAGAAATCTACAAAGGAAATCGTCGTAAACAGTAAATTGGTCAGTGACGTGAGCATGTATACTCGCATTTTATTTGACCTCGACAGTATTTAGTACTGAATCGTTGTCAAAGGATACAGGAACCAAAATTGTACATTTATATTCCAATTAGAACTCGGAATAAGTTGGGGGTTTTTTTGAAGCTCAGTTAAAGTTTTCAATTCGGATGAGGATTCAAGGATACTCCTCAGGGGAGCTTTGATTGATGAACCAATGCTTTTCTCCACAACCCATGCCTGTGGACGAAGAAATTATAGCTATCACTCTGGGACCAACGCTACTGAGTAAAGATGTACAGACTCTGTTCAAAATGTGATACTTTATATATCTTGACAGCAAATCTACAACGGGAGCTGCTCCTCTAATCATCGACAGTCTCCTGCAAGCCCAATCGTGGACAGTCTTGGGGAATTTATTAAAATTGTTGTCAGATTTATTTTACGAAAATACATACTAGGTAAAGAGCTTCTAAACAGGCATATTATATGCTGTATAAGTTACCCTTTTGATAAAATTGTCGAATTATGATTGGTCAATAGTCAATTATTACGAAAGCGTGTTGTCAGATTTGCCAGGGTGAATACACCGTGCATCCCGTCAGTCAGGCCATGTTACCTAATCTAATCTGACGGATGACCTTGACCTTAGATGGAATACGGAACTAAAACAGTCGCTCGAAGTTTACACTAACGACCATAATTAGGGAGGTTTCAACGAACACAACTTGTTTCCAGTTTGCGTTTTTAAATAAAGCCCGGCTAACCGCTTGTTTTTCTATTCTGTTTTTTTATCAACAACCCTCCGTAAACTCCATATAGGATTTGAGTGGTGCTTTGAGTTTCTATTGCAGACATGACTTCAAAATGGTAAAGAAAATTATGCATATAGAAATACAAAATCCTAAAGAGTTATTAACACCTTACAAGGAGCTTTGATAGGGTTGCGGGACTGTAAACGCCTTGTAGATTTAGTGTATCCTGAGGCGTCTGTCTTACAATTCCGTACATCCTTTCAAAAATCCGTGTAACTTATAATATGCCTAAGGTCATGACTTTGGTATGGAGGAATCAAACAATAAGATGAAATATTGTACCGACTTTTTCGAACTATTGAAACGGGCCGTTTTTGAGATCCAGATCAACAACAAGGTTTTCAGGATTGATATTCTCCCATGAATTTCCGTGTTTTCTTTATGTTCTAGCAAAACATCAGTCTCTAAAGATTTTGCTGTGATGCACTTCATCTCTGTATTTTCTTGCTCATGATAAAAGGGTAATACATGGTGACAGAATTAAATTTCAATCTTTTCCCAAGGAATCTTAACACAAACCAACACACAGCTGTGCGTCCAATTTCTCCACGTATGCTATTTTCGGAATAACAAATCATTGATATGGCGAAAGGAAAATTGGATTCCTGTAAAATGCACGTCTTTTAACAGTTATAGGATATTTTTATATTTTACTTAAAGAACTCATGACTGACAATGATTGCAGTAGATCTAAGTTATCTAAGTCTCTGGTTTCTGTTTTCGAACTTGTCAAAATTTCTGTGTCAGATCAGTTTTTATAACAATAACAGTTGATCTCGTAGCAGAGACGATTTAATTTTTTCATGACTATGTTGATGAAATCGATAACATTAGTTTGATTTTATAAAATTGTCTTACTGATTAAAAATTATTGACCATTGATGATTAAAAGTGTCTTACTGTTTAAAAATCATTGACCATTGATGATTATGATCATCAAAACACTACGAAACTTTGAAAATTTATCCAAATTTACTATCTTTATGGAGATCAGCGTAGTAGCCAAAACATTCAAAAAACCTTTTACAGATAAATACGTAGTTAGATGAACATTTCATACGCGGAATTACAAAAACCTCCAAACGTTGTCACATGCTACATTTGTTTGAAATGTGCAGAATCATGTGAAAGTTTCTTGAAAAATTGTCTTCATTAATTGTTGGTTGAACCCAAATTTCAGCAATGCACCGATATTTTTTTCACGAAAACGAAGAGAGCAGAATCTGCTGAACAGCCAACTGCATTCCTTCTCCAATTGAATCATTGATATATCCAAACATAGATCCAAAGAGAAATGCGACTTTTAAAACAACAATTATGTTAAAATTAAACTTACTACGGTGCGGTGAAAAGATTAAGGTATAGATTTAGATTTGTAAAAATCATTACTGCTAATGCATTAAAAACGTAATTGACTCATCTCTCATTAGCGTGGTAATTATGAAAGATATTATCGTGTCGTAAATCTTATTACGAAGCATCCAATCAATTGAGAGACCATAAATAGTAATTTGTAGCTGGTGCAAGAACTATATTGACATAACTTTATTAAGTTAGGATGACCTTTGTTGAACCATCGAACCGTGTCATATTATGTAATGCCGCTCAGAGTGAGTTGGAGTACCTAATAGTGTAGAGAATTGCTGATCTGATTATCTTTAGTTGTTATAAAATTTCTTCGTATTTCGAACTATTTAAATTTTACTTAATATTTTGCAAATCGTTATTTAGATTCACAGTCGTATAAAAATTTATGTCAGCAATGATACAGAATAATTATGATACTAATTATGCCTTCAATACGTATATAGGAAATGTTGTTATTCTCCCTGAACTGTAAACCAATACATGTGAGTGAAAATCTGCTGCATTCTCTTCATCAACACAATTTGATACAAGTCAATATTTTGACGTTTCACAAATGTATATAAGAATTTTGATGAACTCAAGCAGAGAACAGAAATCCTCGTCATGCGGGGTTAATCCTACATGCATCACTTTGCGTATTACATGTAGTTCATGAAGAACGTCATGCTCAACATCGCTATCGAGAAGAGTGATGATGAGAATACATTTATATCACTAGGATCTAGACATAGGATACTCATGAAAATCAGAGTTTAGAGAAGATGAAGAAGAAGAAGAAGAAGAAGAATTAATGTGCCACATGTTATTTTAAATCACATTACATCATCAGACTTGTTAAAAAAAACATCCGGCCGAACGGCCTATGCGACACAAATGGACATATAATTACATAATATACTAAAATATAATTTTCAAAATATAAAACAAAGTGATTAAAATAACTTATGGTTGAATGGCTGCTTTTTGGCGTTTGATCATTACAGTGCAGAGTGAAGAGAGGGGCATAAGAAACTCGCTATTTACTAAAAATATCAACTGGTCTACCGGTGAAAAATGACAAAATGAGAGATCAGAAGATGTCTAATTGTAGGACATAATAATAATGTGGATATTTATATGGCGCCTTTTCCACGTTCAAGGACATGCTCAAAGCGCTACCTACATCATTACCCTGAGGGAAGTGTACTTTCAAAGCAGCTACTTAGCGCTAAGCGCGACCGTATAGGTTCGTACATCCATATATTCAGGTACCCATTTTAACAGCCGGGTCGACTGAGTGCAATATGGATAGAGAGCCTTGCCTAAGGACACAACACAGTTTTTGACCCAGGTCACAAATCTTTGGTGTCTCCATCGTGATTCGAACCCGCACGCTAACCACTTCACCACTGTGCTCCAGTTTGACCTGACGTGTAGCTCCTGTGCTGAGTGTAAATCAATTAAGTTTAAGTATTGTTTGTGGTGATTTCCTTTATTTTGACTGCTAATACCCTTCTTAACTAAAATTGAGTTTGACCCTTGTTGAGAGGAGCGTCCCTGATTGAATGAATTCATATCCCATAAGAGTCGAATTTTGAAAACTTTTATTCCTTCGAACACGGTCGATTTTTGTAATCAGACTGCATCAACCTTCATTACAAAAATAATCAAATTACAGTTTGTGGAATATCGCCTACATTTTCTATCGTTTAGATTTATGTGTCTTTATTCTTTATTTCTTGTCTATCATCGTAGATGATCGATGATCAACTCAAAATATACCCCCCCCCTCCCCCCGCCTTTGTTTATCTTATAAGAGTATTTGCTGCTGAAATACCTAGTTCATGACCAAAAGACTGAATATGTGAATGTGTAATTTGCATCTGTTAATCTTTCCTTGAAATTCGCTATTTATTGTATCCAATATGTTATTTATGAATATTGTAAATTGTATAAAATGTATATTTTGAACTTATCAGTCCTGAAGGGACCTAATTGGAATCAAATCACTCGTACCTAGCTGCAGTCCTGATCTGGGCACTGCTTCATGAAGATTGTGTCAGTTGACCCCTAATGTGAGGCTAGAAAGCCATCGGCACGGTGCGATATTTTATTAGGCTTTTGTTTTATTTAATTAATGATAATGATAATATAATAGTTTATTACCGTGTCATGTGTTACATATATACATCATAAAATCTTTGGTCACAATATTAAAAAGCACACCGGACCTCTAAAGGTCGAAAAGACACCTTAAAATACATCAGATATAAAATACAATTAGACTTAAGCGAACATCAGTCATACCATACTTATATACACTTTATAGCATCCAAAAAGACGTTTATACTTATAGACCCTAAATACATACATACATACCTTATTAATGGAAGGTGAAAGGTTGCAGACAAGACCACTTAACACAAACCCTATGGAGCGGTACCCTTATCAGAAATAGGAGGTAGGAGTGATAGATCTTCTCTGATTCAAGGAGATTGGTATGGCTACGCGCCTATCTTGACATATCTTCTAATTGTTAACTGAATATTGGACAAACGTGTTTAATAAATTTATTTTACAAATTGCCTTGTTTGTTTTGAATTCTCTCTTTCTGTTTTCAGGTAAGTGAATTGTAAAATGCGCCCCTCTGACTTATTAAAGGTAAGAAAACATATACACTAATAAAGGTCTTCTTCAAAAGCTTAACCTATATGAAGGTAAAACCTATCAGAGCATTTCCAAAGCCATCACTGCGCCGTTACAGTATAGATGCTCACAATTTTAGAATGAAGAATTCGAAGATCTAGAAAGCACATGTCTCACTCTTTTCATTTTGTATTAATGAAACGTTCCCATTTTACCTAAATATCAAAATGTAGTTTATCTAGTCAACAACCTCTTGAAAGATGGTTTTACATTTTGCTATGTTCATGACTTGTTTAATTTTTCATATCATCCTCAACCATAAATTATCAAATTTCTGGGCAAAAACGTCAGTATTATTAAACACCAAACGTTTTATATCTAGGGGAAGAGATTCGTTGAGGTCACTGTGACCTAACTTTGTTTTGCACTGAAATAGTATTTTTACTTTCATTTAACTCACAAAACTCGTTTATGTCAATATCATCCTTTTTCAACGAAATTATATTAACTCTTTTAGTGGCATTCTAGAAGTTGTAGTAGTTAATAAGTACAATGTTTTGTTTACATGGGCAAACCATCACATCACATTAGTCGTTGTTAAAGAAGCAAGTTGGACACACACATACTTCATCACCGCCACACCTCTTAAAATCATCATATACAAGATCAGCTGCAGCTGTGGAAGCAAGTACATTGGCGAAACATCAAGACCACTCAACATCAGAGTAAAAGAACACAAGGCATAAACCAATAACTCAGACTCAAAATGAGCACTTTCGGAACACATCACCAATTTTACCAAGCACAACATTAAAAGGGACTCAGTAAAAAAACTAGCAAATAATCAACACGATTTCACTAAACGAAAACTGACAGAATCCATACACATTCGGCGCCATTCACCCTCTCTCAATAGGGATCTGGGCTACTTCATTCCCTCCGCATATACAACCGCCCAATTCATATCTAATCTCTGATACCCTCCGTGGCATATCCCCTCTGGCTTCTCCACTCTGGTTTGACCCAAACACCGATGCTCTAACATCTTTCCTCAATCCCCACCTACCCCTCCCCCCTCTCACTGGTTTCCCACGTACGCTCACTCATCTCTAATCTATTTATTCATCATTATTCATCATTATTGGATTCTTCTCTACATAGTATTATCGAACAGTCTATCTGTCAAATGTGCACCTACCACTATCCCCATTATCTTTGCATTGTCAATCTGATTCTAATCTCTGCTTGTTTGTTACATGTGCCTGTCAGAACGTCAAGTAAATAACAGTGTGTATTTACCACTGAGGTTGTTTTTTATCAATGTTATGTAAAATGCTTGTGAGACAACACATTTTTTTTCAATAACCAGTTGGTTATGTGTTTGGACGCACACGTTAGCAAATGTCTGTATTCATTTCATTAGTTAATCATAACATGTTAACACGGTTTGCAGGTCATCATATTTCCACCTACGCAACATCGGTCTCATAAGGAAATATATAAACAGCAGTACCGCATCTGCCCTTGTCCGTGCGCTTGTTCTATCGCGAATAGACTACTGCAATGCACTATTGTATGGTCTTCCACAACATACTGTCAGTTCACTACAGCGTGTTCAGAACATGGCTGCACGTGTCGTGTCTCGTACCAGACGGCGTGAACACATAACGCCAGTCTTGAAAGAGCTTCATTGGCTTCCGGTGAAATACAGAATCCAATACAAAGTACTGTTGCTAGTTTATAAGTGTCTGAACAATCTTGCACCTGGATATCTCTCTAGCATGTTGGTAAAATACCAACCGAACAGAAGTCTGCGATCTGAAGATCAATGCTTCCTGAAACTACCTTCATCAAAATCTCGCACCTACGGCGATCGATCGTTCCAAATTGCTGGACCCTGCCTATGGAATAAACTACCCATTCAGTTGAGATCTGCTGAAGACCTGGTCTGCTTCAAGTCACATCTGAAGACTTGGTTATTCCAAGAAGCATTCCCTTCTAGTATGTGATTGAATGTGACTTTTCTTTGTAGCTTTACTCCAAGCGCTGCTGAGCAGTGACAATGTTGTTGGAATCAGCGCTATACAAATGTTTTCATGTATGTATGTATGTATAACTTTATACTTTTGGAGTGGTCTTTAGAAAGAGTTTGTTATTGCAAAAACATGATAACGACATGAGCGTTGAATATTGTTAGTTCCCGTGATGGCACTGCTTTTTGATACATGTTATTTTACAAATGACTGATAACACGGTTTTTCAAATGAAAGTTGCTAATACTCTACCAGATAAATGTTATGATAAAGATAAAAAATATATGAAACAAGCGGGCATTGATAACACAATTTCTTTAACAAAGATATTTCAAAGAACCATATATCCTTTCATATAGAGTTCTTATTCAAGGCCTAACAAGACCTTTTATCGTTTATCGTGTATTCTTAGTCAAAGAACGTTAACATTTGGCCTTAAGACTCTTAGACCTCTTAGTCGAATAAAATAGTAACTGATAAAAGCCAACATCCGCTCACAGCCATAGCACAATAATTGTAAATGAATGTACCTAAGTTTTGTCATCGCCGCCCATTATTAGTAATAACGATAGTCTGACAAGGTATTTTACAGGCTCCTTTATTGGCCTTTAAGCGTTTTTATTTAGACTGTCAGGAAATTAGCTATAGATTGAGATACCAGACTTATGTAGTTTAAGTAGCTAACTTGAAACCAGTCATACCGATATTGATTGGAATTAGATAACATTTTCGTTTGATGAATTCACATGAGACAAGTACACATATATATCACGGTAAAGCTTTAGGCTATCTATATTTTCACTAGCTATACAACTACTTATCATATATGTTCCTGTAAGGTCGTTTCTTCGATTCGAAGTTAGTGTGCTTTTCACAGTTTGATATATCTACATTAGAAAATAAGTATCTAAATTCTCATTTACGCTCTTTTGTCAAAATGATTGAGAAAATGTGGTCAGCTGTCGTGATCCTTTCTGGAAATGCACTCCGATGAATCCTGTAATTTTCAATTAGAAGTTTCTGATTTGATCTGGAAAGTACGTTCACAAAATTGTATTGAAATGATATTTTTCAAATTTTATATATAACTTCAAAGTAATAATTTAAGTTTTTTCTAAATTATTTTATTAAAGTGATTGAACGAGTATAGCAGTTCTGATTCTGACGAAATGTATACTTGAAACATTCCTATAGGTTTCAATCAGAACTGACTGATTTTGCATGTCAAGTACGTTCACTTCGATATGTCTCTTCGTAAACTTTGGGTAATGAAACCAAAGCTGTTTTTACTTTTTGTCTCGGGGTCAAAATGTCTTTCAAATTTTATCAACAAGATATAAGCAGCGATACCCTCATATCGATCATGCTGTATTGATTTACCTTATGCATAACCTGTCAGTTCAATGAATGCATGTGTTTAGACAGCTTCAGCAAGAATGACGAAAGATTCTGCTCTTCAACCGCTGTTTAAGCTTTTATGGCTGCATATGATAACAATCATGAAAACAGCTTATATCTGAATTCGCCAAATTCCTTATGCTCAATTAAGATTAAGAATAGAAGGATTTTGTATTTACTAACGCAATGCAGAATTAATTAGTTCATTAAGTAAATAATTTGGTTAATGAAGATCATGTGGAAGTTTACTCAGCTTCCACGTCCCACGATTTGCAATCTTATCTTCATATTATTGGAGATTCCGCAATCACTCAGGGGGTCTTTGCACAAACCAACTTAACTCTCTGATTAACCTTAGTGATATTCATTAACATTGCGCTACGGTTCATGGTTATGAAGCACCCTTGAAAAATATTATTGAAACATATCTTATGAGCTCTATTTTGAAAAGAGCTAATGCAATACGCAAACATTAAAAGCTAAAATACTATTTTCATCTAATATTTGAAAAGTACATTATTTGGTTTTATTTAAATAATATGAAGAACTCACATCAGAAACAAAACCCGAAATGTGGTGGAATTTCGGCAGACGGCATCATCACTAAAGATTCAGTGCTATCAAAGATATATAATGTCATAAGAGATATTCACAAACTTTTTCTTTTACTTCATTATCATATCAATAAAGTCCTTTTTTAAATGTCTCCATCTACTGACATGGGCTTTATGCTTATCAAATTGTTATTTAAATGTGACAAAAATATGCAGCGTATTTTTTTTATGAAACTTGCATAAGGAAGTTTCAAAGTTTTTTTTTTACAAAAACTTGGATGATGAAAACTTTTTTATTATAACGGTTTACTTTTATACTTCTGCCTATCTGACGAAGGAATATCTGATGTTTTATCTATAATTTTTGTAATAGCTTAACGTCAAGGATAATTTTTGTTTTTTAAGTGAGAAATTTAATTGTCTATTGTATATCCTCTTACAAATTATATTGATACTTGAAAGTGCCTCGTAGAACAATCTATTATTTTAAGAAATATCACGTTCTGGCGTGTTATGTTTAACTTTGTTAATTATTTGTTTGCAAGAACGAAGTGTTTTGACATTGCTTGCATTCGAACTGAAGGATTATAGATAAGACGCTATTGTGTTGTGTACCATTGATGAGATGTTTTGTCTGTAAAAAATACCTTTAAAATAAATTCAATCTAGAAAAATTTCAATGCTCATCAGATAATTATCTTGTTTTGTTAAAAGATTTGAGCATCATATTACCATATGTCGAAGGTTTGATTTTATCTTGGCGCTAAATGATGACACCAAAACAAAGTCGATTACGACTTGAGGATACACATTGATTTTGGAGCTTTAACAGGCAGCTGTAATGAAGGAAACTGATTGTTATATGAACGCTCAATTGATCTTCCAATTTCGTTTTATAAGAGTTCATAACCTTGTCAATTCGATCCAATATCTTCTATGTTTTCATATATTTATAAATGTCTTCAGATAAGAAAGACAAATGCGATATCGTTTTATGACGAAGGACTGGTTTGCCTCCCTCGTCTTGCAGCATATGTTCATCTGACATATCAAAGACCTCAGAGAAAGAGATAAGATATATTTTCTGAAAGAAAAATCTACATTTATTTCTTTTTGCATTTTTCTTTGTGCATAGACACTTTATCGTCAGTTTGGATGTATGAAGGAAAGGAGAAAAAAGTTTTATGCAAATGAGTATTCGTCTGGTTCTCTATGTCCAGGGACATTGGGACATGGTGTGTGAAATAGTGATGTTATGTGGATTGAAACCTTTTAGTATAGTTCCAGATGCGCACAAAGGTGCCTTCTGTAAGGTTCTCATAGTAACCAACAAAATATCTACATATTTGGTTTTCGTTGATCTCTATCCATGGTGTAATTGCACGACCATTATTAAAAACCAACTTGCTAGCATTCAGAAATGCACCAAGGCTACCAGTTTGTAAGGTTATCTTTTAGTTATGTTTCTTCATCAACTATGATGTATGAATAATAGAAACGTCTTTCCTTGCTGCCTTGTTTTCTGTTTAATTGATAAATTTTACAAACATTGCACCTTGCTTACTTGCAAAAATAACCCCAAAGCTAACAAATATGACAGTCGCCATTTAGCCCCCACAGATCCAATAGTTGATAGGCCCAATTTGCCCGACGACAGACTGATAGAACTAGCAGCGATAGAGGCAGTCCTCATACCTTCAATAGGCCCTTAAATCTTTCCACACATAAATGGTCAACTTCAATCTGTTTAAATGATTTCAGTGGCCTTGAAGCTTGCATTGCTAAACAACTCAATCGCTGTATTGACAATGACGAAAGCTGTACTTAACTTAGTTAAACTCGCGTTTTACATACCTACTACCTGGGTATCAGACTTTTTGTTTTGCCATTTGGTTTGAAATAAAGAAGAAGACAAATAACATATTGCCATTAAAGGGACCGACGAATAAGGTTATAGGCAATTGCTTTCTCCTTATCTTGTTCTAACACTATGTATGATTTATACCATAATGAATATCTGAGAGGGTATTACATCTTTGTTACTTAAAGAGTTTGTCACTATTTAGCAAACGATCTTTTTTGATGGATATACTGGGTGATGAGCTTAAGCCTTAAATTTCTTTTGGATAGTTGTAGAAATATAATGTCTTTGAAATCTTAGAAACGCTCTCTTTTGGGCATTTCATAGCAACAGACTCTCATCGCTTTCAACCAAAAGTTCTTCAGAGGCTACATCGTACACGCGGGGACACGTTTAATGATAGCACGAATACACGCAATAACTCTATTTTCTATTTATATATAGATTACCAAATACAAAATGTTGACAATGATCAAGCAAAACGCCAAGCTCATGTGACGAAAAGAACAGTCCTTTACAACCAATTTACATACAAAGATCCATTATTAATTTTGAGTATGATTCGGGTTATTGCTAATAATTTTCTCTTCCATAAGGACTTTAGATCTCAGTTTCAGTACTTAAAGATAAATATAGAAGCAAGTTTTAATTGCTCTGTTTTTAAAATGATATTACAAAATTCTACAAATTCTAGAGGATGCTGCAGATGCAAATGCATTTACATATTTCATTACGATTTTTCCCCTTTGACAAACATCAGATCTGGTTATTTTAGTACTGCGGAAGCACTGTTGCATTTAAAATTAAATGTTGAGTAAGTAGGGCGTCCTTGTCGTTGTTGTTTCTTAAGGATTCCAAGAGAAAATTTGATCAACCTTAGCTTGGAAAACATAAAACTAACCGTGTAATACACATAAAAAAATATTTCATCTGAGGACGATAAAGTTAAAGGCTTCCTTTGCAGACATTGTTGGTTTTACCCATTTGACCTTTTTCTAACAGCTCCCTAATAATTGACAAGTGCTTGTAATCTTGCTTCTTTCTTAGTTTGTTAAGAAAACACCATTTTTGACTGTGAGACGTAATTTCAAAACTCTCTACAAACAGTGTCATAGGATTTCTGACAGAGACCTGTTGGATGGACCAAGGAAAAGAATGTGACATGGACAAAGGACCAAAGAACCATGTCACTGGTTATCAAACTAGTTATTAATCATATGTAGTTTTATTACCATATGAATATGAATGGTACCAAAAATAACATACTGAGTAAGTATTATCTTAAAATCAGATGTTGACGAGAAATATACTAAAGCACATTCGATTTACAGATAGTGAAATGTACACATATTTTTATCTTTAATTAATTTACATACCACCTGAAGATACCATTTGTATTAGTTGAAGGTAAAAGAAGATTGTGCCTTAGGGAATCGCATGGATTTACAAACGCAATAGAGAATTCATTAATCAAAGCAAATGATTTGCTTAATCAAGTTCATGTGGACGTCTCTTCATCTCTCTAGTCCGATCTTATCTTCATTTTATTACAGATTCATTTATTACCACGTGCCATTATTGGTTGATACTGCAGTATTCCCTTAGCATAAATACTATAAGTGATGTCCTTCGTTCACCACATCATAGTTCAATATTACAACTTTATAAAACATTATGTTGCACATTAAATGGTACCCAAAATGAAAAATAACGATAAACTTATTATTTGTGTATCAAATAACTATAATTTATATGCAATATCTAAAATATCTTTCATCTCATAAATAGATTTCTTTTAAAAGGCAGCTTCCAAGTTCATGGGATGTATCAAAAAAAATTTATATGTGCATGTCCAAGAAAATAAACTGCATATTTCAATTATCAAACAGTTGTTTAAAAAATGTTCATAGTATTCGGTACCTTTGAAAAACATTTCTGTAAAATATTCAAATTCTACACATTGTTTACCTCATTTACGAAGGTTGTATTTAGAATGTCGTCACTTCAAGTGATTTATTTAGTAAGTTTTTATGACATAACGTCATTTCTCTCACAAATTCTATCAAGTGCTAATTTTCTAGAGCAAATCCATGATCTTTAGATTGCAAATGGTATTTCGAAGACGTAATCTATTTGTCAATGTACTATCCAATTATGACTTCATTTTATGCTGTATTGATTATTACATTTTATGATTTCTCAACTGCCAATTCGATCAAAACCATTATACGCTTTCAATCAGTTACAGACATGTATGATGGAAATAATGTCAAAGACAATATCAATTACTGGCTCAGTTGTTTGATTGATCAGATTATTCCCATCCGTCTGATTGTTGACATTTTGTTGCTTTGTTGATGAATGATGAAATGGGAAATTAGTTTTATGGAAATAAGTATTCGTGTCGTATACTATGACCAGTATTTTTGTTGCTTACTGTGTCTTACATAGTTACCGCATTTCTGTCAATTTAAGTTTTCATGTCAAATGAAAAATAATTTGGTAATTTAAAGAAGTTATTTTTACATTAGCAAATTATTTTAGCTTTGTCTCTGATATATTAATTGATTTGACGTACATAACTAATCCAAATTTGAACATTACATATGGACTGATTGCGATATTGTGTGGATTGCAGGTTTTAAGGATAATTATAATTGCATACATTATGTGTCACGAGTAAACTTAATGCAAGAATAGATAGAAAAAACTATAGCTGCCTTTGCACTGATATCACAGATACCTCCTATTGCTCTTTGGCTTGTTGATATCTCAAATTTGTCCGTTTATCAACTATGACTTTGATATCTACATTATTGATACTAGTTTTCTTTAACCCTCATTGTCAGGATAAAAGATAAGTTAACAAACAAAGCTTTTCCTTTTGCAAAGATACATGAATCGTCATGAAAACCCTCACTTACCACTCGAATAAACACTTTCGAAAGCAGACTTGTCCGTCAACAGATTGATCCCCTCTACGGAAAGCAGCATACCTTACATGTACCTTCCTAATATTTGTTACTGACTCCTAAACATTTCCATACATACATTGTAAACTTTAAGTGCGTTTAAGAAGATAACAGTCAACAAGGAAAGGCATCCTAAAGCTATTTTGATCAAAATGTTTCTTATAGACTAGACTGGATCTACACTGGTATGGTGAGGGAAGCCAAACCTTACTGCGTTGGACCCGTGCTTTTAGAAACCTTCTCTCTGGATTTAATACGAGTTGTTTTGCACTTTGACTTTAAATTTTACAAAGTTGCAAATACGTTGCAATGATATTTGGTTAACTTGTTCATCATTTCCTTATATGAATCACCAACTACAATAAAGTGCAATAGTTATGATTATTAACAACATGGCAAGTTCGTGAGGAGTTGAATAGTTAAGATTTATAATAAAGACACAAAGTCTTGGACTATCATAATGAGAATCGTTCATTTCAATATTGTTTCATTTTAAGGGCTCATTTTCTCTTCTGATAGATTCAATTTCTTACTTTAAGAATTAAACTGTATGATAGCAGGCTGTTTTATTGCATCCATTTGTTTTCAGATTTAATCAAAGTTAATTTTCATTGTTTAGCACGAGGAAAGGGTCTTATCTTCTCTAGCGGTTGATCTGAAGGCTGCACTTAGGGATATAACCAATTGCAAGGTCTCTCTATTGACAAGTGTATTTCAAAAGTTGTGACCTGTCAAAACGTTGAGAAAATTACAGTTTCAGTGACAGTAGAAAACATTATTATTCTTACCGATTTTCACATGCACCGTTCCTGTGAAATGTTTTAATTTCAGATGATGTGACTACAATACGAACTGGTGTTTCGTTGCTCTGTTAGAATTAGAAAAGTTTCTTTCTTGTCAACGATCTAAACGACCAACTCATTGAAGGGCACTTAGAAGTCGTATATATAGGGAAGGCAAGATGTTTTTGATAACAACTTCTCTATTGTGAAATTCTCGACGTTTCGGAGTATATGCTTACTCCTTCATCAGATGGGAGTTACTCCAAAACGTCGTGAATTTCACAATTAAGAAATTGTTATCCAAAAGTAATATCTTGCCTTCAACTAAACGATATCAGTGACCATTTTTTTTTATTTTGAGGAGATTGTGTTTTCTTAAGCAGAGTTTTAACAATTGTCTTTGTTTAAGCAATGTTCATATTTCTGACTGATGATTGATTGATCTTAAAATAACAAAATGCATAAATATTTTGACTGGAATTCCTCAACTGTTCAGTTAAGCATGCCTTTCTTTATTCTTGAAAATTATCGGGTTTTATGTCTATTTCCATGTTTCATTTTATTTAGAATCGTTTGAAATTTATGAAAAGGAAATACAAGATGTAATCAAACGAAAACTCTTTGATCTGACAATGCTGATTTCATTTGGGTACACCCATTACTTATTTAAGTGAACCTTACGTCGGACAATTATGATGTATGTTACAGAGACATATCTTAGGTAAAGAGGCAGAAATAATGAAGGGGTTCCGAGTTGTCATTTACTTTATGGTATGACTTATTTTGTTACATCATGGCTCTTGCAGTTCGATGATTGAGTTAGAACAGTGCCAACCATATGGACAGGCTTTTTCAAAAGACAGACGGAACTTCGTATCCTTACACGGTATTGATTTCAGTAGGTTGATGGTTTGTCTTTCGGGCACAAAAGACTGAAGAAAACTTCATATCTTGATAGTTGGTATCTACAACCATGTCAGGCCGGGTGATTACCGACTGGTATCACAGAATTGTTATCAATAGTCAAACTGTGTAAATTCTAAATGTTACTAGTGAATTCACATTCACACCACTATAAAATTAACATTATGAGCGATAACAAGACCACGATCAATACGTTAGTTATACTATTGTTTTTCTGGTTCTGTGTATATAGATAGATATAGTATTTCAGTTCCGCCCCTTTGATATCATCTGAATCAAAAATGCTTATTTCTTTTTGTACATATATGATATCAGAATCTGTTTCATAGGAAATGCATTCGTTTCAAAGTGAATGCATCTTTTTCAAAGTAAATTCATTTGTTTCACTGTTCCAAAGAAAATGCATTTGTTTCACTTTTTCAGAATGCATGCATTTGGTTCAAAGTTAATGCAATCCTTTGAAAAGTTCAAAATGCTTTATCCTTTTTAATTCTCTTTCGGTATATTTTTCTGAATCGAAAGCGTGATTCCAAGAGAAGCCGAATTCCTTAGGGCTTTAAATTAATGTTGTCAATCCCGTAGCTGCTGTGTGAAGGATTGAGGTATTCATCAACTCTTTTAGCAGGTATTGCTTTAACCAGATACGACATTTAAATAAGCCTAAGGCAAATATGATAATTCAATGGATATTGAAATCCGTATCCCATAGATTGCCCTAAAAAAATAACAATCCCAGTTGAAAGTATCAGAAGTTTTCAAATGCGCTGGCATTTTGCCAGTGAGCAAAAGAGTTTTAAAAACAATGACATAATTGATAACAGAAAAAAGGAAGAACATTACTTTCCTGTTTTGTTGTGTATAAACTTCTAAAAAATAATATAGAATTTTTATAATGGCTGTTTCATGTTGTTTTCGTATCATTAAAGTAGCCTTTACAATGTATCATTTCAATATTTGAAATCCAAATAAATAGAAGATTGCAGAAAAGAGATTTGATCAGAGTACAAAATGCTATATTGGTACATTACCAGCTTTTAAATAAATTAAGCATGTTAATAATTGCAACGCAATCTTTATCAGATGGAAAAAAAAATTAAAAGATTTTCACACTTTAGCCACCAACGGCTTTCGCTTGATACATGCATTTGATACTTTCATCTATTACTATGGACAATCGGGTTGAATAATGAGGTATTTGATCCTCTGAAGATGATGCAATTGGCAGAAACATATGTTTAATGGGACTTAGTGCCCGTTGAAGATAAACTGCAATTGCTCAAAAATGAATTGCAAATAGTGATCAAGTGCATTTAAAAGTTTCTATGAAATTGACAAATCAATGTGTATGTCTCGACCCCAAGACACAGATTTGCATTAATGTAGTGAAACTATGAGACTCCATTTTTATAGTTATAAAATTAATATCTAATCTGTTTGAAGGCAACCTTGTTGTGACTCTGACTTATTTACCATCCTGAAGGCAAAATAGGATTTGAGTGAATAATGACGTCGAAATCACACATTCTGTCAGCGTTATGTATATCAGCATCCCTAAGTAATTTTAGAGTGTAAAATTGCCATTCCTGAAATAATTAACCCAGTTCATGATTTATTCGTCGTTCAGAAAGTATTTGATATGGACTTATACATATTCAGTCTCATTTTCGTGCGGTATGTTTAAAAATGTTGATAACTGTAAAGTGTTCATAGCCTTGGCAGCTGATGTATACATTTATGATTCCATTATAATCCCCCATCCCCCTTTAATTATTTAACAGGTAACGAATGTTCACGTGCACGCTGTATAGTGAAGTGTTTCCCTTCCAGCTTTTAATCAAACAAAAAAACTGTTCAAATTAAGTATTTACAAAAGGTTTCAAAAGTTTACCTCACGTCGAGGATTTCGTGAACATAATTCCAAATATAAGATGCTTATACCATTCTGGCCTCTTTACCTAATCACCAAACCGATGCCTTGTAAAACAGTGTCTCTGATAGTTGCTTTTACTTTCAATAGGACTTTCAACTTTTAATGTGTTTAGAGAGACATATTAAGGTTTTGAAGGCAACAGTGCCAGACAAATTACCATCTATTCGAGAAGTTTTGACAGAGTAAAAGAGGAGTATTACTTGATTTTTTTTCAACACCAGTAGATACTTCATTTTTTTCAGAAAGAAAGAGTCAGATACTACATAAACTGTATCCCAATTTCATACAAAGGGTTAAAGGAAAAGCTTTTAGTCATTTATTTGAATCATTTGAAGTTTCTTAATATCAAGTTATATTAGATAAATTAGCTACTTATTAAGCGCCCAGCAATGCATAGCCAAAATGGTGTTGCGGGTTTTCTCCCTTCCATAATACTAGCAGTGAAATACTCTTGAAAGCGGCGTTAAATCCCATGTCACCTCACCTATTAAGCGCCCATGTCATTCAAGGTTACTCGTCAGGGAGGTACAGATGAGTATTATGTATAGTCTCTGTCTAGGATTACAGAGAACGATAGCATAACGCTTGATCAAATCTATATTTCCATATCTCTCTGTAGCCTCCCCTGGGTTTCGTAATTCATCTTCACAGTTGACATATCTGCTTCATACAGGTTGCATCAAGGGAATTGAGTTAATTGATAATAATAAAACTCAAAGATAGAGAGCTTCAGCTTGATTAATGCTTTTTATTCAGAAAATTATAAACATATTGATATAGATAACCCCTAACTAACTTCATTTGGAAGCCAAAAAGGTAATAGTCCTGTTTGATTAATAAACTGTTCAAAGGATTTCAGATGTGTTTTCTTAATATCTTTGATTGTTTTTAGAAAACGAACATTTTAAGAACAAAACAAAACTAGAAATATACCTCTCATCTGATTATTTTATGAGTCAATAGATTAAAATAAAATGAAACATGAAAAATCTTCTTTTCATCGACAATGCCTTAGTTGATATATAAATCATTATTTCTTCAGTGCAAGAAAGTTCATTCCCATTGATAGATTTATCAAGATTCGTAATATGAAATCCAGCTGCCAAAATGTGACATCTTTCTGATTTTGAGACATGGTAAAAAAGTTAATATTAAATTATTTTGTTAATGTTTTGAACTGTTTATGTACTAAAATGTAGAATTGAAATCCCAAATGTCAATGAGATGTGCTCTTAGAACTGCAGCAGTATTTTAAACCTTGATCAATCTTAACGTCATCAATCCAAGACTTAAACATTTGTATCCTCTGGGGGAGGGTGGATAAATTAAATGTTCAATAGTTGAATTTTTCAGAAAGCAGGGATTAATTTAGGCATGGCATTTATATATAGTTTTGATAGTCTTTTGATGAAGGTCTTAGTCAATGTTAACGCTTAATGTTATTCTTTTTAAAGTTTTTTTTATAAAAACGAATCTTCGTTATGAATTCCGTTAAATGAATCCACATAATGAAATATACCTGAAATCAAGTCAGCAATGCCAGACAACCTAAGGAACGGAGTGACCAAGATCTATCTTCAGAGACAGACCGGCGGCGAGCATCAAAAGCCTCTTTGAGGGAATGCTTTACTTTTCATCGGTTTGAATGAAACTAGTGCTTTTGCTAGTTATGAAGAACATTGAGACATCGACTCAGTTGAGTTAAATAGAGCAATAATTTGCAAGTAAAAGTAAATAGGTAAAAGAGTTTGCCTTGTCAACAGGACAGGTTTATCATATTATTATTTTCTATTCGTGGTTAGTGGGTGTGAAAAGGAGGAAAATGGTAGTGATGACTAGTAGTGATATCCACTTGCGGAAAATACAATAGTTCTTGAAATAAGATGAGCATATATCATTTTTCATCTGATTTTGGGTAAAAGGGAAACTTTAAGAATCACAACGGACATTTTAGTGTTATCTATACTGTTTGTAAAGTAATAATCAGAGTAAATATCTGTGTAATAGTTTTGATATCCCAGATGTAACTCCATAAGCAAATACTTCATTACTTGAATAAAAATGTACGCATATAAATGTTTTCAAATCAAAAAAGCAAATGGTTCATTAATTCCTTTTCTAATTCAATTTTCGAAATAAATTGTCGTCGATATTATTTTTGACCAATTTTCTTCTGTATTTAAAACATTCATTTGTTAATTGTGTTATCATCTTTCATCTAACTTATTATCTAGCATTGTTTCCGAAATTTGAAACTTTTTCCTAAATGATACGTGATAAATATCTGACTGGTCTCTTGTTCATTCCTAAACTTTTGTTTCAAAGAATTTGAATATTTCAGAAGAACTTATCTTGCATTTGAATTTTTTTATTTTGATATGATTTTTAACCATCTCCATCTTAAGATTAATTAAGTTTCTTGTATGATGATAAAACCTTGGTGTCAATCATTTTATAATTACCTTGCAATTTGTACAAAATTTTAAATTAAGTATTTTTTATCAATATCAAAATGAGGAAAATGACAACACGCAAGAACTGAATTGAGATTGAGTCTAACACCCATTCCTACTTGGCTTTTGCTCTCCACATTTCCACAAAGTTTTAATCGATTGGGCGGAAACGCGAAGTGGTCCAATTTGGCAGTAATGCTTTGAATTATTACTTAATTTAAGAATTTAAAGCAATGTTATCGTTTAAGATTTCGAGAACCGTTTTCAAAAGCAACTTTAACACTTCATCGACAAATACATTTGAAAATATGGATTTCACATTCTCTTTTTAGTACTTCTCAGAGATTAAGTAACTCAAACACAAAATAACTTTTTTCTGTTTCAATAGACATAATGATTAAAAATTATCAAAACTGTGTACTTTTGTCTACTAAGTGTTGTCCCAAAAATCAATTGTCTATTCTTACACTATTGAAATGACATATATTTGAAATTTCCAAATGTTTGAAACTTTCGGCTGTGTCACCATATCAAGCAGGGGTATGTTGATTAAATGAATTATTGATTGATTTTTATGACAACGGTCTTTCTTTGTTGGTAGGTTCTGCACTATCGGTAATTTTTAGGTCAAAAGAACATGTTGTTATTGCTTACAATATCTTTATATGTATCGTGCAGCTTCCATTGGCAATTTGTTGACATGGTCATATGTTTGTCAATTTTGTTTACAATATCTTCTTAACATTACCCTATTCTAAGGCCAAATACGAACTGGAAAACTCTAGGTTGACATTTTTGCTAGGTCACATACTTTCCCTGAAATTTAGTTTACCTGATTGAAGTTTGAGACAATTAACATGCACAGAAGCATTCAAATACATTTTCATCGGGGACTTTCATGTCGCCATTCTTTCAATCTAATTAAATTTAGATCCACAGTTTTTAATATCACCTCATTTAGGTTGCCATTCTTCAAGATCATTTCAATGAGTCCTCGCAATTGCTCCATATGCTTTTGTCAGATCTCGGAATTGGAAATGTGTTCTTTTTATTTTAGAAAAATTCTGGAATTTATTTATGTTTTATCACGGTGGATGTCCTATTGATATAGTTATCTTGATTTTACATATGGGGTATATTTATCAAAATATTTTTGAATCTTTTATTCCCTCTCAATCTCTCAATGACTATGTCACACAACAATGAAATCTCAACACATTTCTTGCATTCACAACAGTGAACTACTTGATTAAAGCTTTAATCGTGTTATTCATTCATATCTCTCTAGATATTCATCTACTTCATATCACTTGATCACATGCATTTTACGACATATCAATGCTGTGTAAAGTAGGCCAAACACATTTCTCAGCTTAAGTACCAAGGACTTGTTTCAAAAACGTTCATTCTTTGAAATTGTAGGAGTCTTGAAATTTCTATATACTAGTATATCGCAAAAACCTTTGTACGTTTGTTAATTTGCGATTCATTCACATATTACACTTTGTGTTTCCACAGATTTCAGAGTTGTCATTAGAAAAGTGACCTAACATGTTAATCATACGTGTATTCCAAAATGATTGTGCCACTTCACATTACATTAATCTTGAGTTGGAATGTTGAATCTCGAATAACTGATTTATAAGTACAGAAAAAATAATTATCTCAACGTAAGTGAGATACCTCGGTTTCTACTTTCCACAAATCCCTTGACTAAAATGGAGGGATCAATGGTTGCTACTTGTGGACTAAAGGTGACTGACATGTTTTTAAATTCACTCAAGTTAGTTTCTATTGGCCTGCGTCGTAGGCAGGTACTTGCTGATCCGGTAACGGATTGACGTAACTAATAGATGATCCTTCGGTATATGGATCTTTCAGTGTCTGAAGACACTTATCCAATTAGGATCGTCGATCTGTGTCCTTTTTGATCAGACGATTGAGTACCAGCCACATGAAGCTCGAATTGTTCTGTAAACGCGAAAAAAGATTATGTTCGGCGCATTAGGTCGTTGTTCAGGTGTTAAGTAAGCTCACTTAATCGAAAAACCTCTATGCAAAATGTTAACCACTTTGGACAAAGTGTATCATGCAGGATGTTTTATGTAGACTTTTGGACTCTTAATGTCTTTTTAAACAATTGTAATTCTTGTATTTTACAATTTGACTTTATCTTCAATTTTCTTGGCATTATAAAGAAGTTAGAATTAAAATTCTAAATATTTAGATGGACTTTTGTTACACATATGAATCTTGGGTAAATACGTGCTATTGCTTAAAATTTTGTCGAAAATTCGTTGGTGTGTCCGAAGAGATGTTGTAACTGATTATGTATCCAAATAAATAATTAATTACCATTTTAAAAACCTATATATTTTCAAATAGATGATTACTTGAATTGAAAATACCATACAGTCATCGTACTTTTTGGAGAAAGTTAAACTCATCTTTCAAGTTGAATTGATCCTTTTGCCCTGTTCAATTATGTAAATATGTGTCTTTTATATGATAATTGCCTTTCAAGTTCACAACTTTAATAACTTTAAGACACATTCAATATTATGCTGAATGCTTCATTGACATTTTCCGTGCTGATATTGCCCCTAGAACTAACGGTTTCCTAATTTGTATTGGTATATTTAAAAACTATTAGTTACTTAATAGGCATAATTCTTAAAGGTTAGAAATGAAGTGTGCACGTCGTAGAGAGGTCCTGCAGAGTAAATCAAGGATATAACTGTGTCCGTCCTTTATTTCGTGTACTTAAGACATACTACATTCTTGCACATATCTTTCATAGGATCATGGTTGGTTTATTGCCCATTGCTCATTTATCTCATTATCCATCAACTTTCTTAACATCAACTCTTCTGAATCATATGCCATGACGTATTTAAAGATGATATTACATGTATTCATACTTATATTTATATTACCTCTTCCTATCATTATTTCATTGATAAAGTACCTTAAAACCTGATTGAAAGATCACAATCTCTGTCCTGTTTTGGGTTTATCTGATGTATTTGTGTATCTCTGGTAGTTGTACTTAAGGACCATATGACTCACGTCTCTGTATTGACAAGTGTCAGCTATTTGTAAACTGTCCTGTCACATGTGCTGTACTCGAAAATTACGCTATCTGTGACTTGAGATGATATATTTAGTTCGATGATATTTGACGTTAAAACTGTGAAGGGGTAATTGTGTTGTCATGATATGTTGTCAATTTTGGATTGTTGTCAAGTTTGGATTGTTGTCAGTTTTAAAGTTATAATTTTTTTCCCATTTCTAAGTCACTATAAGACATTTGTCTTCTCTGTTGTGTAATATATATGCGACATCTGTCCACGATGAAAATGTTGTTTATGTATGGTCATATAAAATTATATGTCCATACTGAATATGCTATTATGTTTATTGTATTAGTTTGAAAGGTATAATGATTATGTCACCAGAGTAACCATTACAATATTCTTACATGAATTTACCAAATATCTTTCTGATAGTTTGTGTTATTTTTTAAGAGAGGAAGATGAAACATGATCAACAAACAGAAGTTAAAAAAAATTACTCGCAAAGTTTGTAAAAGTATTTCAACAAAACTCGTGTGTATTACAACCAGTTAAGTTTTGTAAAATTTAGAAATCACGTATGGACGTTGTCATTGTCGCGCTCTCTTCTAATCTATTTTTCATTAGTCATATACCAGAATTTTTGGTGGATATTCTTATGAACAAAATGTCAAATCACAAAGACCAATCCAAATGTTTTTTCATCGTTTTCATCTGAATGATATGAGTAACTGGTTTCCTTTCAAAAGTAAAAAAAGATTTCAGCTACATGTACCTTTTTCTTTTGAAAATAGAATCTAATGTCTAGTGTAGGTTTTTATTGATTTTGTCATTTCATCTGGTATGGTTTGTATGGTAGAGATGTTTCATATTTTATCATCACTTGATAGCTTTCGTGTTTCGAAATATCGCTCGAACGTTGTCAATACATTGTGGTCGTCTTTGCTCATTCTTAAAAAGGCAAGGTCCAACCAAGGTCATCTGCATCAAACTTCAAGTTTTATTCACATTTCACATTAACAAAAACATTTTATCACAAAGATCGTTGTGAATCTTTTAAATGCTTTTGTAGGCCTTTCTTTTTGGAGTAATAAGTTCTCTTTCAAAAGATGAAAAGGTTTTTATTCTTCTGCATTTTTTCTGAGAGAGAGAATCTGACGTCAAATACTTTTATTGATTTTGTCCATTCCGTTGCTGCCGTCAATGATAAGAAAATTTTCATGTCTTCAGGATTATGGAATCGCGAAAACTGAGACCACCACTAGGCTGAAGACAAATATGGTAATTCAATGGAGATTGAAATCCAGATCAAAAACGATGCATCCGAGATATCCGATCCCTGTTAGAAGCACCGTTGATTTAGAACTATGATTGAATGTTGTCAGCTTTGAAGATGCAATGATTTTCAACAACAGTTTCCTTGTTTAAGACAGAAAACAGATGTAACACATGTAGACACAGATATATCTTTGATATTTGATATGAATAGATTGGAATTGGTTTCGAAGTTTGTAGCTATATTGTAACCTGGATTTTAAGAAAAAACAGTCGGGGTGGCATCGTATTTGAATATTTCTACAACAATTCTAAGAAATAGTCATTCTGTGTTCAATGTCTTATGGCTATGATTATAATCAAATTTATTGAAATTTGACCTAGCGTTTCATGAAAAATAAATAAGTAAAGATAATTCACAGTATTATTTTTTTTCAATGATGGTTAGGAATAAGTTTTGTTTGACCCGAGCCAGAATAGACCACTTTACAACTTGAGTGATTCTTTTGTGATAAGTGATTTGACGATTTGTAAAGCGTTATAAGTTCTTTATCATCGTCCCCCTTTTTAGTCAGTTTACCGTCTTCTCTTGCATCTGCCCATTTCTTGACATCACAATCCATGTTTTGAAATCATTAAAGATAAAAACAATGTTAACAGTTGTAAGAAATATATGTCAAGTTATTTCTGTTTGTAATTTCTTGTTTTCAAGATACATACGTGATCAGTATCATGTTTAGCTTTCACTTAGAGTATAGGAAATAGATGCATTACGCTTGTATAGGGCTACTTCAGAAGCTTCACCATTCGTATATCATTCCAAATGCACCTTTGATTAATGCTATTTCCCATGACAGTTGTCATATCTCCTTCGTACGTATGAGTGCAAGGCGACTTAGTACATCATCAAAAGGTCAAAATATGTAAATGTATATGTGATACTGTGTGTGATATTGATCAATAGAATTATCTTTGACGTTTTGCGTTTAGATGTGACTCATAGGGTAACTTTTAAGAAATCCTTAAAAGTATCTCACACAAACATCACTCAATATAAGCAATGCCATAAAAGAAACTAGATTTACAGTGTAAATGTTGGCAAATCTTCATGCTCATTTGGGAAAGGGGACTCGGTAAGTGAACAAAAGGCAACAGGCAAAGATCTTCAAATTGATTAAACCCTTTGATCCAGAATATTACGGATATTACATATAAACTTACAACTCTAATTCTGGAGACAGGAAAGGACATTTCAATATTTTGACCAGCTTGATTATCCTATACACTTTATTGATCAAAGTTGTAGGTACGTATTATGGTTGGGATATTTTAGAAGGAGGAGAGGATATTTATAACATACATATTTATATTACAGGCTTTACTATGATTACCAGGCGGAACCTTGCGTGCTTTCTTTAGCAGCAAAATAAATCATTATCTCACCATTGTATGAAAATTCGTTTTCATGGTTAATTGTTCACATTTGCTCCTTCACATCTTTCCTTTAAATCGTAGTATATTCATTGAACTTTACTAAAGTGAAACCGAATTCATGTAAAGTATCGATTAAAGAACGACTCCATAGGTTGAATATGCCAAACGTCATCATTGATATCGTTTCATGTCTAAATGCTGAGATTGTTAATGCTTTTCGGTTCAGTTTTAGACAGTATGAAGGCAACAAGTCGCGATTTTCAGAGAAAACTAGACACTGGTGCGCATTAATAAGTCAGACAGGTTTTTTTAAATTTTGAAGGTGCGTTAAATTCATACCATCTTTCATGGTATTTTGACACGTATCACAGCCAAACAAAATGTCATGAACCTAACGTATGTATCTGTATTGTCTTTTTCCCCTTGCATTCAAGTGTTAACGATATTCAAACTCGAATGATGCTTGCATGAAATTCTAAATAATGATTAAATCTATTGGCTGGTTATTCAAATTGTCAATTATCTACTTCAAAAATAGCCCATGTAATGTACTTGATTTGTTCTTTGATTTCATATGTGCTTTTCATTTCTGGCTCTCCAGCGGCATAACAAAAAAGCTTATTTTCGTCAAACAAAATAGTTCAAGTATCGATTTCACTGAAAAAGAACAAATGAACTAACTTACATGTATACCGTTTCATGTTTACAAATTTCATAATAGAGATTAAACTCGAGTCTCATAAATAACTGAATAAATTTGACAAGATTTCTGCCTTATCTTAGTAAAGTCTGAAATGAAACAATACTTTATCAATATCACAATATGAAATTATATGACATCTTAAGAAAAAATATTTAAATAGTTGAGCCGAACTATTGCTCATAGTGACAATTGATCCTCCCATCTGCACCCGAGTTAAATCAATGTGGTAAGGGCATGAAGTGCTTCAACGAGACAGTAATTCACGGAAGTATTACTTCATCTAAGCGTTCGTTCTTATTCAACCTGATATTGTTGAAGCAACCATTTCATTAAAGATCACATTGAAATAATTGAGCCGGATTTGAATTACCTCTAGTGTCAACGCAACCCATAGTAAAAGAGAAGTCTTATTCACAGCGAGGAATTTCTTGTATATGATAACAGCCGAATTCCCATTCAGAGGAGATGTTACTGATATTGGTGACCTTGAAGTACGCGTACATGCAAATGTGGTCAGGGCAGATTTCAGTTTGAACTAGTTATTTATTACTTGTTTATATTTTTATATTAAGGTATTAATATGTTCAGGCATATACTGGTTCAAAGCTGGACTTTATTCGTTTGTGTCTTATATAGATACGTCTCTCCATCCTTTAATAAGTTACGGTTTTATTCAATTGTCAATCACAGAAACATCCAAATACATTTCTTTGGGCACTCCCGGGCGCCATTCTTGAATGCACTGTCTCAATAAGTTCATATGCATCAATCACATGAATGTGTTATTGAATTTATGTCACACGGGCAGCAACTATACTTGAATTTACGTATTTACATTATTGTAAATCCCAAATCAACTACTTGTGATGTCAAACTTAGACCTTCAACATATTGAAAACGATAATTTCAAAACGCAAGCGCCATTTATATCACACACAAGGAAGAAGCTTTTGTATTACACGATCGTTTGAACAATCCTTGAAAGAGAGAATTGATGAACTTAAGTTTTGATCAGATTGCAAAAATATAATGCCAAGTAGATGGGATATGTATTGACTGATGTAGGTGATTATATATATCGGTGAGCCTTCTTACACAATGGTCTGAAAATATTCTCATATACTGAAATGTCCTTACCAAATATATCAAAAATGTTTGCAGCTATTGTAGTTCGTCGGGGTTTTGAAAGATAATCCAATATCAAATACATCAAGGCTTTTTACTGATTTTGTCTATTCATCTGCTGCATGTGTATGATAGATATCTTCATATTTCAGCTAGAGCGATTATACTGCATAGCTTTCATCTTTTAGAACATCGCACGAACGTAGTCGTTGCCAAATTTTTTTTATCCAGGTCCAACAACAGTCATTTGCATCAAACTTCAATTTTATTTTTTTAAAATAGACATTCCACAAAATCATTATATTTCAAAGGTCTCTCTGCATCTTAAATTATTTGTATCAATATTAGAGTAATTTGTTTACTTTCAAAAGTCAAAGATGTTTTCAGTTACTGTAGTTTTCTCTGAAAGGGAATCTGACGCCAATTACCTTAAAACATATCTTTTGAGATTTTGTCTAAAAGTCGAATCTTTAGGAAAATATGGTAACTCATTAGAGAAAAGAATCTTGATTAACAACGAAGCCTCAGAGATATTCAATCCCAGTTGGAAGCACTATGGGTTTTGAGCCATGATGACATGTTGCCAACTCTTTGAAAAGCAACAATACGATTATTTATAAAATAAAACATGACGAACACATAAACGTTCGATATTTCATAGGAAAAGAAACCAATACTGTTTCGAAATCGATATTTCGATCTAGGTTTCTTTTCAAAGACGGTAGGAGCGCATTCGTCGTTTAAATAGTTCAGCTACAGTTCTAAGAGTTAGTTATCCTCGGTGTCGATGGCTACATGATCAAGGTCGTTATCGAGGTTTATCTAGAATGTCATAAAGAGAAAAAGTGAAAAGAGAGTATTGCATTGCATGTTCTTATGATTTTAAGAAATGAGTGATATCATTTTTTATATCTCAGCCAGCTGAGACCTCCTCACAACATGACATTATTGTTGGTTAAAGGTAATGGTTGTTGTGTTATCATTGCATTATAGATTTATAATTTCATCGTGTAAAACTATCCACTATACTTATCCTCTTGCCCGCTTCACAGACACCTGACAAACGTATTTTACCTCAAAAACGTCAATGTGAACTGCTTGGTTCGACACACTAAGAAAAATTATGAAACAATCGGTTAATACATGTTAAACAGTATTATATTGTGTTTGATGTGTTCGCGTGGTTGGGACAAACAAACGCCTAGACATACAACTTTTCAATTCAATATTTGACTTATAACATCAACTATCACGCTCATCCAACACTCTTTAGTCATCTATATTCAGTTACCAGTAAACATGTTTGCCTGTCTCCAGAATGATCTCGAAAGCTTACGTTTTATCTCAGATAGCTTTATTGACCTCCAACAATTCCCATATATACGCGGTCAACTTCAATGTGGTTAAGGAGATTACAAACGTCTTGAAGTTAGCAATGCCAGACAACTCAAGATCCAAATTGACCAGGATATATTCTCATAGTGTGATTGGAGTCTAGCGCCAACGTTTTTCTCGGGGAAGCTTGACTTAAGTTGCCAGCAGGCTTGTTTATTTGCTGAAACCTCAAGTTTCACATACATTTAGATGTAATGCATAGAGATTTACTTTAATATACACCTTCCGTTCTAGTCGGTCAAGTTAATAAAAGCACTTGAGAGAAAATGGGACAAATCCATTTTTCAAATTCAAAAATTATTAAATGTTGTTTATTTCATTCATTTTTTCATTGTAGTCACTTTCCCTCATCGAATTGCGAGATAAATTTGAGAACAAATATTAAACCATCTACTGATTGAAAATATAAAATAAAATTCAAATTTGCATCATTGTTAAAGTTACTTTATTATTGTAAATACTGAAGTCATGACCACAGTCAACTCTGTGACGTGTAACTCTGTATCACAAAGAAGGTATCTATTTTCATTTTTATTTCTAAATTACTGATGTCAACAGAATTGAGTTTACAATTTCTTCACACCACACAATACAACGAAACTCGCTGTTTCATTCTGATCTTGTCGTGGTACTGGCTATCGCATTTGGTTGATATCGTAATTAAGCTGTGCAATTATCTAAACTCTTCAAAAAACAAACTTGACATTCATGCGAAATTGATTTTTTCGAAACGGGTCAATTTTTTTCATGATACATACCTGTAATTTAAAGAAAAGCTTGCTCAAAAGTGTAAATTTTCCAAAAACAATGGCCCAAAAAGTTTACGTTGTGTTCAGGGACGAAAACGAGCGATTCGTCCAAATGCATTTTCTGCCAAAGCACGTGCAGCATGGGATCATGAAGTTTTACATGCAGACACGTCTGCTTTAGGGGTATAAAAAGCCATATCAGCCGCTGTTCATTCAGACTACACAACATCGGTTCAGTGACCTGAAGAATGCCTAGACTGAACAGAGATCTTCAAACAGCGTTTTAGTTTTCATTACAATGTTTAACTTGCATCTGTGGTCTTTATATTGAACTTCGAAAGTCAGTGTCAAGTTTCTTTTTTGAATAGTTTATATTATCAAATCGTGGAAGTATTTGAATTGCCAAAGATCTGCTTAAAACAGCTCATGTGAGGAATGCTGCCTTCACCGTTAGCCATTATATGGACTATTTATTTCCGACTAGACCATCATTTATTTTCTAAATAAAGTTAATCCTAGTCTGTCAAATTAATGTCTTGATTACAATAAGAAAAAAGGAATTTTCTTCTACTTTTTCTTTTTTGTACCATTTTTTATCTTAGAAATTTAATTTCAAAAGATTAATCTTTAATATCGTAAATTACTTCATAACTCTTTTGCAATCTCTCTTCAATAATTTGATAGCAAAAACTGTTCATATTAAAATCAAATAATAGAGAAGAAGAAAAAACAATTTAATTAAATAATTGAGCCGAACTATTGCTCATACTTAGTTTTGCTCCCCACATCTGCACCGACGTTAAATCAATGTGTTAATGCCGTGAACTGCCCTAACGTGACAGTAATTCTCAGAATTATTACTTCATTTAAGCGTTCGTTCTTATTCAATTAGAAATTAGTGATAATACCCCTGAGAATGTTAAGGCAACCATTTCAGTAAGGGATCCATTTAAAGTGATTGTGCTGGACATGCTTGTATAGAGACATTCTCAATTCAATTTCAACTATAATGTCAATAGAACACAAATTAAAGATGTTGGTGCCTTTTCTTATGAAGAATTACTGATAAGAACCAAATTTGAGGGAGCATATTAAAGGTTACACAATCCAAACCAGCTTACCGTTTTTCATTTATTCGTGTGTCTCATCGCTCTTCAGGCGTCTCACATTAAAATCAGTTGACATTTAGCACATAATTGTAATGCACAGAGCCGTCCAAATATATTGTACTGTCTTTGGCGCCATTCTTAAAGATCATTGTCTGTCTCTGTCTGAATAATTTTATACGCATCAATCACGTTATCGTGTATTTTCTCAATACTTAACACTTGACTTGACACAGGGTCATAGCACGTACATGTATTCAATGAAATAAAGAAACTGGTGTAGTAGTTAGCATGCTGGCCTATCACGCCAATGGCCCGGGTTCGAATCCGGTGAAGGAACCAAACATTTGTAACCTGGGCCATGTCGTGTGTTGTGTCCCTTGGCAAGTCACCTCATCCACATTGCACTCAGTACACCCAGCTGTAAAATTGGGTAACTGAACAAGGGAAGTTATGGACCTACACGGTCGTGCGAAGCGCTTAATAGGCTGCATCGGAGTACTATTCCCTCAGGGTTATAATACAATTCGTGCGCTTTGAGCATGCTCTGGATATATGCGCGGTACAAGAAAACTATTATTGTTATTATTATTATAAAAAATAGTAAATGTTGCTATGACTAGTTCTTGTATGGTTTCGTGACCGTGTCAAGCGTGGTAAGAATCTGGGTTTCCCTTAAGATAGGTATGGCTATTATTTAACCCTAATTTGTACGCTTTGTAAAGTTTATGACCTGCTAATCGATCACATAGTAATAATCGTGTTGTCACTTGAAGAAAGTATGTAAGTTTGCCGATATGTCTTTAATCTCAGACGTATTTCATTTGTGTGGTGTTGTTTCCTTACCTTTGATATTGAAACACACATTTTAAAGTTAATTTCCTGACATCTCGTCACCTGTTAACTTGTAACTAATTCATTTCTTTCAGTAAGATTGTGTCACTTCACGTTACTTGAATCTAGTTTTAACGATTGCAGATTGTAATGGCGTTGAAATCATTGATTTATAAGACGAGATAAAACACCTCTCTCATCTTGTAAATGAAGCAGAACGGATTTTACCATCGACCAATACCTTAACTACGGTGATGAGACCAAAGGTTGCATGGTCTTGATTGCTACTTGTGGACTGAGAGTGCTTCAAATTATTTTACACCCATTCAAGTTCGTTTGTATTGGCCTATTGAGGCAGGTAATTGCTGATCCGGAAACGGATTGGCGTAACCAGATGAGAATCCCTCGTCGTATGGATCGTGCAGTGTCTTGAGAGGCTGATCTAATTAGTGTCCTCGATCTGCTGAGAGTTCTCCTCTTTGATCGAACGATCGAGCACCTGCTAAAAGGTTCCAGATTGTTTGTGAATGAGAGGTATTTTAGGCTTAATTAACTAGGTCTCACTTCAGGTGTGAAGTAAATAAACTGACAAAAAAATGAACCATATTATAAAATGCTCTTAACTAAGGACCTTTAGCACATAATGTGCGTGACAGATTTTTACATGTGGTCTGTTCTTAGCAATGATGAATCTTGTATCATTGTATACTACTTGCGTTACATGTGGTACTTAGATAGAACTTAATTCCATTTCTAGCCTGTTTATTACAGAGCAATATCCGTTTGTTCTTGTTTATGAACGAACATCTGAATTACCTGACTTTGGCCTCAATCGCTGAACTACTTGATATTTGGGATAGGTTGGGGTAGAGGGAGGGGTTGTTGTTAAATTGATCCTTTTTCTGCATCGCCAAGTGAATGTTACCTGTAGACTGATTGAAGGTTTATTTTGAATGGTGTAGCGGATTACTAAACAGAGAGTACATTTGACACACGGTCTAACCCAATAAGTTGTTATATGTGTTAGAGCTTTTGAAAATGTTTAAATATTATTAAATAAACCATTTCAAGATTCATATTACAAAACATACGACTGTGATGATACAGCCTGCATGCAAATATATTATAACAATCTGTATAGGTCGGGGTATACCTCTTCGACATTTATCGTCCAGCCTTTCAGACATTTGCCGCCAATTTGTTACAAATGAAACGTTGACACCTCTACAAATTACTTGGCATCACTCATGCCCAAACAAGCGTATGATGTGTGCTAGGTCCTTGATGCCTCTAATGCTCCTGGCTTCAGTTCAAAGGAAGATTTTATCCCGCTTTCCCCAGATATCCATTAACATGTCAGTACTGCATGAATCTCTTAATACCGTATGATGCGAACAGGGGTTCGCTTTAAATCAGATGCTGTATTTAACATTTCTGTGAATTTATAATGCATTTTGGAGGTAAAATAGAAGTATAACTAATGTTGAATATTTGAGATTGGTTTTAAAATCCTAGGTAAATGCCCTATGTTTTTTGACAATTATCTAAATGACTGAGTCGATAGTGAATAGAACCTTTTTAGGATTACTACCAGCCGTTTAGCTATATGGTAGATACAATCGGGATATTTTTGCTGGAATAAACGTTAAAGATGTTAGTTTGATCCTCAAAAAGATCCAAAGAGATATGTTGCAAGTTGACCTATGTAGTTTATAAAGTTATCTCTACGTTTATTCTATATCAGTCTAACAATTCTTTTCTTTTCTTCTTTTTAGGTAAGTGATCACAAGTTGTTTATCTGTGTTGGCATTGTAGGTAAGTAAATGTATGTTTGAAATTTCTTTTCGCACACATACGGATGTTCACGTTTATTCAAGATGCAATCGACTATTAAATTCAAAATATACCACACTGAAATACATAGCATGTTGAAAAAAACAAATACTACTAGATCGATACACACCAATCATACACAACATGAAACACACAAAATACAACATAAATAAAACTATTTGAAACTATATTTTTATGAATCAGTTCACAGAAAGCCAAGTAAATCATCACGTCTTATCCAGTTACGAGTATGGCAGTGGTGAATGCAAATCCTTTCAAAATGTCGATATCGCTTGGTCTCCCCGATCTCTATGTTTATAACACCAACCATCGTTATTTAAAAAGTCTCACTGTACGAAATTGTGTTGGTTCTTTTAAACATATATACAACATAAGTAAATCAATCCCGACGCGTGTTTTGCTGATCATAAATTAGTAAAAGATTATTTGATTATTACATATTACAAGTCATAAAGTTTAAGAAGCGCTTTGCTAAAACAGCCCACACAAGCATCCTACTACATTCGTGCAACTAATGCATCGCAACGGTAACGACATTCTAGTCAGGTGAAGACGCGTGAGCAGGAGCCCATTTGTCTGACCTCGTACCAAGTATCACTTGTCCACGCATTCGATTATCTCAAGAACCAGCCTCAGAACCGACCTTATATCACAGAGAACTGGTAATAACCTTCAAAATTGACCATAGGTTATGGTACATTCTACTCGTTCACGCAAGCGGCTATATGTAATGAGCAAGTCCGGTCTTTTGATAACATTATCATTTCATAATCAATTTTTACATGATAACAGGCATGAGAGAGATATGCCTGGAGCTGAATTCAAGCATTTGGGCTTAATGGGATATTCTTTACAGCAGTCTTTTTTTCAGTTTATGACATCTCCTGAAAATATGAACGACTTTGCTGACATTCATTTCCGATGATTTACCAAAAAAAGTGATTCATTGAAATATCATGTTCGTATAGATTTTACCTTCAAGGCTCTGAAATGGGTGTATTCACGTGTGTGTCAATCGTATTAAATGAAGAATGCCTCTAAGCGAAATCTTGAGTGACAATGTTTTGACATGTGAATTGCAGTTTCAAATTCGAATGTTTTCAGCAAAGGACATAGCAACGATCATAAGCCCATCCAATTAAAGACCAAATCCATATTACATGGAGATCTAAAGAGCAGTTTCAAGATTTCTTAAACGGCAATTGATAACCTACGAAGTTGGTTGAAATCATGTTTAAGTGCAATACAATAAAAATCTAATAGCTTTTAATCTGAAGAATAAGTGACGAATTTATTGTGGTAAAATCGTGACATTTTAGCAGAGCAAAACATCATATACATCATAAAGATACAACCCTACGGGCTGTCCAACGATACAGTCAACAAAACAAAATTAATATTTTCATTTCATTGAAATGTCATTAAATAAAATCTCGGTTGACTTGATAGTTTGTTGACTGTCAGATTACTTTCTCGATGTTGGAATTGTTACATCGACAGTCTTGGCATGGATGGCGAGTTCACTGCTTAGCTAGTGGAACAGTCAGTGGAACTTAAGGGTGCGATAAAGGTCCCTCAAGGGACTCGATCCGAAAAGGTTTGTCCTCATGCAGATTGTGTGATCCCAATTATAACAATTGTACGTATATTCACAATCTAAACCGCACGTACATTTTCTTTCTAATGCCTGAGAACTTATTACCATTTGATCTCAAGTCCAAGAGAAGATGAAGTAATGGCGATCATTCAAGGATTTAAGGTATAAGTATCTATTATTTTATTGTAATAAGAATAGTATTTATCCGTTGTGTTTATCTTTGTAACTATGAAGGTCACTAAAACAATTATGAGAATTTTATTGTATGACAAGTCAAACTGTACATTCTCTTTAAAAGGCCCCCAAATGCTCAAAAAGAACCTTGTTTGTCTTAGACATCCTAATTAAATTTGAAGTCAGTTTTTAGATGCTTGCTCTGTATCTCTGACAGCAAAACATGCTCGCTTCTTATTCAACTTCATTGGGTAACACAATTTGGACGATTGAAAGCGTGAGCTCTTGATAAAAGCTCTTGAATTAGCTCGTGGTTGAAGTTTTTATTTCCCTCGACCAACTTCCACTTTCAATGAAAAGCAGATCGACAATCAACATGGACACTTTCTTCAAACAACACTAACTCTTAAAAGATAAACTGAAAAAACCTTAGCCGTGGGTTTTGGAGATCTCTTCTTTCGTTGACTGAATGTAACAGCAATTTATTATTCTGGAAACCAACGAAATTAAGTTTTTCGTTTTCAAACATGGCACACGTTTCGCGAGCTTTCAAGGAAATCGTTCAAATTGATTTGGCATGTCTGTTATTTTGAAAGCTTTCGAGAGTATTTAAACTGATTTGGAATGCTTCTTATGGGTGCTGAAGGGGATATACATTTTCAGAACGTATCAAGCAAGTATCCAAGCAGTATCGAACGGAATTAAAACTTATTCCGATAGCAACAGAAACGATACATACACAGCTGCATATCAAAAGTTCGTTCACATACCACTGTATTGTAGTGCTAATATCGCGTAATTTTGGTTTTGTTTGAGTGAAGATTGAAAGGATGTCCTTAAGGTCCAAACATTGGTCGCCAAAACAAGCTACGTACAAACAGTTTCATGGAAGTAGGTCCGACATTGTACTAACGTTGGTATATGTGGTTGCCATTCAACATCAAGAGAATTGAACAAATTCCAAAAGAATGCAATTAACTTTTTGAGATGATATTAACCCCGCGAGCGATTGCACTGTCTGACGCTTTTTGGCCTCCCTGTGAATATTTTACGACGCTTCGGTCACTTCCTTATACGGTGAGGTGAGGTGATTTTGGGTTGAACTACACTTTCAAGAAAATTGCACTAGTATCACGACTGCCAGGATTATTGCATTGAGAAAGCCCGCAACACTATTGTAGTTATGCATTGCGATGAAACCTGCAAGCATCGGCTGGAACCAGCGAAACATGGGTGTTACGGTGCTGGAATTATTATAAAGATTATTTCATCTCATGCTCTTAAAAGCATAAAAGGAAATATCAATACGATCTATCGTTGGGTTAATCATTTACGAACTTACGTTTTTTTGAATATAATTGTGTTTTTATATTGTTGTAAAATATTTATTCATGGAATGACCTAATACATTTTAATTATTCATATTTCTATTGGCATCAAACATCTACTGAGTCAGAAATCAGTATCTCAAGTATCTATTTTATATTAGTTTCTATGTCAAATCTACTTTTATGATCTCAACATTATTCTGCTCGGGCGTGACGTGATTTAACTGTAATCATTCACTACTGAATTGTTGAATGTGCCGCTGTGCTGATATATAATTAACTACACTAACTAAAAAGGATTTAGGAATCTTTATGTGTTACACAAATTAAACTGTATATTAAAGGCACTATAGCATGCGTTTTCGGTTTAAATTGGCAATGGTAAGGCGTAAGAAGATATAGGCTCTCACTTTAGCTTTCTAACGATGCAATGAAATACTTATTATTCTTTACAAATTGACTGGTAATCAACAATCAAAACGTTAAGACGGCCACAATCGTCTTAGTAATATAACATATCTATGGTCAAGTGTGCACAAAATTGAAAAAAATATGAACAGCTGAATACGGCTGAACTAGTTTGTGTGCTGCTTTTGAATTTACCTGAACTCTGAACTGAGAATAAAGGATGAAATATTTTTTATTAATCCAATCTTGTAACTTAACCGATTTCTTAAAAAATGTAGTATAAGCATTTTATTGGATAACGATAGCTGTTACAGTTTTTGCTCTGCTGGCTGTAAGCAAAATTGGAATATTTGTTGTAGTTCAAACGGAGTTAATGCAACGTTGCATTAAATACTTCCGGTCTTTTAGAATCAACTTTATAACCTGAATACCTGACTATTTGTTAGATGACTTACAAGGTAGATTACCTGAGTGCGGATTGTTAGTTATATAGAGAGATAAGCATTATCTATGCAATCGTTGTATAAACGAAATATTGATGTGCACTAGTGCCTTTAAACCTCACTCGCTTTAAGAATAATGACAAGAGGCTTGTGATGCTGTCCACAGATTATGATTAGGGATGTCATCTCCCGAATTCGAATATGCTTGTACATGAATCATTCCAATCCCTAATCAAATCATCACTTTTTATAAGATGTCTTATCAGAAAAGAATATTAACACCTTATTGGACATTAGGTTGTTATTACAGGTACTTTCGGCGATAGCACTCGATAGCAACGTAAACCAAAACTAATTCAGGATTCGTTCAAAGTACAGTTATTCTCTAAAAATTTAGTGATATGTTTGAAATCAACTATCATGTCATTTTTTGACATATTGAAATTGTAAATTTTATTCTATGACTTCAGAGGTCAATAAAACAGTTCAATTTACACTGGTGTTATGAATAATCATAAGTATATAGTAAGATAAATCGGGTGTGTAAGAGCTTTTAGACGTCGCCAAATGGAGAGGAGAGCATGCAGGAACATTTCTTATGGAACGATGACCATATTTGAAAACTAACGTCATTGACTGCCAATATAGGTATGACGTTTTAAAAGGCCAACGATGCCCGGTCAATTTCTGGTGAGTAACATATATCCATATCGGTAGATATCGGCAAGGATTCATAAATATTAAGACTTAAATTCTTATTTAATACTTTTGATATCCATATCGTTGAATTTATCATTGGTAATTTAAGGGCAAGGATTCATGAATATTAAGACTTAAATTCTTATTCAATACTTTTGATATCCATATCGCTGAATTTATCATTTGATATTTTAAGGGCAAGAATTCGTAAATATAAATCTTTATTCAATTCTTTAAGGCAAGACCACAGGGCTGAAGTACAAGATCGGTACAAAAGCAACAAACATTTATCTTGTCAAATACCTTTAAAAGATTTTATCCTTATATACAGCCATTTCAAATATATCATACAGTAACAAATATATATCATAATATTTTATCTTACAATTTCATCCTTTTCAATCGGGCAGCAGCTTATACAATTGAATGATACCATTCAATATATGATTCTTTCTGAGTAACATGCTTTGATGAATAAAAGTTTATAACTTGCGAAAAAGAAAAGGATTGTTGGAAATCAAATGCAGAAAGAATTTTAACCTATTGGAATGTTCAAAATAGTCTTTAGGAGTTTGTCTTTTATATAGTATGTTCTGAGACTAGAATGCAACGGACAAGTTAAAAGAAAAGTAAATTCGTCTGCCAAACAATTAAGAGTACACGTCCTCCATATTTCTTTTCTCTGTTTCAATGTTTTATACTACCTTCCTGTCTTGATTGCAAGATCGTGAGAAGAGCATCCTTTTCAAATGCAAATCTTATCGGAATTTTCTGATATTCATTTAACTCGTAATATATTTATTTCACTTGTTATTTTGTTATTAAAATCATACATTTTGTACATGGTATTTTTAAAACTTCAGTGTTGGGTGTCTTCTTCTGCCTAGCACCATTCTGCCTAACATTAACATCAAAGAAGTATCAAACACCATAACCCTCATAGATTTTATTTTGATCAACGTAGCTGCACTAAGTTTAGGGGATATGTTTACAATCCTAATCAAGTTAAGATCTAGGAACATTACTCATGTGTGTGTGATATACATCCTTCAAGCTGACCTGGGTCAAACCCCAGGAGTAAGAACTAATTCAACTCCCTTATAAAATAATAATGACTTTAGGTGAGATTGAAACATGCAATCATTGTTAACCATAGCTACAGGGACAATCCTCCATTCTTGGTCAGTATTCAGTCGAATTTGTGTCAATCTTGGTGTTCATTGTTCGATGTGATAACTCACAGTATCAATCTTATTCATCTAGACAAGAGTCGGTGTTCTATGTGTTATGTCATATTATCACTTGTGTATTTAGATAAGGAGGCCTTCTGAAGTGATGACAGTTTGGCGCAACCTTCAAGAATAGGATAATTGAGTGAATTTTGATAACCCTTTGGAATGATAGAAATGTACACGATCACCTAAAGGTTAGAGGAATATATTGGCTGGAATCAGAATTTCATGAGCATTCGGGGCCTTCGCAACGTCATTTATCTTTGTGGATTTAACTAAGACCTGAAAATAGACATCGTTTAAACCAGATCTTGACGAGGATTGATTTGTGACTGTCTATTTTGAATCTAAATATCAATTCCAATACATTTGGAATAATGCAATTCAAAAGTGACTCTCAAATTTGAGGAATATAAAATGTTGATAAAACAAAATAATCGTTTGTCCTCTAAAAGGGATCTCGACATGAGACATGCAGAAAATGAAAGATGGTGAAAACTGACCATAAACTATAACCAGCTACAATCAGATACTTACTTCAAAATGGAACTCTGCATCGAAATCAGGACTTTTCAAATCGACCATTTAAAGTAAACATTGGAACTGAGTTTCAGCATCTTGATATAACGTGTGCATTGTTCATGCAAACATATGTTTGGGTGTCTGAATATCGGATAATATAGCATTAATGCAAAGGACATTGTACCTTTACACAGACAAATAGCCTCTATGGGACTCAAACCTCCATGCTGAATTTCAGTGTACTTCTAGTGCGTGTATCCCTCTTCTCTCTGTTGCATTACCTGGCAGGTAACAGTTAATTATTAAGGTATGTTACAAATTTCAATCAACTTGAGGGACACTCATCAGGCGTCAGCCACAACAGGTTCATTTAGTTGGTAAAGCTTTGAACGTCAAAAAACATTTTAAAAATATTTTCACTCCATGATTCATATTTTACGAGAAATTGAATATTCATTATGTTCTTTTAGCATTCGAGTCGCTGAATATTTAGTAGCGTTCAGTTGTAAATCGACAAAGTAATGTGATGAATGTGCTCAACGACGTCTATAAAATTAAAGACTGCTTATTTTAGATATTTTTAAAGTTTTATTTCTTTTATTCATTTTTTGGCCCATACAATACTGTTCCATTTAACATTGGTGTGGACCTTAATTTTGTTTTGTTTAACATATGATATGACTTATGGGGGGAAATTGATTAATTCATTTGTAAAAGATATATAAAACCCAACAATTGTGGCTCACACCTAAACTATTTCGAAGTTAATTGTTTAAATAATACGCAGAAAGTGTTTCGTATATGAGGATAAGAGGATGAAGTATTGGTGCATCGTAATTCTATATCAATATTGAGATGGTTAATAAACCACACATAACTCGGTACAAATTGACGTCACAATTCAGCCATGCAGTAACATAAATCGATATATGTAATTAACAAGGAAGGTATTTAAACAGTATTAATTAACTGCGAATTATCTTATCGATTGAACTCTCACACGAGTAATTATATTTCGATTTGCTCAACTGCGCTTGAATTATGTACTATACAAAGGATGCAATTCGTGGGGATATGTTAATTTAACAGGTATTTCCATTTACAACAAAGATATATATATATATATATATATATATATATGTTTATAAGATAAACGCTTCGCCTTTTATATATCTCTTATTCTGTAAATCATTAGGGATTATGAAAACCTATATTCACATAACATGTTCACAACGGCAGAACAAGAAGATTTCGACCTTCCCCATATGCATAATTTTGACGGAATAATCAATCCTTAACATTGATTCTGTGCATTACTTACTTCTGTTAAATACCATTCAAAATAACTAAATTTTTCTTTAAAAACCACAGTAATATATACATCTGATTGTTGAGTGTCAACTGAAGTTCAAGGACTTTACTTTTGACGGATGTAATGAATGGAAGATAATTCTTTACTTCTACAGAAATTAGTAAGAAGTTTATTTAGATAGAACCGATATCAAGTCCAACTAAGTGCAAACTGCCTGCCGACTGCGGTGAGAGCAAATATCATGTTGCTGTAGACGTGTCGGGGAACACAAATCGATGCCAACTCAATCATCTGCCAATTGAAAAGAAATCAACTTTACAGTTCCAGAAGTACCAGTCCATGTAAATCTTAGCATTCATTATTTTCCAATTGCTTAAACATGCAAGCTTTTCAGTCGGAACTCTGCCTTAAGTGCCAAACTTCCCAAGTCGATCAGAGTGTAATCAAACTTCTGAATGAAGTGTAAGTTCTGAATGAATGTGTAGTTACAACTATTCAAAACATGCTTACACAGTGTCAGAAGTCAATCCAATTTGATTGTTGTTATAATCATCACCAAAACTTCCTATACACGAGTGAAGACGCACTCCCCGTAGATAACTTTGCTATAGGCTCATTTATAATTGAACAGCCATCTATCGACAACCATTGTCAGTTTTAATGTCTTTGTAGTTGTTTTGCGGAACGTTCACAAGATCTTTGTCACGATCGATCTCTCAATCCATACAATGAATTGTATGTTCTGTACGGTTACAGCTGCGCTTAGTGCAAGATACCGGCATATTCGAAAGACTTGAACATAAGTTGACATGAGAGGCGTCGCGGCCACCTGTCGCCTACATGCATGAGAGTGGGATATACCTTGTACAAGATTAAACATGGAGGAAGACAGCAGTTACGCTAGTAGTGACGTTCCTGATGGCGTAAGTAGGAACCTATTCTGAAATGTTTTCCAATGCATCGGAAAGTCGGTCCGAAAAACCAGCAAAGAAGCGGAAGAGTGGGGCAAATGGTAACGGGGCGTTGGTAACCTTTGAGGTAACATGCACGTGGATTATACAATCTCACGCCGTCACGTGACACAAGGATTTTGTCATCACGTCCCTAAGTATCGAATCACAAGTCACCATTCACGGTAGTTCGCTGTAAGTCGTGCCTCATACGAGACCCCTTTGTGAATGACTGTGCGACATGCTGTAACTGCAACAATGCATGTATCGATACAATGTTTATCAACGCTGTTTAACACCAATCTGGTCACGTGTCACGCATGCGTCTAATAGGTCACTTTAGGTAAAACAAAGCACTTGATAATGATGTTTTAAAAATACTTTTGAAATGTTATTTTACAAGGATTGAATTTTTATTTTTAATAAGTGTAACTCATCCTTTGAGCATGTACTTAACCGTAGAATTACCCAACGTTTTCTTATGGATATTTATTAATCATTGTTACAAATATCCATTCCATGTCTAATACATAACTGTTATTTACATTTAGATATAAAACTCATTTAGTCACACATATATGCAAATAGTAATCAAAGATCAGCGTAGTGAATTATATCGTTTAGATATGCAAATCATTTAACGCTCATTGAATGATGTTAAAACCATGTCAAAACGGATACTTGGTAAGGATAAAATATCAACATTTGACAGTGAAGGGAAATTTATGATAAAATAGAAAATTGAATGTACATCGTCAAAAACTTTACTTCTGGTCACCAAACATAAGAGGTCGCTCACTGGAATATGAAGTACATTACACAGAATAGAGATCAAACCAAGTACCTGTAAACAAAGGAGTAAAATCCCATGAAGCATTTCTTTACAGTTGAATCGCCAAGTGACATGAAAGATTTATAGCAGGAGATCGAACATCGATCATAACGCTCCTGCTCGTGTTGTAAATCACGAGATGTTGTGTGAAAATATAATGTATCGTGCTGTGTATACGATAATCGATTTAGTGCTTACTATTATAGGTTTGAAATTACCCAAAGATAATCAATGCTTCATAAAGGCTCCTTACAATTTCGATTTGCTTTTCAAATTCAGATAAATCTATTGTTTCCGTAGAAGATTATCTTTAAATGAATTATATGAAAACTTAAAACTGTTAATGAGAATATACATGTGAAGACCTATGCATTAATTTGTTCTATACTGTGAAATATCACAAGTTGACATAGAGACGTATTTTATGTAGTTATTTGAGATCAGGTACATTTGCCCAGTAGATCTAAGAAAGCATGTATATGAAAATGTTAAAAAGGTCTCGTTAAATTCAATCATGATAGCATTTGCTATATTGAAACTTTCACTCTGTTTTCTCTATCCGCCCACCTCTTTGTTTAAACTCTGTTCACAAAAACGACCACTTGAATGAATTAATGCAAAATTTAAAAATGCAATTCATTAATCAGTATCGTATGACAACAGAATTTATGGTTTATTTCATTATTAATCATGTCATAATCGATTTCAGGAGTAGAAATTTTTCTAGCCTTTGATAGGTATCTGTGATAAATAGATAAATTGAACGTAAGTCTTCAAATGTATGTTTATCTCAGTTATCTCAGGTTCATCTGATGGAATTATACATCAAATATTCTAAATGGAATCATTGTGGTTTTCTTTGACTCGACACTGGTCATTGCTTTCTTTATAAGACCTATTGAGGGTGTTCATGCATATTGCGAAGGTTTGTTTTTGTTTTACATCTGGATTCTAATGAATTAAAGAAATGACTACCCGGTTTCAATAATACACATGTGTATAAAAAATAGTATCATGTTTACATTCCTGATTGGAACTGGAAATGTATAACGTTTGAGGAGTCACTTAACCTAGTTACATGACCATTCAGTGTACAGTTGAACCCATTGCAACGATGGCAAACTTGTTCTCATTGTTTTATAACTATCACTCTGTCCAGAATTCCTCAATATGCTAAAGGTTTCTATCACACCTAATTAGATATTCTGAAACTATGCATAATTCGGGTTAACAGGTGCTCTTTTCCACAGTTTTGATAGTACATACAAACATCCCGATCCCCTTTGACAAAGCGACTCTTACTAAGTTTTATCTTAACTCTCATTCTTTAACTTTGCCCAAAGGTTGCTTAAGTGACTTGTGATCACTTTAGTAATTTGTGAAAGGAGGCCCAGACCTAATGGCCACTGCATCCATGCATCCAGTGATGGAGAAATACAACCATTGTTTCCTTTCCAATGTACGCAACTTACAAGATACAAACCAATCTTGGTAAATGTTGTATTTCACTTCGTAATGTCCACCATATGAGATATTATTTTGAGTAGCGAGGATTGATAATTATTTCAAATATCAAATAGTCGTTTATAAGTCTGAACGATTCTGGTTGTATACCCCAAAAGGGTCCACAAATGTCACACAGGTCCGAGGGTATTTGAAAATGTATACGAAACAGTACGACAATTCTACAGGATATTAGATATTAATTTTCTTTAGGGGACACTTAGTATAGTCACGGTATTTTATCAAGTGCTCATGCGTGTTATAATATTTGACATATTCATTAAAAGAATACCAATTAAATGACAATGATTTTTCATTAAAATCGAACAACACCTCTATGTGTGCGGTAGTGCTTAAATCACTTGAACTATTTACCCGAATACTAGTTATACAACCTTTTAAGCACTAAAAACTTAAATTTTATGTTCATCCTGCTTTAGATAAATTTCCCAAATTTCGTTTGACAAATTAACGCAAATCTTTGTCCCAGAATCGCGACTTTTTATCATTATATCGTCGCTCCATTCAACCAATTAGTGTTAAAATGTTTTTCTACACCAGTCAGATCTTCTCGACAAAATGACACCTTTTCTTTACATATGGCAATTATGGCTCCAGCAACTTCTTTAAAACCCTGCTCAAAGATTTTGACAACAACGTGGAACACCTACTGGTGATATAAACACATGCATTTACTTTACCTGTGTCTTATCCAATTATATATAGGTAAAATCGAATCTATTTACAATGTAAATATTGATCTAACAGGAAGTGTTTGCAAACTAGCTTCTCGGTGATTGATCAACACATGTCTTATCGATGTCAGACATGAAACATATAAAGAGGAATGTTTGAGTGGCCCTCATAAAATTATTTACCTTTTTTACCAAGACGTAGTAACCAGTTTAACAGAAGTATATTATCCATAAACACGTGTCCTTAATGATTAGAAAATTGTTGTAGAAGCATGGATGGTTTTTAAGTATTCATTTATTATTGCAATCTTTCAGATCGATACGTTCATGTATTTATTCATGCGACTGTTTTGTTCGAAGAAATGAGAACGAACTTGTTGGCAAGTTCCTTTTTGGCATATTCAAGAAAATGCAGCCTTTTGTGTAGAGGTCGTCCTTGCTGATGTTGTTATTAAAACATAGCATAGTACTGTTGAGTATTATTGTAAAAATGTTGTCAATTTCTATGTAAATAACCTTATATTTATGAACCGTTTGGGATAGTGCTTTATAGAGAGGGTAAATATACGTCTCTGTTTGATTTCCGCTTAATAAATGTGTAACATTTATTATGAGAATCTAAAAATAACGTGTAAAGTTTTTTAAGAAATTGTCGATGCTTGCTTCCATCAACTTTATCAATTCAACAAGTTTTCAAACTCTTAAAGAATTGTAGTTTTTCAATGTGTACATCGTGGATATAAATTGATAACCGTTATATATTTACGGTGTTTTGTCCGCATAATATTGGTGTATACTTATATTTCGTATGATATACCTTTTCAAAAAGTATATATCATACTTATGCACAATAGAAATTAATTAATGCTTAGTGCAATTTGAATGGAATCATTGTTAATTATCATGTAAATGTATTTAAGTTATATGCAAACATTGTAGAAACAAATTACCATGTTTCATTACACATATATACAAGTAACAATAGCATACATAAAAAATACATAAAAATTCTCGACGTGACTGTTCCTCACTTTTGCGAGTGTCATATCGATCTTTATGTTGAATGCACTTATCCATAAAAGTTGCAATTATCATATAAATTAAAGTCGGTATATATGTTATTTATGCCCCACTTTCAAATGCTGCTCCTGTGTGAAAAACACTTATATCTCATGAATGCAATTTATCTATTCAAAAATCATTAGAAGATGTTATAATCTACCGTTGTCAATGATATCGTCATTGTACATACTTTTTAGTCATTAGTCTAACCTCAATATTGCAACCTTCAAACCTCATTGTTCCAACATTCGAACCCCATTGTTCCAACCTAAGCTCATTGTTCCAACGTTCCAACCTCATTGTTCAAACGTTCCAATCCCATTGTTCCAAAATTCCAACCCCATTGTTCCAACGTATCAACCTCATTGTTCCAACGTTCCAACCTCATTCTTCCAATGTTCAAACCTCATTCTTCCAACGTGTCCACCCCATTGTTCCAACGTTCCAACCTCGTTGTTCCAACCCTCCCAGCCCATTGTATCTTCAATAAGCTCTGGGTGACCGAGGTTGGATTTCAGAAACGTGTAATCCATTTGAGAAAGGATCTTCTGTTAAATTTTCATGACATGCGTAATTGTGGTCCTTTTAATCCTTACAATGTACCTCAAACAACAGTTTAAGTATACAGATGGATTTAATGTAGCATTGTTATCTATCCTATGGTTGCTGTACTTCCTCGCTACCGTTTTAAAGAAACTAAAGATATATGCCATCGTACTATGCCCCATGGCCACTCATGAATAAGAAGCCAATAAGTCTCTAAGTATTTTCTGGAATTGTATAATCGGTATACACCAAATCTTCTTATTGCTATTACGAAGCACAAGGTCCATATCCAATTGGTGTTGAGGTCCAATAAGAACGATGACAATGATAACATTTCCTGGACAGAAAGCCAAGTTATCGAACAGTTGGTACACATTCTACCGGCATAGTGTTAATTACTGCAACAGGTGGCGCTTGTATTTAGATATTCCTGGCATATAGCATCTTGGTGTTTTCACAATACGGACCTTCAACACAGCTTGCGTCTAGCTGAAAGATCACCTGAATAATGCATGTTATAAATGCCGTATATTCAACGTATTTGTATATATGCAAGGGAGATCACTCTAAACGCTTTAACCCTGATCGATACTTTAACTGGAATACATACCATTTATGTTTGACTATGAATAAAATTCGCCTATTTCGTGTTTATGATACTTCAGATATTTTGTCTACCTCATGTTTGGATTTAAGTGAAGGGCAAACAGGAGCAATTGGTTAACTCTCCGAGGTTTGAGTTCGGTTTTAGAAGGGTTAAAACGCTTTGAAGTTACACGCTGGAAGGAGGTATTTCAACATGCAAGCAGATGAGTAGATCTATATTTTTCATAATTTATTTATACTTATAATGAACCATAATCTAATATCAAAGCGACTCACTCACGTGACCTGACATTGTACACGTTAAAATGCCATGGATTTCAAGAATGGTTAACTGACTTTACTGTTAGGAGACAAGTGATTATGTCATTATGTCATTGAATAGAAAATTAATCATCGATCAAGTACTTGATGGGTAAATGTGTTATGTGATCAATTGATTGATAAGTTAATATGTCATGTGGTCAAGTAATTGATAACTTAATATGTTATGTGATCAGGTTATGGATAAATAAATATGTTACGTGACCAAGTGATTGAAAAGTAAATATGGCAAGTGATCAAGAATTTGATAAGTAAATATATTATGTGATTAAGTAATTGAGAAGTAAAGGTGTTATGTGATCAGGTAATGGATAAGCAAGTGTGTCATGTGATAAGGTAATGGGTAAGCAAGTATGTCATGCGATCAAGTAATGGATAAGTACAAGTCTTATGTGATCAGGTAATGGATAAGCAAGTATTTCATGCGATCAAGTAACTCATAAGTAAAAGTCTCATGTGATCAGGTAATGGATAAACAGGTATATCATGTGATCAAGTAATTCATAAGTTAACACGTCATGTGATCAGATTATTAACACCATACATATGTATTGTGTTACGGTAATGGATAAGTGAATATGTCATGTGATCACATAATGGTTAGGTAAAGATGTTATATAATATTGTCTATGTGTTATAATGTTATGTGCTACCTATCGGCAATATAGTGTCATTATCATCCTCAATATTTTCATCATTTTCTTTATATTTATTAAAAAAAAGATATTTCAAAAACTTTAATTGACTGGGACAATTAGCGTCATCCCATTAACAATAACACACTCGTATCTGTTCAATTTTATTCATATAACTACATATTTGTTATTAATTTGAAATTTCAAGGAATAAATGTTTCATTCAAATAGCTCCTATATTCATTGACTGTATAAGTTGTGTCCCAGCCACAACAATTTACGTAAGAAAACCAACTGCATTTCTTTGTTGATCAGATAAGTTTGAGAACAATATAAAAACCTGTAGGTCAAAGGATCATTTTTGAGATTTTCGTGAAATCTAAATTCGAGGAAATACTTAAAGTACATAGATAATATATTTCTTTACACTATGATTAGTTTAAGGTAATTGATCGATAGCATATCAATTCGCTCCAAAAGAGATTTTACTATCCTGACTGCCATCATTGTCGCAATCTAAGTAACCATAGCGCATTGGTACTAAATATTGTAGTTGTTTGAGCTAAACCCCCAGAGCTGAAATCTTGTAGGGGGGCATATGTAGCTGACTCCTTGGGAATCAAATGATCTACATTAAATACTTTGAAGCAAGGTGTTTCATAATAACATATTTGTTATTTGTAACCTTAGTTTGTAAATTTGCCTTGACCCTTCTTCTAATGTGGGCGTGACAGGATGTCCACCCTGAAACGTTCTTACTCATCTTTCCAGAACATTATTAATACAAGGGTGCTCACATTCTAGGAATATCATCTGGGCAGGATAAATAATGTCCATTTAAAATAATCTGACACTAATAATAAGATAGTTTAGAAAGTTTTTTGTCAGACATAAAAAGTACAAAGTCTGGTTAGGTGCAAAGTCTATGACTATATTTTCAATCCTTATCATTTGAGTTTCAAATGAATGTTATGTCTTCATTAATTTAAATTTTCATTAAAAGAATTTCTGGAATCATTTTGATATTTTTGGTTTACACCAGTGACCGCTGCGAGGAGATCTGTGCGTTATTCTCATGCCGGAAGCAACGTACCAGATGTTGAGGTAATTAATTAGGTTCTATAGTTCACCATCTTGATTTAATAAGATGTTAAAATCCACATTACATGCTCAGTATACACGTGCACATAAAACAGTCTCACTGGTAAGTTATAGTAACATACATAAGCCACTTGTTTTTAAGATTATTATATACGTGTTAAGTCTCAAATAACGATGCTATAATGATTGTTTCAAATGAAAGTTACACTATTTGTAACAAGCAAACGTTTTTTTTTTAATCATTACTCTTTAGATAACCGATATTTTTATTGAAGTGTGACACTGCCATGATATAATATGATAAGCTGTCATTTAATTTCGTTCTTGTGTGCCCTGTTCTTAAAACATTCGAAATAGATAGGTAAATGAAATATTTGTAAACATCAAAATAAACGTATATCTTTTCGCAAAACTTCAGAAAGCAGATGAACCAAACCATGTACCTTATTATGCATCTGTACAAAAACAAAATTATTTAATCATGGTTTTAGATATAAATTAAATGTAAACAAATATTTATTTGATATATACTAGGCCTGAGTGGGTAAATATCGATTGTCTAAGGTTCAGTATTCTAACACAATTACCATTTCTTTTTCACACTTTTTTTTATAGATAATGTATTTCAAAAGATAACTGCTGACGATAAATTCATGTAGGACGAGAATAATATAATGACCTGTGCTTTCGCAAATATCTCCCTTCTCGCCAAACTTTTTTTTAAAAAGTCAGATTTAGTTATTTAGTAAAAGAAAACTTGGTAGCCTGTGTGAAAAGACTTATCTTGATGGATGAAAGTCAGGCCACTTGGAGCCCATGCTACGCGTTCGAATTTCCCAACTTTAATTAGAGCTATTATGGTTCCGTTAAATGCGTACGTATCCAAATATAGTATGTTTATCTTCTTAGTATATGAAATACATAGAATAATATAGTCATTTGAGTAGGTTAGGATGGTTATTAAGGTATGATCTGAATAAACAATATGATAGACGTATTTAATATCTATATGAAAGTATGTGGCGTTGTCATATCATACAGTAATTAAGATCACATTATAAGTTTACCAGCCACGTAAAAGTAATAGATTCCCATAAGGGAATATCAAAGAAATCAGCGAAATCAACAGAAGAACTTTGGGACTAAAGTTAACAAAAGTTTATCAGATAAAACTGACCAAAAAACCCTAAATTAATCGTTTGCCTTGAAAATCCATCCTGCAAACAATATTAATTGCTATAAAATGTAATTAGCATTAATAAATCATTTGTCATTCTGTCAAAGTAAAAAAGACGAAAAGTGAAAATATATCTATGGCTTTTTTAAGGAATTTGAAAATTTCACACAATGCAACAGAGGTTGTGTGGATGTCTCCCTTATGCCAAAATGGTCTTTGGATTTGTTGGATATAAATGTGAATCGGAAAACAGTCTAAAATGTCATTGGGCGACTTAGTTTCGATGCCTATAATTTACCTGTCAAGCTATGTCTATGCTGTAGTGGTCAGATTCGACTATACCTAGATACCTACATTAGGAGTAGGTATAGTTAAGTGCCTGCAATGTATCCATAAAAGGCTTTATTCATTTTTAGAACCATGTGTTATTCCCCTTGAATAGTGAACGTGTTTTGATGGACACTGTCAGATTTTCCAAAACATAATAGGTTTAGGTTCAGCTTGTTTATCAGTGCATATTTGATTGTTAAAAACCATTAATATTACATGTTTAATATTAATTGTAAGGCCAAGTTGACATACCTACCGAGTCAACGAAGTAGTTTTAAAGAGCCACTCCGTGAGTTGTTGGAGTCATATATGCCAAACTTAATCAATGGTGTCAATTGATCGCGAAGTCTCGACTGTTACCTAAAAGACACATTTTAAAGCTTTTATGTATTTCACAGTGACAATATGAAGGTAGAAAGTCGCAATTATGATCGAAAACCGGACAGTCAAACGTAATTTTGGAGACTTATCTAAAACAGCCAGGAGGGCAGTTAGGAGTTGATAGCGTTTGTTAGGTTATATAACTGGTATCCATGTATATTGGACATGATATCTACACCTCTGTGCATTTATAGGGCTGTTTTTAGATTTTCATTGAAAACCAGTAGTTGTCATAAATATGACTTTAAGACATAAAAATTCATGATCTTTTGATTTTATATCACCACATACGACATTGAGGTTCGTGTCAAAGGTAAATAATATGTTATGAAAATCACGGAGTGGCTCTTTAAATATTTTATATGTCATTTTATGTTATAGTAAGTTTGTTCTATGTTGAAAATAAATAAAAATACAAAACACATGGTGAAAATATCTCGTTCTGCTAAATCTCGCTGATACACCCATGCGGAAGAATGTCGTGCATTATGGTAAATGATATCTCAAATGATTCACTTTACTAAAACTTAAATTTATGTCTTTCTGATATCAAACCAAAAATATCAAATTTGAAAAAGATGAATAAATATTAGAATGTAAATCAAATCAGAGATTTGCGGTTCAAGAGCCATTGTATGGGTGCTTCAAATCACAACGAATCAAGTCTTGTAACACACGTGTGCAGTCGCTTAGCATATATCCTGATCCAGAATAAAATCATGAGTATATACACCTATTCAAGTGTAAATTTAGAACAGATCACCCTCGCCCTATCTTTGCGTTTAAGATGTTGCTTAAATATTTTGATAATTACTTGTCTTAAGGATAGACTACATCATTTTGCTTTGTCCATTCGTTTTGTCACTCTCGATCCATGGCGAAACAATTCAGTCCTGTTGTTACCAATTACAAGAAAAACCTTTTAACCAAAAGAAGCAGTTCTATACCGAACGTAAGACATCGCTTTGTATCGCTTGAAATAGCTTTAGAAAGACATATACACCTATAGACCATACCTTAATACTGTTAGGGTATGTCTATAGGTGTATATGTCATAAACCTATAGACCATACCCTAATAATATTAGAGTATGTCTTTAGGTGTATATGTCTTTCTAAAGCTATTTCTAAGCGATATACGCCCCTGTGGGACGTAACTAAGCGTTATACGGACGTTAAGCTATGCGAATACATCTCCATGCCTCAAATGAATTAAAGGTGTTCACACAAAAATGGTCGCCAGTGGTTTTTGCTCGGGATTAGTAATGAGATGTTCGACTTTCTGAAAATATTACATTTGGCATTAACCATTGTTTATTGAGGAAAATTTGAGGAAATAAAAAGTTCAAAACACATGCTACTGCCTTCAATGAATAAAACAGCAAGGCGCGAGGAGATGTGGTTTATACAGGTCCTGTATTTTTAACGCTTGTGTATCATGTATACTTCGGGAGTATTAACAGAGTTTACATTCGGAATTGATTGACAAGACTTTATTTTCTGAAGTACCAAGCGCCCGATGGTTACACCAACTGCTTTGTGCATCAGTTACTTTAGGCGTCATGTGACGAAACCATTCCTTTTGATCAAGGGTTGATCTGAATTGATTATTTACACTGGAAGTTCTACCACTAAAGATTCTCAGGTTCTGTATAAATAATTCATATCGTTTTCCCTAGTTCATTTCCAGAGATTATCACAAAGGTCCCCGGAGATGATTTATCTGCCTCAAGTGACTAATAATTGTGCTCAAACACGTATCAAGTAGTTAACAAAACGCACACGTACTATCAATACGCTTGTCAAGAAATTATACAAATGTCCGAGACGATTAAATACATTTGGGGCTTCTTGGTAGTCCAGTCGCCTCTCATGTATTATTTCATTTAGATTATTCTTCGCATTGCTATCTGAAAATAAATATCAATTGCATATTGAGTCAGACATCCATTGATCTATCGAAATTCGCTTTACCCCCTACGCACAGCAAGTGCTTATGTTAGCACAGACCTTATTGTAGCCCTGGAAGAAGAAGTGCGTAATCGTCCGTATCTCTCCGGATATGCGTGGTCAGAAGAAAACTCTTGTCCCGTTAATCTGAATTTTACATGTTCCTGTTGGCAGTCATGCTACAGTTGAGTGACTCTACAAACTCATTTATGACAAGATGGCGGTCAGATCAAAAGGTGACACTTATCAATGGCACTATTGTTAGTTTATCGACTTTTCCGATTCCTGAAATCTACGGCCATGTTTCCTTTGACAGGACCATGTACTTTTTCCAAACATACCATTATGTGATTGTTGATTTGGTACAGAGCACAGAAATGCAATCAACGGCTTTGTTGTCGTACGGGAAATTGCTTTCATATGAACTTACATATAGTTATCTTAAATAATAAACTAATGTACCAAAAAATAAACAAAGAGTTATTTTATTCCGCAATGTCTTTGTTGAAAAAAACAATGTCTATGGATTTTAAACTTTTCTATTAAAATAAAGGTGTTTTTTTACAAGTGCATTGCGTACAATCGACTCCGACTGCATATCGAAGCGTCCTTAAAATTTCTCGTTTGCCGCATAGTCTCTCGAGTTACAAGAATAAAATAACCTTTGAGTGAGTTAAATCGCCCCATTTTTTTTTCTTCTTCGAACAATTTAAATCAATAACGTATTTCGTGGATGATAACATTAATCTCACCTTCCTAAAAGAATTTTGTTTCCTCATAATTAAAAAGTTGAAGTCTCCTTCATTCCTCGCCAGGAAAGGATTTTAAACATACAATTAAAACAATGTCTTTTGCTCATAACGTGTTTTTCATACTTCATTAGCGAAGTTTATGCTGATGTTCAAGAATTCAACCTTACCTAGGAGACGCCAATATATTGACAGTTCATTCTTTACTATCCGGCTTAAACGTTTTCTTTTAAAAACGTCATACCATTTAAGTTTCTCAAAAATGTATTTTACAAAGGAGATCTGTTAAGATTATTATGTATTTTGTTTAATGTGTCGCAAAACGTTAATGAATTGAACATGTCAAAAAACAACCTAACTCAAAACCGGTGGAATCTCGTGCTACCGTTTGCGAAGAATTAGAATCGGGCCTGGTTAGATCCTATAAGTGCACAAAATAATGCCTTTGGCGCTAATATCCTGTCAATGGCGCAGTGAAGCATCGACGGCGGCTATTTAAGGTAAAATATCTTCGTTAGACCACAAATAGAAATATTTTGGATCGATTCCATTGAGAGTTTTGGACACATGTCAACTGAGTGCGGTTTATATTGGTTGGATAGTGATATATTCGCCAATAATGAAGCGAAAAGTTTCGCTAAACAAACGAGTTCAACAGCATCAATGCATTGAGATACCGCCAGATCAATCCAGTGATTGTCACGAGTTACGCTCACGCAATACGCCAATTATTATCAAATCACTTCTATAAAACTAATTATTCTCCAAGCAGCAAGAAACGGTATGCATATAAGATGATAGCAGAAAATTGGATCATTCTGGTGGAAATAAAGATCATGTCATAAGTCAATATATTCAAGCTTTCTGACTACTAGTATTTTGTCCCTGAGTTCATTAGATGAATGTCATTAGGACAAGCAGGGACCTTATATACCTATATACCTTGTATATAAGGTCCCTGGGACAAGATAGCATAGAAACGTTAGACATACAATAAGGAAGAAGTTTCCATCCACTAACACGTTCTTGGAAACTGTTTACAAAAGAGTACGTATTACAGAATAGGGATCACAGTTTACATATATGCCTACAATTTATACACAGTATTATCATAGATATGATAATCAGATATGGCCGACTATTTGAAAAAGGAAGTGAAAGTAGGAAGAGATAATAATCTTTTGATATCAACTTCGTTCTGGCCGAATCAAACCAAGCTGGAACAACCCGAAACGATTCGATTTTAGTTTCAACTATCGTAACAGAGATCGAGAAAAAATCTTTCAAAAATCAAGGAAAAAAGAAAAACGAATTTTAATATGATGCAAAGATTATGATTCATTCTGCAGTATCAAATCTTATATCTTGAGCTGTGTAAGCTAAACGGTCTAACACCCGCCTATCCAACATCCTGATCGAAATATCGACCAATCGCGCGCCTGCTACAATACGTTGGGTGTTCCACCGAGTAGATTTACTGTCACTGGCATGCTCAAATGGATGCAAGGTTTTTAGTCATGTTTCACGCCAGAAGATGAAAACCAAAGTTTCACGTGGCAGAATTTATGAAGAGCTAAATATGGACGAAAGTAACAAGCATCTCATCAACGAGGAAGTAGGGAATCATTCATTGTGTGTTGTCATGTCTTGTATCTGTTTGTTCTCCTTCCCTCGTTATAACGCGCTATCTTGTAGTTTCTTTCAGTTTTTAAAAGGTTGCTAAATTTTGCATGGCTGAAATTGTAATTATGTTTTATGTATATTATGAAGTGTTGTCAGAGGTTTTTTTCATCGTTATTAGATGAAAAGAAAGATGTTAGCTGTCAAACTGATGATGGTCAGTCGTGTTGTTCCATGTGTCAATTGCAGGGACCATATAAGTAATAACTAATGTATTTTAGCGTGTCACGTATCAATGTCATGTGTAACATGTTTTAAATCAGCATTTCATTGTGGGTGGTATAATAATAGTTATACACTGTAGTATGCGGGCGTTAAGCTTGATATTTAATCAAACTGTGTAAGTAAAGTGTTATTAGTTTTACATTTCATGATTTAACCCTGTCTGCATTTTAACAAAATAATGATGACAGATATATCATATCATATTTCTTATTATGCAAATAATGTCTTAATTAGATTTACCAACTAAAAGTCTTTTGATAGCTTTTAATACAATAAACTTTATTTCCTGATATTTTCACAAATTCACTTGTATCTGTAAAACGTTTAAAAATGATATGTTTGATATAGAGAGATATACCAACAAAACCTTATTGTTTAAAGAGGAACATATTCCTTAGAATAGATAACTTCAGATAGCAACTATCATAAACTGACGACACTGTTTTAAATTTTTAAAAAAAGAAATAAGATGGTCATGCACTTTTAAAATGATTATCTTTCACAAAGGTTTGCAAAGAATTGTATTCTTGACCGTTCTAATCAGCACACAGAGCATATATATCATATGTGAAATGATGCACATTCAAAATGCATTATTATTATCATCAGTTATGGAAAAAATAAAAGGACCATGTTTAAGCAATGTCAAAATGACTTGTAGTTTCTGCATGCAATGCTCATGCATCTGTTAACTGTGTTTAATGTCGGCACATCTACGTGTTCAATATTTGAATAACTTAGGAACACTTTCATCAAAGCAGTGCTCAAATATTTGGCGGCAGTGTTGGTAAACTGCTACCCTTCGTGCATGTTTGAGTCAGGTTGTTTTGGGAGAGCCTCATCAACTAATGCTATTGCATTACCAGTGTTTGGCTAGTTCACAGAGAAATATTTACCCTCTGAGGGGGCATATTGGAGTAACTTAGTTCAACATGACATCTTAGATAATTACAATAGTTTGTAGAAGAGACAGACAGAAAGATAGTCAGTTATCTTTAAATTGGTAAATATATGTCCTGCAATGGCCCAGGAAACTCAATTTATGAGACCAATTCATTAGTGCTAATTTTTCTGAGAGGTTGCAATCAAATTGTTAAGTCTGAAATTATCTGTTATTGGTAATTGTGTAAAGATTGACCCTCCCCAAATGATCCCTATGTGAAGGATTAACTTGGGCAGAGTTAAGCTAACTTTGAACTTTCATATTTTGAAAAAAATGGATTTTTTATTCAGTTGAAATTTCTGTACATGACTATGTGGCAAGTCTTCAAAGCTATTTACACAATATACAGAGATAGAGTTCATCTACATGATAAATTCTATTGATGGCATTATTCAATGCTGTTCCTTACATTTCCTCAAATGTAAGTACCTTGCAAAATTTTTCGAATAACATTTCTGTTTTTAAAAAAGTTGTAAATTTACATCTTGTCTTTTCTTGTCTTGTCTTATCTTATGATTACATTTGTAGAAAAAATATTTGGCATATAACATCACAGTATTCAGGACTAACGCTTTTCTAAAACACCATTTATAACAATTTCTTAAAAATTGGTAAATACAGATATCAAGGAGTACTCATATTCATACAACAGAGTCAGATACTTATATTTTTAGGTTTGATAAAGTACACATCGGTGAATGAAGTTTCTTTTTAAATAGATTTTTGAGTCATTGTGGTTTAAATTAAATATTCATTAGATTTATAAATTTGATCAATAAAATTAAGATCTTATCAACATGTATAACCTTCTTGGACATTAATTTGTAAACACATCATTACTGTAGGATGCCATAAAACAATCCAAAAAGTACTTATTTACTTTCCTATCGTATTAAATTAATGAGATTCCAAAACGATAATTTCTTAAAAGCCATATTTTTCAGAAACGAACAGATATTGTTTGAAACTTCAAACTATAGTGTAGATGGCTTCTGAAGATGTGCTGTTATTCTGTTTCAGTTGCATTAATCCCTCATTGATTGGGATATCCCATATTTTGTATGGTGAGGTTTATTTTGTTAGTGAGTGTACTATACACATGTATATTTATCTTTCTGGTGGAGGGAGAAGTAGGTTTTTTTATTAGAATTGAAATAAAACTTTTTGACTATCATTCCATGTTGACAAAACTTTGTCAACCGTTTGAAATACAATCAGTCAATGTGCAATTAAGGTCACTTCATATTTCTGGTAAGAAATCTACTCTAATTAAATATAAAAAAATTAGTTTGAGGAAAATTAAAATTATGTCTTTTTCAACCTTATGGTTAGACATTACTTCTGGTTCTTTTTTGTCAACAGAATGTTAGACATGCAGTCCAATAAGAACATATTGGTTAGAATATTATTCTAATGGTAATCTGGTTATTCAGAGTTTAACAAGATTAACCAATGGAAACGTCAAAAAGTGATGAGTTCATCAGATGATTAACCTTTGATGTGTGCGTCTCTGAATCCATTCAGAAAAATCTGAAAGACGAATGTACTATCAAGCTTTAGCATGTGGGTCAAACTTATACAGAAATTGACTTTTACTATGCCAAGCAGCTCACTGCAATAATGATATGGTATCATTAATTCACCTTTATCCTGATGGATAATTCAAAGGTGATCTCCCCTCCCCCCCCCCCCCCCCCCCGTCATTAGCATCAGCATGATAAGAACATTTAGTAAGGAAACTATAAGACCTGTTAATCATTTGTATATTTTCATCACTTATTTGATAAAATAATTTGTTTTAACTTAGGGGCATATCAATCAACTTAATTGTGAAGAAATTCTGAATTGTATGAGTAAGCAGATGATGATGTTACCTCCCATAGAGTTAAGAGGCTTCAACAAGTCTGCCAAGCTTTATGTATTTCATCTATATATGTCTATATTTATGTCTGAAGCTGTGTCTAAGATGGTTGGAATCTATCTTATTGAATAAGGTGAAAATGATATGATGAGAGTTGATAGGTAAAGAAAGCTGTCTGGATGTGAGCACAATTACAGCGTCATCTTACTTGTGTCTGAGGGCTACATATCATAGGATACCTTATCACTGAGATATTTCTTCCCACTACTGCATCAAAATGTGACATATATATTAGAATTGGAAACAACAATGATCCTTGGTACTTTTAGACATTTCTTAAGGCTTAGATTCCAGCCAATTTAAGTCAGCTTTTGTTGATAAATTTTTTTTACAAATAACTAGGATCAATTTTATCTTCCTTATGCTTGAAATAAATATTACCAGGCCTCTATACTATGAAATATGATAAATGTGATCATCGATGACTAAAGCTGGAATTATCTAGAAATAATTTGGTTGATCAGGCTTGAAAGACCTGATGGATTGGGATGGCATTAAGCTTCTGTAAACTTTCTACAGCTCTGACTTCTTCTCCAGATGCTTTAGAGATACAGAACTAAAATTTTGTTTACAAATACTTTAGGCAATAGGAATTATCAATTGTAGATTTGGTGACTCTTCTAATAAGGCCTTAAGACTTTAAGAAAAAATCATTTTATCCACAAAATTTCATATAAAGATAACACTGTTCAATATTTATAGATATATAGACCCAAGTCTTTTCAAGGAAAAGCTGTCTGATTAAAATTTACCATGTTTCATGGAATAAAAGTGGTTTTTTTTACTCTAGTGGGTTTCAAACTCATTCTAACAAGGTCTATCCTCTCAACAATGGTCTGAAAACAGCTCTGTTGTTCACATGTTCTGACATATCAATCTTGCAAGAGTCATTTTTAAAAACATTTTATTCCTCGGAACATGGTCAATTTGAATCAGACTGAAAAGAGAAGGATTTTGAAAGGATACAAAGTTGTGTTTTTATGCTATTAATGCAGGCATGGTAAAAGAAAGAATTTTGAGACATATCACTTTAGATGTCACTCTGATGAGTACGAACAGAGTATCCAACAGCAGTATCCCCTCCAATATTAAACATTTCTATAAAAGATACCCTAATTATTCTGTATCATAAACTATTGAAGCAGAATCGTCGATCACAGGTGACTAATTGTTAGACAGATCAAAGCACAAAAGGGCAGTCACAACAAACAAGGGCTCAATAGTTCACTTTAAAAGGATAAAAAGACAGTACTATTGGGGTATTTTGGTTGGAAATGAAATTCAATGGGACATTCCTGTTTATTCATATATATTGTTAGTAAATGATTATAACACAACACAGTTTAAACATGTAATTTGGGGTAACATTTTAGTTGATTTAGATTTGACAACTTGATAAATAAGAGCGCACACTTGGTAGAACAGAACAATGCAGAAGTGATGCCATTTATTGGCGCTACGAGCGTAAAAAATCTTGCTGTGGCATGACAGGGCATTTTTTATAAGTCTTATTGTAAATCATTTATAAATGTATGGATATTCTATCCATTAACGGATAAATGGACTCTGTAAGTAAGCATTAAAGTTCACAGTACATACCTTGAAGTATTTTGCATAGATGTTGGTGTACCATGAATGTATGAAAGTGTATTTTAAGTATGTATACTTCTAACTGTATTTTAGATTTTTTTTGTGGTCATAATCTCATTTATCTCCAAAAAAATTATATTCATCTTTTCAGTTATTAGTCAGCTTTTGTGACTAAATATCTGTCAGTTCCCACAAGGGATCATAGGAAACATTCAATGTAATTGGGCAAATGATTTTGGTTTCTGCATTTATATAGGGCTGGTGTATGATGTTCATTAAAAATTAATACTTGTCAAATATTGTGCTTAGAGATTTATGCAAGATGTTTAGAATCTATATCAGCATGTCGTTATTATGCAGGTATGAAAACTAAATGAAACACCTTAAAAAACAAAACATGGAGTGTCCCTTTAAGACTAGCCTGCAGTAGTGCCTTTACGATTTTGTTGACTGGATCCAAGTGTTCAATGATAAACCAGATGCAGGGGACAGGGTCTGGTCTTCTTGGACATGGTCATTTGTGGACAGTTTTTAAAAACTTACAGGTACTGACTGAGAGACAGTAACTTTATTTTACATAATTTAAATAAATCTTTAGATTTGAAATGATGAACACTGAACTTAAATGAATTTTAACTTTTTATTAAATTTTATTATAACTATTTTTCAAAACAATATACATCTTATTTTACATGCTATTCAGTTTTTCATTGTTAATAAATGCATCTAGACTTACTCTGTTTTCATCAGCTGAGTTTGCTCTAGGTTACAGTGATACATATCATTTCTAGGTCATAGGGTTAATGTTAGCTACGGATGGATGACTGCTGACATATATACTTTATAGATAATTAAGTTAGATTTTCATATTAATTAGAGACATTTTACAAGTAATGTGGTTCTATATATAATGTGAAAGCAGTCAAAGTACTCTTATGTCCTCCGGTAAAACTATTGTAAAATGGTTGTTGTGATCATTTCTTATGCTTTGACAACATTCAACACTATTAATAATTAAAGGCATTCAAGCATGACATTAAAGGTGAAGTTTGTTTGGTTTCATTATTTCTGGACCATATGGTGTACAGTTTGGCTTAAGTGCAGGATAAATCCAGGATTTATCATACATGATGATTCAAATGACAAAGAAGAGAAAATTCTCTATGTGTATTGCATTCATTTCTCCCTTCAGACTGTCTGCAAACAGTGCATGAAATAAGGCCTTAAATATTCTACAGCTTGCTTAATTCTGTTCTCACCTGGTTATTGTTTTAGGTGTTTGTTTTATTAATAACTAAATCATACTTTTAGGTTGGTGACTTTTCAGGCTTATTTGAGCCACTTGTAATATCGTGACAATGACAATTCCTATCCAATATGAGCAACAGAGAGTATTCGGCCAAAGGTATTTTATAATAGTGTATGAAATATAGCTGTTACAACAGCTTGCATCCACTATTTTGTCAGGTCTGGTAATGTGGCATTTTGTAGTCCTCTTGATTGTCCTCTTTTCTGTTGTCTTTAGATATTTTTAAGGGGTAAATTATGATATTTTGCACATTTTTTACATGAAACAAATGAACATATTTTTTTTAATTTTGGAAAGGAGAGTGACATGTGTGAAGTGCTTTATTGCATATTGTTTCGTCATTTACAATAAATGTTCAAATTGGTTTTTTTAAATGAAATTTAAAAGATAAATAGTTACAAATCAACAGACCATTTACCCTGTAGCCCTCTTTTAATTATTTTGAGCATAAAAAATCTGATTCATATAATTTTATCTCCTTATTAACACAAAATTCAACATGAATTAAGAATTCAATATATAATTCATCATTAGCATTTTTCTAAAAACAGGCTTGAAATTTAAAAGATGGATAGTTAGATTAACTGACCACGCATCCCCTTCTACTTTGAGACAACGAAAAATCTATGAATCAACAGAGTTCCTCAATTGTTTGTTTTTCTATGTTTGGTGACAATCTCTTTAACACTGACAAATACAGTTAAGCTTTCTCAAACCAACCCTCGATCTGAAACAAGCTCAGAATTGATTTTTACCCCAACAAGTACACAGACGAGCCTCTCCATATGATACACGTGAACAATTGAATGTTACAGAGTACTCAGATGAGACTTAGTTTCATATTGCTTGTGTTTTAACCTTTAGATTCCTTAACTCTCTTCCTGCTGGACGAGACTCTGGCTGCCCTCAGCACGGGCAGAGTTAAAGATTTTTCTGGTTTATTTTTAGTTAAGATTATTTCATGATCTTGAGGAAATGCATTTTTTTTAAATGCAATCTTATTATTTTAAGAGATTGAAAACAAAAATTGATGACTGATTTAGGATGTTCTTACCAACTTTATGAATAGGGTAAAAAAAATCATGAATGTTTATTTGTCAGGATTATACTTCATGAATCTGTGTGATGTGTCATTGTATGCTGTTTTGCTTTGTTTTCAAGATTATGTCAATAAGGATGATATTTGCTTATAGTTTTCAAAGATGTGATTGTCTTTTGATTTCTTTGAAAAAATTTATATGCAATGGAATCATAGGAATGTTCAGTTAACCTTGAAAAGCTTTCTCTAACAACTGCATCCTTGTTTTAATGAATAATAAATCTAACTCAGGGAACAAAGAATTGTTTCTTTTTCATTTTAAAGTTATATGGTTCTCTTGACAAAAATCCACTATATACTCTTGTATTGAAGGAAATATTCCTGATTATTATAAAGGTATAAATGTTTAATATCCATAGCTCATAACAGGAGACAGTTACACAGTGCAAGTGTAGGTGAGGTGTTGGCAGTCTGAGAGGAAACATAGTAGCTGATGGCCCATGGTGCCATGTGTACTGTGACGAGATTCCATATGACGTTAAGTTATGATTATTGCTCAAATTAGAACAGTTGCTGTGGAGGCAGTCTGAATAGCGTGATAATGTTCTTCCTGGGCTTCACTGTGGTGAAGTAGACAGAAGGAGTGAGTTCGGATTTAATATGTTTTGAACATGATAAAAATCCACTTCTATATAGTGGAACATGAAAATGTAAATAAATGCATTTTTGAATAATGTCTGTTTGTTCTTAGCTGTAATATTTTTATTTAAAAAAATTTAAATGTGCAAATTCACATGAAAATTAGGGTATATGGAGGGCTATTTTATGGATTCACAAACACTATTCTATCCATGTTAGAGGTCCTGTGTATGTTCAGTTGATGAATGAATACTGTCGAGTGTAGAGTTCTCTGAAATGTTGTGTCAGCAGTTTTACATCCAATGATCTTGTGTTTTAAACATGAACAAGTTTTGGTTAGCCGCAGTTTGAAGATGATAAATTATTGCATTTGAGATTGATGCAATTTATTCACAGGTCCATCAGACTTTGAAGTCTAAAACAGATGAAAGATGAGTAATAAACTTTTGGTCTAAACACTACTGATGACTTTTTAAAAAGTTTTTAAACCTTTATGTGCTGGATTTGAGATCAACATATACTATTATGGCATTAAATCTATTTAAAGTTTATTTTTTACCAATCAATGTTTCTTAAAAATGTTTGTAATTTATTAATATTGACTGCAATTATGAATGTAAATGTTCATGCTTTTTTTCAAATTCTGGATAAACTATTGTGGTTGTTAGTAACAAATCATAGAATGCAATAATTGAATTCATTACTATTTATTAGAGATATTATGTATGACATATGGGGGCGGGATAGCGCAGTGGTTAGCGCGTTCGTCTTCGGATCAGGATGTCAGTGGTTCGAATCCCGCCAGGGGCTCGGCAACACTGTCTGCAGTAGAGAACTGTTCTACATGCAGTCAGGTTTGGGTGCAGTGCTACACTGAAATTCAGAGCAATAATACTAGCAGCCGCTATATAAGTGAAATAATCTTGAAAGTCGCGTTAAACACCAACTCACCTCACCTCACCTATATATGACATAATGACCAATATTTCATTGCTGAATGTTGGAAATGTGATTAACAGTGTGTGAAGCTTCATAAAATCTTTCCTTATGCAGTTTTTTAGTTTGAATTGAACAGCTTAGGTGTTAGTGTTTTGGAAATTATGAAAACAAATAATTGTTAAAAATGCATAGATGTCTATCTAAGTTGAAGGTTTTTTGTAGTGGCTTTGTGATTTTGTTATTCATGATCTATGACGTTAAGTTTATTATATCAAGCTTTAAACTACTTTGGTAAGACAAATTACTAAGGAGCAGGTACTTTAATAGGTGATTTTGGTCATATTTTTTGTGATATTTGTTTTCGGAAAAAAGTTCATAGGTTCTTTGAATATTTAATAAGAATTTTAAACATGAGTGAGAGAACAACAGATCTTTCTTGTATATCATAACATTGTATTGACAAAAATTTGTTTTAGTCAGTTCACTTGATGTAATGAAGAACTTCTAAAATTTCTATATGTAACCATCATTATCTTATTATCATTTATGCAATATTTGTAATAATCGATTAATAATAATAATAACTAGGACTGCCGAGGCAGTACTTAGGTCTTCAAGACTTCCTCTTTGACCTTCACATAGTGTTTGACCTTCACACGGTGTTTGACCTTCACATGTTTTTTTTTGTCTTAGTGGTAAACAGTAACTTGCTTACGTGACCAAATGTCATAAGGAAACTAATATTATTGCAAAGAAGTTGATAATGCGGAAAAAGTATGCTAGTTACGAATTCGTCATGATTGACTTTTTTGTTTGGACTGTGATGACGCTTCATTCAAAACAAGTTTCAAGTCTGTAAGTGCATTTTGAAAAATTACCCCGTGTTAAATTTTGTCAAAAGATTTTTCCCGATTTCGATTGTTAATTGTGAAAAAATCAATGTTTTGATAGTTTCATCAAGTCAACATATAGGTCTTACATTCCTGAAAAAATGGTGCAATTGTGAGTCTAACTTTTTGAGTTATCGGCCCTTGAACATGGTCACACGAGCTAAGTCGCCCGACTTTGAAGGGTTGCAGAAAAAAAAGTATTAAGAAAAATGCAAATGTTGCTCTATTACTTTTCTCCCCACTCCTTCAGCTATGATATATGTGAGTTTCAGCTCTTAATTGCATGTATCTTCAGAGAAGAAGATTGTCAAAGATGTATGGGGTCCAGAAATTTAAAAAAGTCAAAAAAAGAAATATGGCGGCGAAAGTACTAATGCTACGAAATTGCCATGATTTACTTTTTTGCTCCAAATGTAACTGCCTATCGTTTAAAACAAGTTGCAAGTCTCTAAGTGCATTTTGAAAAACTTTCCAATGTTAATTTTTGAAACTTTGAGTTGGTCTGTGCCTTTAACGCATGATCCGATTAAGCCCAAAAGCTTCGCACGACTATTCCTCAGTAAGAGCTATCAGCATACAAAATTTGGTTGAATTTGAAGCAGCCGTTTTGGCTGTATCCGATTCACAAAAAAAGTACATATAATAATAACTCGGATAAAAACAATAGGTCTTCCAGACTTTGTCTTGAAGACCTAATAAATTACTTGAAGAGCGCATTTCTCAATGAAACAGACTCAATGCGCTAAATATTACATTTATCCCATCCCATCGACTTTCAATTACATGTCTTATTTTGTGCTCCAGCGATCAATTCTCTGTAACACTTGCAAGCGTATGGTAATGAAATAGACGTTTTAATGCTGAAACCAGCTGTTTCAGCGGACTAATACATGCTAGATTTGATCGCTTCATCATATGCACAGCTGTTGCTAAATACAGGCATATTTGTGTCATTGTGGAGTTTTGAATAAAGGGACGTAACTCTGTAGGGAATAGCAGTACCTTGCAGACTGCTGAGAAGGCAAGATCGGTTGGTTTTGCAGTTGCAGTGATGTTGGTTGTATCAAGTTTATATATATGTGTTTGGATCAAACCTCCTAAGTGATGCTCCATAGTCTACTGTTGTTGAATTGAATGATCTGAATATATACCTATTATTCTTTTTACGCTTGGCATTTATTTGCAATACAAACATGCATTTACCAATCATCAAGTATAGCGATAAGAGGCAAAACATTGCTGGATTATGCAGCTTTTAATCAAACATAAGTTCAATTGAGGTATATTTTGTGGAAACAATATGTGAAGGAAAATTTCCTGCAGGTAAACTTTATCATGTATCGATGATTTAAAAAAGAGGGTATTTCTTGGGTGCAAACAAACATGGATGAAAATTCCTATTTGCCCTCTCAATCTGTTCATCTGTAAATAAAATTGTTTCTGGACGGAAAACAAAACCATTCCTTATATCGTTCTGAAATTCTGCACATTGATTACCCACTTTATCAAAGGGTGCCTTTTCTGTTAAATACTGTTAACATGAGTATTATGTTAGCTTATACCAGTTGGTTTTGGAATTTTGGTTTTTGATTTGCAAGAGCAAAACTAGAAACTAATTCATATTTTACTGAGACTTTACTGTGTCTGTACTTCTAGTTGCATTTTTTACAATTACCATTGTATATCAAGTACACCGAGAGGCGAATTTCTTTTGGTAGAACATAAAAACTATTCATTTTATTGACCCTTACACCTTTCTATCTGACAAAGCCTGATAACTTTAGTTCAAAACACATTGAATTCGGATTGCAGTTATAAGCATCTTCCTGAATTGTAAAAAACTATCAATTTATATATTGTGAAATGTAATTAAGTTCATCTAGCTTTAAATCAGTCTAAAATTAAGGAGACTGGAAAAGCCAGCAACCATGGAAAAAAGTGTTTGATGATGGAATCGTTCAATTTCAAATTCAAGATTTTGTGAACAATGAATTTCTCAAGTTCAATGCAGAAGAATGAACAGGAAAGTTTGTAAACTGGGGAACAAAAACTGTTATTAAAGATTATTTTTATCTCTCAAATGTAATGGAATTGTAACACTCTCGCTGAACCTTGTTATTTATTTTCGTTGATATTTTTCACTTCAGGAAATTGAACATTTTAATTTGGAAGCTGAAATTTGCTGGAGGTTTTCGAAGGATTTCAAAGCCATTATCAGTGAAGCCTTGTTATCATGTTGTCATTGCATCTGGCTGGAGTTTATTGGGCAGGTGCTGTATCTGATTTTGGTTAGAAGTTTTTGATAAACCTACACTACACAAATGTGTTTAACCTTAAGGTATGGATTTCTCTGCTGCAAAGAGTTATTAAATCTTGAGGCGAAAGTCTGGAAGACCACCTGTTATTATCCTGTTTATTATTATTATTTTCCACAGTTTTGTGGTTGCTCTAGCTCTTAAACTAATGATGCAAAATCAATTAAACTTTCAGGGATAATATTCTCTGGGGCGAAAGTGATGCATTTTAAAAGAATCCCGACTTCTGGATTACGCTAGAGTTTCACAGCCCCTTTAAGTTTCGAAAAATTAACATGGGCAAATTTTCAAATGCACTGAGAGACTTGAAACTTGTCTCAAGAGATGCACATTAACATTTAAGAGAAAAAAGTAAGCCATGACAAATATGTAGGTCATTTGGTTTAGACGCCATCTTGCTTTTTGTGCAATTTGGATGCTTCTTCTCCTCTGAAAAATAGTTTCACTAAAGAGCTAAACTAAACTGAAATGAAGTTAATGCATTGTTCTTATTAGAATATTCATCAGAACTGCGTACCCTAATATGTTTTTCTCAGTTACCATTCAAATTTGTCCAAAAATGAAAAATCATCAACTTCATGGGCACATAACTCTAAAATTTAGGTCAAGAATTGCATGATTTTTTCAGGACACAGAGAGATCTTGTGATGTACAAAAATTGATAATGACATGGATCGTGAAGACATTTCCTTTTTTTATGAAAGTCCAAAAATGGACATTTAAATTTTGAAAATTTTTACAAATAGGGTTATTTTTCAAAATGTATATAGTGACTTGCAAACAGATTCAAATGATGCGCCAAAGGCCTTTGTAGGTCACATGGTGCCATTTTGATTTTTAGTACGACATTGCAGTTTTGACAATCAAAAAGGGTAGTCAAAATGCTCCTAGAGATTTAAGAATTGATGACAATGATTGATGAAATGAACACAAACAGAGCACAGGGAAAGATTGCACCTTTCCACTTTACATGAATCTGAAGATCGTCAGTATTGTCCACAAGGCTAATCTGAAGGGTTGATTCCTTGCTTATTTATTTCAACCCCAACATAGGTCACTCAAGTCATTCTGACTACATGATTGCCATTAGACTTAAAAAACTCTTTCCACTGTACTTAATTGAAATTTGAACACTTGAACATATTTTCATTACCTGACAAAATCCAAAAACATGAACATATGATACAGCTGCATTGTTTATTCAGATTTACCATTCAACTCAATTGTTCTCCTAAGGTCGCTAACTAAGTTGATTACCGTGTTTAGCATGTGCTCAGGTGGTAAGTTTAATGAATACAGGTAGGTGTTCAATTAACTTACCTGTAAAGAAGTTCAAAGTTTTAAATATCTATTTCTCATAGCGAAGATGATTAACAAAACAACAAGTTTAACAAAATAACATGTTATTTTGAACAGGAGACATTTACAAAAGTATTTATCGAAATCAATTTACGAACCTATGATCTCCTGATTGATGTCCAGTGAACTGACCACAAGACCAGTGAAACCAGCTGGGAACACATGAACACATTTAGATTTTTTAAGAGCTTAGGACTGAGTTGTACATGGTTGATTTTGTAAATCTCAAACGCCGGGATCACCATTTGCACATGCCTAGGTGTTCCAATTCATGCACACCTCCAACTCGGTTGGTAACTATGACATTATACAGTTCATTTCATGTGTTTACAAAAAATGTCAGTTTTTTTTACATACATTTGCTAAAGGTATAAAAACTACAACCGTAAATAAAACAATAAAATATGTCAAATACCAGATCAATTTTGTTCATATAAGTAAAATAAGACATTTGCACCAATAGTAGAGTCAGTTGATTAGAGAATGGAAATCTAAATGATATTTGTGAATTAAGTTCTCATAGTTTAATGTCGACTTTATACAAGACTAATAAGGATACATTTGATTCATTTGATTGAAGATGTTTGATAAGGGTTTGTATGATGTCAGTATGTATGTAATGTAATGTTATATAGGTATTTTATCACTCGGCACGAAGTAAAAAACACATATCGCAATTCAAACATTTTTGTATGCAATTGTATTTGAAAATTGTGACCATATTGTATTAATTTGCATTAACAATCTAATTAACATATTTGTAATTGTCAATGCAGCAAATTATGATAAGATATTTCTTCAAAATTTACATTGAGCAAAAAATGATGCAAAAAGTAGCTTTCTGTAAATAGGATTTATGGTAAGCAAACATTGCTTTCTAAAAATTTAAAATAGCATTGCAAATTACAAATGATTAATTTTGTATTCTAATGTTATTTTTATTCTTTTTCAGGTAAGTACCTATGAGCTGTTATTCATTGTGACCATTGACCTCGAGCTCACCCTTGATCTTGGCATACTGACAAGGTTTCATCACCAATGTCACACACGTGTATCAGGAGGAAGAAACAAGAAATTCATTTCTTTTTCGGATTTTCTATGATTGGAATTATTCCATAAAAAAACATTTTTCTTAAAGGTTTCTTTAAGAAAGTATTCAAAAAATGTTTTAAGATATGAAGTCCTAAAACAATTTTTTTTTTTTAAATTTTGTTTAGAGTCGTTTTAAAGGTAAGTGCTTATTCTAATTACCATATTGCATGTAGGAAGCAAAGGGGGAGCTTCTTAAAATCGGTTACCAGAATTAAATTCTATGGAATAGATAAGGTGACTTGATATTTTAGATCCCAAAAAAGAACAATTCACAATATAAATATAAATGCCTATGAGATTAATGATATGCAGTAAGTATTTGTAGCTTTTGCTTCCAACAATATGGAATGAAAAGACAGTTGCGTACATACAAGCTATATGCTTGTATGCAGTTCTCTGACTGATGGAAGAAGGAGGGAGTCTCAACATATGTTTCAATGCCTAGATTATCATGCAGCGGCAGTTATGAGAACTGGGGTTATTTTTTGGTTAGCTAAAAACTTGCTAAAGGAGACGCTTTTAGGAGGGCCACTTCTTGTGCAAAAATGGTAACTTACTTCTTTGACTATATGTCATATGTGTTTATGAAGAAAGCGTCTGAATTTTTTTCATTGAGCAACAAACTGTATTCTAATATTTAGGCATGAGAGTCTTAATGGTGATATGACATGGGCAAAATAGGATATCATGTGTATTACTCATGCCTTCAAATTCTGAAATTACAATCAAATCAGTTTTCAGCATGTGCAGACGGCATTCTGCCATCTCGGATGACAACATCATTGAAGAATCGTTACATAATATTATTCTGCTCAGAAGTCATGTGATAAATTGTATGCTGTCATAGCATTGTTCCATTAAATCATATCTTTGTTTCTATATCATCGTAAAATGATCCCAGTTCTGTAAAATCAGGTCATTGTTAAAAGAAGTAAGTCATCAGGGTGTCGTTGCACAAATCAACTTAACTTTAAGGTTAACCATAGTACCATCCTTTAACATTGCACTAAGGCTACCTTAGTGACTTAAGGTTACCTTAGTGTTTTGTGTAACGGGACCCAGGACAACAAGATAATTTATTAACTGCGCTTTGGCATCATTCGTTCAGTAGATGTCAACATGTGTTTCCCCTTCTAAGTCAGCAGTCTCCAGGAGCAACTTGAGATATTCTTATGTGATTAAATGTTTGCAAATGGAACTTGGGTTACTGCAGGGCAAGAATGGTTTGTCAATAAGATACTCTTAGTGATATCACCTTGTAAAAACATCTTAACCTTTATGCCTTAAAAAATTAGTGTGGATAAAGTAGTTCTGAAGAGATGAAAGGTTAGTGAGTTGAAGTAATTAGGGGATATTGGATTGTGCTGGCGGAGGGGTGTTATATAGGATTAGCTGGTTCCTCCTCTCGCAGTGAGATATTCCAGGTGTCCCTACTCACATGCAGGTGTGTCCCCGGGCTGTAGAACTGGGCTAGAATGTACTGACGTTCTGGTGCTGATGTATATAAAAAGCTTTGGGATATGTTGTATGTTCCTTAATTGTATAACCGGAATGCTTCTTGATTGTGGAGCTGGGCTAGAATCTACTGAAGTTCTGGTGCTGAAGGATAAAGAGGCCTTCGGCTATGTAGTGTGTTCCCGTGTTGTAGGAATAGGCTAGAATGTACTGAAGTTCTGGTGCTGAAATATGTAAAATGTTTTGGGATATGTTTTTTGGTCCAGTGTTGTTGAACTAGACTAGAATGTATTGAAGTTCTGGTGCTGAATGTGTAAAATGCTTTGGGATATACTACCAGGCATCCTTTGTTTTCTTTAAGACAATATGCCTCTGCTTTATAGACAACAAATGTGACATAAAAAGTGTTCCTTGTATCAATCCATTTCTGCTCTATTGTCAAGTGCAATGAGTCCTGTTGATTGTTGACAGAAATAAGTGCATTCAGCATCAATATTAGAACATGAACAAACATTCAGTAAGTCATAAAAGTGTAAAATTACTGGTAGTGGTTTTTAGAAATTCACTAGACCATCCTGCCATTTTTGGAAGAATGTTGTAACTGGTAATAAGTAGATTTGCCTGTCATTATAAGGAGCATTTTCAATTGAGATGTAAAAAATTAGTATGATATTTTATTTAACGTTGGTTCAATTTTTAAAGAGGAGGCATAACGCATAATCTTTATTATTACAAATTATTATCTGTATTTGTTTCACTTATAAGAATCAATAGAGCCAAAAAAATTAGAAATATATGCTTTAGTTTGACTTTTAGGAGACTTTTTATACCCCTGTTTTGGATAACCGCCTAATCAGGCTGGCACAAGCTTTGACAAACTCATCGAAGCATGACTCAAAGCCATGCCCAGTGTGTGACATATTGGTAGTCAGCTGAAACTCCATCTCTTTGATTTTCTCTATATGTTTAAGCTAATTCAACAGCCAAATCAAGGCAATAGCATGATTGAAAGTTTTTAAAAAATATGATATATTACTGCTTCATACTATCAACTTGATATTGGAGTGTGACAATTCTTGAACGTGATCTTTCTTGGGTAGATTTATATAAAAAAGTTGAGAACTTGAGGGTTGAGAGATTGTTATATCACGATTTCACGATATGAAGTTTATATTGTCTCAAAAAAATAAAGTTTTTTTATGAACGGGAGACAATGTGATATATGTTGAATGTAATGGCATTTGTATCATATTTCGGAAAAGAATTCCTTTTCTTTCACTTCATTTTCTTAACAACTAAGTACTTAAGTGGATGATCCGTTTGTAGTTAACTAACATGTATTGTTATCTACTTTAACATCTCACACTGTGTGGCAATGATTAACTTGGTACATACATATTTTTCATTGATTCCTAATCCTTAGTCATTCCCATTAATATGTGATCAAATCTAAGAATGCATTAGGTGCAAAGAAAAATAAGATCATATATATCATATAATGTTAATCCAAAATTTCATCTTCTATTGCCCTCCTATATGTATACATAAAGTAATTTTACTAAAATTTGAAAAGCTGCCTTGTCCTTCCGACCGAGAAACTTATTTCTACAAAGTAATGCCATTGACTAAGTAATAACACAGTGGATCTATAATCTGCTATACTTCTTGTTATTTTCACAAATTCACAAAATGTTGCTATATGTAGCTATAAAGTTGAACCTACCAATTTCTTGAAATGCTATAAGTTAAACTGATTCACACCAGTAATATATCCAAATACCAATCGCTATATAGTTACCAATGCTACTAAATAATGCTTAAAGGTATAGCTACTTTGAAAAGCAATTAACATGAAGTCAGAGGAACCGATTTAGAACAGAAATGATAAAAATTTTTACTTGTGCTCTTATTACCTCTCATTGAACAAGATAATGATGATTAACTGGATAATTGGCTCTCTTCTATCTTCCTGAATCTATATACAAACACTCTTTGACGCTGCAGTCTGGCAGAAGGAGCTCCTATCAGTTTAAAAGGACAATTCTTTACTTAGAGAAAGTGTTTATTGAGATATTGTTTGTTGAGCTTCTCAGATCTCTCTGTGTTTACAGGGTTCAAGGGAATTTTTCCATTATTTATCTTTTGTAAAATATCGTTCTGATTTTTTTGTCAGGTTATAAGTATTTATCATAAGTCAAGTCCTTTCCATTCAGTTTAACTTCAACTCATTATGTATAATCTATCATATATGATGGAAATAAGAAACTTAAAATTGATTATTAAAAGGGTGTTTATCATGGATGGATAATCTGGTTGAAGAAAAGAGTGTTTATCATAGATGGATAATCTGGTTGAAGAAAAGGGTGTTGGTTTTTTGGAAAATTATTTTACCATGATATGGTTCTTTTACTTTGAACTTTACAAGTGGTAATAGTTAATCAACTGTTAGGGTAGACCATCATACAGGTATAGGCATAAACGATCAGAAAAAAAGTAACAGGAAAAAAAGTATCAGAAAAAAAGTTACAGTTTTTGCTAGGAAAAAAAGTAACATGAAAAAAGTAACAGTTTTTTTGTTTTTTTTATTTAATAAGTTTTTTTCTGTTACTTTTTGTCCCTATATTCATAGGCATCATAATCTTTACAATGATGTTTGAAGTGAGACTGGTGCAGTGGGTGATGATTACCTCTCTGTTTTTTCATTCAGATGCTAAAAAGAAAATAGAAATGCCTTTACAAGATGCTCTTATTAGAATATATAATCGTTTTGCAGGAAAATTGTTCAATAGTTAACAAACTAAGCAAATATATCAAATGTATCTTTGAACAACTTGAAAGAATTTCATTATGTTGTTTAATTTTATCATTATCTATGAGCAGATGTTCTATGTATCACTGTGAGTGTTATTAGTTAATATATAACCTTGAACTTGAACTCTGGTCTGAGCACGTATCATTAAGTGAAAGTGGTATGTCATCAAAACCCTCATATAATTATCGCCAATTAGATAGACATTGGCAGTGTCTTATTATCTTGTGTGCAAATATAGTGTTATCAGTTTACCTTGTCCTGTTGTCATAGAATGGTTGGACATTATGTCAATGTTGCGTACTGTCACTCTCTTAATATCACTTATATATTGGCTGGCTGGCTGTCTGTCTATCTCTGTCTCTGTATGTCTGTATATCTCTGTCTCTATCTATCTGTCTGTCTGTCTGTCTGTCTCTGTTAAATCATCGTAATGAGTAAATTTAGAAATCAGTTTTAGTGTTGCAAGAATGTCTTCAGTTCAGAAATTGAGACATCTCAAAAGCTTCAATGATTTACTTTCTGCTATAAAGTTTAATCTTTTTAAAAGTTTCTTTCACACTAATGTTGAATAAATAATAATAATAATAATAATAATAATGGCTATTTATAGAGCCAAATATTATTCTCAAAGCTTAAAGTGGATTATCATTTCTTGTGCACCAGATAAGATATGAATTTTTAAAAGTATCAAAATAAACTTTATATATTTAACTTTATATTGATAGAATATAAATAAGTCCATATATAGTTTATGTCTTTAAAAGCTATTTGAAAGAAACTCAACGTATTTAAGTTTATATTTGCCTTTAAAATAAGTCTATAAATCAGAAGTTAAAATGAATCTCCTTTAGTCCATTTATAAATGTTAAATTTTTCAAGCTTTTTTAAAAATCAATCCAATACATGTATCTAAAAAAGACCTTTCAAGCTTTTTTCAGATAAATGATATATTCATAAAGGTTAATGTTATTTCAATAAGCTTTCTCAAGCTACAGTTATTGATCTCTTGCTACTTTTCTCCTATATTCTCCTCTTCCTCTTAAAACATTGGTATTTGATGGGAAATTAGCTTGGCAAAAATCTTCAAGAGTGCAATCATTGCTTTTTGCATCATGTTGAAAAGGAACAGAAATCAATGCTAATTTAAAAAACCAATCAAGCACCTGGGAGTTCTCTTCGGAGATCTTAAGGGCCTTATGCTGTGTCTATAGGAGAAGTCTCATGGATAATTGTACCAACTATGTATAATTTATCCTTGTTAACTTTGACATTCACTATTGAGCAGCCCACTGCATCACATTCCGATTAGATTGCTGTATGAACAGCCCCACGTTGTATTGCTGGACTTACTTGTTATATATTGTACAGTAGTCTTGGACTCAACTTTGGGAACTCTGAGAGGACCCTTTACTATGACGAGCATATCGGATACAAGTTCGGAAACAGAGCGGGTAACTGTGCTTTTACTTTTGGAAATTTTGGGTAAAGTTTTGAAACTTTCAGGGCACTTAGTCCAAGTCGATGTTTAAAAGTTTGTATGACTTTGCCAGGTCCTGGCTTGAAGTAGAGCTTTGGGATCCATAAATGAATGAATGAATGGCGAGTAAATGCTGAATGATGCATGATTCATATGCTTTTTGAAAACTAGAATTTCAGATTTGTATATATGTATATATAGATGTATGTATTATCATCATCATAACAATGGATATTGCTTGTATGAAATGAAGCACCATCTACTGAGGATATAATTATTACACGTACTGCTGTATTATCCTGACAACCTCTGTTTGATATGATAACTTTTACCAACTCATGTTGAAATCGAAAGATTTTCTTTATCTGTACATTAATATGGATATATTATGTACGCATATATTTGCTTTATTGAGTATCTTTTGCCTTACATTAGGATATCTATTATGATGGCTGAGAGACAAACATCTGTTAATTTTGTGTTATAACAGAACCAGCTGGTAAAGTATTTACTGGATGATTTAACTAGATCACAACCATTTCTGTGAGCCTGATCACTTACAGGCCATACAGTAGTCTGTAGGCCAGACCCTGAAATAAGGTAGAAGCCTAAGCAAGTCTATAAAAAGACTTTAGAGCTTGATTTCAGTCTTCTTTTCATTTCATTTAATATTTTTTAAGATTTTCGATTAACTGATGCATTTTTCATTTCAGAGTCTAATTGTTAGACTATAACGATACAGTGAATATTCCAGAAAGGGCTGGATCCTAATGACAAGTATATAATATATGGAGTATAATTGATCAGTAGGTAAAGGTTGAAAGACATCGATCAGTTCAATATTTGCGTAAGACAATTAGTCTCTTTCCTGAAGTATGTTACGATTTTAAGGTTCATGATTTTGCCGAAGAATGGTAGTGAATCAGCATGGGAAACATTTTTACACTTCATGAAGAACGCTGATCATAATTTGCCAAAGGAAAGCAGTATCTCCGCCCAGAATTGTACTTGCATATAGTCAGTATAAGCAAGGGTATTATAAGGTTCATGAAGACGCCTGATCCTGTTTTGCCAAAAGCTGTAATTCACACAAGAAAAGTACTTCACAAGTATAGGAAATTCTTGTACGGTACATGAAAACTAATTATCAAGATTCGCCAAAGGAAGTCAGTCCCAGCAAGCATCAGACATCATTTCGACGTTGAAATTTGGTTGATTTCAAGTCGGACATTGACCAATTTTCAACGTCGGAACAAGGTTGATTTACTGACGTTAAAATTTGGTTTGTTTTTGACGTTGTTTCAACATCATCAGAACAACTGAGAACTGACAAATGATTACAATATTTCATTATTGTTAATAACCTCAAATAAGGTGTGGTAAAAAAATGAAAAAATGAACAGCTATCATTGACATTCGAAAGTGTTATCAATATTTGATTGAGATAGTCAGTAATTTTGATTTGTAACAAACATTGTCATAGCTCTACATTGAACCGACGTCAAAATTAAGTCAGATTTCATCGTCGTCGTAAATGTAAAATCCATTTATATTTCAATGTTAATAAACAAAATGATTTCAATGTTAATACAACATCAGATTTCCTGCTGGGGTATCGTTACCCAATAAAGTACTGAATCAGCATAGGTAACGTTTTTATTATCCATGATGACGGCCAATCATAATTTGCCAAAGTAAAGGACTGAACAAGTAACAAAGGAAACAACGTCAAGGTACATGAAGATTACTGATCGTGATTTGCCAAGAAAAGTACTTAATCAGTATCGTTGACGATTTGAAGGTACATTAAGATCACTTATCATAATGTGACAAAAGACAGGAGTATTTCATCATAGAATAGTATTAAATAAGTATTAAACATGAACTTAAAGGAACTTGAAGACTGCTGATCCTGATTTGCGTAAGAAAGGCAGTAAATTACCTAAGAGTAGTTTTGAATTTTTTGGTAAATATTTTAAGGAACATGAAGACTACTTATGGTATTTTGTGAAAGGAAAGGAGTATTTAATCAGAGAATAGCACTTAATCATTAAAGGTTAAAATTTTAAGGTACATGAAGACTGCTGATCATGATTTGCCGAAGGAAAGCAGTACTTTTCCTCGTAGCAGTTTTGAATCATTCGGCAAAGATTTGAAGGTACATGAAGACCATTGATCATGATTTGCCAACATTCAGCAGTATGTCTCCTCAAAATAGGACAGAGTCACCAGCTCAAGGGCATATTGAAAGTATTCTGAGATTCGACACAGACATCTATTAGCTGTTTCAGGAACACCGCTTGGTGCTGTTCCTTGAAGCAATTGTAGCTTAAATCAATGTTATTTAATGTAAGACATGGACTAACAATCGATTCTTGTACTATAATTACCTAGGACCAAAGGTTTGTGGTAATCTTTAACCCTTTCATGCCTGTGGGCTGGAAATCAGACTCAAAATATATTTATTACTCATTTTTCAGGGGTAAAATGGGTTAAACTGACTTTGCAAAACCTGATTTTCTAAGAGATCTCCCAACAGCTGCTTTATGGTTCAAGACCAAGTAGTTTGATCATTGTCTAGTTTGAAGCAGAGGCTCCTTGTATTATGTAACGTTACTTTAACCAAACACAACACATTACATCTTTTCAGTCTTAAGCCGAAACTTCCTATTTTTCTGAAGCTCATTGTTTTATTAATAAAGAAATTTCTAAATGAATTAATAAAAATTGGTCTGTTTTCCAGAAGATTGGGCTATTCATGGTCAGTCAGCTTGGGTTAATGAATGCTTCATCCATGACTAAGTTAAGATATTTGCTGAAAATTCCTATTCCTCTGAAGCTCTATGTTTTATTGATAAAATGTGTTTCGACATGAATGAATAAAAATTCATAGGTTTTCCAGAGGATAGCGCTATTCATTGACAATCAGTCTGGGTTGATGAAGCCTTCCTCCATGAATAGGTTCTTTAAGGGATTTGCTCCTTTGGCACCTTCCACTGCTACAGGCTAGAGCAAGTTCAAAGCTCTACAAATCAAAGTGACAGGTCCTTCAATACGAGAGATAAATGGGATGCTTGTATTGTGTTTTAATGAGTAGGGCAGTCTATTTGCAGAATATATTGATTATATAGAATGGTGTTGACAGCAAAAATCCAGATTCACAGTGAGAGTTTTCAGTAGAATCAGCAGGATAAGAGTAGAAGCCAAAGTAGAAGCCAGATATTGGCTTCATCAGGCGCATGGTGAATAAAACATTTATTGTTCAATTTGCTGAAGGTGCCGTGAGGCTGCATATTCACAGGTTCCGGGTTCGTCAAATGATCTCGTCAAATAACCATCAGGTCCAATATAACAAAATGTGTGGACAATTGAAGCATATATTCTATCAATCAAGTCTGAATTCACTTGCACAGAGCTTCCTCAACATTTAGTGACTTAGTTCACTGAATTCTTAAGAGGCTAAGGATATGCTTAGCATTGAGTGATTAATTTCACTAATGTCAATATAAGCTAAGGGCACATTTAGGCTTTAGTGATTTAGTTCACTGATATCAATATAGTCTAAGAGTGCACTTAGCATTGAGTGATTCATTTTACTGATGTCAATACAGGCAGGGTACACTTAGCATTGAGTGATTCATTTTACTGATGTCAATACAGGCAGGGTACACTTAGCATTGAGTGATTCATTTTACTGATGTCAATACAGGCAGGGTACACTTAGCATTGAGTGATTCATTTTACTGATGTCAATACAGGCAGGGTACACTTAACATTGAGTGATTCATTTTACTGATGTCAATACAGGCAGGGTACACTTAGCATTGAGTGATTCATTTTACTGATGTCAATGCAGGCAGGGTACACTTAGCATTGAGTGATTCATTTTACTGATGTCAATACAGGCAGGGTACACTTAGCATTGAGTGATTCATTTTACTGATGTCAATACAGGCAGGGTACACTTAGCATTGAGTGATTCATTTTACTGATGTCAATACAGGCAGGGTACACTTAGCATTGAGTGATTCATTTTACTGATGTCAATACAGGCAGGGTACACTTAGCATTGAGTGATTCATTTTACTGATGTCAATACAGGCAGGGTACACTTAACATTGAGTGATTCATTTTACTGATGTCAATACAGGCAGGGTACACTTAGCATTGAGTGATTCATTTTACTGATGTCAATGCAGGCAGGGTACACTTAGCATTGAGTGATTCATTTTACTGATGTCAATACAGGCAGGGTACACTTAGCATTGAGTGATTCATTTTACTGATGTCAATACAGGCAGGGTACACTTAGCATTGAGTGATTCATTTTACTGATGTCAATACAGGCAGGGTACACTTAGCATTGAGTGATTCATTTTACTGATGTCAATACAGGCAGGGTACACTAAGCATTGAGTGATTCATTTTACTGATGTCAATACAGGCAGGGTACACTTAACATTGAGTGATTCATTTTACTGATGTCAATACAGGCAGGGTACACTTAGCATTGAGTGATTCATTTTACTGATGTCAATACAGGCAGGGTACACTTAGCATTGAGTGATTCATTTTACTGATGTCAATACAGGCAGGGTACACTTAGCATTGAGTGATTCATTTTACTGATGTCAATACAGGCAGGGTACACTTAGCATTGAGTGATTCATTTTACTGATGTCAATACAGGCAGGGTACACTTAGCATTGAGTGATTCATTTTACTGATGTCAATACAGGCAGGGTACACTTAACATTGAGTGATTCATTTTACTGATGTCAATACAGGCAGGGTACACTTAGCATTGAGTGATTCATTTTACTGATGTCAATGCAGGCAGGGTACACTTAGCATTGAGTGATTCATTTTACTGATGTCAATGCAGGCAGGGTACACTTAGCATTGAGTGATTCATTTTACTGATGTCAATACAGGCAGGATACACTTAGCATTGAGTGATTCATTTTACTGATGTCAATGCAGGCAGGGTACACTTAGCATTGAGTGATTCATTTTACTGATGTCAATACAGGCAGGGTACACTAAGCATTGAGTGATTCATTTTACTGATGTCAATACAGGCAGGGTACACTTAGCATTGAGTGATTCATTTTACTGATGTCAATACAGGCAGGGTACACTTAGCATTGAGTGATTCATTTTACTGATGTCAATGCAGGCAGGGTACACTTAGCATTGAGTGATTCATTTTACTGATGTCAATACAGGCAGGGTACACTTAGCATTGAGTGATTCATTTTACTGATGTCAATACAGGCAGGGTACACTTAGCATTGAGTGATTCATTTTACTGATGTCAATGCAGGCAGGGTACACTTAGCATTGAGTGATTCATTTTACTGATGTCAATACAGGCAGGGTACACTTAGCATTGAGTGATTCATTTTACTGATGTCAATACAGGCAGGGTACACTTAGCATTGAGTGATTCATTTTACTGATGTCAATACAGGCAGGGTACACTTAGCATTGAGTGATTCATTTTACTGATGTCAGTACAGGCAGGGTACACTTAGCATTGAGTGATTCATTTTACTGATGTCAATGCAGGCAGGGTACACTTAGCATTGAGTGATTCATTTTACTGATGTCAATACAGGCAGGGTACACTTAGCATTGAGTGATTCATTTTACTGATGTCAATACAGGCAGGGTACACTTAGCATTGAGTGATTCATTTTACTGATGTCAATACAAGCAGGGTACACTTAGCATTAAGTGATTCATTTTACTGATGTCAATACAAGCAGGGTACACTTAGCATTAAGTGATTCATTTTACTGATGTCAATACAGGCAGGGTACACTTAGCATTGAGTGATTCATTTTACTGATGTCAATACAGGCAGGGTACACTTAGCATTGAGTGATTCATTTTACTGATGTCAATACAGGCAGGGTACACTTAGCATTGAGTGATTCATTTTACTGATGTCAATGCAGGCAGGGTACACTTAGCATTGAGTAATTGAGGGCTAAGGGCACTTTTAGCACTAAGGTGTGTTTCACACTACGAACGATTTTATATGCATTGCCTCATGATTTGTATCAAAGAATTGCATTCAGTTATTTTTCATGTGGATTACACATTACGTGCTAATTTGAAATGCGTTGCAATGCGATGGGATTGAAATAGAACCTGTAGAGTCAGTGCTCCGAAGTACGTACGGTTTTGGTCCAACAACGACTTCACCAATTACTTCCGGTCCTAGAGTAGGAATGTTATATACCGGAATGAAGCTAATCCAATGAGGAAGGCGAATTTAGAAACTGGTTTGATAAACGGGAATTGGGTTATCGTCCAGATGAGCTTTTTCAAGCAAACTACCGCACCCCTAATGCCGTACGGAGTTCCTGTAATACCGTACACAGAATCCCCAAATATCGTACAGGGTTCCTAATACCGTACACAGATTTAAGCATTTATTTTTTACCCGTTATCTACCTTCATAGAATTTTTATTTCATGATTAAAATCTTAATATTTGTGTTTGTTATGTACGAGATTATAATGTCTGTGTTGATTTAGATTCATCGACATTTTTATCATCCTTGTTCATCACTAAGTTCCTTATTTATTTGATTTGAATGAAAATTTATTAGAGTTAATATGGGATGAAAGGAAGAAATCAAAATCATGTGAGCAAAATTTCCATAATAGAATTGAATTTGTCTGTAGTTATTATTTAGAAAGGTTTTCAAAATTACAAAAAACATAACAATTACGTGTCAATTAAAGCACATATTCTTCGTTTTTCTATGAGCATTTCGACGTTCAAAGTGTCTCTTTTTTTCTCAATACTGAATCCTAATTAGAACAATTTGATTTTTTTACCATATTTGAATAAAACAGAAAAGTATTAGGTTTAATTCTATAGTTTCGGAACAAGAATACTTCCTCAGTAAATATAATTTCCATAGACTTAATAAACGTAAATTGTAACATGACTTCGGTAAATAATCGTTTCTGATTGTTTGATTTGAATAGCAATGAACACCTGCAAATTGACTTGGGCGAATCACCGTAAAATGATACACAATGTCATCTAGATTCAGTCCGACTCAACAATTGAGTTTACTGTTTATCCCTGTATCCGTTATTCTATATCCTAAATTGTTGTCTTTTTTACCTGCGTTTTTCCGTAGATACTATTATTCATGTTCTACTTACTCTCGGTTTCAAACTAACTAAATATCGGGTGTTGAATAACAAAAAGCCCGGAATTTTATAAACGCAACTATATATCTTCTATTTAAATAGCTTTTGCGAGAATACTTCTTGAATTGTTGGTAACGTCAAGGTATAATAATAATGCAATTTATCTGATTGCATTTAACTTAATTTTGAATATGCAACCCAACAGAACAATGGCATTAAAAAAAGAACAACCTTCAATCTTAATACTTTTAATACGGAATTGGTACTTGCTTTATAACAACACGGAATTGGTACTTGCTTTATAACAACAACAGCACCGAGCACAGGTTATTTATTCTGGTTCTTTAGTTTGAGCTTAAGTTCTCTCTGCTCTTTTCTAGCCTTCTTTTCGGCTTCCTCTTTCACTTTCTTTTCAACTTTGTCGCGTTTAATTTTGATGATACTGTCGCTTGTGAGAATCCGGTGGGAGGTCAGCTTCCTTGGGTTTGCTTTGCCCTCTGACGGTTTTGTGGCAGGTAAAGCAAACTCAAGGTTCACTGCCTCCAGTTGAGTTGGAGACATCCCTTCATCACTTGCTATCTGGACAATCATGTTACCAGATTCATCAAATGATGACGGGACGTCTCCAGTAAGCACTGAGAAAATAAAATCCTCTGGTGATAACATCGCTGCTCCCTCTAGGAGGCTTTGTTGGGCGGCAGAGGTAGAAGGTGTCGGTTCTACCGAAACAGGATTTGATACAGTCTCATTGACATCATCTGTGACTGGTACCTCATGTAGAACTGGTTCTCGGACAACTGGTTCTCGGACAACTTGTTCTCGGACGATTGGTTCTCGGACGATTGGTTCTCGGACAACATGTTCTTCAACAACAAGTCGATCAGTGCCTGCTGGCAGTGCGGTGTCGAATGGCATCGATGGAGCAAATGCTGTCTGGGGGATCGCTGCGGGGTTGAAGGGATAGATCCCACATTTCCTAAAGCCGCTTGAAATGTTATTAGCGGTGAACGCCTTGTCGTATGCTACTCGAAAGAGTCTAGGCCACTCCCACTTGCATACAATATTATTGGGGCTGTTGCACATATACTCTGAGCACCCAAAGTTCCACTCCCTACTAAATGAGCTGAATACACTCTTATCCAGAGGACAGAGCCACTGGGTTGTGTGGGGAGGGAACGCAAGAACAGTGATGTTGTTCTCGCGTGCCCTTTCCAAAAAACCCAGTGTCTCATGAGATGAGTGGCTGTCTAGGATGATCAACTGGGGTCTCTCAGAGCCGCAGTGCTGGAGAAAATGGTCCTCAAACCATCTTTCCCCCAGTTGATCCTCCATCCACGCTCGCTCTTGGTAAGTGTAAACGGTCCCGGGAACACCATCTTTTGTGTTATATGCACTCAAACATCTTTGAGTTTTGCCCCTTACGATTGCCATTGGTGGTATGGTGTTCCCGGCAGCGTTTACACAAGCTAGAACGGTCACCCTATCCCTGTCATTCCCTACTCGACCTGGTATATTTTTGATACCGGATTGGGCAAAGACTTTAGCAGGTCGGTGAGTCAGAGGAACTCCCGTCTCATCTATGTTCCAGATGAGACGGGGTTTATTTAGCACATCTAAAGTGGTAAGTATCTCGTTCAAGGTTTGGAAGTATTTGTCGACTATCACTGGATTCAACATCCTTGCTCTAACAGTAGACAAGGCAACTGGCGTCCTAAGTTTAACGTCGGGATGACGCTTGAGAAAGCCTGCTATCCATTTTTTGCCCGGAATCCCCCCCTTGAATGGACTCTTTATCCGGAGTTGCTTACAAATTCGGGAAACCTTTATTACGAGCTGTCTACGAGTAACACCGAATCCCTGCAGAGATGCATTTTTTAATTTCTTTGCAATTTCGTCCTCTACATCAATGGCTATGGTAGGCGGGCGTCCCAGGTTGCTATCTCCTTCTGATTTTCCGGTAATCCTATCAGAGATTGTCATAGTAGGAACACCATACTTCTTTGACGCCTTTCTATAAGACATTCCTAAATTGACTGCCTCTATTGCCTTTTGTAGAGCCTCCTTTGAGTAGGTTCTCTTCTTACCCATCTATAAAATAATGGACACTAAAATGACAACAGAAACTTCATGATTCAATACAATATTTAATTAATTATTTAGTAGCAACCACAGTGAGTTAGAATTTCCACGATAGCTTTAAGATCCTGCTGAAGAACATAATGATCCTCGATGTTTCTGATAATACCACGTGCAAGATGCATCATGGACATCTCATCTGTCACATCTTTTTGATGTTTTAGAAAATCGCAGATGACGCTTGCCACACATTTCCCATAACATACATTATCTACACTGATTAATAGCAGTTCCTTGATCACCTCAGATTCATCCTCAAAATACACATCATCAATTATTTTGTTCCTCAGAACAAGTTTTGCTGTCTCCACAGAAATAAAGTTTTCCCCATATACTTCTTGGTCTCTTAGTTTCATCGGTATTGCCATCTGCAATGTAGTATGATGTTTTTGTCGTTAAAAGTTTAATATTATACATTAGGCTTATTGATTCGTTAGTGTAAATTTTCAGGTTTTGTAGTTGTTATTCAGATAAAAAATACTTCAATATTTTGATTGATAACAACAGTAATTATTCCATACTCCTCTATTTATTTTACATAAAATTTTCTTTCTTCAAATGCATTTTTTTTTTCATCATTTTTGTCATTTAATAACCAAATTATTTATTTGCCGAAAAAATCGGTCCTTTATTACGTTTACGTTATTCAACAGGATCAAAAACTGTGGAATTAGTCAGAAATATCATGTACGATATTAGGAGAACATGTTTGTTTATGTTAAAATCGGGTCGCCTAATACCGTACATTTCTTTTATAATATTTGATGATTTTTTTTGTATTAAACTCGTAAAACATTTATCAAGTTATTAAAAAAGAAATGCTGGTCGCTTTTTTTACATTTCCAGTTTCCGTGTTCCCTTTGTGTACATACCGTAATCATTCAACAACTGTCAAGGTTATGAAGGCGTGGCTTGCTGTAAATCTCCTCCAAAATCGAAAAGACCGCGCCTGCGCGGCTGACAGTACATTTAGCCAATGAGAATACGTAAAATGATCATGTGATAGCTGTCATGTTGCGTGCTATTAATAACAACCGGAAACCACTTAAAAGTGTCGGCGATCAACCGGACGCATTGACGCAAGAGATTAATCAGCAATTTTATTAATATGTAGTGTACGGAACTTAGGGTACCGTACGGTTTTCGGAGCACTGACTCTACCTATTTTGGACGCATTGCATTTGAAAACAAAAGGGAATTCCTTTGATGACATAATAATTTGAGAGTATTTTCCACCTCGTAACTTTGAGGACTAGATGTTGATGCAATATTTTAACACGCGATCTATATATTGCAATGTATTGGGCGCTTGTATTGTGAATGGAAAATCGCATGCACTGTGAAACGTGCCTAATTGAATAGTTCACTGATCGCATAGGCTAAGAGTAAACTTAGCATTTAGTTCACTAATAGTTAAAGGTACACTTACCTGTAAGGCTTCTTTGGGTACCTTTAAGGCTTCTTTGGGTACCTTTAAGGCTTCTTTGGGTACCATGACCAAGTTATAAAATTGCCTTACCAGTTATTTACTTACTTGGTCTTCTCTGTTACATTTATATGGTAAATGATGTCATGGTGCTTATTATCACACTTAAAGGGTGGATGAAGGGTTGTAGAACATTGTATAAAAGAGAGAAATGATGAGATTGTTTAAATATCAAATATGAAAATCATTGAATATCTAACATTACCACATATGTATGGCCTTTTGAGCTTGAATTTGAACTTAATAGGAACCTGAAAGTGTATAAATGAAATTTTCTGCTTGAAACTTGTTATCAGTTTCCCTTAAAGGACAGTCCTATTTGAATATTTTAGGTTGAAACAAGGGACATTCCACTTTATACATGACTGTTATTAGTGCATGATTTTAACATACTTGACCCAGTTGAAACTTGTTATTGAGGGTAAAATTTTGGTTTGATTTGACTTGATCAATTTGGGTTCGTTAAAATAAAACAAAAATAAAAAGTGCAGCCATTCATTGATGGTAAAATTGACCATAAAATGTGAAAGTCGTGGTAGTGGGTCATCTATATCTATAGAGATCATTTATCAATCTATCATCTGTTTTATTAAATAAATATTTTAATGGTTTAAATAATGAATGCATAAAACATTATTTCAGTTTTCTAATTACATTGTTTTGTATGGATTTGAATGTTTTTTTGGAACAGAATATTTATAATTTCTGGAAAATTGTTCATGAAACTTAAAATGAAATAATCATTGAAAAATTTCCATCGCTTTATATACATCAAGATGAAAGCAGAAGCATCAAAGAGCTAAAACTATTTATGTATTCAGTATCATAATTACATCCCAATTAGACTAGAGCTCTATTTGGAGAAATAAACATTTCATATTTTATTGTGTAAATATTCTCTCTTAAAAATATTATCTTGTACTGTAAACAGAAATTGTATTGTTACAACAGATAGTCAGTTATGACATTTGTAATTTCATGGATTCAACATTTAGAAGTAAATTGCATGTTCAAAGAAATGTTGATCAAGTCCAAGTTACAAAAATTTGTAATACTTTTACAATATTTTGTAAGCAAAATCTAAAAAAATAAATTGGTTCTAAAGGAAGGAAAACATGTTTTTTATAAACCGATTTTTTGTTAAATGCCAAACTTGTTAGAATACTCAGTTTATCATTTCCAGGTTATTAATTTGATCCAAAGTAAACAAGACTTGAATAAATTCAATGATAATTTATAATTTGTTAATAGGACAATGTGTTTAGATGGAGTCATATAGGCCAAATGTTATAAATGGAGTTATATGTCATCAAATGAATAAAGACTTTGCCTTTAAGGACCAATTCATTGATAATTGATTCAGTATGATGCTAATTATAAAGGTATTAGTGAATTATTTTTTAAATCCGGACAATGCCCCATGTCTTACTCATGCCAATTACTAAAATAAAATGTGAAAACTTATTATCACAAATAAAGAAAGAAGAAAGATTGCTGTTGATGTACATGTTTGTACCCTATACCTGTATTCATGTAAATAGAATGCGTGGCTTCAACTATTGCACATCAAGCTGTTGTTTTCTTGTACTAAAAGTTATTAGTCATCATATTTTGCTATTTTGGGATGAATATATAAATAGAGGAAGTTATCTCGAATTCATATCAGCATAAATGGTATCCTGTTACATTTAAATCAAACAAATCCTTAAAAACATGGAAGGTCCATTTATGATTAAAAATAAACATGTTTATGTTGTCTCTCCACAAATACTTGATGAAAAGTGAATAAACATCACTTGTAAGTCTTGTTAACCTGAAGGTTAATTATAGGTGGTGTTGAACCGATAACCCTGTCAATATTGACATCATCACGAGGGGGAGGGGGTATGCCATAGATTTATGAAGTAGATGGAATATTATCAAATCAATATCAGTCCACTTCTGCAAGCACTTCTAGGAACCATATTTGGAAGCAGTGGCACCAGCTAATCAATAAATACCAAGGAAGTACAAAGCAGGCAAAATTCTGAGAATTTGCACTTTGCTTCTGAGCAAATACAAATGTTCCTCCATGATATGAATGTTATGATGAGCCCCAAGATATGTTTCACTTAAGCTAAGAGTGTTTGTGGTTTATCAATTACAGCCTCAAGACATATATGGGACATTTTGAAGCATAATTCAGCATTTTTTGATATCAAGATTGCATGGCCTAAAGGCATGAGGTTTTTATCATTTCTTAGTTATGATTTTCTCCTCATAAAATATTTTTCTATTTATTAATTTTATTAGCAAAGGGCATTTTTATGGTTTTAAGAATTCAAAGAGAAAGAACAGAAATTTTGCAAAGAACTATTAAGATAAAATCATGAAAATTATCTTTGGTTTTGTTTCTTGCAAGGAAAAACTTTGGAGAGTTGTTATGCGTAAAGCATTTTTAAAGTCAAAGTTGTTTGTAGATATATCTTTTGTGTTGATTACTTTGTTGGTTTGTGACCCTAAGGAGATTTTTTAAAAACTTCAAACAAGACATGAGTTATTTACTTATTCTTCAACTACAATGCAAGACAAGTGTCTGGTGACAAATTTCTCTCTCCTTCATTAGCACAGGTTTAGCCCAATCCATATCTTCAAGGATTTGACTATGTACAAAAACTGATTATCCAATTAAAAGTTCTCTTGCAAAATCTACATGTGCAATATAACTTGCTGTATCATAACTGTCAAGTCAAAAGTTGACAAACAGTTTATTCAGTACTCCAGAGCAAATACATTTGTGACACTATCTTGGACATCAATGGGATAGTTCAGATGTAGTCACCAAAAGTATAAAATATCGAAAGTAAAGGTAATTGGTTGTAAAATGAGTTTAGAACTACAAGCATTAGCTAACAAAAACAGATATTTTCGTTCAACTTGTTTTCTTAAGGTATTTCTTAGGTATCTGCTTTCCTTTTGAAATTAAGTCTTTATTTTATAGAGTATATTGTAAGTATTTCTACAATACTGGCTCTTATCTTGTTTGCATGTGTGGTCTAGTGAGTTGTGACCTTTCTAGAGGACTCTTCTGATGACTCCAGCATAAGCATGCATGTATGAACCACGTGATAATTGGCCTAGACCATGGTTCTTGAGTTGATAAGTTACATTTCCTGCTTGGAAAGTGAAGTGCTAATTCATTTTTGGTCAAAAAGACAAAGGAATGAATCCAGGCTGGGACTGAGTTTATTTATATTCACTAGAAACCTGTTCATAAAAGATATGAATAAGCAGTCACAAGAAGGCCATAGACCACAATTATTTCCAAGTAGTTCTATCACCATTGTCTTTGTAACACAGCCACTTCCCTATATCTGGTAGGCCATAGAGCTTTGGCACACTGACTTACCTGCAATAGAGCACTTTTCAGTCAAAAAATGAGCACACATTTTGCGGCTCATGAAGACCGGTAGACAGGGTAAACAAATATAACCCTAATGTTAAGGCCGTCAGTTAGACTTGGCCTTCAACTTGGGGTCAGATCGCCTGCTCACACAAGCACCATAACAGTGAAATTAAAATACAGAAAAAATTACACACACACTACATAATTAGACCTTTCATTTGCACCATCACATGTTACAAAATGATAATTACAAGTCATTGAAAAAAAATCTCAACTAGGGACTACTTTGTCTCTGAATTGCTTCCGGGTTGTGGTAAAAGTTAGGCTTGGAATTGTGGGCTGTGGCCAGAAACTTGTAGGCTTTTCTCCTGCTGTTCTGGGAGCATATTTACAATCAGTTAATGCAAATAATAGAAAAAATCTCCTCAAAACAATCAATTCTTTTTTTCATAATTGCCGATTATATTAGATGATAAATTTGAATAATTTAAATTTTAATCTTTGTTTTCTTTTCAGCTAGCTATCATGTTTTAATATTAAGTTTAAAAAACAATGAGAACTATGAAACCTTGTTGACAAAGAAGAGTATATTAAAAAAATTTGCTTTACAGAAATGATTGACTATATTGATATGTTATATATTGGAATATTTTATCGTTGTTTAGTTGGATAGAAGATGATACAACATGTTTTTATCTTCCATGTACCAAATCTAAATAACATATTTATGAATAAATCCCCCAAAAGCATTGTTTGGAATACTGCAACCAGAAATTTGATTTCTTTTTTTCTTTGATTTTACTTCATTTCTATTATGCTCTTTTATCCTGGACAATCATACAAAAAATTCATTTCTACCCATTTTAATTTTAATCATCAAACAATAGTAACTAGCCATTTTTCTTCTTAGCCAATCCTCTTTAAAGCAAAATTCTGAGGAATTATTTCTTTGAATTTTTTAATTTCTCTCTTATCTTATACTCCCGAAGCATCAAAGAGTTAGGGTTTGACTCATTGCCATTAAAATAAGTGCTATGATGTCCTATAATTCCCACATAACACATCAATTTACAATGTGACTTCAAAGACCTTTTTCATTCAAAGTCTCTTTGAATGTCCCTCTGCCATAGGCTACTAAAGATGCTGTTCACCCTTACTATAACCTTTTGGACTCACTCAAATATAAAGACATAAGCTTTTGAGTTGATTTTAGAAGAAAATGATTATCTTGATGTCAATTTTACTTAGTTGTTGTTTTTTGAGTAAAGGAGTTAAAGCCTTTCAACAACTGTTCTAGTATCTCTTTATATAAAAGCAATAACAAAGGTTAAAAATGGTCACAGATGTTGTCTTTATATTACACACAGCATCCAAGTAAAAGGTGACAAATCCTGCCCTGTTTTATAGTAAGCATCAACACACTGTACATATATCAATCAATAGATGGTGTCCATGATGCTAGCGATAAGATGACACAGAATATTTCCCGTGACTGAAGGATTTGACTTTAATCACATCAACCTCTGTAATTGATGGTGGAGTGTCCCCACAGATAAACCCTGTCATGAGCAGGCAGCGGTGTGATTATTTTAGTCAATACTTGTACTTCGGATTAGAAGGATTTTCTTAGCTGCCAACTTCCCCTAATGGCTATCAGAAATTTGTTATCTGTGGATATAGTGCCTCTTGATGAAGGGCTTGGAATACACAGTCTGACTTACGGACATATAAAAAATAACTCTAAGCTCTCTATGTGTGTGTTAAAGGGTTTTGACAGGTCAACTGATATAAATTTAATCTTATCGGGGCCCATAAGGCTTATGGCGTGTGTTGAGCATCGTCTTTCAACTGTTACTGTAAACTTGAATTTTTTATACTTATTCTCAAAAACTGGAAATATTGAGGTACCTTAATTGCACCAAGGAGGTAAAAATTTATACTTTTGTCCCTGACCCCCACTCAAATACCGGCATTATCCATAAAACTTTGAGATTACTCCTTCAAAACACTTAAGATAGGGAGCTCAAAGAGCATTATCTTTATCACTGTGAGTCTAAAGTTTTTACATTTGGTCTTTATACCCCTCAAATGTGGGCATCGAGAATAAGACCGATAAATTTCATTCTACTACCACTTAATATGGTGGATCATTATTCTTTGTAATGAGTGATTTTTACCTATAACCTGGGGAACATTGAAAAAAGTTAACTTAGTGATTTACAATCAGCTTGTAGTTATTTGAAATTTTAAAAGTTGGCCTTTTGTGGTCATTTTTATTTATTTTCAAATTTTGAATAAACAACCATACCTTAGCTCAGAGAAACCTCATGACAAATATATAGCAGTTTACAGCAATGGTTGACAGAAGATGCTCAATGGTCTCCATAAGCCTTTTGGTCCTGATGACCTCTAAATTTATAACATTGACCTAGAAACATTAATATTTACAGTATTTTAATCATTGATTGTATTCAATTTCAAATATAATATACAACCATATCTTAGCTCCAAGAGAAGCCTCCTGACAAATAAGTGAATGCCTTTAGGTGAAAATGATAGATGACCCACTTCAGTCCAGTCAATATCAGTTAGCGGAGTGCCTCACAATGGAATGCCTCATTAGTGATCGCACGACACCTTTAGTGTTGGTAGTCTCCCTTTATTGAGATCAATAAAATCTTGTCACTTTCTCTCTTGTTTGTTTCTCGACCAAACTGCTTTTAAAAATCTCCCGTTCACCCCAAATGATGGTGTCACATTCTATAGAAACTAAGCCAATGATGTAGCTTTTGTCTTCAGAGTCCTTCTAACTGTGGTGACAGCCTAAGGCCAAATGAACTACATAGAATTCCTTTCTATCCTTCAGTCACAAATTGAATTTAGACTTCATTGAAAAAGCCATTATCAGAGCGCCAGAAAGGAAGCTTAGCGGCTCCGATATAGCCCTGATCCTTGCTTATTTGTCATATGCATTGTGGCTAATATTTACACAAGGTCCATTCTTTGTCAGTTTAAGTAAGCGTGAAAATATTTCATGGAGAATATTTTGTTAAACTCTTTGCCCCATGTTGTTTTGACTGTACTGTTTTGATTAAATTTGTTGAATATATCAACATGATCTGAAAGGTTTTTCATGAAGCTATTTCTCTAGTGAGGATTCTTTTCTTCACTTATTGAAGCTCAGTTGTACTAATGAGCACCTGAACAATATTTATATTTGTTTGTTTTTGTGGTATTAGTGGTTTTGGACATCTAATAATTTGCTTGTTGAGTTTAAATTACATAGATGGTTGAAGACTGGAAATATACATAATTTCTCTTGACGAGCAAACTAAGCTTACTGTGAATGATCATTTCATTAACTTCATCACTGACAGACTTCTAGAACTAACAATGTTAACAATTGAAACTACTCTTGGACCACCATTGATGAAACTCTCCATCGATGCCAAGGATGCTTCAAGACCTATAGAGCAGAAAATCTTTCAGCTTTTGGTTAACCTATTCATCAATTCTGCTTGAAGTGTTTGTCATTGGAGACTTTCCATTGGTCCATTTGGTTGCTCTCCTACAGATTTATACCCTCCCCACCAGCAGGCACTTTCAGAAGCACAATAAAAACAGGATTGCATGACATGGTGTCTTTTACCAAAATCAATCTTGAAAAACCTTAGAGGAAGTTTGAGAAATATTTATTGACCTCTGACCCATTGTTAGGTGGAGGAAGTTCCAGCGTTTGAAGGAGCCAGGTTTCTTGGGCCTTGACTGAATTAGCAGTCTTGTCACAAAGAGCTATGATTTTTGCATCTGGACTGTGTAATGAAGTTTTTTCTGTTCACTTGACATGCAAGTTAAAGGGAATGGAGAGTCTCAAGTTGATGTATGTGCTGAGCAGAGGTAATTGAAGGTTTGTTTACATTCAAACTACAAAAAAGTCACCTTCAAATTGTGATCGAAAATTTCAAATTTTATTCCAAGAACTTTTGTTGGCAAACTGATTTGCATGTGGAGTTTACCATGATGTATTTCTGAGCGGGAAACTTTTTTGATAATTTGTTGCTGGAATTATTGACTGAAACTTTCCTGAAATTGGGAATTGTGAAGCGAATTGGTTTGATTGCTGAGGCAAGTAATAAAATAGATGTCTTGTATAAGGGCCTTTGTATTGCTTCAGACGTTCTGTGGAACATAAAGACATTTATGTTAAACACAAATCCCAGGTTGGTGATATTCCTATGCAGACTTGGAGAAGAGGAGAGAAGTCATTGTGACACTTCCACTAAATATTAGCCCAAATATTTACAAGGAGATTTGTTGACCAAGTGGACAGACCAAGAGAACCTGATCCCATATCCAGAAGTGTGATATTTCCAACAGGTCTGATTGATGCTCATTGAACAGCAAGCCCCCAGGGAGTTACCATATGCTTTTTCAAGACTAATGTTAAGTACTGACCAAAGCGGTGCCGATATCTTTAGCCTGGAGGAAATTGGATCAAGGCATCGACGGTCCAGCCACAATCGATAGATCAATGATCGGGATAATTTGTTCCTGATGAATATTATTTCATGTTGGATTCCTCGACATCGCTTTACGATAGACATCCGGCCACAGTCTAGTTAAGACCAAAGCAGCGAGACAGGATAAGACACATTTCTTCTGTTATAGCGTGACACATAATGACAGCCTCGGTAAGTTCTCCTCATAACTTTATAGACATTCCACATTTCAGATGTTTCCTCATACTTAGCCTAATGGAACATGTTGTTAAAGTTGTGTTTGTTGTAAGAGATATGAGTGAATGAATAAGCTGATGACTAGATCAGTGATCCAACCACCTGTTGCTTCAGCTACATATGGCCTCCATTTGTGTTTGTACTTGTTTTGTAATGACCATTGAATATGTGGTATTTCTCTTGTGGTTTTCTCTTCTCATACAGATGACATTTGTAATTGTCTGTTTCAATCTCAATAATGAATACAATTCAATTTGGTAGCTTTTGGTAGTGAATTTTTTTAGTGAAGTTTTTTATTGTCCTTTTTTGTTCTCATAGATGACTTACTATTTTGAATGAATTTTTGACAAATTATACATTTCACAAATTTTGAAAACCCTTAATTAATCATAAAAATATTTTACAATCTTTTTGACAAACTTGATGTATAAAATGCATCTGAAAATTATCTTGCTCATATAGTTTGAAAACTATGTTGGAAAACAAGTGCAAAGATGTGTCTATTTAAGCTAATGTCATCAGGTTTTGTTAAAGATATGTCTTTTGACATATATAGAGATTAGAATCCCTATGAAAGCCTTTGTTGTTACATAACAAATGAGACGTTCCGTCATTAAAATTCAAACAACAAACCAGCTTGATATGAAGATCAAACAATGGCTAATGCTGTTTAGAAAATGAGATTCTTAATTTAAAGTTTTAAAAAATTCTGAAATGATTTATAGCCGTGTATACAAATCAATCAAACGAAAATCAATCTTTCCATTAAAAACCCAGCAATGCCTAGATAATTACAAGAAAAGATACTTCACTATTTCACAAAATCTTTTTTTTTCATATTGTCTCCTGCTGGTTTTTGAGTGGTTTCCATGGCAACCAATTAGTAGACTGGCAGTCCACATGGCCCCTGCTAGTAGCACACAGATGACTGAATGCATATATATGACAGTGGTATTGATCTGGTTTACAGGCCGTTTTGGACGGTGCCAAATGATATGTTCTGCTTATGACCGTATGTCTCTGTGAATAAATGATGAGCAGTTATAATTATGTAACGTACGCAAATGAAGAATTACCAGATGCTTTTGAAACATTATATGGCCTTCAGAGTTGTTTGCTGTTGCTCATTCCTACAAGGTTGAATTTGATGCATAAAAATCATGTTTTGTTCTTTTCTCAATATCTTGTTATTAAAAATTTGTGTGATGTAACCAATATTTTAGTACACAAAGTGTCAACATGACATAATGCATAGAAAGAACTTGAGAATGTCGTTCACTGATTCGGAATCATTCATAATCTCGTGTTTTAATTTTGATTACTACAACTTAGTCCTACTTCATGACTTTAATACAGTCTAGGTAATAAAAAATATCATGGATGAAGGGAAATTATAAAAATATTTCATATATGGAGTCTAACTAGCAGTATGCCTCCTTAGTATTTTTTTCTGATTCTATATAGCCTGTCAAATCCAAATGAAGTTAAAAAATTTGATGTATCCAGTGCTTTGATTTTTGTAATGATGCCTAGGAATTGATCGATTCAACCCATTTGAGGAGGTGAATTAGAGTCCTAGCTATCAAAGTCTCTAACATAGAAAATACAAAGAATCTGACATCTTTCCTTTTCCTTTCATCAGGTTATTCATAACATTCATTGATGGACAAAAAGCATGATCTGCAAAGTCAAGAAGTAGTTGTCCAAAAATGTGATTTATAATGTAGTCCACTTCTAAATCCCCTTCTTATACCATTAGTCCATCCTTCTCTTGCCACATAACATATTGAATTTTATAATTTTAATACTAGGATTGATATTTCAAACAGATGAACTCTAGAAGTCTTTTAAACCCAAAGAAGAAGGACCATAACCCTGAAAACATGGAACAAAATCTGCTTTTACTTCAGATAAATCCATTTGAGAATGACAGATTTCTTCTTCTCTTAATTATTTTGAAAGAAATAATTCACTGAATAAAGAAATATGTAAATGATCAGCATTGGCGATTCCAACTTTTTCCTTGCAATATTTACTCAGATTTATGTCTGATCTAAGGCTCTAAGCCGTGTATACAAATCAATCAAACGAAAATCAATCTTTCCATTAAAAACCCAGCAATGCCTAGATAATTACAAGAAAAGATACTTCACTATTTCACAAAATCTTTTTTTTTCATATTGTCTCCTGCTGGTTTTTGAGTGGTTTCCATGGCAACCAATTAGTAGACTGGCAGTCCACATGGCCCCTGCTAGTAGCACACAGATGACTGAATGCATATATATGACAGTGGTATTGATCTGGTTTACAGGCCGTTTTGGACGGTGCCAAATGATATGTTCTGCTTATGACCGTATGTCTCTGTGAATAAATGATGAGCAGTTATAATTATGTAACGTACGCAAATGAAGAATTACCAGATGCTTTTGAAACATTATATGGCCTTCAGAGTTGTTTGCTGTTGCTCATTCCTACAAGGTTGAATTTGATGCATAAAAATCATGTTTTGTTCTTTTCTCAATATCTTGTTATTAAAAATTTGTGTGATGTAACCAATATTTTAGTACACAAAGTGTCAACATGACATAATGCATAGAAAGAACTTGAGAATGTCGTTCACTGATTCGGAATCATTCATAATCTCGTGTTTTAATTTTGATTACTACAACTTAGTCCTACTTCATGACTTTAATACAGTCTAGGTAATAAAAAATATCATGGATGAAGGGAAATTATAAAAATATTTCATATATGGAGTCTAACTAGCAGTATGCCTCCTTAGTATTTTTTTCTGATTCTATATAGCCTGTCAAATCCAAATGAAGTTAAAAAATTTGATGTATCCAGTGCTTTGATTTTTGTAATGATGCCTAGGAATTGATCGATTCAACCCATTTGAGGAGGTGAATTAGAGTCCTAGCTATCAAAGTCTCTAACATAGAAAATACAAAGAATCTGACATCTTTCCTTTTCCTTTCATCAGGTTATTCATAACATTCATTGATGGACAAAAAGCATGATCTGCAAAGTCAAGAAGTAGTTGTCCAAAAATGTGATTTATAATGTAGTCCACTTCTAAATCCCCTTCTTATACCATTAGTCCATCCTTCTCTTGCCACATAACATATTGAATTTTATAATTTTAATACTAGGATTGATATTTCAAACAGATGAACTCTAGAAGTCTTTTAAACCCAAAGAAGAAGGACCATAACCCTGAAAACATGGAACAAAATCTGCTTTTACTTCAGATAAATCCATTTGAGAATGACAGATTTCTTCTTCTCTTAATTATTTTGAAAGAAATAATTCACTGAATAAAGAAATATGTAAATGATCAGCATTGGCGATTCCAACTTTTTCCTTGCAATATTTACTCAGATTTATGTCTGATCTAAGGCTCTGTTCAATCACTGGACTTATGTTCAGGATTTAATGCCAGCATGTCTTGCTGTCTTGTAATTGGTGCCAACTCTGCATAATTGGTTCCCGTGGAGACACAGCACATGACCAGTGGTCAAGGATTTAATGGTCAGATGTCCAGCACTACTAGAACATTTGTCTTCATTGACTACTGTCGTCACCTCTGTAATGAAACTGATTATAATGCAACATGTGTAGTTGTTCGCACGGTATACATCACGACATTTTATTGATCAGCAACATTTCTTGTTTCTATTGAGGCTGACAATGTCATTTTTAAGAGTCTTACCATCTGTTACAGTTTAGTGTTGAAAAACTGAAAAATATATCATTTTACACAAACACAGTACAGTAACAAATCATATACATACCCGCGCCAGTTATATTCACTATTTCCATACACGTACATGTTAATCTAGTGTAGCATGAAAAATGTTCATGCAGTAATTTTTTTCGGATCTTGTTTATTTTTGGGACAATTGGAGGGAATTATCTGAGTTAAAACCTCATATTATCTGTTTAATTTTTCATTGCGTATCTGCGTAACAATAATTGAATCAAATTATATACATAGTTTTGAACACGATCATAATGGTAGTCTATGGGAGAGATCTTTTGTTTACGTACATTAATTGGTAAATCTGATGACATAATTTAGATATTAATCTGATACTTAAATAGAAATGATATTCTTCAAGCAGATATGATTTCAATCCAAGTTAACAATAATCCGACAAGAACTCATTTCATGATATTTGTTAATGCTACTCTAAATTTACATGTAAGTCTATGGAAATAACGTCACTGTCCGAAGATAATTGGCACTGGTCTGTAAATAAATGCAAGGTGTTAGAAACCAGAGGATATGTCATGGCAGAGTTACAATGAAACCACTTTATGAGATATCTTCTTAATACTGACTATCACTCTTTACTTAATTTCTATACAGGCCCTCTGAAAGGGCAACAGAGTATGTTGTTGGATTCAAACATTCCAAACTTCATCAATAGTGTTATTTCATCAAGAAGTGGTGGTTGTTTCCAAAAAGTTCAGTTCAGTATAGTGACAATAAAACAGGTTAATTTCTTGATTTGTGATAAAAAACCGGACAGTGACGCGCGTCAATGACTCAAATGTAATTTTTTAAGCTTATTTACAGCAGACACAAATGTAAATATGGAATGGTATTATTAATTAGGACTTTTAACTTATATACATGTAAAATGTACGCAAAATTTCAACATCCTAACATTTATATGGCCGTTTTTCATTTATCATTGAAAACATGAAATAGCACAATTTGGGATATAAAGATGCGAGTTTGATTTTGCGATTTGAACTTACGGGTATTTGAATTGAGGATAAAGGTGCGACTTAGGAGAATTTCACTTAATTGATGACATATGGTAATTTGGCTCTTATTTTAGGAACATAAAAAATCCTAAAACATACTCTGTGTCATTATAAGCATTCTGATTTTACCAGATGATATTACAGAAATTAATCATGTCATCTGTTTATTTAACTAACATAGTTTATCATTTCGACATCAATTTCAATCAAAAGTGTTCTGAAATACTTAGCTGTCATGAATATTGCAATATTGCGATGAATATCTCCTATAGTGCAATGATATTGCAATATATTGAATGTACTCTATTTCCAAGATTTTATGCTTTCTGGTCAACATAAAAGCTAAATAAAAATTCCTTTCCAAGCTTTCAAAATATAAATTCTTTTTCAAGGAATGAATATGTAAATGATTAATTTCAAATTCAAAGATAGTCTCTGAAGGTTCTTATACAGTTCAACATATGTTCCTTCACATCAAGAGCATCTTCTTAAATCTTAAACCTGGAACTTTACCTTAGAAAAAGTCATATCTAACTTATATCGCTTCATTTCTATCTAAATCTAATGATGCAAGTTATTGTCAAAATGAAAATCATATTGTGGTTATTGTATTGGAAAGTTTTTACCAGTATATATGTATATACTAGTGATATTGCACAGCCCTACTCAGAGCAATTGATAATGGTTTTTTATTCAACAGGTGCTATATGAGTATTGAATATGTAGAGATGCTTTATCACTGCAGACACTACATATTTTAGTCTTCTTGAAACACAATTGTTTTGCAACAAAATATGACCAGAACTTCTTAGTTATCATATGTTATGCAATAAATGATAATAGTTATGTAAAAACTAGCTGTCATGATAAAGAAATTGTGTTATCTTTCAATTAGATGCCATATAGAGTATAAAGATTCTGTTTATATACGTAACCCTTTAAAAATTGAACTAATTAGTGACAACCCTTTTCTCTGAGAGGTTTTGTTGAAGTTTGATAATTTTGAATAAAGGAAATATCCTATTATTTTGTATATATATATATATTTGAAAATAAAATACTTCAGACGACACTTGCCGTAGATATCATTTTAATGATGACTGGATGCGTCGCATTTCGACTTGATAACAAATCTTTTCAACAGTGTGGAGTTTTCTCAACATGGCAAATATATAGGTACAAATGCTTAACAATGTAATAATGTACAATAGACTTTGATTGATTAGCAAGTGACAAGTGGTATATATAGATATATAGCATGGCAATGTAATAAAGACCCTATGATGACCACTGAATAGTGTGAAACCGGTCAGGGATACAAATCATTTCCATACTTTTGTGTTATATATATATTCAACAATACCATATATGTATAATAACTAGGCAGTTATTCTCTCCATTCATGGCGCGCTATTGTTTATTCATAATGAAATATTAGCGGTGTTGTTGATAATGAAAGAATTAAGGGAATCTGAAACTTGTAAATATTTATTGCCTCATGTTTTAAGCATTTTCAAATTCCTAGAGAAATATGCATCAGTAAAGCGCTATCACACATATAAAAAAAAATTTAAATACAGAAAGAAATGTATTGCGAAAAAAGGTGTTTTGCATTTATGCATTTAAGGTCTAACAACATTCACATCTGATCCAAATTGTTGACCTGCTAATGTTTTAATTAGGCTATTGATTTTGAGTAAATTGTAAAAACATAAAAATGTTATTTTGCTGTTAGTAAATAGCTGGTAATTACTATTAGATATGAGATATAAAATGTTTTAGATGTGTGTAAAATGTTAGAATAGTTTGAATTAACATAACATGTTGACAATAAAAGAACATGTTTCTTTTTCATCCTTTAGAATGCCCATCTTACACAAAAAATGTTTAAGTAAAACCTTTTCAATTCTAAATGTATTTTGCCATTTTGCATCAATAAGATGCTTGTTACTTAGGATTCATTGGCCTTTAATTATACATGAAAGAACATGTTTTTGAAATAATTCATTTATTTTCTCTGCCTGTTTGATTTTGTAAGCATATATAATAAAATCAATTCATTGACATTTCCATAAAAGGAACTTGAAATAGAACTGTAAAAGCCTTTTAATGTAGAATGGTTTAATTCATTTGTTTCCTGTATAAATGCAGTTTTCAATTTTCATATGAAAAATCGCTAAATTTGCTGGGCATACACCAATTTAGGATTTCAAAACATTTTACAACAATGAAAGTTATTTCTTGCAAATCATGAGAGTGTGGAAAGTTTTTCACTTTTAAGTTGACAGTTATGTTTCACAGATTTTTTACTGTTAAACAATTCTTACAATTATAGAATTTATTTGTCAAGCATGTCTATAAGTAAATAAATGTTTTGTCTTATTTAGTCAAATTTGTCATCAAGAAATATTCATTTATATTCCAGAATTTGATAAAAATAACTTTTTATTCAATGAAATGGTAAAATCATTGATGAAAATTCTGAAGTTATTTTTACAGTATGACAGCATTTAAAAGATTGATAGCATTAATACTGCTTTACTCAGGTATTTTCCCTCATTTACTGTAATTATCTGACTACTTGCAAAAGAGTTCTATTTCTTTATATATGAACATTAAATTCATGAATTTGATTTCTTGATTTAAATAATAAATAGAGGATATTTGACATTTCTCGTCGAATACCATGGATATCTCATCGAGTGAAGTAGAAATTTATGTTTTCACGAGTGGCGTAGCCACGAGTGTAAATATATGATTTTCTACTTAACTGGATGAGATATTCTTGGTATTCGATGAGAAATGTCAAATGTTCTATTTATTATGTTTCCCAAAACCCCATAAATGACCCTAACTATATGAATAGGGAAGCTAAAATGCTTAGCTAGCGCGGCTGTTGCATGACATCATTCAATTGTTTCAGGACGTCACAGACAACATCATATGATTGTTGCATCATTTCACTGAGTAGAATACCATTTTTATTTCACTCAGTGAAAATACAGGTTTTATTTTCACCGAAAAATGGCATATTTCACCATATGAAATATAATAATGAATGGGTAAGAGCTGTTATGGATTACAACTTCTTTATTGCAATAGTTCAACATTTCGATGTAGATGCTAACACCGTTAAGCAAAGGATGCTTGCTCCAAGGATAGCATTTACACTGAAACATTCCACTCTTGCAATAAAGAAGTTGAAAATCCATAAAACTCTTCCTCATTCATCTAGACAACTTGTTAATTCCTCTAATTGTTTTTAGAAATAGTCTAGTGCCAATGTTGAGACTTATATTCTGAATGCTACAGAAAACAATGACCACTTCCTACTAAAACCCAACCATTACCTCCCTAATGTTCCTCGCTCCTCCCATCTTCGTTCTTGATTCTATCGAAGTCAATCCAGACAAAAAATCAATTCTTACTGCGGTGTCTTATTTTCTTTTCATTGTTTAGGTGAACCGATTATTGAAGGTTAATAACTCGCCCAAGCTAGGATAATTACATTATTGCCAGTGCTCATTTGTATATTTTGTGTGTTTATTCATGTGTGACAATGTATTTACTTAATGAAATTAACATGTAATGAGTTTGGAATGTTCCCTTTCATGATAATAGTTCAGGCTCCAAATCAACATTGATTCCTCTACCTGCAAGCAATGTTTGATTCACTTTGAAATACTCCAGTCAAGCAGCTTAAAGGGGCAATAGCACGTTGTTTTAGATAATAAGTGATTTCACTAAAAACTGAATTAAAGTTTCCTATTTCAAGACAGTGTTGTTTAATCAAGAGAAGCAATTTTAAAATCAGGCATGGTTAAGCTATGCGAATCCATTTTACTACCTAAAATAATTAAAAGGTGCTAATTCACACAAATATGGCCACCAATGGTTTTTGCTTGATAATTGAATATCTTCTGCGCATGCCCAGATGCTTGTGTAGAATTACGTATGTCTTGATTAAACTTAATGGGGGATTGTGAATAATAGCAAAGGTAGGTGTTTAGCAATCAACTAGAAGTTATAAAAGAAACATTTATGTTTGCACAAACAAAAATATAAAATTACCATTCTTATCTACGATTATGGATGAATAGTGTGAGTTATGTTTGGCCTTCTCTAGTTAATACATTTGGTATTAACTAATGTTTTGAAAATTTGTATTCTGTGGTTGGTAAAGGTGTTGACTGTTTTGTTGTGCACCCTTAGGATAAGTCAATTTGCTTTAGAGAATCCTTTATTAATATTTGAAAACCTGATCAGTAAAGAGATTTCCATTGGAAGTTGTGTCGTATACAAGGATTGGCCTAATTAAGCTAAAAAGTAGTCTTAAAAATATGTCTTTTTATTTTAAAAAGGTTTTTTAAAAACTTTTCTGCAAAATTCTCTTCTCAAATCAAAGTGTCATGTATTTTTCAAAGAAGTTTTCTCTTCAAGCATAATTTTACTGTGAAAAAGCTAATGGTAAATCAGAAAGTCAAGAGGTAATTTTCAAATGCAAATCTATCAAAATCTATATCTATAACTTTAGAACTTCACAAAAACAATTTAATGAGGATTTCCTGGTTTTTGCCTTATGAAGAAATTTATTTTTGAAGTATGTTTTGTTTATGCTGGATGCAATTTTTTACGGTTATAGAACTAGAAAGACAGAGAAACTCTTTTAGATTTTTCCTTCATTTATTTGAAGAAGCCAAACTGGCAAATATTGATTTTGAGTGATCAAAGATCACTTTAAGCAATTAACAAGAAAAGAAATAGTATCAATTCCATTAGATGGAGAAAAAAAAGGTTTAAGATTCAATCAACACAGATATAGATTCTTAAATAAGAAATTGCAATAATGGAATTGAAATAGCGTAAGGGGGTACCTCCTATCATTTGATTGTTAAGGTTTTAGAAATTTCATCAAAGTTATCTGTTTTTTTTAATTTTACTTCCAATCTAAATTTTCTTATTTGAAACTTTTTTGAAGTTCTTTAGTTGAAATTTAATTGAATATATGAAGATATATGCACTTAGTAGAGAGAATATACTTAATGATTTAAGGATCTGGAATGATGTTTACCAATTTGTAAAAGCTCAGAATATCATATCCTAAGACATAAAGTAATCAAATTTTACATTTGTAAGATGATCGTAATAAATTGAAAAGATAATTCTTTCATTTATTCAAATGTTGTCTAACCTTCTGCTCACTAACTCTAAAATGTGCATGAGATAAAAAAAAAGAACTTTAAAGGTAGATTCATTAAACTTTGTTCAAAATCATATTTAAAACATACGAATAAAAAGTTTGGTTAATGCTTGGCAACTGCCTCAACAAACATAGCTTCTTTCATTTTCTAAGTTTTAGGTGGTTATTCTCATATAATTGAGTAAATCGTTATAAATTCTTCAATGTTTGAATATTGATTTGAAGTTAAACTTACGGTAAATGAAATATTCTCCAAGTACTTAGAAGGTATTTATATCTGTCTTTGATTAAAATCTTAACATATGTGTTTGACTTTAAGTCAAAGAAAAAAAGGGCAGCCATCTTGATATCACTGGACACTCGAAGAGAGCTCTTCCGGTGAAGACCCTATGTGTTAATTGGTTCATTTCCTCAAGATCTATGCTTATATCCATGGAACTTTTATACAGAGTCTTTGGCAAAATGTCAAAATTCTGAGACAGTTTTGATCTAGCCATTTTTATTCTAGACATGCATCTTTATTTGAAAATCATTGAAAATTTGTATGTCTTTGTCACTCGACACGTTATCAATCTTCAGATGTTCACGAGGGAATTCTTTTTGTATTAGATCAATAACAAACCGTGAGGTTTTCTTTCACTTGAATTTCAGAGCTTATGTAATATTTTAACTCTCTGTCTGCTGGCACTTTACCATTATCAATGATTAATTTACAGTGTGACTTATTGTGAAATATTTATAATCGAAGGTAAGGTAAAAGGTTAATAGATCAACAAATGGACTAATGAATTATAAATTAATAAAAAAGACTTGCATATATCATCTATTCCAGATGATTTAATCTAACACTAGAGTTGTGAATGATCTACAACAGGAATTGGGTAAAAATGGACTTCGATACACCTTGTAAATTTCACATGACAGTATAGATGTTTACATTCCCCCTACCAGGAGAATGTTTACCCATACCCTCACTGTCTTGACATTCAAGAAAGTAGTTTATCATACTGGATGACAAATGTACATGTCCCACTTTTAATCAAACTCTCTAAATTTATATAATAGTACATGATTTTTTATACAAATATGATGAAAATAATAACATGAATATAAAAGAAATGTTCAAAGATGGAATATATCAAATTATTTCATAGAAACTAGGTGGGAAAAGGGCAAGATGTTTTGTGTAAATCTAAGTTTTTAAGATGAATTACGGATGTGCAAAATTCAAAACAATTTGGTCCCTAAAATGTTTAATTTGTAAGTAAAAAAAAGCAATATTGTAATAACATGCGTTGTAAATAATCTTTTCAGATTTTTTTATTAGATAACATTACTGTTAATTATTCAAAGGGAAATTTATGATATCTTTTATATTTTATGTTACGTGATCGTATGGAAACAATTTAAACAATTTGTGAACACACATGTAAATTCAGAATGTCTCCTACCTTATCTTTGGCTGAATTTATTTTATTATCAATATCATTTCATTTCATATTCTTTTATCTGTCAAAGATTTAAGACAGATGTTTGGACTTGGTACTAGTCTCCTAGTTAAGAGACATTTTGTTAAAGATGATGTTTGCAATGACAGTTTAGATTAGATATACTCTTGTGTTCTGTGGCAGTGTATGTATAAAACTATGATATTTATTATGTAAATATATTCATACACTGAGTTCAGAATAAACAAAATGTATTGATAAAACATATATTAAACTACAAAATAAGATTATAATGTGTGGTTTGGAATGATCTCTTTGATATATTTAGTCATTATATCAATGGATGGGTAAATCATCAAGAAAAAATCATTTATTATTAACATATTTATTTTTTGTGATATTGACAATTCTAAACCTTTTGACAATTTAAGTGGAATATGGTTTATGAGCGCTTTATGTAAATACCAAAATCCTTGAATATGATAAACCGACAGTACAGTAAACGTTCTGTTAAAGAGGTCAAGAAACAGCTATATCATTTCAAATACCAATTTTTAACTCTGCCTTAGTGTTCTGTATGCATGCCTAGATACGACCTCCACATTTCACTCTCCTTGTGAACTCTGGACAGAAATACGTGTCCAACTCTTTGTACCTCCACTGAGGAGAGTGCCAAACCGAACTGAGCACTGGCCTCACAGATTCTGTGATTCCTGCACGGCCTCTGCTGCCAAGACTGCTGCTGCCATTGCTATATTTAGAACTTCTTGTGGCATCTCTTTCCCTCCCAATACTTGGTGTCAGTACACGGATTACCATGGCAGATAGGAAAGCGGGGGCACCGCCAGCGGACCAAGTATGATAATTAATACTCCAATTTTCACCTTCTTCACAATTTTTCTTATATACTTTGCACATGCACTTGCATATAGAAGCATGAGATTTAGTTTTGGGTTTCCATGAGGTTTGGTTCCTTGGCACTGTTGGTGCTAATGGCCAGTGCTGAGAATTAACACACTACCTATTTATATAAAGATGCATGGATCTGGGTAGCGTTTCACTGTTAATGAGACATTTGAAACACAGTTGGCACTCATGAGTGATAATGTTTCATATCCATACAGGAACCTGACACCAGGAAGTCTGTAAATAACACAAGCTTCCAATGAAATTATCTCTGTGAAATTTGATATTCTGTTCAATTACTAGATACATTTCTGTATTTGTGAATTTGATATAGATTTTTTGATGAAATGTTATGTATTTTGGATTAAGAAATAATTCGAGTTATGATCGAGTGTAATTTTGTATTGTTGATTTTATTTAACAGAATTTAAACATTTGATCTCCTGACAGACAAAATGGATATTTGATCAGTATAAATGCAGGCTTGTCTTACTGGATGCATTATTTATTGGCTGTAGACTTAGGAAGCATCAAATCACCACCACAGAACAGGCTACAAAGATTGCAACACTAAACACAAGCTACAGACACATCTCACTCAAGGCTGACCATGAATTATTGAGCAAAATACACTTCTCTGTGCACAAGGCCAGACCATAACAAAATTGGAACATTTGTATTTTCACAGAAATGATAAGAAACTCAGAAATGGCCTGTCCAAAAGCCGTCTTCTACCAAATTTGGATTTTTTTGGATTTGACAGAAATGATTAGAAATTCTTTAAATGTACATGTATGAGGAATAGATTGCCTTAAAACAAACAAACTACCAAAATGAGAAAATGTGTTTCCAGAAAGAAAAGGATGACCAACTTTTAATGATATTTGTTCAGGATGTTGGTCAAATAAGTTATACTTTCAAAAATTAAAATGTTATATTTTTAAGAAATCATGATTAGTTTGTTCACTGTTTTAACAAAGAAGTATGTCCATGTATTCTATAATTAGTTAACAGATAAAATAAGCACTGCTTTGATTGTCAAACATTGAAAAGCTAGACGTGGAACAATTCTTTAAGAATAGAATTCATAGAAATAAAGTTCAATATGATTTTTATTCTATGATAAGCTATGAAATTTGGATTTATCCATTGAAAAAGCTGTCCAATAAGATTTTATATATTGGGCCACTCTAATGAATTGAATAGCTTTAAAATAATACCGCAACAGTCTATCTCTTTTTAACTTCTCTTCAAAAAGACACCATTGATAAATTTTGGCACACCTAACTCCAACAAGTCATGGAGTGTCTCTGTAGCTAACATCTGCATGTCAGCTCAAATGGTTGAAATCTGTTTATCATATACCCATGTAGAGTTAGAATAGTAATTTATGTGTGTAATAAAGAAGATTTCTTTAAATTATCTATTTCGCAGTTGTGATTCTACCGTTTTTAAGCTTTATCAATTCTCGTAATATTCTTTACACAACAATCATTTTTAAACTCATCTGTCTGACCCTCCAAAATCCTGAAATAGCAGTTAACCTTACTTTTTAGAGAAATTATAAATATTTTTCATGTTTTGAATTTGATAGTTATCTCTTTAAGTTTGATTGATTTAACTCATATAAACTGTCTTTAATCGTTTTATGTTGTACCAAGATCTTTTTATGATGTTCAGATTTAAAACTTATTTGATATGATAATAGTATTTTGGAAATTCCATCTCAGCCAAAGGATTTTAATTCTCCTTGTAACTAAACTAATCAAATGTCATTAATGAGATCAATTAATTTCTCACATGACCAAGCTGCAGCATTTTCGGGACTTAATTGCCACATCCCTATATTTCAAGTCTGTATAGAACCTTGTGTGCAATCTTATGGTGGGTTATAGTTTGCATACAATTCCATATGACAAATTCTTATTATGTCAAGGTGATGTGATATCATATTCAATGCTATGACATCAAGTTTTGTCTGATGTTGATAAATGTGGTTCCAATGAATATAATCAACCTGACTATTAAAAGGTCATTGTGCAGGAAATACAAATCTAAACAGAGTATGACATGTTCAATCACGAATATCTTTGCCGTATTATGACAAAATGGAACGGGTATGATAAAACAAGTAGCATATCAAGATATGGGGAAGATACCAAGGAGGGTTAAATTCGGTCAACATCAACCTCCATTACATAAATGTTGTTTATATAACAAATATGTATTAGTATTGAATGACACATAGATTTTATTTGATGATGATGTTTTGTTATGCCAGGTGTAACATATTAAAATAATAGTTTAATGAGTTAATCAAATGTCTCAATTTGTGCATGACAATGCCTGGCTGATTGTTGAGTCTATTATTGAAAGTATATAGATGTTTATGGGGTATGAAAACTGAAAATGAAATCTCTCCTACTTCAAGCGTGATTTTGTTTTCTCTGAATTCTTTAGGAAAGCACTTTAATAAAAAGATATCAAATTTGAGGGAAGTTGAATGATGGTGTATAACATTGAGTTACACTGTGCAGGTCTTAAAGATCAAAATGGCTATTTTATGACCCATTTTAGTCAACAAAAAACACTTGAATGGACTTTTTTTCATTTTCTTGCTCATTCCTTGCTGAAGATTAGGTTTGGCTTAAATTAATCTTAAATAATAAATCTTGTGATGACTAACGAGCTACAGAACCAATGGCTCTATCTCTTATATGTTGCTTTTAGAAACAAAATTTCTAATCAATACATTTCCTGTACATCTCTTCATTGTTTGGATTTATTCAGTAACATTTAAAACCAATCAATCGATCATGAAAAACGATTCTATTTCAAGCGAAAACAAAGACACCCGAAACCGAGCATGTAAGCTGTTTTCACTTCTTAAATGTCGACACATTATCTTTTTGAATATTTGGCCATGCATACTGATTATTCAAATGTACATTTGTTCTGAATGGAGAGCAACATCTAAGAGATGGAGTTGGGAAGAAAAGCTATTTGTATTGATTTGAGTTAACCAAATTTTGCTGCAAATATTGGCTTCATTTAGCTGTCTTGGAGCTTGGTGCCAATGTCCCTCCTTCAGGACTCTCTGCCTCATCATTTAGTCCTTGCTCTGAATTAATGAGTTTGACTTGCAGCTTTTCTTCACATAGTTCCATTTCCTCATTAAGATGGGATTCTGGCAGCAAAAGATGTTAATCAAAGTCAGGAAATGTTTCTACAATAGACCACTTTTCAAACGAGATTTATTGCAGGTTTCATAGGTGGCCATCATTGACTTTTTAGTTTGATTTTAGTGAAAGATGTCCATTAAGGTCTTGAAAAGCTTCTGCATTGGCTTTTTAAAAAAATGAGAATTGATTTTGGTTTTTGGATGATCAAAAATTATTTTTCAGTTAATATTTTTAGCAGATATATCCATACATGTCTGAAATGTTTCTGCATAATGGTTTTACATTTAACATTTGAATTATTTCAGTTATTATTTTATTGATTTATTTAAGATTCATTTATGAGTGAAGGTGTGCATTTGAGTTAATAGTTGCTCCTAAATTCATTTTGAAGTTGCTCTAAGCAGACTTTGCTAAGGTTATCAACTGTAGTTGTTTCAACATCCAATCAGGTTTTTGTAATATTTATAATATACGACATAACCCGGACTAATTAACGCACTGTACTTACAACTGTATGACTTGGTAAAAATGTTACTTATGTAGCTTTTGATATGCCTGTTAGGGATAAAATTTCCAAAAATTTCCAAATTTTTTTTCCAAATACAGCCCAATTTGATGACCTCGTTTGGAGGGTGTTAACTTTATGTCTTGGTAAACACAAGTTTATATTATCTTAATTTAATGTTTAACTTCTAAATACCTAACATCATCTTCTTCCAATGGATGTGACCCTCAATCATCGATGTGATTGACTACATGTTTTTCTAATCATTAACTATACGTAAAGGGGTGGGGGAGGCAGGGATTGTGAGCTGTGTTCACTTTTCAATTTGTGGTCAATTTTGTACTTATTTCTTAAAATCTATTTAACTGAAAAAAATAATGAGTTGATTAACGGAATCACCTAACATGATTTTGACCAATTTGGGGGAAAAATACTTCTCGGAAAACCTTTCATAACAAATGTTGCCAAATGTTACCCTCAAGGCGTGACTTTTTATATGAATTAAAGCACAAATAAGCAATGAATGCTTCTAAGAGAGCATCCTGTTCAATACCTTTCAATAAGAAATACCAAAGTTATATTTTCCCTTTCAATGGTTCCAGATTGTTCCTCAGTGTATTTTATCAAATGAAAACTGAAAATAGTTCGTTGGAATCTCATGTGATTTGATTTGCTATTGACATTAAACATGGCCATTTTAAATGTTAAATCATCACATGTTTTAGAAATAATTTGATTCAAGTTGCTTTGATTAAGTAAAAATGTTCATCTAATCTCATCTAAGGCAATGACATTTTCAAGCTAGGTTATATGAGGAAAAGAGAAACATTACAGTGACATTAAGAAACACATAAAAAAAAAGAAAAAATATCTTTTCAGCAAATTCTTTATAAAGTTAGTGAAACTACTTGTCGATCTTATGGGAGGAAGTGTTTACTTCTTATCTGGACAGAATTCAGCTGTGATTGGCTTCACAGAACTAAACTTAGAGTGAGGTCTTTGTAGAGATCCTGGGGGACATCTTTAATCTCAAGGAGACAAATGGGTGTCTGTTCTTGTTGGTCTTCCCTTATCTCCTAAGTGTTTGAATCTCTTTGTGAAGAAGTGTTACTATTCATGTTGCAATGACTCTGCCATAAAATACAGGCAATTCCCCCTATCAACCATTGATAACAGATATGCTTTTATCTTGCCCATTAGGGATGTGTGGATCGTTGCTTTCCTATAAGGGACAGTAAGACATTTTTTTTAGATGAATAAGGTGATGTTACAAAAAAATAAAATAAATTTAACAAATTTCAAGACAATATTTTTGATCAGAAGAAACAATTTTAAAAGTAAAGTGCACTGTTTTTGCTCTGGGAATGCGTTTCCCTACCTCAAATAATTAAAAGGTGTTCACGCAAAGATGGCCGCCAATAGTTTTTGCTTGATATTTGATTGTTTCTTCTACAACTACAGATGATCGGGTTGAGTAGTTAGATGTCTGACTCCTCTGTAAATAATACATTTGGTGTAACTAATGTTAAATTAGGAGAATTTGAAGGAATAAGATTTATTTTTAAACATGCTACTTCCTTTTAAGTCTTCATTATTTGAGATGTGATTCTACCCAACCATCATACAGTTAAATCTTTATCTTATTGTATTGAACATGAGTTGTAGAGTTTAAACGTTTAAAGTACAGTCAGACCCCGATAATCCGTCCACCGATAATCCGAATCTCGTAGTATCCGAACGGTAGCAAACTGTAACCAAACTAATCTCTATATAAACTCATTAAATGTCGATTCGTTAATCCGTTGATTCAGTCTCCGTATCCGAACGCTAATTAGCTGTAACGGATTAGTTAATTACAGCTATTTCTGCTTCATTAATCCGGCTGTTCATCAAAACGTTCGGTAATCAACATCAATGACAGTGGATTAACACGGGAGTTGAGTGTGTCAGCAGTTTGTGATTGTAATAAATTGATCTGTAATCAGCAAATTCTTGAAACCTGAGCGAGTGTCCAGAAATGCTTTTGTGCAATGATTTTTTATTCATATATGTATCCCTGTTGTTATGTGTAAATGAAATAAAACTCATTAGATATTCGTAATATTCGTCTGTCTGTAGATTTGGTTCGTTTCAGTAGTCCGAATGTTTCGCTATCCGAACGTTTTTGATGAAAAACGGAAGTGTTCGGATTATCGAGGTCAGACTGTACCACATTATAAACCGCTATGTTCCTATCATAATCTTATACTGAAATTTTCACAGTTAAAGTCACTTGTGGAGAAGAATAGTGATTTCCTACTGTGACACTATTTCTCAAGAACTTTTGATAGCCATGTACTAAATAAGATAAAACAATCTTTATTATGATTCAAAAGAATACATTTTACCACTTTTTACAGAGACAGAATGATTGTGAAATGATGTATTCATGACATTGTAGAGCAATATTGTATTCATGACATCGTAGTTGCAATGATGTATTCCTGACATCGTAGTGCAATGATGTATTCATGACATCGTAGTGCAATGATGTATTCATGACATCAAAGTGCAATGATGTATTCATGACATCAAAGTGCAATGATGTATTCATGACATCGTAGTGCAATGATGTATTCATGACATCGTAGTTCAATGATGTATTCATGACATCGTAGTGCAATGATGTATTCATGACATCGTAGTGCAATGATGTATTCATGACATCGTAGTTCAATGATGTATTCATGACATTGTAGTGCAATGATGTATTCATGACATCGTAGTGCAATGATGTATTCATGACATCGTAGTGCAATGTTGCACTTCTCAAAGTTTTTCTCCAATGCTGATAGGAATGAATGACTGGTGAAATTGGTTTGTTCTAAATGTGTTTTTTGCAGTTTATGTGCAAAAGGTATTGCTGAATAGTCATAGTTTCAATAGGAAGCCCTGTCATCTAACATGCAGCATGAAAAATGTTTGTCAATTTGTTTCTTTTGTTTTGAACAGACAGGTCTCTGTATAAACTTAAAAAGATTAAATCTTATGACGCTTTGAAGGAAGGTTCACTAAAAGAAGTAGATTTAGGTGGTTTGTCAAGGTAAATCATTAGATTTACATGGTTCCTAATGAAATAATTGGTTTCTTAACCCTTTCTAAGATAAATTATAAATAAAGATGTTATTGTAATTAGCCTTGTTGTGATAAGATTATGTGATTTTTTTATTGAAATTGTCTTTATGTTATCTAACTTTATTACAAAAATGTATATTTCTGAACGTAAGACTGGACCTGTTGGTCATTTTATTGGTTTCTAACGAAGCAGCTGTGGACAATTTTAACATGAAAATAAGACATTAAAGTTTGAGTTGTGTATTTCAATTTCTATGATCTAATCAGTATTCTTTTAGGTTGTTCTTAATGTGAACAGGAAATATCTATTTTTCTCAGTTGATTAACAATCTTTTTTTGGAAGTTTTCAAGTGAAAGAAAACCACTCATTTTCAGTTGATGTTTGAGTAATGTGGAATTACAATATAGGACAGTCGTCTTTTTATCAACTTTTTCTTAATTTAGAATTTGATATTGGGCTTATTCTAAAGAAATCTTAATTTAGAATATTCATAATGGTCTTACTATCAATCTTTTAGAAGTACCTGGACTTTCAGATTAAAATAACAGTATATGTCCTTCTCATTGTCATTTTTTTGTCAACCATGGCAAGTTATAGTCTTCAACAATCTCATTGAAATAATATCTAAATTGCTACTCTGTTACATGAGATTGAGTCTTCAATGTTGTCTCGTCTGATCTTAAAGTTGACCACATTCTCATGCGTCACATTGAAGAGCATCATCTCCTAATATCCCAGCCTTATCATCATGAAAGGCCTTCAGGATTAGACCCTTTTCATGAAGATACTTAATTGCAGCTTGAGAGTCAATATGGTCCATTTTCTGATAAAACAAAATTTCATTGAAATGATCTGTCACAACCAATCACATTCAGCAAATATATTGAAAGTTGATGACGGAGCCAAAGGAAATGATAGTGCCAATGCAAAGATTGGTGCTATTGTGTTGCATGGTTACATGTCCAATCAATACTCAGTCAGCACTCATGGGGTGATAACCCCCGTTCCCCCTACCCTTCTTTTCCTTTTGTCCTTACTTCTTTCCTGGAACTTGTGTTACTTGAAATTGTTACAGGAAACCACCGTTGTAAGACATTAAGAGATATAAGTCCTTCTTTTATATTTCATAAATTAAGGACCAGGGGGTCGTTGCACAAAAGAACTTAACACTAAGGTTAACCTTAACTCCCATCATTTAACATTGCACTAAGGTTACCTTAAGGACTTACCTTAGGGCTTTGTGAAAGGGGGGCCTGGGGTAGTTGCACAAAAGAACTTAGCACTAAGGTTAACCTTAACTCCCATCATTTAACATTGCACTAAGGTTACCTTAAGGACTTACCTTAGGGCTTTGTGAAAGGGGGGCCTGGGGTAGTTGCACAAAAGAACTTAACACTAAGGTTAACCGTAGTGCCATCCTTAGCACATAGGCTACCTTAGTGACTTAAGGTTACCTTAGTGTTTTGTGCAACGGGTGCATTATCATTATATGTTTAAGCATTAAAAGATCGTTGTGCAATTCCCCAAAATTATTGCCAGATGTGTTGGCATAAGATAATTAAACATGGATATCTTGATTACCTACAGGGCCCGATGGTCTATTTCTAACAAAAATCATCTTGTTCATTGATTTTCCCTAAAGATAGCAGCTTGATTTTATTTAATTTGAATATTGATTAAACTTCCCCACAGGAAATTGCAAATTTCAATCAATGTCTACTACCCTTAGGTAAAATAATTATCCTTCGGAATGGTTTGGATATCAAGTGAGAAAATGTAAGTTCACTGTAGAATAAGTTAAAGTCACATTGATTAAGCAGTAGTTTTGGTATCCCTTAGCAATATTAAATAAAGAAATCCACATATCCAGTTGAGTTCACATTTCTTCTGACAATCTGCCACCATGTTGCATATTGTGGTTGTCTGACTTGTGTGAATTTGCCATTGGACTTTTCCTATCTGATAAAATGATTTTAATGTATTGGATTCTTTCAATTCAAATGAAAACAATTGTAATATAGCAACACTATAGAAATCTAAAGACAGAATTTTAAAAACTGAAAAAATGTCAGACCTGCATCAATTGATTTCTTTGATTAACCATGTGTGACATTGTAAGATTTTAAGCCTATCCTGTACATGGCAGTACCAACAGCCTTGAAGCTTGTTTCTTAAAAATCTATAAAAATGTTGGGCATGTTAGGATGGATTTTTCAGTTAAACCATTGACTCGTTTTATTGTTTTCTATATTGATTATTGATTCCTCAGGCGTGATAAGTAAAGCTGGAAGCATCAACACAATGATATTGTCAATCTTCTTATCCCTGTTCCCTTATGGGTCCATTTTCATGTGAGGAGCATGATGAAAATGTTATAAAATCTTAATGCAGTCAACAGATGTTTATGTTGTGGAATAAGTTTTTTTGTTGTTGCTTTTTTTATTCAAAACTGTCCTTACAATTTTACCACATGAACTTAATACTTTAGATACCTAATTGGGTTGTAAATGACATGGGTTCATTATTTATGTACTGATGTTTTTTTATGAAGTTCTTATTCATGCAGTTTGTGATGTTATCCTAATGTTACTTCAGAATAAACTTAATTTGTAATGATAAATCTATATTAACTGAAGCTCATTTTCTGCTTTTAAATTTGTAGATGTGAAAAAATAAATCACTGTTCTGGTCTACGCTTAAGATAGGATGTCAACTCTATATCTTGTTCTGAATCATAAAGATAATTGTTAAAATAACAATTAATGATCTGTAAAATACAAAACAAAAATTTTAATATTAGTATTTTAATACTAGTGTGTCATGGTAACACCAGACTTGTGATTGTAATTGCTTATTCAGGCAGTTTGTAGGTTCAGTTGCAATGTAAGGACATGGCTACTACAGAGTGAAATTAGTCATAAGATTGAAAAGCCTTCAAATCATTACCTTCATCTGTACCTCATATGAGACTGTTCGAATGGAAAATGTTTCTCTTATGCTTTAGGAAATTTTACCATCAAAGTTCATGACAGGTACAAAAGTTATTAAATCTTGAAAATTCCTTCAAATATGTCATGAAAATGAAAAAAGACCCTTTCAATCAATACTACAATCCTTACCTCATCTGTCAAAGGGATTGTTTGTCACCTGTGTCATCATATAATTACTCAAAGCAACTTCAATCCACTGTTCCACAATAGTATTGATTCTTTGTACCTTTTTCCTTGCTGGAGAGTGGTAGATGATGACAGATCAGGACTCAGGTGAGGTTTACCTGGCCTTCAGGTATTACCTCGTTAACTCAGGTAGTCGTTGAGAATAATGCATCCACACGGCCATTATGAAAGCTGACATAGGATTTGTGTTGCTACGTTAACGGAACTGTCAAGCGTGTTGGATTAAACAACAATTTCATTGTGCCAGTAGATGTAGTTTCTCATCCATATGCTTATTGGTTAGTTGAGGATGTCGTGATTTAGACAGTCACATGACATTTCAAAGCTTATCGTTGCACACAGCATGTTTCCGTCAGAGGTAAGTCTGATTTGTCAAATCATCAAATATTGGAAACAAGGGATGCATATTTGTTTATTTCCAGTGCAATTTATTACAGGTGAATGATTATTTCAATGTTTATTCCATATAAGGAAATATTGTAGACATTATTTACCATATCAAGGCAGATGATTGCAGCTCGCAAATTGGTTGACGATACTTCCAGTTCATGCATTCAGATAACTTGTTGACAACATCAATTTGATATGGTTAAAGCAAAACAAATATTTAGCTGTTGACTTGTCGTTAAGATGTGCTTAATTTGTCAACTGGTATTAAGTTATTGTTTTATTTTCATTGCATCATTATGTTTTTGTCATAACCTTTAATTTTCAATTTATGATCATTTGGGTAGAATCTACATTTGTGACATGATGCATAAAGAGTATTTTGTAATGTCAAGAATATCAGGAATCAGTGCAATAGACAAGTGAAGATTTTATCGTATTCAGAACAAAACTATCATAGTTTGATTAGCTGTACGGAATGAATATTTACAGCAACAATGGTAAAATTTGGTGCTTTTAATCCAAGACACCCTATCCAATCAGAAGTTATTAGAAGGTTAAGGTCATATATTGATATAATATTGATCATAATTATGTAATGCTTTTAGATACAAATTGGTGAATGGTCAAATACAAAGATATTTTGAATAGAAAAGCACCATGTTAAAGGCTACAGAAAGACCTGTTATTAAAGCAATTTACTCCTATATGATTCTCTAGTATATACTCTCACGTCACATGTTGGAGCTATTTCAAACTGTCACTTTTCATAGAAATTATAATTTTGTTAAAATTAAAATCCTCAGGTTCAGTTCCAAATGTTAATTCCATCATATTCTTTAATCAATAAATATGTAAACCGCTTTTGTTAAACAATTATTCAGAATTTTACAAATTTATGTTTTCATATTGCAACATGTTGAAGGCAGTCATGCAAGCATTAATACACTGTTTAAAATTTCAGAGAAAAGCATTCAAATTTTCCAATAATACATACAGTCAAAAGAACCTTTTTTCATTGTACACTCGGAAACTTTGTAAAAAGCATCAGTGATATCAATAGGCACAAGCAGGAAGACCTTTCACGTTTTATAAATTTGTTGGAAAAAAACTTTTGATCCGGATGCAAGGTGACTAGTGGGGCAAAACAAATTTCTAGACTTACAGTTTGTCGCTGAACAAAAGTGACTCAGAAAATCTAAAATTTTCAGGTATTGTGCCACAGGTAGCTAATTTGAGGTGATTTAAAATGGATGAAAGGATGATCTATTCATTTGCCAAGATAGATAAGTCTTTATCTTGTCTGATCTCATTGTTATGTTTTCTGGCATTCATGCAAGTAGAGTTCCAAGTATATATTGCATCATTGATACTTTTTTAGAACTTTGTATATTTCCAAAACAGAGATATATTTATGCCATATACATTATCAGCAGAGCCTGAAATACCTTATTTCTTTACCTGGTTATCTACAGTCGTAGAATTAACTATTAAGTATCAAGGGGAAACCACTGGCGGCCATTTAGTTGTGAACATCTTTGTTAAAGAACTGCTTCTTCTGATTAAGAACAAAATGGCAAACATGAAATTCCGATAAAGTTAAATACCATTTTGAAATGACAACTGCAACAAGGAAGTACATCAAAAGATATTCTTAAACTCTTTAATGTAAGCATGAGAGAATAATTAAAGGTTTATCAAGACACGCAGACTAAATTATAGCAACTGGTAACATTTATTTTGTGAGCACTTTGTTAACCTATTTAATGATCTACTGCCTCTTTGTTATCTTAGATATGTTGACAGCAATCTCTCTGAATTTTCCTTCCATAACATCTACTGTCTGTGTGTCCAATTAATTTTATCCTTCCTTGTGCAGAGTAATGGTGAACAAGGACATTTTACATACAATATCTGCTATAATTTAGTCTGTGTGTCTCGATAAACCTTTAATTATTCTCTTATTCTTACATTAAAGAGTTTAAGAATATCTCTTGAAGTACTTCCCTGTTGCAATTGTCATTTCAAAATTGTATTTAATATTATCAGAATTTCATGTTCACCATTTTGGATGATATTTTTTTAGATTTGACAATTAGAGACTGTCAGAAAGGTTAAATGTGTCTTTCAAGAATAATTTAAAAATCTATGGGCAATACATTGTATATGGTAACATTATTAATCAGCAAATGTTTACGGTCATTGTGATGTTTATAATATATCATATATTGTTAATCAGGAAGTGCATGAAGACATCCAATCCAAAGATTAAATCATATTTTATTACAATCACTAGCTCAATAATCAATTGCAATAGCTAAATACAAAAATTAATGGAAAGGTAAATTGGATATTACAATATTCAATGTGGGTGTGATTTCAGGAGGCAAGATGAATGTGGAAATTTTCAATATTTAACATTTGCTAGTTTACTAATCGAAAATAAACTATTTTACAAGTTCATAATGGAAGGGCCTTAATAAGATCAAATAAGGCAGTATGTGATCTATTTAATAAAGTCAAATTAACAAGTAAAATAAAAATATTTCCATCAAATTATAGATTAAAAAAAAAAATAATTGAGGCCTGGTATAGTTGTGTGTCAGCTTTAATCAGTCAGTGCTGGCGGTGTTGCTTCACTCTAAGGTTGTGGGTAAAATTCCTGCAAGCAACTCTTCCCGATAAAGTACAAGAATCTGTTTTATTTTAGATGGTGTCATCCAAAACATAACTTGGATACATTTCTAGAAAGTGCATTTTAAGTAAACACAGCATGTATTCCAAACTCAAGATTTGTGTCCAATTTCCTTTAAAGTGTTGTGGTTATTTATAAAACCCTCTTACATTTTATTGATTACAATTATTATATAAAAGATGGATCTATTGTACTCAGTAAGAACTAAATGAGTCAATAACTTCCAATGATAACAAAGATACATTGAAAAGAGAGTTTTGTAATCTCTTGCTCCGTTAGGTCGAACCACATCACGTGAAGCACAACATAATGTCATTAGTGATGACCTCTATGACTACAGAGGATGTCACCAAGATATCCGCTCTCATTTGTTACTCATGGAAAGAGACAATGTGGTAACCTTTGAAAATGTACGCAGCTACCTGGCATCAAATTTTGGAGTCCCATGGGATAGTTCCTTTTAACGCCCTACAGTGAAATACAGACCTGTATCTGATGATGAAATTGTATACATTCTTTTCTATGAATTTGTGATACACAATGGCATTAACTCTTATCAATAGAAATTCTATTGAATCGAGCATTAATTCTTGTTGATTCAGCTGTACTTAATAGCTCTGCTGTTCCAGATTTATCACTCGTCCATAGGGACGAACTGTTTTACACTGAGTACTATAACGTCATTGATTGTTCTTGAAAGAGATGTAACTAAATAACAATATTAAGAAAGATCAAATCTTGCATTTAAGATTTCAATTTTCAGTGGGATTGATTGAATGTCTATGAAGATGTTGTAAGATAAGAATAATAATAAGGATATTTATATTGCGCTTATCTATGTCACTGAGGGATATGCTCTAAGCGAATCCTGCATTTTTACCCTGGTCTAACCCAAGCTGCCGGTTACAGCGCTCAAAGGTCGATCACCTCCAACACATTCTACACCAGGTACCCAATTAGTACTGCTGGGTGAACAGAGGTACAATTTGAATATAGTTTTCACTTGTGTGTCAGTGAGGGGCAGGGAATAACCCTCCAAACTCTCAGTTAATACAGCAATGATCGGGTAAGCCACCCATTCAAGATAACTCTGACCTGATAAGCAGATCTATCAGAGAAGTTGTTTAAATTCATATCTATCCTTGTTTTTGTGCTTTTAAGTAGCTCTATATTTTTCTATATTTAGTTTGTTTTGTAGATAATTTTTCCATTTTGTTGTACCTGATTCAACTAATTTTGACAGACTGCTCCATCCACCAGATGAGTTTTATCCTCCCTCTGAATTCTGATGCCAGTTCTTGTCAGGATGTGCCTGCCTGTGCAAAACCATCTCAGTTTTCCTTTTGAATGTATTGAATGTCAAGTACATGATAGTCGCTGGGAGATGCTGTTTACCACTTGAGATCCCCTGAAGGCAGTTGTCATATTTTTCTTTAAGTTATTTGTGGATAAAGCTTGGCTTTCAACAATATTGATTTAAACTTCAGGCATACCTGATAACTACCTTCCTTCAGCACAGAATCAGGGATTCTCAAACTTTCTTTGTGATCGTTCATTATATCAGGATGTGCTTCAGGATTTTAAGAAATTGTTTTCACGTTACTGCATAAAAATATCCTGAAAACATTGAAAACAATCCATGATGGTCCCTCAGACATCTATTCAATATTCTCACATGATTGATCAAGGAGATCCGAACAAACAAAGGGTTCTTGAACTCTATGGTCTCATGAATGTGCCTTAATGACTTGTCTCAAGAACCAGCTAGTGCAACAATACTCTCGCTTCTCTGTCTATAGAATTTTTATCATGTAGACCTCGAACAATATCAAGCTTCTATTGTTACCTTTGTCAATGTAACTTCTTGTCATTGTTACTCTTGTCACTGTTACTCTTGTCACTGTTGCTCTTGTCACTATTACTCTTGTCACTGTTACTCTTGTCATTGTTTCACTTGTCACAGTTACTCTTGTCACTGTTACTCTTGTCACTGTTGCTCTTGTCACTATTACTATTGTCACTGTTACTCTTGTCATTGTTACTCTTGTCATTGTTACTCTTGTCATTGTTACTCTTGTCACTGTTACGCTTGTCATTGTTACTCTTGTCACTATTACTCTTGTCATTGTTACTCTTGTCATTGTTACTCTTGTCATTGTTACTCTTGTCACTGTTACGCTTGTCATTGTTACTCTTGTTACTGTTACTCTTGTCATTGTTACTCTTGTTACTGTTACTCTTGTCATTGTTACTCTTGTCACTGTTACTCTTGTCATTGTTACTCTTGTCATTGTTACTCTTGTCACTGTTACGCTTGTCATTGTTACTCTTGTCACTATTACTCTAGTCATTGTTACTCTTGTCATTGTTACTCTTGTCATTGTTACTCTTGTTACTGTTACTCTTGTCAATATTTCTCTTGTCATTTTTACTCTTGTCACTGTTACTCTTGTCACTGTTACTTTTGTCACTATTTCTCTTGTCACTGTTACTCTTGTCGCTGTTACTCTCGTCACTGTTCACTATTGTCTCTCTTCAAACTGACCTCTATCACCATCACTGCACATGAGACCTGCATGTTTTCTTCAACCATGTGACTATATTCTCATCATTAAGGAGGTTTGGAAGTATCAAAGAGTTCTGGACTCAACGGTCTCCATGAATATGGCTTGAATTTTTTCAAAAACCATAACATGATTTGAGAATAATTATTTATTCTTCTACAAACCAATTGCTTATTGGACTCTGATTTGAAATATCATTTTAGCTTAATCTTTGAAAAAAGGGATTAGCACAGATGATTGAATGGCTTTTCTTACTCTTCTGCAAGACCTTACCCAATGGTTTTGTAAAGAGAACCTGTCAAGGCAGAGTTACTTCCTGTCAACTTTGATGACTCTACACTTCAGATATAAACCTGGTAATGGTTCATCATTGAACTTCTGTCTGATACAAGGCTTTTCTTTGTTTGAAAGATGACAAATGATTGGTTTATTGTTGCTCAAACATATTTGAGAATAAAAGTATTGCATTTCAGAATTTTGGAATGCTTGTGTATTTATGTCTCTGGTTTAACAATAGATGTTTTCTCTTGTTTAAAAGATATTTGTTTATATAAGGTAAATGCTTGACTTTATTCAAACATGATTGCTTTTGAATAAGTCTTTGAAGAAGGGGGGTTGCAGCTGGTATCTCTCCCTTCTTTATCAGTCCCCCTTTTGTGGATAAAAAGAACATAACCGAACTTCCTAGACACAAGGACTCTAGTTATACTGGTTTAATACCAGTTGGAAATCAATTTCTGTTGTAAATTTTACACAAACCTAAGAGAATTGCCAAAAGTAAATAAAATACTTTGCAATAATTTAACTAGAGGAAAAAGTCAATTTTGTAATTCAAGTGACCTTCCATTCTGGCAAACGTTCAATCTTTAAATTGGTCTTCAATAATACGATTTGAAATAATTGGTAATCAAATATGGCTGATGGGCTGAGTGAATAATGGTTCCAAGTGTGAGATACAATTAGCTGTTCTTAGACTGTCGATGTAAACAAGATTATATGTTTGAGTTCTCTTGTTTGACAGGCTAATGATTAGTAGGAACTCAATGTTGCCAACGTATGAACTTAAAATTATTGAAGCTGTTTTAAGCAGAAAATCTTTAGAAAATAACCAGGTCTAATGAATATAATGTTTAAGCAAACATAAACTGAACTACTTCAAAGTAACGGTAATATCAACAAAATGAAAATTAAATATACTTTGTTCACCTTTACTCTGTGATTCACACTTCTATTGAGTGATTTGTATCAATAATTCTCTGCATTTATGCATGAAATGAAAATGGTTATATTTGTGCATAACTTTTAAAGAAAGAAATGGATATACAATTAAATGTATTGTTTTAGAAGTTGATCTTTCTCATATATATATGATTTGATTGTAACTAATAAACCTATATCAGATCATCGCATCTTTGCTTAAGAGCATAACACCTGTCCAAATAGCATTAATTACTAATCTACCAAAAGAAATTAGTTTGCTCTGATAACATAGTTTTTTGTTGAATCCACTATTTGATATTTAACAATTTGTAGTTGACAATGTTCAAGTAGTATGATCTAATCTAAAAACAATTTTCAATACAATTTTCAATACAATTTTCAAAATACCATTGCAACATGTTATCCTCATGTTTGATCTTCTTTTCAAATTTTGAGCAAAAATAAACTATGAATTCAAGTCGTTTCAATAAAATTAGCAATGTTGTAAATTCTTCCATGTCACATTTTTTTTTATAAAATTTCAGAAAATGATTTGCTATGAGCCTCTGTAAACATTTTTCCAGTTCTGATATATAATGTTTATGATTCATTCATTCATGTAAGCAAAATGAAGTTACATACATGGAAGCAGCTGTACAATAAAAGCTCTTGAAAAATACCTGGGCAAACTGCCGTTTTTCAAGATAATAATTGCATGTTGTTGAATTATATGCCATCAATATGAAGTTATAATAAAAGTCTCATGTGACATTGCAAAATGACAGATGGAAATTATATTAATACATTCAGACTTGTATTCTATGAAATAATATTAGAAATAACTGATGGAAACCACTTGGTGACTTGAACTGTACCAATGGCTATGGCACAATTTATTTAGCATGTAAGCCTTAGTAGCTATATAGGTCTTGTAGAGAGTTATAGGTGTTTCATAAATCTAGTGACATTAAAAAAATGCATTGGAACTGAAAATATTGCAATCTTTTTTAGAAGCATTGGAATAGAATATACAAGAAAAGCAACATTTCTGGATGCAAATAAAAGTTTTTTCTTGATGCCATGAAATGTACATTGGTAAATCATCTTGTAAATTTCATTTTATATACCTTTGTTGCTTAATGCCAAGAATGGACTCAGAAAACATTTAAATTCATAGCAACCCTGTAGCAGACATCTACCTTCATAACACTTCATCTCTGCTGAAAATGTGAATAAAGGTGATGGATGTCAGTTGTGTGAGAGGTACCATTTTGCCACATTCAGTGATTAGGGTTGCTTCAAAAGGTCGAATGCAGTAACGTTCGGGTGCATGCTTTGCTAGTTGTAGCCGATGCTCACATTTTTTACCGCAATTCATAGCCACATTAGTGTTGTGGGCTTTCTACCTGCAATAATACTAGCAGCCTTGATAAAAGTGAAATACTCTTGAAAGCTGGCTTTAGAGCCCATATCACCTCACCTGAAATGGTGGAAGGAGTGAGAGAAAACGCATGTTCACTTACTATGTGATCAACCAAGTCACATATGGTACGGGGAAGTCAGTATAATGAAAACTGTCTGGAATACTTATTCATTCATTGAAAATATCACAAAAACACCATATTTTGCAAAGTATTAAGCCATTTTTGCTGATCCAAACTCATTCAAGATTTATTGTCATTGGTCAGTTAAGGCAGACTGACTCCGGATATGAATCAGTATTTGGTCATAAGTTTATGTTGAATCTTGTCAGTATGAAGTTGAATCATGTTTGTCTCCATTTTACTACAACTAGGAACAACAACTTGTTATTTCAACTAAGTGTAAAAGCATAGATAATATTATTGGAAACATCTGTCATGAAAACTGACATCTGTACATAAGCTGCCCCGGATCAGAATAAATGAAACTTTCCTCCATGAGTACTGAAATGGAGCTCTTCCTGTTTCATACTTTATGCCTGATTGAGTTTTTATTACCCCTAGTTGAATTAATACATACAGCCATACTCAGTCCTGGGTTGAAATCATTTTTGTGATGAAGGGAAACTTAATTACTCTTCATATATGAGTAACCAGCCAGAAGATTTCTTCAAGTGTGTTCATCGGCTTCCTGTCAATGAGTCTGGTCAACTGCGGATATTGATCCCTTGGCGCCACTATTTGAAGAAGATGCTTTTCTGCCAACAAGATCTGTTCCTCAGATTAAAATATTTTATCATGATTTGGTGTGTTATTTCCTTATCTTTGATAGATAGAGAATGGAAATGCCATGGACATTCGATTGATTGCCTTGCTATTTGAAACTAGCAATATTCTTGAAATCTAGCCCAATTTTTTCGGTAAAAGTTTGTGATAATCCAATTTGGCCAGTTCATCAAGAAATGGTATATTTCATCAGCATCAATAGATATGGCAGAAGAAATTCCACTGCCATTGATCTATTGATAAAGTTGTTTGGAGAGCGTCTTATACTGGATAGTTGGCTCAAATTTTCTTGTGATGAATCTACAAGACAAACTGTGGACAGTGATGGTGTAACAATCAATTGTTAAAGATTTTCCAATCAGGAATGTGGTCTCTTCTCCATCTATTTCATTGCTTGTTCCAAGACATTGGTTTTATTTGCTGTCTGTGCCTTCCTTCTGATCCTCTGTTTGTAGTACATGCTGAAATATTTTGTTTAGAGTCTAGGATTATTTAATGTTCTTTAATGAGAAGAAGCATGGTTGCTTACTTTGTTGGATGATGTTTAAATCATTGGTCTATTGAAAATTAAACATGTTATAATGATTTTTAGTCCCATGAATTAATTTCAGATTCCATTTGATGTTATTTTGTTTTTTTCTAAAAAAGTGCAAAAGTTGAATGATATATTGTATCAAGTTTGAAAAAATGAATTTGTATTTATTAAAAAAGTGACGAGGTAAGACTTGCTCTGTGTCCATCCATCTTTCCTTCCCAAACAAAATTTTCTCATGGACATATTTCCCAACACTACATGCTAGGTCCACTAAACTTGATACATTTGCATGTGGTGATTTATATGTGATGTCCATGGAAACTTTACTACAACTTGGAAAAATTTGTTCTTAACACACTCTAGCTCAAGTAATAAATAATTGACTACATCACATTCTTCATAAACATCTTCTCACTAATTTATTTTGTTATAAATGATGTCAGGTTAAACTTAACTTATTAGATTAAAAGGTTTTCTCCTTTAACATATATAAATGAATCCAAAACTTCAAAACATCTTATAATATGGAATAATGCCATAAGTTTTCTGAAGATAATCTATCACTTACATCAACATCAAGATTAATGGCTAACATAGAGGAATTGTAACATTTGACACATATTCCTTCATAGATAATGTATTATTTCCATGAGCTTTGAGATTGATAGTGACTTTATGGAAGCGTATCAGATAGAAAGGTTTGACACCATAACCTGACTGGAAAATCTATATTTCTTTGAACACGGAAAAGCACAATTTTCTCTCCCAAGGGAAAACTTTACATCGCTGTCCCATTCATCAGCTGTCTCGGTCAGCCTCAACGCCAACCAGTAATAGTCACAGTCCCAAATGAAACATGTTGTTGTTCTCAGGATGGACAGAGGCTGAGGAAGTGAAGACGCCTTACTTGTTAAAGAAAGCATTAGGCTTCTCTGTTCAAAGGGAAGGATTTGTGATTCCATCTTGGCGTTTGATAAAGAAGCCCCTTCGTTCATCGACTTGCCCAGAATAAACTGTGTCCCATTTGTCGATAACATGAGGAAAAGCCCTGGTCAATCACCATCCTACAATTTAAACAGATTGCTGCCCATGAGATTTTCATTTAAGCATTCAATATGCAAAATTATTGATTTGATGGATATATCAAAAGCACTATTAGGGACATTTCAAGGTTTATGTGGCTAAATATCAGCATTCAAATTCTATATAGGTGATTGTTATCTTTGTAAGCTCTGTAAACATTCTGACAAAACGATAATATTTATAAACAACTATTTATGGATTTACAGAGATATTAAGTTTTTTTTAAATTCCAAAGTTTCCAGAAATTTCAGGTTCCAAACATTTTCAAATATGATTGATACTTACATACGGTCTATACCAAAAACTGTTAACAATTTCTCTCTTCCGAATCAATACCCAATTTTAAGATATCTATTTTGCTGGGACTCCTTCTGTCAGCCTTACAGTTGTCTTAAAGGACAACCTATGTGATCATAGGAACAATCTTTACAGGAGATTAGATTCATCCTTCGATTCTCTGCTAGTGAAGTGAGCATTTATTTCACAAAGTGCACACTATTCTGTTGAGAGTTCGAGGCCTATTTTGTGCTTCCTGAAGCAATCACCTTCATCCGGAGCAGTCATTTGCAGGAGCACAGGTCTTAGAGATTATTTCTTTTATATGGAATCTGGTGTACTTATGGCGCCATAGTTTGGTACTATAAGGTCAATAGTATCATTAAAGCTCTTGTACAGAATCTGTGTTACAGTTTGGTTTCAAGCAGTCATTTACATGACGACAACATAACAAGTCAACATTATTCTAAGAATTTTCAACAAATTCTGTAACACCATGTGTCACAGTTAGTCTAGAGCATTAACTTTTCAATAGTAGAATATTTGGATTCTAAGAGGTATTTTACAGAAAATCTAGCAAACATGTTTTTGTGGGAAATGATTTCTGGTAAAAACAGGGACACTGTCAATCATTAATCATTCACTGTCAGTCCTCCACAAGAGCACTTGTTTCATGGTTTATGCAATAGATACTCTGATAATAATCTCTGTCCAGTTGGTTCTCTTTGCTCTTTTTTCACAAGATGACAAAATCTGGCACACTTTAATGTGGTTCATGCAGAAGAGTTCTGTTTTAGACTGTTTCCATGATAATCTAGTGCATGATTAGGTACACACAATATATGCTTACAGGAATAAAGCAGATAAAAGGAACTGTTTACTGTTGCTTCTGAAATTATTAACAGAAGATAATATGTCTGTAGATGTCATATTCTTTGTATTAAAACAAGTTTCAGAATTTCTAGAGAGTCATTTGTTTGGTCCAAAAGAGTCACTTCAAAGATTCATTGACTCAACTGTGTTTCAGCAACTATAGACTTTCATCAGCACTGTGGTTTCAAGTCAATCTAACTTGATTACTGGTTCAAATATTATCTACATAATGCAAGGTCTGCTTTCGTAAAGTTTGCTTCTAAAATATGGCTCTTGAAATTGATAGAGGACAGATAAAAATTGGGTATATCTTCATTAACTGATCATCTGATGAGGCCCTATTTGAATTCAATTGATTTTTATACAAGTGAATGGCTAGAAAGCTTTATTTGTAAAGATAAAATGCCACCATTACCAGTACCAATCACAAAGCAACCTTTACTAAGGTTAACCTTAACTCCCATTCTTAAACATTGCACTAAGGTTACCTTAAAGACTAACGATCACCTTAGGGCTTTGTGAAAGGAGGCCCAGGACAGTTATTGACGTTGACATGATTTACATCACTCCTGGTGAGATATGTTTTTGTACAGATTGCTTGTAAATGGCAAATGAATAAGAGAATAAAGTCATCTCCATATTTAGATACACACAATGGTCCTCTTTTTAATCTTAGTTTGGTCTGTAGGTAATGGCTTTAGTTTCCAAGATTATAGTCTGTCAGCCAGACTGTGAAATAAGATAGAAGCCTAAGCAAGTCTATAAAAAGACTTGAGAGCTTGATCATTTCATTTAATATTTTTTTCAAATTTTCAATTTATCTAATGCAATTCTCATTTCGGAGGCTTACTGTTAGACTAACAGGAATACTGAAGCTAAAGATATTTAGGATCATATTAAACTCATTGGTTCTTTCAGATTCATTTACAAGAGTGTCCTATCTCACTGGTTATTTACAGACATTGATGCTCCTTTGGTGCCAGAGTATGGTTTGGAGGATCAGTTGCTGGAATAGATTCAATTTACAGGATTACTGATCTTAAGAGATATTTAAGATCATATTGTACTCATTGGTTCTTTCAGGTTCATTTACAAGAGTATCTGATCTCCATGGTTATTTGACAGATAGTGCTGCTTCTGTCGTGCCACAGTTTGGTTTTTGATGTTCAGATGCTAGAATAGATTAAATTTACAGGAATAGAGATGGGATTTTTACACAGATTATTTTTTATTTTTTTATTTCTAGATTCATCTTATTGAATTGTGATCTAAAAAAAAAATAGCGTTTCTTATGGGCAAAATGATTGGCCATAATGGTTTAGTTTCTGTGTCAAGACTATAATGGTAGGGACTTTTTAAGGATCACATTGAACTTGTTGGCGCTATCAAATATGTTCACAAGAGTACTACTCTCAAAGTCTATTTACAGACAATGATCCTCCTTTGGTGCCACAGTTTGGTGCCAATGTTTGGCCGCTGGAATGGAACTAGAACAAATCAATCACAGCTTGCCCTGCCCGGCACTATGTCTCTGGTTAGCTGATTGTCATCTCATGCGAGGCCTTATTTGGTTTCTCATCAGTGGTGGTTGGTTACTGTTACTAATGGACCAGATTTGATTTTAACATTAGTCTTGGCATAACAATGTAAGCTGGGATCACTAGTACATATGAACTTGGGTATAGATTAATTTTGTACTGATTATTCTAGGATCCCTTGTGTAAAAATATGAAATTTGTATATAATGGTTGATAAAATCATGATTCATTTTGTTGTCCCTGAATATTCTCTGTTTATCAGTCTTGATAATGTAATCATTGATACTAGTTATTTCATATTTGTTATTACTGAATAAGATTTTGATAATGATCATATATTTCAAATGAAAGGGGAAGAATTGCCTTGATATTACTTCGCTTTTTATTCTATACAAAGAGAGTTTTGATGTTATTGATATTCAATCAGGTTTGTTCAGAAAAAATTAAACAATGATATTAAATGATAGTTGTTTCATATATTTCATTCTATGGTATTTTGCAGCAAAATTAGATTAACATAAGATTGTTTTTTGAGCTTTAAATCCTGTTTGTTCTGAATACTGTATATAAAAATGTCTCGTAAGACCTATAGAGACTAAATCATAGTGAAGGAAATGTGTATCAAGATTTCCTGCTGATGGTTTTTTCTCAAGTTTATGTTTAAAATTTAGCAAGGATTTTAGCTGTCAGATATTGCCAAATGTAATGATAATCAAATGAACAAAAACTATTTTTCCTCTTCCTATTAAAGTAATCACTCAAAATGAATTATGAAATATAAAATCATATTTCTCTATTAATAACACCATTCTTCAAGCATTTGTATTGTTAGTTGCTTATAGTACATAATCCTCAGAATTGAATAGGACCCATTCCAATCAATTTCTTTAAATGACAAGCATTAAGGGTTAGATATGCTTTCTTTAACTGCCTGTCATTCCTAAACATTGACCTTTAGAATGATTAATTGGGTTTTCACTTTTCATCTTCTCTGGATTACACGATGACATGATGTAGTTTAACATTGTGTGACCTTTACATAAGGAATTCAATTTTGTTCTTGAATGCATAGTTGCCATGGTTACCTAAAGAGTTAAATTCAATGTAAATGATGAGTGGGCAGTGCACCATTAAAACAGTTTTGTCATACCTGTCATATCTGACGATTTGCTTTTGAATGTTGGTACTGACCATAGTTGACAGTGAAAATTGTTTTGGAAAATATTTATACCTTGACTTTTATTCACTATTTATTTGACAATGAAAGCTTTTGAAATCTTTAGTTAGCAAAACCATAGTGGGGGAAGTTTGCTTTTCAAAACTTATTTTGAAACAAAAAATGATTTCATTGTGAATGGATAAATAAGCATTTGTTCTCAAATATAATTGTTATAGTGAATTTTATATTTGAGCGGTATAAAGAGAATCTCACCCAAGTGTCTTCTGATATCAAATATATCAACACGAGTTGATAAAAGTTACAAATATCCGAGGCTTACCGAGGATATTTTACTTTTATCAAAGAGTGTTGATATATTTGATATCAGAAGACACAAGGGCTGAGATTCTATTTATCATCCAAAATCATTTTTCATTTCGGTTCAGTGAAAAATGCATAGTTCTGAACACTGCACTACTCTAAAACTCTCAGTGCGGTGACGTCATAGCATTGTGATGTCATTAATTGATGATGTAAAACCATTGTGATGTCATGAACTTGACTGTAACAGGGCATTGTTAAAAAACTACTGTCAAAACGATATCTCCTAGAAGATATCGCTTGATCTTCCACAAGCGATATCTCCTGTGGAACACAGTTTTGGATGATAAATAGCTCTGATTGCATCCTCTGTGGGTCTTGAGATAAAGTTCCTGGGATAGTCATACTACCTGGCGGTAACCGTATCCACTTCCACATTAAATTTATAAATATCTAAATATCAACTTTCTATTATTTACTATTAATCTATAATTGCATTGTCAATTTCAAGCAAAACATGTTTCCGTATGTTGAAAATTCAGTGTCACTATCAGAAGTTGACATTTATTTTTTGTCCCACCTGTTAATATGTATGAGAATTTTGGTAATTTACACCTGAATTTTAGCTATATTTTCATCTTGTTGTGATTGTGACAAGTATTTAGTCAGCTGGCGTCAAATATTGATTTTAGCTCTTGGGAATACATGATTGTATCCTGCAGATAACACAATTTTAAAGTGTAGTAGGTTAATGCATAATATGGATACAGTGATAGGCAAATGATGATCAAGTACACTAAAGAGAAGGTAGGTTTCAGAAAAGAACTGTAAATGGTTTAGTACTTACTCCACAGTTTTGAATTATGCTTGATTAGTGTTTTCTGATTATATTTGTTATATTTGGTTTAGAGAACTATTAGGTACCTCCATGGTTTTCTATATTTTATTTACCTTTTTCAGTTCATGAAGGACATTCTTTGATTTGCAGTTATCAAGATCGATGTGGTCAAAAAGACATTTTATATGGACAAACTTCTGCCCTTGTGACGATTACATTAAATCAATTCAAAACAATTCTGTATTAGAATAAAGAAGTTGTGTATACATGAAATTCTCTTTGTTCATCTCCAGTTACAATGACATTAAAATCCATTTAAAACATTGCCCTATGAGGATAAAGAAGTTGTATGTACATGAAATATTCCTCATTCTCCTCTAGTGACAATGCATTAAAATCCATCTAAAACATTGCCCTATTAGGATAAAGAAGTTGTATGGACATGAAATATTCTTCATTCTCCTCTAGTGACAATGCATTAAAATCCATCGAAAACATTGCCCTATTAGGATAAAGAAGTTGTATGGACATGAAATATTCCTCATTCTTCTCCAGTGACAATGCATTAAAATCCATCAAAAACATTGCCCTATTAGGATAAAGAAGTTGTATGGACATGAAATATTCCTCATTCTCCTCTAGTGACAATGCATTAAAATCCATCGAAAACATTGCCCTATTAGGATAAAGAAGTTGTATGGACATGAAATATTCCTCATTCTCCTCTAGTGACAATGCATTAAAATCCATTGAAAAACATTGCCCTATTAGGATAAAGAAGTTGTATGCATGGACATGAAATATTCTTCATTCTTTTCCTGAAAGATGGTATAACTCATGGTCCAGTAAAGTTGCTGTCAAATTCTGGTTGCTGATTTATCACGTACATTAGTAGTGCCGTTAAAATGATTACTTATATGAAACCCCTACGACTGGAAGGATAAGGTCTTCACATTTCCAATCTTGCATTTTGAGAATTAAATGTAAAATAAACTTTGTGTATATATAGTTTTTCTTTGAAAACAATGGAAACAACGTAATGGTTTTATGCTGATCTAACAAAAATGTATACATATGTTCTCACCTCTCTTAAACCCTTTGCTCTTTTTTGTAGGTTTTATATACTTATCTTGCAGTTATTCAACAGATAACTAGCCTAGTCCTAGTCCTAGTCCTTTATGTTGATTTCATGGTGTAAGAGATGTAATTCATGGGTTCTTTGAACAAACATATCATAAAACAGTTCATAATCAAGCAGTCCTTGCCTTATCACCTTCTACTTTATTCATGTGTCTGTGACAAACTACAGAAGTCGTGCGTTCATAAAATCTCTAACAAATCATTGATTGACTTAAAGTCAAAGGGAACTAACTCCTGTCAGTTCTCTGAAGAGGATCACAAACCTGTCAATACCATTTATGTGTTACATATTTCCCCATGTGAGCTTTTTTTTTCCAAGCTAACAGTTGTTAGGTTCTTTATACCATTTAAGAAAAATTCGACGTTTATTTATCCATCCCTGATACATGTAATCCATTCTTTATCGTTGATGAGACTGCCATCTGTACTGTCCTTGTCACCAAACCAAAACTTTTTCTTCGTAATCAATAAGCGTATTTCAATGTGCCAATTTAACATATATCGACCAACTAAATAATATGGGAATATCCTAAACTGTAAGTATTTTATGTTACATCACAGATCATTCTCTCCCAACAGAGGTAGCTCCGTCATAAATTCCTATACTACCTCTGTCCCATTTCGAAGGTTTCTTGTGCACGAAATGTAGAAATCTGATTGGATGCAATCAAAGTTAGTTGTGCAATCAGCGACGCCGTTTCAAAATGTATCATTTAAATCGTCTAAATTATTTCCGTAAGCTTTCCAAAAGCAAATTTTTTTCCGAATATGCAGATGGCACTTTGAGTCTTCTTTATAGAACAAAAACGCCTCATTTTTGCAACTGCATCATTACATAGGTCTGTGTGTCAACAAATATGTTATTCATGCATTCGGTGTTTTCATTGGTTGAAATATTGCCAGGTAGTTTAAGTTGCAATATCGCACCGGTAGGGGCATATGCCTAAAGCACAAGAAACCTTCGTATTAGGACAGAGGTAGTATAGGAATTTATGACGGAGCTACCTCTGTTGGGAGAGAATGATCACAGATATAAATCAACGAATGATATGCAATAATATACCGAAACAATTTTACGAAATATAAAGTTTCACTTTGCTGGAGGGAATATTGTGCTCAGAGCACTCTAATTTTTTTAAAGCCTATGATGATTGAAGTCATTAACTATCCTGAATAAAAGGCTGGATTTGTCCTTTATTCAGTGACCTACTTACTTACAGAGTGTTTGCCAGGACCTAACAATCATATTTTATAGTTGGTACCCATTGTCTGAATGAGATAAATATTGGATTTTTATAACTTTATGAAATATCATTCATTTTTAGTATACTGATTCCTTATTTTCTCTAATACACACCTTGGTGTTTCCAATTGTGTCTCATAACTTTGCTTGTTAACTTATATCCTCTATATACCATTTGAAGTATAATGTTCACCTCCGCGGACAGTTATCTTGAGCAGTTAATTATTTCACCCGAGGAGACTTCCATCAGGTTCTGTACAGTTCTTCCTTATATTGTTTTTGGGTGACCACAGGGTCCTTTGAGTTCAGGGATCCTTCTGAGGGTGACTTTTGTAATGGTGTTCTCAGGACATGACAAAGTCACCAAAGGCATCTCTCTCTGGTTTCTGTGAGGATTCACCTTGATTTGGTAGTTTCAAGTACATCTTGATTCAAATCCTTTTTCCTACCCGAAGGTGCCATAAAACAAAAGTCATATTCTTCCAATCTTTATGTTTCCATATCTCAAACAAATTTCACAGAAATGTACGGTGTACAAGCCTTTTACGCATAATGAGATTGGAAGTTAAAGGTAGATAACTCTTCCTTGACTATGTACCAGGAATTCCTTGGCGCTGGTCGATACATCTCTATTGCTTGGCATGTAAAGTATAGCCTATTCTTCCTCACTGTGTTGCCCAGTAACTGCGAGCCAGTCAAACAAGATCGTCAATACTTAATGTGCAGGCACTCGTGTTTGCAGAAATTATTTGTCGTGATAAAAAAGAAGTGGAGCATAATCGCTTATCACACTGTAATTAGACATATTCTTGTAAATAGGTGCAGTCATCTGTGTGACATGTGGTATATATGGATATGCGTGCATGCAATGTACTGTTTTTGGCTTATATGAATAACGGAAAGCTGCATCAGTAAAGATGAATATAAAAAGAATTATGGCATCAATGATATCATTGTACTACATCATTTGTTGGGATTATTGTGATGAATATGGATAACATATTTGTTATCTATAGTTTTATCTGTGGGCTTTTTGTTACGTTGAAAACTATTTGAATAAATGTCTATTTCATGTGTATTACCTGTTTGTCAATGAAGGCCTTTGAATTGATTTCAATTTTAAGATTATTTCATTCTGTTACATTTCATAACTAGCAAGTGTAGACTCTATAAATAAAAAACCCCAGCTTACATGATGTTTTCTTTTATCTTTTGTAAATTTAAGTAACAGAATTTTTCATCTATGTCATTTTTTTTATTAAACTTAGAAGATTTCAAACTTTCTTTTAATCATTTCAAATTAATTTCTGTATAAAAATCATTTAATTATTTTACATTTGAGAACTTGCAAGTGTAGACTCTATAGAAATAAATAACAGCTCCAATGATATTTTTTTTAATGTAAGTAAATATAAGTAACACAAGTCTCCATAGATATCAGATGCTTATTAAAGTTTAAAACCAAACTTTAATTTAAACGTTTGAAATCAATTCAAATTAGAAAGTAATTACTTCAGTTACATATCAGAACTAGCAAGCATAGACTCTGTGCTTGTACAAATTCTCTTAACATTTACTTGGTCCAATGCTGTTAGAATTTATTTGGTCAAATAGTGTTAACATTTACTTGGTCAAGCTGTTAACATTTACTGAAGTATTTTAAAAATGATCACCTAATCTGGCAAACTTTTCAAGATTTGATTGAAAACTGTACTCATCAACAGCTTGCCATCATAACTGAGACAACTTCGTCTCAAATACTCCATTTAATGTTAGTTCCAATAACTTGCTCCAAGCGATCAAGTGAAGATCTATTGTAAGTAAAGTGTGAAATCAAGCAAAATGGTCGGGTTGCAGATTGAAATGATGATAGCGGAAGTTAATCACGATCTGGATTCAAGTTTCAATTAGCTCAGAAGAGAATTGATACTATCTAACACCAATTAGCTATCACATTTCAGTGTTAACTGTTAGAATTAGAGTCATTGTAATTAAGAACATGATATAAAATCCCTTTAAATATAATAAGGCATTTGCTAATAATTAATCTAAATATTAATATTTCAATTCATTTGATAAAAATACTGTATAATTATGTCAAGCTTAATCCTAACTTATTTGATAAAAATAAGAAAATATCTTGATGTTTTAAGAAAATTTCTTGAAAGACGCAAAAGTTTAAAGATTATCAGGTTAATTAAATAAATGCTTTTAAAGATTGCAATATTAACCAAATCTGAGTTGACAATTCATGTTGGTAGGTAAGCTGGAAAACGTTACTTTAATAAAGAAACATTTTGAGTGAAATAATTTCAATTTTACCACAATAAGATGCACAATTAAAGAAGTGGTACTCTTACTTCCCATGCAGCAAATATGATCATACCATGTCAAGTTTTATTCCATTTACCGAAACACCATCAGATCACAAAAGTTACTCTGTTTCTTAAAAACTGTGAATACACATACATCTTTAACATCACAAACTCGAGAAGAAAGGTCAATTCCTAATTAACACTTAATTAACCCCAATTTACTGCTAATTGAACCCACATGGTTAATATCCACTTTTCCCACCACTCATTACGATTACACAGTGAGGGCTCTTGACTGCAGATGAGAAGCCCAAAAGATGGATGATTATTAGCATATATCACAGTCAATGGGAAGAAGTCAATTAGTAGATTAGGTCTGTAATTATTTATATTGGTCTGGTGCTGATATGTGCTGTCTGGAAATGATATCGACAGTGATGAATTCAAGCAGGTCACGTTGAAACTGTCAGTCAATTGAATGGCTTGGCATTAACAGGCAAAATACTGTTATCATATTGTCATACTATTATTATATTATCATCTTATCATATTGTCATACTATCAGTATATTATCATCTTATCATATTGTCATACTATTATCATATTATCATACTGTCATCATATAATCATACTATTATCATCTTATCATACTGTTATCATATTATGATCATACCATTATATCATTTTACTGTTATTTCTTTTCTATTACGTTGATGTTATTGTTTGCGTCATTTTCTTTAAATGCTAGAGTGGTCACAAAAGAATCTGACTAGGAAATGATAAGAGAAAATACTTTATAAGGGAAAGTATATACGGATGAGTATATAAATTGTAAAAATGATGATGATAATGTTTGCATGAGTTTAAAAGAAAATAATGATTTAAAAAGCGCCATGCTGTGTCAAGGAGAAAGTGATGTCAATTGATGGAAATTTCAAATGAATAAGTGATGGATGTGATGTGATGTAATGTAATGTTTTTTTTGGTTTTTTTTCCATATTTGTGTTACAGGCAAAAATAAGTAATATGTTTAATCAAACAATCGTAGGTGATGAGAGTTGATATGGTGTGATATTATGTGCCTTGTAACGTGATGAAGATGTAATTATAAGAAGAAAAAGTAGGAAAAAGCATTGAGGGAAGAATAATGTGGTGAAAATGAAGCAGTAAAATAACAATAAAAAGAAAGTTAAGTTAGCTTTGTTTTGGTTGGGCATCAGGTGAAATGATGAGCTGTTGTTATATGAATTATAAATGATAAACTATGTATTGGTAGAGAATTCCATGTACAAGTAATGTTGTATTAACAAATTAAATGAATGTGTTAGTGAAGACGTATTAGAGGCAATGTGATTGAAACTTATTCAAGATGTTACTAGAGGGTAAAAGGTTGTATAAGTGTTTTTATGTGAAAGTTATATGATTAGAAATAAATGTGTTGGTGTAAATACGAATGTCCAATGATGTTAATGTTCAGTGATGTTAATGTTCAGTGATGTTAATGTCCAATGATGTTAATGTCCAATGATGTTAATGTCCAATGATGTTAATGTTCAGTGATGTTAATGTTAAGTGATGTTAATGTTCAGTGATGTTAATGTTCAGTGATGTTAATGTTCAGTGATGTTCAGGGAAACGCTTCCCAAATTTCATTTTAGATATTTGCTGAAAACGCTTAATTTATTATAGACATATGTAAAAATAGTATGAATTGATTAATCAATGAGCTTGATCACACAGTTAGTCATGAAGTAAAATTCGGGGAATAAATATGTGCAAATTGTTTTCAAATTGGTCAACTCTGTTTTGAATTGATAATTCTATTATGGCAGTTTGAATCATATAAGTATCATATCTTGTTGATGGTTTGAACTTTATGCAAATGCCATTATTGGAACGCAACATCATAGGCGAACTGTGACGTCAAAACATTGTTTATAATGTGACGTTACAATGAAAAAGTGATATTTTGCCCTAGGGCATCCTATGAAAATTATGAACCTCGATATGATTGCACTCGTAAGTAATAACCCTCAATATTACTAGACACTAACCAAGGTATGTTACATTAAATACGCATATGAAATAGGTATCAGTAATATTCAAATTTTGTATAGAACCTTAAAAGCCAAAACGGCAGCTGCTATTGTTAATACAACATCATTCCTTACACTTTGTGTAAGAAATTGGTGAAATCATAATTATGTCTTAATTATGAATATTTCATTAAAAGCTGAACATATTCCTAGTTCACACATTTTTAAAAATCAGTATTTCTGAATTGTGTACATCCTATGCCTGACATTTTTTTACATTCCTTTGGGACCTCAGTTGCCTTTACTTTTCTATTACTTATTGCAGGTTTATTGTAAAAAATGATAAGTAGTTTATTACATCAATAGACGTCTATGATAAGTGCATTTATCCTCATATGCCATAAAATAGCCAATTAGAGAGGAAATATGTGTGCGTTGGTGTTCAGTGTTGTAGTGAATTATCTATATGGGGGGAATTAAACAACATTTGAAGCAGTATTGACAAAGCAAAGAAGGAATCTCAAAGAATAAATCTGTGATTTTTAACGACCGATTAATTGTTATATGCATCAGGGAAAAGCAATAAAACCATGATTATTGGATAAAAGCTTGATGCAGTTATAGGTGTTTTTAGATTTAATGTTTGATTAAAACTACTTCTGTCATGTATCTTATATCACAAGAGAGTGCGTCATCTTTGCCTCTAAGTACATGTGTTTCAAGACAGCTTGCTTTGTAAAGGTTGCATGACATACATCAATGACTCTTATGTTATTTTCTTGTATTAGACTTTATCTTCATATCTTCAATATGATAGAAGCTTACAAATTATTCTTAGTATTAGATCTTTGTCACAGTGCAATAATGAAATTATAAGATATGTTTATCATTTCATAATTAATTCCGTTATTGATAGTTTTACGTTTGGTAGCAATCAAAAATTTAATATTGATTATTTATTTTAACACTGAAATGCATTAAATCTACTCAATAGTACTCAATCTTTTATGTTATAGGAGAAACATCCTTATAGGTTGATGTAACATGTTTGCTGATCCATTTGTCATTGTTTAATTTCGTTTTTATTGTATGATACATGTGTATCATTTTTGGAGATTAAAATACCATTCAAATCATTATCTAAATGCTGTTGGATGCATAAAAACCACCTGAAAGTCTTTTGATTTTTTTATTTTGAAACCCGGATGTAAGCTTAAGGCAGCTTAAATTGAACACAAATAGGACCAAATATCAGACAAATACGACACTAATATCGGACAAATACGAAAAATATATCACACAAATATGATAACAAACAGGAAAAAATATAATTGTTTTAACAAAATGGTATTCAAATGAATGAAGACAAACTTGAAGGTTTGATAAAAATCAATAAGATAAATGCCCTTAATCATTTAGTTCTAACAAAAGAAATGTTTTATCCCCTGTTGTCATTTTTTATGAAGAAACAAATTGAGTTAAGAAGATGAAAGCGACAACCTAGAGTCTGAAACTAAACCAAACTCAGTGGAATCTTTCTTGGATATTGATTTTCCTGTTGGTATAACGGTATAAATGACAAACATAGTTTCAACTTTCACTTTTATTCTGACAGTTATTGGGTTTTGCAAAGAAATGATTCATCTTAAGAATTCTTATGTTACCTTATGATGAATCTTCACTTGGTGATTTTTGTTCAGTAAGATTAGTTATGTCTGTAATTTTAGGTATCTTACATACACCAAAGATAATGAGAGAAATATTTCTTTAAAAATTTGAAAATGAATTCATGTCCCATTAATTAATTTTCTTCGTAGTCAGAAATATTCTTTAAAAAATTTAAATAATGAATTCACATCCCATTAATTAGTTTTCTTCGTAGACAGAAATATTCAGTAAAAAATGGAACAATTAATTCACATCCCATAAATTAATTGTCTTTATATGTACTTATTAGTAATCCCGCCCTTTTTTCATAAGATCCGATGGTTTAACAGTATTTATATAATTTTGTAATTGTTCCAGACCTATTTCAGATAAAATATAACAATTGTCAATCTTGCCAATCTAGTTTAGAATTCCATGTTCGGAATTTATAATCATTCCTGCAACCAGATAGTTAGCAATAAGCAGCCGTAATAATCAACACAGAAAACCCAATCAAACAATCAACTAACCTATTTAAAGTATTCCGGTAAGATATTCATTTTACTTATTTGCATTAAAAACTATCCCTATTTCAGGAACATTATTTTCTCACAACTAATTTCCTGAAGAAATTTAATCCTAACAATATGCCAAAGAACTCCATTTCCTTTGAAAGTTTCTTATATAATCTGTGAAACCCCCTGTGTATGCCATGCATCCTCTTTTAAAGTTGGAACAGTTGTTGTATTGAAAAAAATGGCAGCCAGCAAAGAAAGTGTTTCTTTCCGACAGGATGTTGTGTGATATTTACAGTTTGAGCAGATATTATGAATCGGCTGGTAGGCAAGGCGGTGATCCTGGAATATGGAAGAGGACTCAGTGCCTTGTTCTGATAATGCCAGCAGGAAGAACCTTGTTCTCAGAATTAACTGAATGCATGAAATGTCAGAATGTGAAACATCATGTTCACACACTGTCTTGTTTAACTGTGTTGTTAAAGCATATTTTGTTCCATATTGTGCAACTGACTTTGCTTTTGTATCAAAGTGTTTGCACTGAGAAAACGTTGTTGTTTCCTGTCTATGTATTTGTTGGATAAACATTGTCTGTCTTTGACAAAAGAGTCCAATTATAATAAGTAAAATAGTATGATTCTGTTGCATGATTCATGCATATTATGGTACAATTTAGCATTATGTAGTGAAAGTTAAGATCTATCTATGACATCCCTTAAAAAAGCTACAAATTATTTACAATGGTTCAACCTCCATTCCTATTGAACTTAACCACCTCTGACCTATATGAGAACACAAGGCAACAAGCGTATTTCCTTGTAGAACATCTACTGTATGTCTTGTGCTCATGTGTGTTTACACAGGCAGGGCTTTTTTCATATATTTTGTGGATAGTGACTCACCCTTTGTTTACATCGGATCTATGTTCAACACATGTTTAGGTGCTAGACAAATCCCTCTTGCAAGCCCTTTTTAAAGTACAGATTGATTTCTTGGAAGATGGGGGAGAAACTGTTGTTCTTTGCAGCCTATGAAATATTGTGCCCATCTGACAGCCCATGAACTTGTATTTTTTATATAGCTTTTCTTTGATTTTTGCTTATCAAGCCTATAAGGTAACATGGTTTATGGCATATGGCTCATCGTTCAAAGTTTGTAAACTTTTATATTTCTACTTTGTCATGATCTTCACATTTTGGAATGCCTGTCCCAAGAATCATGAAGTCTTTGGCTGTCAAACACAGAATTTTGTTAACCTATCAATATGAATCTATTAGCTCAAATTCATCCTTATAACAATAGATGACAAGGGGGTTGACATTATGATAATACTCTTTGTTGTTTCAATTTCACCTTCACTGAGTTACTGACTATAGATGAAAATGCTAAGATTTTTCATGATCCATTTTCTTAAGTTACTGCAGTAGGCATTATGTATTTCTAACATGTTTTGATCTAACATTAATGTTGGAAGTTGTCCTGTTCATCCAATTCAAATGAAATGAGCTTTTCTCAGACAATGATATCTGATGCAGTCCACACTATGCATTTAAAGCACACATAATCCTGATATTTACATATCAGTAATCATCAAGGATTTCAGACACACAATATGCAATAATCAATATTCCAATGCAATGATGATGAAGATTAAAATCACATCATTATGCAACACCATCATCGCGAAACAGCTCATGCACCTCTGAAGTGTACTCAATAATGATAGGATATATTCTGAACATCAAACCACATAAAACTGCAGTCAAATTGAAAAGGGAAGTAACAGATCGATATGGTAGATGTGATTCTCAGCGCTAGGTTAATCGTGCTAAGTCGTTTACATGATTTTTAGAATCATAGACTGAACTCCTTGAAAAACCTATGTATTTCAATGTGAAACAAAGTTAACGACTCTTGAAGTGTGATTGAGTCTCCATCATGAGAATACTGTCATGTTAATTTTCAGAACATCAAACTGTTTGGAACTTTTCCTGAGAATGATAGTCCTTTTCAAAACTTGATGCAAATTCTTCTATGTATCTAGCAAGTTCAGGATATAGTATGAATTCAACTCTTGCTCTACTTTGAATCATAATGTCCTTTTCATGTCAACTTAAACCAACTATGTGTCTGATGAATGAGATCTCACCCAAAACACTCTGTCCCTCCTGCTCCTAATCTTATTCCATTTGTTAATGACGGACTCATACCCATCTGTCTAAACCAATTTTAACTTTTTCATTTATCAAATGTTTTATTCTTTACACTTTTCCCCGAAAAAACTTCTTGGAGTCACTTTATTTGTCCTTCCGTGTGGGAGTTTTGTTTGAAGCATATATTTACCGTTGCAAAGGGTCTGAATGATGAAATGTGACTGAAGTTCTGTAAATGTCATTTGAATGTCAGGGCAACTCAAGCTGTTCTGTTTTATTGGGTTCTGACTCCTGTCCAGACTCCTCACTGGACCAATAAACAGGTGCTGGTGTACTCTCTGTAGACCATTGATCTAGTTGGGGAATATAGAGTTGGAAATTGTTCGAGAAGGTTCATTACTTATGGGAATTGTAATGGTTGTTGTTTTAGACACCGTCTTCAAAATAAGATCTGACTGTAAGTGAAAGATTGGAATGGACTGTTGTAGGCATCAGTTTGATAATGATTTTTCCCGGTTCATGACATTTTTCTTTGTTAGTAACTTTGTGTTTGCTCAGAGAATATTGATGGTTGACAAAGGATGAAAATCTGTTCCAGTTATCGCTCGGAAGGCCTGGGTTCACTGGGATTTGTTGCATCTTTGCTTTGTGTTCAGGATGTTTAGGATAGTACACTACTTTAGCCCTAAGGAACCAATAATCCAAGATTACAAAACAAATTTTCGGCATTACAATTTAACTAGGACAAAAATAATTCATTACTATGAATGTTTGTTTCAATTTGAAAGTAAAGAATCAAGAAGCAATTTTTTAAACAAGATATAGTATGTCTGAAAAACCAACATAAAGAATTATCAATGGTCACATGATTGATTTTATTAAATACATGGTCAATAGAGGTACTTGTAGGTCAAATACTCCTTGTTTAATAAGGTTTAGGAAATGAATACCAAATCCAGTTTTCCAAATACCCATGACAACAATTAAGCATAGAGAATAACTGTGAAAGTGTGATTATCTTCAAATGTTATTATCCTCTTCATTTTGAAACCCTCTGGGAAATCTTTTCAATTATGTTGAAGTTAGAGATAAGTTTACCAGATAGTTTTCAGAGTATTGATGACTCTGGTCACTAATTACCTTGTTACAATTTATCTTTTGGGATGTATATCGCTCAACAGGTGGTTTACCATGTTATAATTGTCCCCATGACGTATGCTGGAGCTTGCAACAAGATAAGCGCCAATGGTGCCTGGTTTGAAAGTTGTCTTGGAGGAATGGTAATTCTTAGCAATGGTTCCATTGCCAACAGGATCCCTCAGGACAGGACGCTGGGGAATATATTGTCTTATTAACAGAAAAGGAATTACCGGTACAAATTAAAGACAGGAACTTCAATTGACACGAATCTGAGAGCCAATTTGCTCTGGGATTTGTTAGCATATTTGGGTGTCTGCTAGTAAGAAATTGTCATTGATGGACAGAAGGTTTTCATTAGAGGTATGTATGGTTATTGATTTGATATCATCATAATGTGGAAAGGTGAGATTCTATATCAAAACATGAAAAACTAATATCTTCTTTTGATATAATAATATTTCTGGAATTCATTTTTAATTTTGAAGTTTGATAAATAATTGTATCTCATTTTCAAATGAAATTATTTTTAGAATGCATCTTAATTCATAAACTTAAGTCAAGTTATTTGGATAATTAAGTCCACTGATTTAAGCTTTTATTGACTCTAATCTGTTCCTTGGTGGTTTGAAACCAAATTCAAATTAGCACTTTTCAGACCAAAACTCTATAAATAAACACCAGTTTATGTATGTCTTATGCAAGCGTTAAAATGTGCCTTGTAAATGTAGTTTTATTTTGTTTGTGTACATAATATGTCATAATGTTGAAACAATGTGGACCTCGACCAAAGTGGAAGACCATGAGTCAAAGTATAGTAATTATATACTCATAATGCTTTGTACATGTACAATGACAGAAGTATTTAAATGGTATATGGATATACATTATATGCATGGAGATTTTGTTCAATTATATAAGGCAAAATTTCCTTGCTTTGGTTTTTTTCAAGAAAATTTTCTTATCTTTGAGTACAGTGCACTTCAAATACTCTTCACAAACTTTTGTCAGGGGAAATAGATATAGTTGGTTCTGTCTGGGATTTTTTTTTCTTTCTTAAAGAGAAATATTTCATTAAGAAAATTCTGAGACATTAATTATTGCAATTCAATGCATGAATGCTATACCAACATCATTGAAAAAAATGCATTTATATGTCTGGAAATTCTATATTTATAAACGATTGGAAGTTCCATGTCTTCATGTGAAGGGTTGTGTTAGAATAAAATGTTAAGAGTTCCATCAGAATCCAATGTTAAGGGTTGTTTTATAATCAGATGTTAAGAGTTGTTTCAGAATTAAATGTTAAGGGTTGTTTTAGAATCCAATGTTAAGAGTTGTTTCAGAATTAAATGTTAAGGGTTGTTTCAGAATTAAATGTTAAGGGTTGTTTCAGAATCCATTGTTAAGGGTTGTTTCGGAATCCATTGTTAAGGGTTGTTTCGGAATCCATTGTTAAGTGTTGTTTAGGAATCCATTGTTAAGGGTTGTTTCGGAATCCATTGTTAAGGGTTGTTTCGGAATCCATTGTTAAGGGTTGTTTCGGAATCCATTGTTAAGGGTTGTTTCAGAATCCATTGTTAAGGGTTGTTTCGGAATCCATTGTTAAGGGTTGTTTCGGAATCCATTGTTAAGGGTTGTTTCGGAATCCATTGTTAAGGGTTGTTTCAAAATCAAATGTTACCGCAATAAATTCAGCTACCCGCTACAGATTACACACCTTTTAAGAATATTCAACATTTAGCATAGTATTTGTTTTGTTAATTTTCATAGAACATTTCTAGATTAATGTTTATGTCATTTTCATTTTGTAAACCATTCCATTTTGAGCAAAATTATATTGTCTTCTTACAAGGAATTCTAATTCTGAAAAATTTGTTTCACGCCAAGTCTTTTTACAATGGTTCATGCATAGGAAGTTTATTTTCTTATTTTCAAAATACACATGGTGGAGACTAGCAGCATGCCTCGATGTTGTATGCAACTTCTGTAATGTGACTGGGCTTTGAACTTTTAATCTGATACGCTTTCATTGCTTAGTGTTTACTTCTGACTGTTTTAGTGAGCCTTATATCCATCACTAATTTAAGATATAAGTTTACTAATTTTTTTCCTGAAATTCAGTTACATTATTGTTGAAACAAATTGAAGGTTACTCTTCACTAATCAATAAAGCCCTATCTTATATAAGGAAATACATAGTTGATTATCCCAGGAGCTTGAACATATATTTTTCCCTACATCAGGTGGTGGCAAATATCTTATTGATTGTGGTCACATGTACAGAGTAAACTGGATATCTATATTCACACAGATGTGCTTTGATTTCATGCAAACTTTGTATTTATATAAAGAACATTTATGAAATCAAAAACTAAAACCGTATAAAGTTTATGTGTTTGATATTATATCATGGTGTGATATTTAATATAAAGTGTTATTCTTTAGAAAATAACTATTCAAAGTAAGTAATAATGGGATGACAATATTTAAAAAAATGTAGCTTAGTTATTGATAATCATATCAGGTAGAATAACTATGTCAATAGCTCATTGTCCTTGTGAAGCAGTTTATGCTTTTTATGAATAAGTGGTACATATATATATATATATATGGAGACCAAGAATGAACATTATCAACAAAATGGTTTTAACTTTGATATCTTTTCCAATATGTAAATAAAAGTTTAAACTATAGTTCATGTCATATTTATCATCAATGAATGTTGCTTTCAAGTTCTTCATTACTTTTCAGGAAAAAGTAATTTTAAAATTTGGGAATTTTCTTGATATTTTACTTTTGAAAATAGTGTAAGTTCAGAACCACTGTTGTAAGAAGTTGAACTGAATCCATGTTGTAACAAATATTACGTTAGCTATTGTTATCTTGTCTTTCCAATATCTTCAATAAATATGCAATTCCAAATGTAAATATTGGAAATAACATGACTTCTCCGGTAATGAATAGTAAAATATTTTTTAATAATTGTCAGTCATCTAAGGAATTATCTATGTAGAAATGTCAAATTTTTAATATAATTTTATATACCATAATGTGGTCTATTTCTTATTTTCCCCCTTAAAAAAAAACATTTTATGAATGATAACAGTAGTAATTGCACCCCCACATAGTGTGAGTGCACACCAGTTAATCAATAGAAAGATTGATAATCCTTTGTGTGAAGACTGAGAATTGTTAGAAAGCTTTTGCTCACACGTATTTATATTGTCCAGCATATTGCCTTATTGTCTCAGATGAACGGGAGAAGAAAGGTAGCCATGTAACAATCCTCCAACCAATAACAGCTAACAGGCTTCAACAGGTTCAGCTAGACTTGTCGCCAGGCCCCCTCATACTTTCTAAAAAAGCTATGTAGTCTTCAGCAATCATTTTTAATTCTTGGGCATTTTTTCCTTGACATAAAACAAGTAAGAATATGTAAAATTCCGGACCTTATTGCTTGCCTTAAGGTTAGAATCGGTGAACATCCATATTTAAGCTTTTAATTCAGGTTTTTTTTAAATACTTTGGGAAAAATAGTAAATGTCTGCTTACTTTTTTTTGCTCCTGGCGCTTTTCATTCTTTGTCTTGAGTTAGAAACTTTTAAAAAAATCTTAGCAAACTCGATTGGCATTTATATTGAATTATTCTGAATTCTCTTTAAAGATTTTACTGATAAGAAAGATTTTATGGCATCTATCAATGATGCTTGTAAAGTTATGGAACTTTTTTGTTTTGCTGTCCATCAATTCATTCATGAATAATGGCAAAAGGAATACATTTTTGAAGACACATCAAACAACACGACAAAAGTTATTTCTTGAAATTCATTTAAAATCCTTTGCTTTTCCCCTTGTTTATTGATTCCAAATGTGTTAATGGGAAATATTTAGCTTTTTAATGTATTATTAATGAAAATATCATTTCTGTTGTCGAGTGTGAAATTCGAAAGCAGATATTCCAATTATTAGTATTAAATGATTAATTCTCATTAATTTCTAAACATTGATGCAAATGAAATAAAAAGTTTCAAGGTAAATGGTTCTCATATGAATAATTAAGTATTTTGACATTGATGCAAATGCCCACATACCCAAAACAGCTAATGTGATAAATTACCATGGAAACCATGTATTTCACATTATGTGATTGAGTAATTGCAGTAAAGGGTAGTGGCTGATTATTGCATAATAACAACAAACCTGCCATTAGGGCGTCATCTGGAATGTCCTGGTGGAACAATTTGATTGATTCAAATATCTGATTACCACACCTAGGAAACAAGGTTTAGCAATAAGGAGAGATGGTCAGCCATCTGTTGATGGGCTGGTTGAAGAATCAAACACTCTGTTGATCAGACAGTTAGCTTTTCAAATATCCTGTGGTTCAGACAACCTGGTTGTGGTTGAGGCAGTCTGTGGTTGTGATGGGCACAGGTGGAACAGATAGTTGAACAAAATCTGAAACTTGACAATTTTACTTTGCTTCATGAGCTTGTCAGGAGGTTCTGCATGATGGACTTTGTAAGAGGCAACCCCCATGATGACTTCAATGGACAGTGCCTTGCTAGTTTACAAGGGAAACAATTTAACTCTGTGGGAACTGTGACTCGTTTGTTCCATTCTGCGTTTTGACAAAAAGGTCTTTGTCATACGTAATTCATTTCCATAAAGATACCTTTGATGATGTTGGATCTGAAATCTATAGGAAACAAATTTATCTGTTTATAAAGATTACGAATTCATTGTATGATGCATACAGATCAATGTCCTTTGGGAAAGGTTTAGATGGACTATGCTTTATCTAACATTTTGTTGATTCAAGGGACAACATTTTTATATTGTAAATAACACATTTGTAAGACCATTATAATGTGTAGTTTTATGAGTACAAGTAGAGAAGATTATTCCACAGCTGCCAGTATTGTGCCAAAGAATAGAACTAGTTCACAGAACCTTGGGGATTTTCTCCCTGATTGTGATTTGAATCTGGATTTCTGACCTGGAACTTAGATTGTAATAACAACAGGAAATAGAATTTGGAGTGAATATAATTTGAGGTCAACCCTCTGGCATTAAACTTGGTCAACAATTTGCTTCTTTAATCTGACCTTAAAATAGTTCTAAGCTTCCTTTGGGATTTACTTACTTCCAAGTTAAAAATTGACTATTGTGGCGCAGGTTTGTTGCTTTGATTGACTGCATTGAACTGGCAGTGTATCTGATATTAAGTGAGCATGTTAAGCCTTGCTGATGATGATTTTCCTATGCTGCCTCTGGGAAGGGATTAGATGTGTTTCGGAAAACGGTTATTGATAATGCGACATCAGTCCAATAGTATTCAGATCTCACTTACGACAGCTCATGGGCTTATGGAAGAAATTGCTCTGCACGTTGTACCCATTTATCGTGATGCATTACCATTTTGTTACTGTGTGCTGACCGATAGGTGTGACTCACATCTTTATTGAATAATTCACATTGGTAGCGTTTCCCCTGACCTATCTGCAAATACTTAATGTCTTCTACTGCTGCCTGTGTGTTGGAGCAAGTCTGTTGAACAGCAACGGATGCATACCAGAATCATCACATCTTAATCAAGCCAGATTTGATGATATACACACATAAACCTGGAGAGGGAAAGCTTGACGGATCGTCATTTGTTCTGATCGCATTACATCCTTCAACCTACCAATCAAAACATTTGCTATATCAGAGACAAGATAATATATGGTCTCTCACAATATTCATTTGTTGTGAATGAAAAATGGGAGGATGCAGTGGCGATGTATCACAGTGTTAAGGATGGAACTCTCCTGCTAGAGAGGTCAATAAGACCTCTTCACTGAGCAGACGGACAGGCAACTTAGAAGCTGTCTGTTGTAACAGCAGTGCAGAAAAGTGATTCCATAATAACTGAATCTGGCCGGCATGTCTTGTGTCCAGGAATGGCAGATTTCCGCCCGCGACACATAAGGGTTGAATGGTCTCCAATTGATTTCAGTGTCTGACACATTGTGTTTCCTAGTCAGTCCTACCAGTTGTATATGAACAACTCTTCAACGCAAGCCTATTGATTTTTTCTGCAAGAGTAAGTCTGAGATGTTACGAGAACGAGAGGTAGGTGCTATTTGTCATAAATGTCCATTTGATAATGTTAAAACGGTAGTTAGTAAATTGCTCTCACACCTTCTGCTTTAAGGATCAATTGTGCTGAATTTAGGTTGATTTTGGATCATTGTTCTCAGGTTTGCTTTAGAGTGTGTCCGGGACATCCCATGTCCTGAGGATTAAGCACTATTTTCTGTGATCGAGGCATCAATAGGAGTCCAGACTATCTGCATAAACTTGTATTGCATGGATTTTGTCTGGCTACTCAATATATATATATATATAAATGTATATAAAGCATTTCCTGCCTCACAACATACTTGCCTTCCGTGTTATATGACAGGTTGAGGAGTGCTATGTGATGTGTGTAGATGGTTAGTCATCAAAGTGTTTAAAGCAAGATTGACAACATTGGTTATGTAACCAGCATTTTTAATACTTCATAGGTATAAATGCAGGTTTTATGTCACCTATTTATCAAAATGTTAAAAATGTTATGAGAAAAGGATGTATTTCATATCTTTGTTGCATGAAATGTATTCTTCATTTGCCTGTTATTTCATATATTGCAAAGATAATTTACACCAGTTATATTGTAATTAAGAAATAGAGTAGCCTCAACCATCATGTGTTTTGCAATAAAGTATTATTTTGCCCTATTTTAACTATTTTAGTTAATTAGGCATGAGGCCGAAGTTATATTGTAATCAAAGGCAAGGCCTGCAATGTTTAATATCTAGATGTATGCAGAATTGAAAAATAAATAATTAATGTTTCATCTTAAAGCACAGGTGACTGTCTGAGTGAAGAAGCTTTTAAAAATCTGATGAAAGGTGATAATGTATTTGAATGCTTAATATTCACGGATCTATTTAGAAAATTAAGATAGGTTATTACTTTTCATAAGAACCTTTTAATTATGTAAGTTTCTGTCAATTAGTGCTTATTCCCTCCTTTGATTATTATACCAGGAGCCAAATGTGGCTTTGGGACATTTTGAGTTACTGAGAAAAGAAAGTTCTTTTGAATTTATGGTATTTTTTGTTTGTTCAACTTTTAAAAAAAGTATTATCTGGAGAGGAGGAAGGATTTATTCATTAACACAGATTTGATTGAAAATATTTATGATTTATTGTTTGCAGCTTTTTAGTGTATGATATTTCTTGTATGTTGAAATTGTTTACAAGAAATTGTAATTAACCAACATTGCCTGCTTGAAAGTGAATATCTTATCGTTACTGATAAAAGGTCCAATGTGTGATAAATTTCTATGATAACTTTCAATGTTTATAAGATTTCCTAATAACCTGACACAAAAATGTTCAGAATTCAACAAGCAGAAGAAATTGTCTTTGGAAAATGATAAAAATTGCTTGTTTTCATTAGATCATTTTGGTAATTATAATGTTTCCCAATGTAATTCTGTATAAAGTTTGTCTATGCTTTGAGGTTTACACAAAGTTGAAGTATTTGGTGTTCTCCTACAACATATTCTGGCAGGTTCAGATGAACAGTAAACATTTGGAACTCTTGGAGAACTTGGCAAGAACAGCTCAAGTCTAGACTAAATGTAAACTTTCTGAAATTCCTACCTCAAAGTGCATAAAACAAAGACAAAGTTGTAGGTGCTTTTCTGTGAAACTGCCATGAGCCTTCAGCTTCTTAACAGTAATATTATGCCTTTCATTAACTGTTTACCAGTTCATTAAATTAACCCTTAACCAATTCACTTTTATTTTCTTTGCATGCCATAATTCCTGAAAATCAGCCCCACAGGAATGACTTGGAACACATATACTTTTTACCTGCTGGTCTTTATATATAATCTGTGGTAGCCCTCTTTAGCCTATGAACATTCATATCTAAAGGATTATGACAATTTTATGGAGAAACAACTTCTTTGTTCTGTCTGGGTGATGTTTCAGTAGTTTAAAAGAAATTGTTTATCCATGGAATTTTCCTCATTTTTCAATACTCCAACTTCTATGATGCCATTTAAAGAAGCTTATTCTGTTGTTCCGCTCCATGAGGTTGTAGAATTTGGCACTAATATTAGGTTTGAGCAAATTATTTCAGCAGCTGAAGCAGGCAAAATGTAAAAAGCTAAGCTAAACTCTTTCATCCCTGTCTCACTATAGCATGCCTTTTTTGCTCAAATTGCCTATTTTAAGGCATATGAGGACATAGGCACTCACTTTAGCTAACAATCGATGTAATGTAATACTTACTATTTTTTGTAAGAATGAAAACAGCGAAAGTCAGATAAAAAAAATCTATGGACATCTGTGCACAAAATGCAATATAATATTGTGAACAGTTGAAAACAGCTGAACTAGTAAAATGTGTAGCTTTTGAATTCACCTTAACCGTGAACTGAGAACAAAGAATAAATATTATTTATTAAAGCAATCTTGTTACTGATTACATAAACATAGTTTTAGCATTGTTATCTGGTTAACAATAGCAGCTGTTTCCACTTCTCGGCTGTAAGCAAAATTTTATGATTTTCGAAATCATGCTTCATGCAGATTTAATGCAACATTGTTTTAAATACTTCTGGTCTTTCAGAATCAACTTTATAACCTGAATAAGTACATATTTGCTAAAGGACTAACAAGTTAGATTACCTGAGTGTGGATCATTTGTAATATCGAGAGATTGACATAATCTGAGCATGCATTTTATAAACAAAATATTGGTATGTGTTAGTGCCTTTGAAATTATGAATTAAATCCTTTTATAAGAATATAGAAATTGCTTAGGGAAGACCTTGTCAACTTGGCTTTTTTCCCCCAGGAAGCTTGCAATTACTGCTCTCTGAAGCCAGATATAAAATTGGTGTTTCAATATGTTTAAGACCACATTTCAGAAAAATTCAGTTAAAGGCAGAAAGCCCTTTTTTTATATTAATTGTATTAGCTAATGATTTTAATTTCTTAAAGAGGTATAACAAAATGGGTGTCCAAGCACAAGACTAAATATTATGGATGGCAACTTTACTTCTATTTTTATAATAAGCACAATGTTTCAAGGATTGACTTATCTCTAAATGAAGTGAATGTTGACAAACAGATATAGTCGATGTGTACAGGTAATTATGAGGCAAATGAGACTTGAATACAAAAGCAGTTATGATATGGTTATGATAGTAAATGTGTTTGTTATGAGTTGGACACATTTTCTTTAATTGTTGATAAGTGTTGTCTTGAAACTTTTATTTGGATAATAACATTATATTTTCAAAATATCCTACATTAAAAAATTGGAAGACTTTAGCTATCCTTTATGTAAAGTGATGAAACTATGATGTGAAGAAAAGTGACATTTGAGTGTTTATGACCTTTGTATTTGTATCGGAAAAGACATTAGCTTATATTCCATGGCAACTTGAAAATGTCAGTCGCAACATCCTACAAAGAGAGTGATTTAGGGGAAAATTGATAATAATTTAAGGTTTGATATTTTCTTGACAAAGACTATTGTCTGTAATGTACCAGTTAAGAAGAATATAATAATAAATGGCTAGCTAATTGTCTTTAAAACAAATTAAAGACAATAAGCTAGCCATTTATTACTTATGTATTGTTAATTCTTCAAGGTGAGTTGAGGTGATATGGGTTTTAATGCCTCTCTGAAGAGTATTTCACTTATATCACGGCTGCTAGTATTCATGTAGGGAGAAAGCTTTAAAGTTTGATGTAAGGGGTCAAATAATTGGACTTTTTCTTCATCAGATTAACTATTATATAATTATCACAAATGTTTGCAGAGTTCACTGCATTTCAGGACTCTATTGGTCTACAGGCTTTCCTCCAAACAAATACTTGCTGTCTTATCAGTGGAATAATTTTGAAATGTGCAAACCAACAATCTCCTATCATAATGTATTTATGTGCAAGTTTATCTCAGATGTTCTTGTTCTATGGAAAACCATTAGGTTTATGCCGTGTGGTTTGAAATAGTCAAAATATTTAATTGAGTATCTGTATATAGGTAACATATATGATCTTGTCTACATGAGAGAGCATGCAGTTATTTATTTGCTTTGTATTTGCCTGAGGTCTAATAAGGTCTTCCTATTTGATCGCACATCTGGTGTATCAATTTTTTATACTTTAAAAAAAAAATTTTTAGCATTGACCTATGTTTAACCAGTACCCTAGATTCATTTTCCATTAATCAATATTCCCATGAAAACATATAAAGATAAAGTTTGATGGTTTTGGGATCAAGGTATGTTAAGTCAAGTTGACACTCTTAATCTACTTTGTTAGTAAGTTTTAGCAATAAACTTTGTTCTGTGTAATCCAAAACTTTATAAATGATTCCTTTTTTGTAGGAGCTGGTGGGAAATGCTGCCACGCAGCGGAACTGGCGAGGGATTGCCATCGCACTCCTCGTCATTGTGGTCGTCTGCTCCCTCATCATCACCGCAGTTGTTCTCCTCACCCCACGTGAGTAGAGTCGTCTCTCCTTCTGATTCCCCAGATCCTTTCACACATTGGCCCCTTGTATAGCATTGATGAATTTACCCCCTGAGTCCTGCATCAAATACACATACAAAAATTTTGTGGTACTATTTGCTTTCTTAGCGAGGGACTCACTTAAATCTGCTTGGACTCACAAAATCTTGTCATAGCAAGTCCCTGAACTCAGCAAGTCATAGTTGTAGAATTATCACTGGGTTCATCCCCAATATAGTTAACCCTGTTGCCCACCCACTTATGGTCTTACCCCACTTCCCCTCTTCATTCATAATGAAAGGCGCCATGATGCAATAAGTACTTATTTTGCAATACGTAAAGTTACAGTGACTTCATAAAATTATCTTCGATGACATCATGATAAACTTTGAAATTGTAATGTCATTATCAATGATACTGATTGAGGTTCTCCATTTCACAACCAAATGCTTTTGGAGAAACCTCAACTAAATTAAATGACTTAAAATTGACATGCCAGGAAAGAAAGAGTGTTGCCTTGACAATTGTGTACCTTCGCTCTAATGCTTAAGTATAATAGTTGAGAGCAACACTGTACTTAGTCTTTATTGTAAAAAGTATGATGGTTCAGGTCACATTCTTAATTCAACACATAGTTCCAATGAGCAAACCCTTTGACCAATCCCTAACCACAATAACCCTGTTAGGCCCTTCCCTTCCTAAAGCTTTTACTTAAAGAATAATCTTTTTCTTCTTGACTGTCTTCTGTAGCCAAAACTATTCAAACCATTCAATTCTTCTCCTCCCGTCTTTATCTTAATAAATTTTCTTTTTGACAAATCTCCTCCAAAGTAAACTCTTTTGAGCCCAACTACCAAAGGCCTTACCATAGCTGGCTTTACATATACATGTCACAAGACAGTGAACAAATGTAACAATGTTAGATATAGATAGCTCAACTCTTTCCCTCTTTCACAGCTACAATTTCAGCAATTATCTCTCTTTCTTCCTTTTTTCACTTATAACCATCATACATTAGAGACCATTTTCACCTCAACAGAACATGTATGTGCAAAGAGATGATGTGTCCATGTCATCATTTTGAAAGAGTCAAACGTTGGATACGAAGACACTTTATGAAAATTGGCGTCAGAAAATAGAACCTTGATTTGTGTCTTTTTATCATTTCAACAAGTCAACAGGACATGACTATTGATTAAACATTAATCTGCCTAATAGCATCATAGGCAATGATTTTTACCTTCATAACTAGTTTACCTGTGATGTTGAAATGTAAGTCTTTTCATTTATCCTTCAGGTTTTGGAATTAAGGACGTAACAATATGCGGATCATTATCACATTACTTTTTAGCAGCAATTAACATAAAAAGAAATTTAAAAAACTCATTGTAGTTCTTAAACATCTTTAAGGCGACTAAAATCTGTCCTGGGCATAAAGCAGCATTTGAGATGTGCATGTCTTGTTAAGAGATCATTGAATCTAATAGCATCATATATTAAAGGTTAACTTAATCCTGGGTGATTAGATCTACTTGCCTGACATGAAAGTAATTAATCATTAACGAGCTAGAGAACAGGCTTCTCATCACCAAGGAATCACGACATACACATCCAATATTCCTAGGTAACTGACTCTGTGTGAAATCTCAAAAAAAATCGTGAAAGCATGACTTACGCAAGAAAGAATGTCGAAATGTCTTTATTTCAAGGAGAGCAAGGTTTGAAACTTGAATATGAAATGAAGAAAATGATTCTGGCTAAATATTAATACAACCGCTGAAAAAAACTTTAAGATAAGATAAGATAAGACTTTATGATCGCGATGGAAATTTGGTTACATCATTCTACAAACGCAAAACAAAACATTTGATCACAATTCATCAAAATTAAACATAAGCTAAGAACTAAAGTAAATAGACGAATAAATAGACTAATAAATACTTGAAGATGGGAGCACTTAAAGTAATTAAGGCTTAATGTAGTAATGAGATATCAAAAGGTAGTAGTGTGAAAGGGTTTTCATAATGGTAAAATTGTAATTGACAATTAACTGTTGTTTCATAACTTTCAAATTTATTGCAAAGATCATGTTCCCTAAAGATTGACTTATTAAAGCATCATTTCTTCAAAAGTTAAAATTTTTTTAAGAAAATGAAAAATAATCATATTCCTATTAGATATTAAAAGATGTTAGTCATAATCATACAGCAAATGCAAAGACTAAAATTTCTTGAAAATCATATTGAATTATCATTTCAAAATAAGTTTTATAAAAAATGCAAGATGTTATCAATTTTACCACAAAAGATTGGAAACAAGTTAAAATAATATTTTATTGCAGAAATAAGAAAATCTCTTTTTTCTATTTTTGACCCCATATCCCTTTTGGGGAATGCCAAACTTGTTCCTGGCGTAACACACATCTGTTCCTTCTATATGTAGTTTAAAATCACAAAATAATCTAAAAGTTTTAAATGTAAACTTTTTTTTAAAATTGTTTTTGGAAAATGTTTTTGATTTAACATTCTCATTCTTACACAGTGAAACAAACTTTTGTTCATCAGCTGTAACTATAAATGTTTGTGCATGTCTGATTCATGTGTAAGAGATATTACCATTTTCAATATTGTTTTTATCTTAAGATTGATTGATAAAAAGAAGTAAACAAATAATTAATTCTGCTTTAAAAGCATCTGTTAATGGAGAATGAACCTAGCAAAATACTTTCCTCCACGTGAAAGCTCCACTACTCAGTATTCAGTAGGTTCAATGTTATTGTATAGCTTTTAACTCCCCACTTTCTGTTGATAGTGATCGTTACTAGAGAACTGCTGATTGCTGGTGCAAATTAACACTGGCCAAGGTGTAATGTGTATTTAATTGATTAAATATCCCAGGGCTTGATTCTTTATTAATAAGTGTCTGAAATCAATACGTTTGTTTATTCCTTTTTGTAAGACCTACAGCGCATGATGACATTTTCCATAGAAGCATTGTTGGGTTTTATCATCCTGGAAAAAATGTTTAAATTAAGTATATATGTACATATTTAGAATGTACTAGAATCCATAGTTGACTATGTTCTGTTGTAGTAATAAGTGTAATTTGGAATTTTATCTATGTATTTATAATAAAATGAGTATATATGTAAATTCATGTCTATCCAAACATATTTAAGAATAAAAGTTTTTTTTCAATTCAACTCTGGAGAAATTTTGTGTTTTGGTTGAATATTATGGACTATTACAGGTTATCAAAGCATCTTATGAAACTAGAATATTCCTGGTAACTGAAATATGACTTGGAGTATACATTGTAAAAAAAAATATCACCTTGAATAATCCTGGTAACCAAAATATCACCTGAAATAAACCTGGTAACGAAAATATCCCCTGGAGTAATCCCGGTAACCAAATATCACCTGGAGTACTCCTGGTAACCAAAGTATCACAGGTAGCACTCCTGGTAACCAAAATATCGCTGTTAGTAATCCTGGTAACCAAAATATCAACTTGAGTAATCATTGTCATCAAAGTATCATAGATAGAAATCCTGGTACCAAAAATACCACAGAAAGTAATCTTGGTACTGTAAATATTGTCCTGGTGACAAAATATTCTCTCGAGTACTACTGTCAACCAAAGTGTCCCAGGTAGTACTCCCGGTAACAAAAATATCACCAAGAGTACTTCTGTCGGCCAAAGTATCCCGGGTAGTAATCCAGGTAACCAAAGTATCCCAGGTAGTAATCCTGGTAACCAAAGTATCCCAGGTAGTAATCCTGGTAACAAAAGTATCACAGGAGGTACTTCTGGTAACCAAAATATCACTAGTGGTAATCTTGGTACTGTAAACATTAAATGGAATATTCCTGGTTATCCAAATGACATCTTGAGTATTCTTGATAATGATCATGTCACCTTGAAATATTTAGGTTCAGGAATACACAATCTAGAATATTCCTTTCAATCAAAATATCTCTGGGGATATTCTTTGTCATCGTTATGACAGGAAAAGACAGATTGAGAGTCAATTCTAATAAAAAAAGGTGGGAAAAGCTTGAATAAGATCCTCTCTGTCCCTCATATTTGTGCATTGCATGATTAAACTCAACAAGGACCTGGAAATGTTTCAGGCAAGCTAAACAGGACGCCATCATTCCTTTAATTTATTTAATCAGTCTCCACACATGCAACCATACCATGTAAAAAACATCAAAATAGTTTTTCGCAAACCAGAATTTGCATGTATCTTGCAGCTCAAGTGTTCCCAAAGCTCTAAGGTGCTTTACCGGATGAGTATGTCTATCAGAATGTGCCATGATTGATCCAAGCAAGATACAACATGCTCGCATTAGAACCCATATACTGGCTTAAAGTACAGAACAATATAGTCTGGCCCATTGATATAAAATGCTGTTTGAAAAATTAATAAACTGTAATTTCCCTTTGGGTGTCTTCCCTTTCCTGTTTCTCATTATGAATTATTACTGGTAGTAACGGAAGTTCAGATGTTTTTTCTACATATGACAGTGGAGAAATCTTACCTGATGCCTTGTTGACATGCATGTCTCTCATGAAAGAACACCAGTTTGCCTTCAAGTGACAGCGAGTATGTTTCATGAATTTGTATGTGGCTTGAATAAGAGGGAAATACCATACAACCAGTGTTAAGTTCAAATCGACTTTCCAAAGTTGCATCTTTATCTCTGAAAAGGACAAGAATATATTTTCTTGTGTTCAATTGTAATTGAAAAATGGCCATATTAGTGTTAAAATGTCAAAATTATTAATCCTATTAAGCACTACCAACCTATATTTTTCTGTGTATCTGCTTTAGATAAGTTTCCAAAATAAGATTTCATTTATTGGTGTGCACCATTGTCAGGTTTTCAATCACAAATGTCAACTTTAAACTGTTTATTGTCACTATATAGAACTGATAAGTATTGAGATATTCATTTCCAGACACAACCAGTACTTTTCAATCAAATAACTTTGACAAATTTGACCCCAAAAACCGACTCTGTGTCCCTTTAAGAAAAAGAGCACAATTTTAGTATGAGTCTTTGTGGTAGTAAAATTGCATGTGTTTTTTATCACTTAACATCAATTAAAATGGTACAAGATTGCATGTGGTTCACTTGACCACTAACAGTTAAGTTCAGCAGTAACGACATGTGTTCATCTTGAGACTGGTGATCTCTTTCTTTGTTTGGTAATCTTTAGAAGAGTTGATTCATCCTGCGGTTTATTGGGCACCTGCTGAAAGTAGTGTTGGAGGTGACCTTCTAGATCTGTTTACATGTTTTGGTAGACCAAGGGTTATAAGATAGACCGCACAATGAGCATGCATTGACTGGGAAATCTTCCAACATTATGTATTTCCTTAATGTATATGCTCTCATACTATATTGATTACCCTGAGCAATATATTAATGAGTACTTGTTTAACATTCTCAGCTCCTTGAGGAATCCGCAAGCAGGGGCCAGAACAAGGAATGTTTAAAGGAGGGCTTCCCCCCTCTTGAAAGGGGGGGAGGGTGTCTCCCTGAGGGGGTCATTCATTTTACGGTTGATTTTTAATGTAAATTTCTTAAAGGGGGGAGGTGGCCACCTGGAGCCTTCACTGACTGTCATGTAAACAACACTGTACTATTTCATTGTAGCTAATTTGCATGTGGGTGACTGTGATATCTTGGTTTGTCTTGCTTAAATATGGTTGCAACACAGTTCTCGTGTTTGTTCAACCCCTGTAATGTAAATTGAAACTGTAATAGAATTTGAAATGAGAACTGCCAATTCGGGGATAAATTCCACGTTTTCCTGTTGAACTTCATTTACAGTGGTCATCATTATCTAAAAAAGTTGAAGTGGAATACTATTTTTTGCATGCTTCTCATATCAGCTCTATAAACATACATTAAGCATATCAGGAAACTATGCCTGCCATTATCGTACCCTTGAGAAATGTAACATGAAAGTTAGGCACGTGTCACTAGTTCTGTTGTAAAGGTTAATGCATTCAGGTTTCTAGTTGGGCTATATCTTTTAGAAGACCATCTGTCAAAGGGCAAAATTTAGCACCTCTTTTCTGGAAGTGGAATTGGAAATTGAACAACAATTCCCATAGCCTGAAACCAAATCCAAAAGCTCATAACACCTTTTAGGTAACTGCAATAGGGATTGGAACCAGAAATCTCAGAAGTGAAAGCAAATTCTACAACGCTTTTCAAGATGTCCCTCTTTGCAACCAAGTTTTGTTGTTCCATCTGAAGAAAGTAAAAATAAAGCTTTATGGAAATTCTGTTGGAGATACTGTGTATGAGAGTGTGTTATCAGAAATAAGCAACTTGACTTCTTATCATGCAGTTTATGGAGTAAAAACTTATATGTCTTCAAAATCAATCCCCTTTGCATTTATTTCTTAATTGTTTGCTCAAGGGTAGTGTAAGGTGGAATAAAATCAGGTTTACAGGCTTTCAAGATAATGACATATATATCACAGCTCTTTGAGCTTTTGCAGGAAGCTGACGTTAAAAATTAGACATTGCAGTGACTCCTTCTCTAAGAAGTTACCAAATGTCATTTTGCATGACATTTTAATGTTGCATTGCTCCAAAAGTTCACTGCATGAAGAACAGTTAAATTGCTCCCAAATTTCCCTGCTTATCTGACAGTTTATTAATGCAGGTAAATAAACTAATTCTTCTTCTTGCATCCTTTTAATATGCGCCTGAATATAATTTGCATCATAACTGCTCAACCTTGTCATAATGTTTTGTTTAATTTATTTCTGTAATGTACAATGGTATCATTCTAAACTTTTTATCAGGTGAACGCCAGGATCAAATCAAACATTACAGGTTAGGTTTTAATGTATTGATGCTTCACACACTAAAGTACAACCATAAACATCCCCTTTGATGCCATTGTTTAAGAAAAACATACTGTAAAGTGCTTCATAATGTACAGCAGAGAAATAAAGGTTTTGATGCTCCTTGCTTGCAAGCAGACAACTTCAAAGTATGTGTTACATGATGGAAATTGCAAATTTCTAGTCTAGTGAATACTTTCCAGATCAATCTTTGTAAATTAGAAACTGTCTGGATTTGTAGGTTGGAGTACCATTGTTGCTGAAGTGAGCGCCGTGGGTATAGACAAACTCCTCTGTGGAGGAGTTATGAGCGGTCTTCAAAGTAAATTTGTTGTTATAAACCTCAAGTATGTCCATGACATAATGTAAAATTGATTTCAAGACAATAAAAGATTTAAAATATACTTTTATAGCAACATTTCCTTGAAAATGACAAGTTGAGGTCTAGAAATATTGAATTTTTTTAATTCTTTGAATTTGTCAAAAAACCTGAGTAATATCATTTCATAGGTTTGTTACTCATAATGGAATATCAATAGTGTGTCACTTTTTTCTTTTTATGCCCTTTACCTGAAATCAAAGCATGTTCTGTGAGATTATCTTAAGCCATTGGCTAATCTCTTATATTACCTTCTAAATTATTGTGATTACTGTCAGCTAGCTCCTCACAATCATTTGGTATTATCAATTCAGCCGTTCAAGTTGAGGTATTTGATTAAGGTAGTCTTAGTTTTTGCATAAAATTTTTAAAAGTATAATTTTCATAAAGGATGTAACTATTGTTAATATTCTTGTTCATTCTCTTAATTTAAGTTACATTAAAATCATTTAAGGCCTTGTAAAACTCTTAAACAAATCCTTACTTAAGGGAATAGAGACCATTTAGAAACTCTAAAGCCTTATTAATTTTCAAGAATAAAAGTTTTGTTCTATAACTTATGGTTAAAATTGCGGAAGCAATGTGACCTATTATAGCTTCAACCATCTTTTTGACCTTTGGTAATATGAGTTCAGCCCGAGGCTAATTACAAAATAAGATGGCGTGATGCTTGTCATACTTTCTGCAGCAAATGTCAAGTCCTTTGGCAGAGATTTTTATCAGGAGTCTCCTTTATATCAGAGGTCTTGTGTCAAGAGGAGAGTCCTCAACTCAAGAATACCATCTACCAACTTATAATGAAGCATTCCTCCTCTCTCTATTTATGTCTTGTTTGCAGCTTAATCATGTAACACTAATCCATTTTTGTTTACTTTTTAGTTTTGATTCTTTTCTTTTGTTTGTGAATGATAATGAAATGATATTACACACTATTGATATTCCATTATGAGTAACAAACCTATGAAATGATATCATTCAGTTTTTTTTGACAAATTTAAGAATTTTTAAAAATTCAATATTTCTAGACCTCAACTTGTCATTTTCAAGAAAATGTTGTTCTTAAAGTATGTACTAAATCTTTCATTGGCTTGAAATCAATTTTACATTATGTCATTGACATACTAGAGGATTATAACAACAAATTTACTTTGAAGACTGCTCCAAAGAGGAGTTTGTCTATACCCACGGCACTCACTTCAGCAACAATGGTAGTTAATCCAAGTAGTTAATATTTTGAACAAAATCCGAAAATCTAGACTTGATTTTCACATTTTCAAATTGCTAAAAAAGGAGAAGTGAATTAATTGAATCAATTTTTTTTTATCTTAGACTCTAATTGAACCTTTCATCTTTATCTTAAAGAGTAACATCTGAATTTTGTTTAGCTTGAGTTGGTATTTATGAAATAACCTTATATGCTGATATAATCTCCACAAATTGGATATTCTATATCATATAAAGAACTATATGGTCCTTAACTTTTTTTGTTGAGTATGAAATTAAGATATTGTTTATTCATTTTTAAATACCAGATACATGACAATTAATAGTTTCATTTAAAGTCAAACAACAGGCGTAAACAAGTTAAGCAGCTGAAATCAAAAGTCCTATTTACATGATTTCTAGATAATGCCTTATAAAACAATATCAACTTGAAACTGTCATGTGTGCTTTGAAGCGGTTTGATAAATTATATTTACTGTCTAGCGCAAACCAGCAGCTGTACATCGTCTTGTTTTATTTCAGATTATGACTTTATACCTTTATTTGATCACTCTACCGAACAGATTAGCGCTAAATCGATACCTTTCAACAACAATCTAAACTTCTTTATCTAATGACACCACTGATAATGACGTGAGTCATATGTGACTCCAACAACTCACCGAGTGTCTCTTTAAACTTAATTTCTCGAAATGTTTCAAATGACTTACTTTCAAACTGAATCATTGTAATTCCCCAAGCTAAAGCTTCAACTTTGGACTAAGATGGATGATTAAACATTATAAGTTTTTGGAAAAAAAACAAACCACTGCTTTGTAGTCTTAAATCCTGAGAAGGTACAATAGATAGAAAAATTTCCATTAACAACCCAACCATTTAGGATTTAGATCTTAGAATTTTACATAAAAGTTTTGAAAACAACATAATAATCTAAAACAAGTGATGTTCATCCAAATCTAGCTAATATTTCACCTGAAGATTGTAATCCTTTAATAGCCTTTGAAAGAGGCTTTTGAGCCTTAAAACCCCAATAAGTTCTTAAAAAGGAATCTTGGCATATATATAAATCTTCCAAAGAGCACATGAGGGATTACTTAAGGTTGGATGCCTACTGGAAAAAAAAGTAAAGTCAACTTTGATCAATGAAATTGATTTTCTCAAGTTCACATCTTTTACTTCAGATATCCGTCATAACTTTAAAAAATTATTTCAGTCTTTCATCATATTTCAAATCTCGTTTTAGTTTTGATTTTGTTGCTTATCTCACAATGATTTACTCAAATCTATGCTTCTACAGTTCAATCTGTAATTCAAATTGTAAACAAATAATGATACGTTTTAAGTCTTGAGAGCAAACATTCTTACATAATAATGCCCAGGGGCCATGTTTAACCTTCTTCATAAACCTCCAAATGATGATTATGTTGACTTTATGCAAAAGGAGAATATGTACAAAAACAATCCCAAAACCAGACCTTGGTTATAAAATGGGTTGATTATAATCTGTATCTGCATGGATATTACTTGAATAATTCCCTTGTCCTGTTAGGAAATAATAAATACAGAAATACAGAAGAAAAACGGAATACAAAATATACCGACCCCTAAGAACAATGATGTGATATTACTAAAGGTTTATGATGTTGAAAACAATGAAGACTGCCATGGTAGGAAACCATTTAGGCTCTTTTTCTTTGAATTTTAACTGTTACATTGATGCAAGCGAAATACAGAAGAATTTAGGAAGATTATATACTACTGGTATATAGATAGTATATAAGATTATGTATGTATTATGTCAATTATATGATTAACATCAGTCCTGTTATTTGAATGAATATGTCAACTTTTGTTATTTCCATCTATTGTATAAAAAGCTCACTATTATTTTCAAGCTGTATATCTGTTAATGGATTAAGCAAGGTAACTGAGGAGCACTTCTTCATTTCATGTGCAGTTGTTGGGATCCAGACCTCGTTTAAAACCAAATTCCTTGCCAAAATTTGAAGTTTTTCTCCTGAAAATTCATTAAAATCTTTGGCATGGTAACATCACATGCAAACTGTTACTTAGCCAATATTCATTATGGACCTCTCGATAGAAAACCAAATGCCCTATCCAGCTACTGCCCGTCCCAGCTCACTCATAAATATAGCAGTAAGTTTTCTAACAAACATTTGGCCTATTGCTTATGAAAAGAACTATGGAAATAATTCCCATCAGTCAACATATTTATCTTCCTTTTTATCCGAGATATAGAAACATTCCCTGAACAAAATATAGGATCAATAACTTTATCCAACTTATGTATCAGATTTTCATGAAAATCATATTTGTGTGAAATCCCTCACGGTCCTTGTATTGCCAGTATGAGTTTTCCAAATCCAATAGACTGCATGGATGGAAGATGTATTCGTGTTCCCAGTTCATCCCAGCACCAACATGTTATGGATGACATTCAATAAACACTAGCCATTGGAATTGTGTTCATGTTGCTTGCACATTAGCACTGGAAACATCGCCCATGATGTTTGTGTGGACCATTTTCATTTATCTATCTATCAATGATATATGGTATCAGTAGTAAGATTTCTTCTCTCTGTGATATATGGTATCAGTAGTAAGATTTCTTCTCTCTGTTTATCAATGGAAACCTTAAAGATTTTATTGTAGATCCTGTCTGTCTGTGTGTCCAAATGTCCATATCTTTTTTACTTCTCTGGGTCTTCTTGATGACGTGTGGTTTCTCCAGAAGTAACTGATTTAGCTCACCTTTTCTGACTGACATTTATACTTTATTTTAACAATGATAGTGTTATTCATTTATATCAGAGAATATTTTACAACATTACTCATATCTTTGTAAACCTTTACAAGGGGAATATAAACAAGTATACTCCCGAACCTTGTCTTTTGGATTGAAGTTGTTACTCAGAAATTATACTTTTCGTAAATTATTCATGGTATACCTTTGTCAAATATTTTTGTAGATCTTGTTAAGTAAGCTTCAGGGAAATGAAAGATACACATCTTAACCTTTGTAACTAATACTTGTTTGTATAATATTAATGTCATACCATCGCAAATGAAGTAGTTTTCCTATCAGTTTGATGTTACCATTACGGAGGTACAGCCCTCTTTTTTCTTACATCTGAAACACAATTTGTTAAAGTGTCTCGGCCTGACAGATTAAAATATATCCTGAGTTAAAAATATGTAGCTGCCTGCCCACCAGCCAATTGCTGGTTAATTTCAGATGGGGTGTATTAGAGAATAATTCATCAAACCTGCATGCCTGGCTCATGTTTTTTATAGATATACCATTTATCTACACATTTCAAAGCTTGTCACTTTTTAAGAGGGCTTGTTGAATTTTCAAACCACAAGCCCTGCAGAAAGGAAAAGAAATTATTTCAAAGACTGCATGTATCATCACGAACACCCTGGGCAGGCTATGTTAGTATTCCTGTTGCCAGTTCAGGGTTGCAAGAAAGATTATCATTTTGAAAATTACTGATAAACTGATTTATCATCCAAAACTGTGCTCCACAGGAGATATTGCTTGTGGTAGATCAAGCGATATCTCCTAGATATTGTTTTGACAGTAGATTTTAAACAATGCCCTGTTACAGTCAAGTTCATGACATCACAATTTTTTTTCATCATCAATTAATGACATCACAACCGTATCACATCATATGACGATGTCACATTGCAATGGCATCACCATATGAGAGTCTTAGAGTAGTGCAGTGTTCAGAAATATAAATTTTTCACGGAATCGAAATGAAAAATGATTTTGGATGATAAATAGAATCTCACTCTCGTGTCTTAATTCTGATATAAAATATATCAACACTCGTTGATAAAAGTAAAAATGTCATCAGCAACCCTCGGATATCAGCAAGCACTTGGGTGAGATTCTCTATATGTCAATGACTCGATCAGATATTGCAATTTGAAACATTCAGCATAACACGCTCAATTTGGTTTCAATATTTCAATTAATTCTTTCTTCAGTTTGAATGAAATTAAACTAAAATGAGATTGATGTCAATAAAAGTATAAATATCAATTTCAGGGTCTGATGATGTCAAATATGGGGAGAGCTTCACATTGCAAGATTACTTCGACGAGACCTTAAAGCCAAAGAAGTTTGAAGCCTTCTGGGTAAATGGTGAGTCAAATTGATTTTGATTTTATCTCCTTCCCTTATTGAAGATGACTTTTACTGGATGAGAATACTTTGGCAATTATTTTCATCTCTTGGAAGAATTCTTTCAATGAATAAAACAAATTTAATTTAAAAAGAAGAATTAGACAAGGATTTGTAAAAGAAGGAAATTGATCTGATGAATTTTTCAAGTATTTGGTAAGAATATGATTATAAGTATGAGTCATTTGGAAAATTAGAATAAGCTACCATACAAAATGAAACACTGGATATTTGATATTGTGACTGTGAGAAACAAAAGCTGAAGCAAAGCCATTGTCACTTGCACCAAGCTATTGTTTGACATGGTGCCCCTTCCTTAATCAAATAATTATAGAGAATTAAGAATTTGATATGAGAACCTGAAGTCATACTTCATGACTCATGACTATAATGCTTATGAATTATACACACCAAAAGATGTTTAAAATTAAGACATTTTTGTGTGACAGTTTTCTGTGGCTAATTTGGTTAGTACAAAAAGTATAATATCTAAAGGTAGAAAAGTATGATTTAGTCCAGGTATGAAGAGACACTTCACCTCAGAAAGAAGTTTAAAAGACTTTAAGCACCATGTTAAACTCAGTCTATACATCAAGCCAGCTTGGATCACCCTGTCAAATCAAAATGATTCAGAAGCTATGAATCTTCTGCCCAAGATTAAAATAGTCAATTAGAGGGGAGAAAATTAGATTATAACTGACGCAAGATTTTGGATTGGACAATGAGAGAGAAACCAGATTGCTTGTAATATTTATGATACATTCCCATGACACTGCCATTGTAACCGATGGTTACAACATCGGTATTATCCAATACAGGTGCGATCAATAATGTCGGTTTATTGCATGTAGGTCGGTCAGGATGATGAACATCTTTGTTACATTATGAGATTCCTACACCAGGAAGAAACACAACTAGAGCTTCATTGTTTGATTCCGCCAAGTTAATTTTAAGAGTCCTCTGACGCAACTGAAACTTGCTTGAGAATCATTAGATTATTGGTCTCCAAGAGCATCTCTATGATGCTTTAAATCAAGCCGGAATGTCAGTCCTGGCTCTTAACCTTTATGGAACAGGCAGCTTGGAGAACCATCAAACAACTCACAGCCTACTTGAGTGGAAGATCCCTTCCTTGGACATTTTCTTGTCACATTCTGAAATAGATAACTGATGGTCTCAAGTTAAGAATTATCCACCTGCTATTTTATAAGAGGAACTACCAGATTTAAGTAAGCACATTTTGGTCATTTTTAGGTTACTATCCTCATCTTGGTTTTATAATTATGTAAGGCTTCATTTGACAATGGGGTCTGTATTTTAAATTGCAACCACTTATCTCAGAATTTGACAGGCCCTTGAGAATTTTAACGTCTTATTAAGCTTTCCATTTTGAACCAATGGCATAATGGAATTGGCAGCTATCTTGAATGGAACGCTATACTTGGAATTCTTTAACTGTAACATTTTACCAGTATGATTATGACAAATATTACAAGTCATACTTTCTCAACATTTGAAAGTACAAAAATCTAAGTCAAATTTTCATAAATATGTTTTGTTATTTATTAACAGCAAGTCACAATCCATTATTCCTCGGCCCATTTGATACGTATTGTACTGTATGATTCTGTATTCTCTAACATGATTGATTGGATGAATTGATTGGATGAGATGACAAATGATATTGGCCATCGATTCGTTCAGTTGAGTCAACCACATTTCCCGTTTCACACAGGAATATTGATTGCATTGTGCACCAAGAAGAGAAAGAGCACTATTAACACTTGCAATCCACTTGAGATCAGGTGATGCTTGGTAACTCTCACCTGTAATCAGCAGACCAGGTGATGCTTGGTAACTCTCACCTGTAATCAGCAGAACAGGTGATGCTTGGTAACTCTCACCTGTCTGTGGCAGCAGAATAGACCATGCACATGTAATTTGCTGGAAAACAGGTGATGCCGAGTAACTAACACCTATTTTCAGTAAGAGAAAAGGTGATACTATGTAAAAACTCTCACCTGTAAATAGCAGGAAAACAGGTGATTCTGGGTAACTCACATCCGTATTAAGGTTGAGAACAGATGCCTTGTTACAAAAACCTGTTATCCGCTTGAAAACAGGTGATTCTGGGTAACTCACATCCGTATTAAGGTTGAGAACAGATGCCTTGTTACAAAAACCTGTTATCCGCTTGAAAACAGGTGATGCTGGGTAACTCACACCTGTTATGGGCAGGATAACAGGGGATCTTGGTAACGCATACCTGTAATCAGCATGAGGAACTGTGAAAGTTACACACACCTGTAATCCATGTGGGAACAGATGATGCTGGATAGCTCACACCTGTAATCAGCAGGATGCTAGGTAACTCAAATCTGTAATTAGCAAGAGAAAAGATTATGCTGGGTCACTTACACCTGTTAGTAGCAGGAGAAAAGGTTATGCTGGGTGACTCATGCCTGTAGTCAGCAGGAGAACAGGTGATGCAGGTTTACTTACACCTGTATACAGCAGGAGAACAGGTTGTACAGGGTTACAGACACCTGTAATCCACTTTGGGAACAGATGATCCTGAGTAAATCACACCTGTGATTAGCAGGAGAACAGGTGATGCTGGATAACTCACACCTGTAATTAGCAGGAGAACAGGTGATGCTGGATAACTCACACCTGTGATTAGCAGGAGAACAAGTGATGCTGGGTAACTCACACCTGTAATTAGCAGGAGAACAGGTGATGCTGGATAACTCACACCTGTGATTAGCAGGAGAACAAGTGATGCTGGGTAACTCACACCTGTAATTAGCAGGAGAACAGGTGATGCTGGATAACTCACACCTGAAATCAGCATTTTCAGGCTGATTGATGGCTTTGCAACTTTGAATGAAACTCGTATAATATGTGGCTTGCAGGCTGCACATTATTTTCTCATCAATTGCAATCTCTAAGGAACAGGCTTCATCAACTCTCTCCATCACTAAATTCACTAATTTCTGTGCTTCCAGGTGCAGTGAGATTATCTGTGATTTGAAATATTGTCGTTTATGTAATTAAGGCTGATAAATGTATTTGTGTATATGTGTTTTACCTTTGGACGTTAGGTCATCATCATGTCAATATTCTAATTTATTGCCCATAAGGTTAATCATAATAATGACATATTTTCAATATGAACACATGTTCACATGTTACTTTTGCCTAGCACGATAATTTCAGCGCAAGACCGAATTTTGTCATCTGTGACATCATAAAATCATTATTTGTGATATCAATGTAGCAGGCCATCGTAAAAGAAACAGGTCGTTTCGTGAATACTTCTTTGCGTTTTAATTGGAATTAAATTGGTAATAGAAAAATTACTATCCTCAGAAGTGTGTCATATGACTTTTACGAAACTCGTGCAAATTTGTGTATAACCCTCACTCTCGCTCGGGTATTTAAAAAATTCACACTCGTTTTGTAAAAGTCATATAACACACTTCCTCGGGTAATAATCTAATTTATCATCCAAAACTGTGTTCCACAGGAGATATCGCTTCTGGAAGATCATGCGATATCTCCTAGGATATATCGTTTTGACAGTAGATTTTGAACAATGCCCTATTACAGTCAAGTTCATGACATCACGATTGTTTTACATCATCAAGTAATGACACCACAATGCTATGACGTCATAAACATGATGACGTCACAATGCTATGACGTCACTCCACTGAAGATCTAAGAGTAGTGCAGTGTTCAGAAAAACACTTTTTTCACGGAATCAAAATGAAAACTGATTTTGGATGATAAATAGAATCTCACCCTTGTGTCTTCTGATATCAAATATATTAACACTCGTTGATAAAAGTCAAATATCCTCGGCAAGCCTCGGATATTTGCAACTTTTATCAACTCGTGTTGATATATTTGATATCAGAAGACACTTGGGTGAGATTCTCTATTTAGCTACCTCACTAGATGATGAGTTCATATTGCTTGTTCATCTAACAAAGCACCCATTCACTGCTGTATTCATTGATTAAAATGACCCCATATGTTTTGCATTTTAGTGCAGTTTTGGACACATTTTTTATTCTTGAAGCGCCATTGTGCTGTGATGTGCGTCTCTCATATATCATACTTAATAGCATTCTATTTAAGGATCTTCTAAAAAATCCCAAAACGGAGTATGTATAGAACAATACAACTAGTTAATGGCAAGCAAAACATTTTGGTGTTTTGTTTATATAGAATAGATGTATTTCATTTTCTAAGTAGATTTTGCTGTTCTTGTTTCTATACATAGATTCACCCTGTAAGTTTGTGTTTGTTGATAACTTTGTGTTTTTTCTTTCACAGGTGAAGATAAGTTTTATTATCAAAATGAAGAAAAAGCACTGGCTGAGTTTGACTGTGCCACCAACTCATCAACTGTTATCATGGACAATACTACCTTTGTAAGTAATTTTTGTGATGAAGAAAATAAGTAATGACAAGAACTATTTGAAGAATAAAACAAATATCAAACGAAAAATTTAAGGAAAAACAAGTGTGTGACACTTAAACTCACAAAGAACATTGGTGTGGTAGTTGAATTGATGAATGTTATTTGCTTGATACGCCATTAATGTCTGTAATATTGCCCAGGTGACGTTAAACAACAACTCACTCACTATTTGCTTGATAACATAAGAATTTATGAAGTATTGCCTATAGCCACAAAAAACAAACAACATGATATGACAGTGTACTTTCCTGACTCTTGACTCCATGACAAACATGAATATCTTTATGTTGCCCAAGAATAGTTGCTTGAAGCAAAACAGCTTTCAAGATCTTAATTGATGTTCTTTTGATATATTAAAAGCGTATAGGTATAGTGTGTATTCAGTGATGCTGATATATATTACAGAGGCAATATGAAATCAGTCAGGTCTCAAGGTCTCAGTTGATATTTTTATGATACATCAAAATCATATGTGTAGAATATATTCAATGATGCTGTTATTGATGTTACAGTGGCAGTATGAAACCAGTCAGTTCTCAAGGTCTCAGTTGATCTTTTTATGATATATCATTAGCATATGTGACAGAGGATACTAAATGACCTTCCATTTAATACTATTTTTATTAAACGAGTTAATGATTCAGTATAAAACGTGTGAAAGCGAGTTTGATACCAAATCATTGACAAGTTTTGTAAAAATGGTATTAAATTGAAGGAAGTTTAGTATTCTGTTTATTACTTGACCTCAGTGATCAAGCATGATTGCTAAGAGTGTATGAAACGAAACTTTTCCGCGACTTGGCCGAAATTGTGACTTCACAACCACACAATGTTATGATGTCATTTGTGCAGCGGTATTACACTAGTTTAATATCGCCGTATAAATATTACACTGCAGTATTTTACACGGGCAAGTGATAATAGAATGTATTCAATGATGCTGTTGTTGATGTTACAGCGGCAGTATGAAGCCAGTCAGTTCTGGGTGTCCCCAGACAAGCAGTATGTGCTCCTCAAACACGAGGTGGAGATGGTGAGCTAACTAATCTACTCTCATCAAACCCTTGCCTGATTGCACTGATGTAATTATAGCTATAGTGTCAGGTCATATACAAGTACCCCCTTCTCTTAAAGTCATAGTCTCATTTTTGCAACGCAAATTGTAATAAATGCCGGACAAATAGTTTACCACTCACAGAAATCTTTCCCCTGACATTTGCAACAATTTTCAGAACTCTGCAGGCATTCTAGCCCTCAATAATGAAGTTCAAACTACCCTACTCTACCCGAATATTATGTTTTTGCGAGCGTTAGTCCTTACCACGTCATTTCGCTAAGGCCGTGACGAAGAACACATAAAATTTCACAGCTGAATATCCAATGAAAATAGCTAATATCTTACGCTTTTTCAAATACAGAAATAACAAAAAGGTGGTAAACTCAGTGAAGAATGCGTCTGTCATAAGTATCGGCGCTGCGATGACTAGATTTCCGGTGTTTTGTACTCGCGATGGGATTGCACTTGATTTGGTACCTCATCGGTCTGAAACGGCATACGCCAATAAGCTGCTTCATCCAAAACTGTAAAACGGGCATAAAAATGAAAATCTTTGCAAATGCGACAGGAGATATTTGTGTTAGTGATCAGATTTTGTTCGTGAAGAATAATTAGTTCAGTTTAGTTGCCTTACAAAAATGAGACTTTGACTTTCACTATTGTATCAATGAGTATGCAGTATTACATGATATTCACATTTTATTAATATTTTAACAATAACATTTTCAACCTTAAAAATATGAATTATAAGCCAATATTTAAAAAGGAGTGTAATGATTTTGTTTTTTGATGAGTATTTACTGTATGCATATTCGCCTGTGCAGGTAAAGAGATTTCTGTATGGATTTCAGGAATAACAGTTATTTTCTTGAATAGTAGCCAATGAAGTCAGTCAAAGATAAAGTTATTTCTAATTTGTGTTGTTGAATTTCATTATTTAAACTAATGTTTCATGTCTAACAAAGTTCCGTATCTTTTTTCAGTTGCACCGTCATACATCACTAGCCAGCTACTTGATCTATGATGTAAACACAAGGTAATTTTCCTTTCAAAATATCTCAAATAACATTCAAAATGATAATCCAAATATTTGAAGTTACCATATTTCCTTAATACAACCCCCAGGTTCCATATTGGTTCTGAGCATCCTCTTAATTCTTTATTTGCTCCTGTTGCTAGAAGTTAAACATTTCCTGATAGAGCCTTGTTCATATTTATTTTATTTCAGGTCTGCAGAGCCTCTTTCTGGGCCATACAGTGGGAGGTACCAGTATGTAGCGTGGACTCCTCGTGGCCATGGTCTGGTGAGTCCTACACTTCTTTATTTGCATATTTTAAGATTTTCTGCTGTATGTATAAGATCAGTGGTTGTTGTATAATTGGACACGCCTCATCTCAAATCAACATGATAAACATTACATGTGACTTAAAAGCACTATGGCATCTTTTCTTTGAGAAATAATAATAATCATAGCTTTCTTATACCGCACATATATCCATGACAAAGCATGCTCAAAGCGCCATGAGTATTATTACCCTGGAGGGATAGTATGAAGTGATCTCATGAAAAGTTAAGGAATGTTAACAACTGCAAGATAATCCTTTTGTGATCAAGGATTTCTAATCCAGATGTTAGGTTATTCAAATCCATTTCCCAAAAGCGAAGGATTAAGCAGCGTTCACACTAAGATGGGCACATGCAGTTTTGGGCTTTGTATATTATTCTTAACAATTTATACTTTTTAACCTCAACTTGTTTTTCTTTGAGAAATAAAGTGTTTTCATGGAGAAAACAACTGTTAACCTTTTCTAATCTATATACCGATTTCTTAACCTGATGTCAAGCCAAGTAAATCCATTAACCTAAAGTGAATTATTAAAGGTGTTCACACTAAAATGGCCACATGCCAGTTTTGGGACTTGTACATTATTCTTAACAATATCTTCTTTTTAACTACAACTCTGTATAATCAAGTGGAATGATAGGAAGATTTACCACCTGGAGGAAATATATGTTACAGACACTGATATTTAAGTAATTAAAAAAATCAAATTTCCCCCCAAAATGCAATAGAGTGAGTTTTTGTTGCAGCTACTGATCCAAGAGAACAACCTGCACTATCTCCAGGAGCCCGACGCAGAACCTGTCACCCTCACCGACGACGGTATGCCGGGGCTCCTGTACAACGGCATCCCTGATTGGGTGTATGAAGGTATGCTAATTAGAAAATAAATATGATATAAAGTGACAATGTATTTATAATTCCAAATTTCTTGACATTTTTTTCAAACGTTCCCTAAAGTTCAAACATTGCTTTAAACTGGCTTTTTTCCAAGAGTAAATTTTGCTAGGGTAAGTCATGTATATTTACAGAAGTATACTTTATTCATTTCTCTTTCAAAGTTGTATCCACTTCAAGGGGCAGAAGCACTATTTTTTAAGATAGATAAAGTGATTTAAAAAAACATAAAGAAAAGTTTCCAATTGCAAGACAATGTTTTCAATCAAAAGTAGCTGTTTTATAATGAACATGCAATGATCAGTTAAGCTATGCAAACCATTTCCCTGCCTCAAGTGACTAAACAGTGTTCACACAAAAATGGCCGCCAGTGTTTTTTTCTTGATGCCTGACTTTTTTCATCTACTCTATACATGATTTGGTTGAGTATTGAGATATTTTTACCCTTGGATAATAAGAGAAAGATAATACAAATGGTTTAAATATATTTTTATCAGAGAAAATAAAGAAATAAATCTTTCAAAAAAGATGCTACTGTCCCTTTAAAGGATAAAGACGGTAGAGCTAGGTGTTTCTGATTAGTAAGAGGGTGTTGTTGTATTACAGAGGAAATCCTGGCATCAGACAATGCTGTGTGGTGGTCCCCTAATGGAACCTACCTGTGTTACGCCATGTTCAACGACACGGAGGTGCCAAAGTATTTCTACCCCGTCTATGGAGACCTCACCAATGCTTATGGGGAAGTCAGGACCATTTCTTATCCAAAGGTCAGTCCAAAATTTCCTTAGGCTTCACATGCAAATATGATAATTTCTATGAGAATTATTATCAATCTATCTCAGAATATTTAATCAAAGTAAATTTTGTCTTCATCAATCTTTGAGGTCAGCATTGTTCATTAAAATGTGTTCTCCAGAATTCCAAAGGAATCTCAACGTGAGAAATAGATTACGATCTAAGAAATGTCAGTTTATGAGAATATGAAGAAAGATTTTATATTTTTGAAGAAATAACGGTATCCATTGACAGAATTGCTGTTCAGAATATTGAAATTGATTTTTTTTGTTAAATGAACATCAAATGTCTTTTTGTGTTATTAATGAAGGGTGGCTAAATTTGTTAATGTCTTACTTTCAGCCTGGTTTTGAGAATCCAACCTTCAAGATCCGCATCATGAAGATGTCAGATCGCAAGGTCGTTACTCTCCAGACTCCCCAGAGATTTGTGAACAAGTAGGTCATGTGTACACTGACACTCAGACAGACCTTATGTCATTTCAGGATAACCTTGGTGCCGTTGTGTTCTATATCAGATAACAGTCATATTAACCCATGGAGTCTGGAATATTCTAAATCATGGCTTAGTATAAGCCAATGTTTATGTGTAGGTTATAGTGCCTTTTTCTCCATTCAGTCAAAATTTTCAGAGCAAAATAACAAGAGGATTATTTTCATTTGTTAATGAGTTAATTGAGAAAATTAGCCACTCAGAAATGTTAGGCAGTAATCCGTTGAGAAAGTTAATTGTTTTAAAGCTTTATGAACAAGTTTAATTGTTTATATTAATCGTTTTTCCATCATTGCTTCAACTTTGTTTCATTGATGTTCCATCTCCCGCAGAGAACACTACTTCACCACAGTCACGTGGATGGATGATGAGTCGGTGATGGTGAGCTGGCTCAACCGTGCCCAGAACTTCTCCATCTTCACCATCTGTAGTGCCGTCACCGGCGACTGTCGTGTGGTATGTTAATTGACTTTAAGTTGTTTTTTTTGGTTATATGAACTATATCTTTTGGAATTAGAATTTTTCAATGGTATTGATTATCTGATATCTCTTTCTCAGTGTTTCAATTTTAAACAAAAGTACTGAAAGAGAACTTGATCCCAAATATGACAATGTTAAACAATGTTCTTCCTTATTAGATATATTTTGGTATGGTTGTAAATCGTTAAGCTATCTCAGATCTAGAGATTTTTATACACAATTCAAACAATTATTATCCATATTAAAAACATAATAATGGAAACAAGTTCTATGCTAGTTTTCTCTATGAATAATGATCATAATGTAATATCCAAGTTTTGATCTTTGATTAATTGCTTTATTTTCAGAGTCGCTATGAGGAAGGTCACGGGGGATGGCTCGATCTGGTGAGTTGCTCATCATTTCTGAAGAATTGTGATATCATGGTTTTACTTGATAAGATGTTTAAAGCCTCTAACCTTCAGATAATTTCAATATATATAAAGAAGATCACCTTAAAGTAAATAATATTTTGTGTGAACAAATTTAAAGCACTCTGACTTAGAGACATTTGTTTCAGTACACCCATCCAGCGTTCGCTTCCGATGGATCCAGATATTTCTGGGTTCTGCCGGGCAAAGACGCTGACGCAGGTTACTTCAAACATGTGGCTATGGTTGAGATTCTCGTAAGTATTCCTTTAGAAATGAAAAATTCAAGTTTTTGCCTATCATGTTATTGGCTTTTCTTTATCAGTCAAGTAGGAAAAAATCTTTATATTGTCCTTTGTACTGGGTTTATTCTGAGAATTCTTGGCTGTATGAACTATAGACATGTTTTTTTATACATTTGCTATTTGCATTTTAAATATGAATCTCTGAAATCTTACATCATTATAAATTATTTGATTACAGAAGGGAAATACAGAGGACAGAAAAAAGTTCCTCACATTGGATAAATGGGAAGTTTCTAATATTGTCACCTACGACAATGAACAAAACCTTGTGTAAGTATTTACAGTATATAAGCCCAAAAATCATAAAACGTGTCTTACCAGCTTTTACTATTCATATCCAGAAGTTTTTATAAAAAGAACCCATTAGGTCAGTTGAAAAATCTCATTCCATTTATAAGTATTAGCATTGCAATTCCAACTAGAATTCGATCTTTGTTAACAAAATGACATCTGTTTATATACAAGTATAATGTAGGTAAATATACGCTGTTACTGTGATTGTTATTTGATGCTGCTTTTTCAGGTATTTTATCGGAACGGGTGGAGACCCCCGGAGGAGACACCTGTATACTGTTACGTAAGTATTGAAAGACATTTTTAAGTGCGTGGATAAAGGTTCTTGTCAAGGCTATCAATTTTTTTGTGTTTTTAACTGAATCACACTTTGGCACTGTCATGATTTCAAGCATATTTATTGGATGATAATGACTTGTAAAAAGATTATGAAATGGGGAACCTTACTTAGGTACTTGTTATGTTTTTCAGTCATTTTCTATCACTTTACTTACTGTTTATAAAGAACTAAGTTGATCGAAAGGTTTAAAAACACCGATTTTAATTCAGACTTTGATTTGAATTGGTGGATATAAAACATTGCACATTATTCTAAGTACTCCTAAAAATTTTAAGTGAAAAAAATTTCAAAATTGTTATTTGCAAAAATATTTAATGTTTGCATATAACAACAAGTAATTTTTTCAATACATTCCAGTGCTGACAATGAGAGAACACTCTCGTGTGTGACCTGTGACCTTGACGACAAGTGTCAATACGTGAAGGTCAGTTTCAGCTCATCGAACCGCTACTTCCTGTTGAGTTGTCTGGGGCCGGGTATACCCTACTACTCCATCATCCACACCAGCACACGGGAAGAAGGTAAGTTAGAGCAACAGTTAAACTAGTAATGCTTATCAACAAAATTACAGAAATTCTTGTACCTGATGGCTGAGTTTGGTCTGTTGGTGGTAATATCAGGTTCTGATGATCTCTGTTGGGTTTCTACTATAATTACTTATCCTTGCAGCTTGGGTTTTACCTCTGTCCATCTAAATATGAGAAATTGTCAGTAGTTTAGGGGATGTGATACTGTATGTTATAAAAACCTTAAATTGCTGGTACATTACAAAAAGTTAACCTTTGCACAAGTTTCCATCATCCATCAGTGACATGTCTCTCTTCTTGCTAACACACATGTATACTTGTTTCTGAGACTCTGTTTCTTCACTAAAATAATGGTTTTGTAGCTCACTCTCTTCTCCACTATCATGGTTTTGTGCTGTTTGTGTGTAGTTAAAACTAGGAAACTACTTGTTTGTCATACAGTTGCCAGGATGGAGAACAACACAATGCTTGGAGAAAGGCTCGCCAAGAAGGCTCTGCCAATAGCAGAGGACGTCTACATTGAGATAGAAACCGGAGAAAGTAGGGAATCACAAAACTTTTTTTCAAAAATATTTCTTGCAATATAGGCATAAGCAACTTTTAACTGAAAAAATTGACAATTTGAAAATTCAATGAGATGTAATTTTTTTAGTTCTGCAGAGTTTCAATTTAATACAATATGTGTTATTTAGGTGCACCTGTGAGAAGTTTGTTGATTTTATTCTTGTAAGTTTTGTCCATAAGATGATTGAATTAAACAACTATATATGTTTCAGAAATCTTTGCAAAAGTGTTGCTGCCCCCAAAGATGAGAAAGGATGAGATTATCACTTACCCTTTGGTCATGGAAGTGTGAGTAGCGGCAATAATAGATGATTTAAAGAACAAAACTCAGTTAAGGCTTTAGTTGAAACATGCTCAAATATAAGAGTGTTGTTCAGACAACCAGTTGTCAAGGATAATATTTAACATCCCCAGTTGCTTCTTCATCACTGAACATCCATATAGATTGTTTATAAGTTAGATAAACAACTTCTCCATTACATGCCAAGTGACAAGAGTTCCAATGTAGTCTTTGATTCATGTGATTACCTATGTACATGGCACCCTATATATTACACAGGTATGGTGGACCAGGCACCCAGAAGGTGACCGAACAGTTCACGCTAGGGTGGGAGACATACCTGACCAGCTCAAAGAACTACATCTATGCATACGCAGATGGGCGTGGCTCTGGGGGGAGGGGCCAAACTTTTGCTCAACAGATTTACAAACAGCTGGGTACCAAAGAGGTTGACGATGCTCTCAAAGCAGGAGAGTACGTAATCAGAGGATTTTTTTATAACTTTCTCAAAATTCAGTCCATCCAAAGGGGAAAAACTGAAAAATCTTTAAAAAAAGATTCAGCTTCTCTTCATGGATGTTTGATTTTGGTCTTATTGTTTTTCGATCTTTGAGATGTTGTAACCTATAGACAAATATTATGCAGCGTATATAGAAACAGCTTGATATTTTATGTTGAAATTGTTTGAGTAATATAAGAGGAACAACAGTGTCTCCTTTTGTTACTTTCAATTTCATTAAGAGACACTCTGTGATTTTCATTACATTATTTTGGGCTTTGGTATGGACCTAAAATGACATATAGTAATATATGACTATAAAACATCACAGATCCCCAAATGAAAAAAATATGATAAATTGAAAGTTTTGAATATTAAAATTTATTTATATCTATGTACTGAAGGTAAAACCACACAAAACTGACTGATGTTTTCTTTCAGTTTTTTTGCAGAGAAACATTACGTTGACACCAGCAAAATGGCCATATGGGGATGGGTAAGATATAAGTTTTATCACTTGATACTACAGGACCTATTGTTATATAATGTCAATGAGTGCAGGCGATGTGGAAATTTTTCACAGTAAATATCACCTATTTAAAAAAAAGAAACATCAGCATTTAAATGAAGACAGATCAACAAAGAGACCTATGACAAGCTCACAATCATTTTAAGTTTATGAAGTATTATTATCTTTATCTAGTTTCCTGGTGAGTTGTTAATATCATTAATGTTTATTTCAGGCGATAATGTCATCAATGTCTATTTCAGTAGATAATGTAATCAAGGTTTATTTCAGTCATTTATGTCATCATTGTTTATTTCAGTCATTAATGTCATATCTGTTTATTTCAGTCGTATGGAGGATTCCTGACATTGTCAGCTCTGGGACGCGGCACCAACACCTTCCCTTGTGGAGTATCGGTCGCCCCGGTAACTGACTGGATCTACTATGGTAGGTATTTTTGGAACATGTCAATTCTAATCGTAAATATTGAAAATAGTTCATTTTGGTCAAAAAGTCAAACTTAACAATACGAGTGGCACATTATGTTAAAAAAAAACCCAGAAGGCTACCACTTGAGAGTAAATCATAATTTTTATTAATCATGCGGCACTCAGTCAATCTCAATCAGAGTTGTGGGGATCAAGCAATATCTTCTACGATTTAAAGCAATAACCATAATCAAGTACACAACATCAGAATTGTTTCACATCAACTAGTGCCATCATATATATGGAATCTCACCCAAGTTTCTTCTGATATCAACACAATATCTGTGGCAAGTCTAACTTTGATAAGCTCTTGTCTCAGACCTTTGGGTGATATGTCATCATTTTGTAAGTTTTTCATTACTATCCACATACATACATACATACATACATACATACATATATTATATATGATAAGTTTTTCATTACTATCCACATATACTAGAAATATATATAGAAATATATATACATATATATTATTTGCTTTATGGCTTCTACTTGTACCTTAATTTCTTACAGATTCTGTATATACCGAGAGATACATGGGCTCACCCAGACCTGAAGACAATGGCCAGGCCTACAAGGTAGGTATTAAAATTGATTTCGGTGCCCAAAGATGATTTCCGGCTTGTAAAATATTGGTAATTCCCAAGTTCCTATGCGCAAAGCTTTTTTTGTAGTATTTGAGTTCTTATTGAATTATTATTCTTATTCAATATTGATTTAAAATTCTCTTCCAGAACGCCAATGTGTCACAGTATGCAAGCAACTTCAAGAACACCAAGTTCATGTTGGTTCATGGAACTGGTGATGGTAAGTGATCCCCAAACTTAAATTTGAATAGAAAAATGTTCTTTATTCATATATTTTATTTTAAAAGAACAAAAAATTATTGATAAAATTTTAGAGTAAAATGAACTTGTTCATCTAAGTAATTGTTTTAAGTATGTGAAAATATAGAACTTTGTTAAAGGATCATTTTTAAAAACTTAATATGTGAACTGAAGATAAAATTTTCAAGCAAACATTTTTTCATATGAATAACAAAGATATGAATAAAGAGGCATTGTAAATGATATTGGAAATCATTTACTAGTGTGTTTTTGTCACAGAAATATTATTTATTATTTCAAATTAATCATCAAATTCAAACAACTACTCTTAAGTTTTGTCACAGAAGTAATTGGTTTTTTTGATACTTAGTTACAATTCTTTTTTGATCAAGTAGTTGAATAACTTTAGATATTGTGAGTTTTAATTTTTCGTTGTAGACAACGTACACTTCCAGCACTCGGCCCAGTTCATGAAGGCTCTGACAGAGGCAGACATTTACTTCCGCCTTCAGGTGAGACATACAGCTTGTCGAAATGGGTCAATGAAATGTGTTGATTGCAGAAATGAGGGGAACAGTCTTTAGATACATAGACTGTGAGTTACGTGGCTTCATAGGTAGTCAGTTGTTGTCCAAGGCTGTAAGACTATCTTCACAATGTAGCAGCAGTGAAAACTCAGTATTTCCACTTCCAGCTGGATTTGAACCTGGCACCTCCCAGTTGAGAGTCACACACTCTGCTGATAGGGCTAGAGGGATATCCCACTAGCCAAATTCAGTAGGAATATTTTTAACCGTGCCCTGTCACAACAAGCTAATGCGTCTGTGTCTCTAAAATGGTTGTCCTTTACAAAGATAAAAAGGGAACCTACAGAAATTTTATTATAAAAGTGAATGTGACTCCTTGAAGAGTCTCTCTTTAAATTTGAATGTACATTTTTAAGTAAGTATTATGAAACTTTATTTCTCTAAATTATGTTTTGTAAGAATCATATCTTGTCATTGCAGGTGTACACTGACAAGCATCATGGCTTGCTTGGCGGAAACACACGGCGCCATCTGTATGAAACAATGGAAGACTTCTTGGACGAATGTTTTGAAGGATGGTCGCAAAAGTTTGGCAAACAACCAATCTCGGACGAAAGTGTTGAGAAGAAAAGATGAAACCCTTCAATAGATATAAACAGACAATATGTATATGATGAAGAGTGACTCGCTTTAGGGCATATTGCTCACATGATTGCAGTTGATTCCAATCAAAAAGTACTTCCTAATGGAAGATAACTCATTCTGCATAACTATTGAGAGGTGAACACCATGAAAGTTGGAAGAATTTAAAGAATTGACTTGAATGAAAATCAACTTGCAAAGAAGAGGAGGTTGAAAATCTAACTAAAAGAATATGAACTTAAACTGAAATATTGAAATAAAAATGAAATAATCAAGTAATGTTTAAAGTTTGCCTAATCTCAGATTTAAGTTCAGTGAATGGATTGTTAACTGTGTGTACTGGTTTTGAAACCATGATTCCTTACATTCCGTTAATTTTGTTTCATTTAGCTAAGGTCTCTTTTGATAAGAGTTCACTCAACAAATTTATCAATTAATTTACAAGAATGTGTGTGTTTCTGAAAGACGGTTTGACTAAGGTGCTATTCAAAGAATCCTTCTTCCAACAAAGTTTTTCTTACATCTAAATGACATCTGTCTCTCTTTTCTGTAAAATCAAAATTGATGTATATTTTGGGATTGATGTGAAAATTCTCGAGATTTATTCAAAAGGCTCAAAGTTCAAATATCTTTTTCAATTCATTACATTTTGTAAATTCATTCTATTTTCATTCTAAACTCAATGGCTTATAATTTGTAAAGGTGCTTTAGTTACACTTGCCTTTCAGTTTCATATACTTCTTTAGTGCTTAGATGTACCTTTGCCATGTAATGATTCTAATGTTCTTTTTATGCTCTTTGTAAAACCTTTTATCAAAGCTACCAAAAGGAGCTCTTCGATGTCAGAAGACATTTCATTGATATTTATCTTACCACTTTTACAACTGTTCTACAATTACAAATTCTACAACTGTACAAATACTATTGATGTATATGTTTCTTAGAGTCACAGATTTTTACTATAAGAAATTGTTTCCCCTTCTTTACCTTTTTATGAACCATTGATTTATCAATCATCACAAATGAAACCAAGTTCTTTTTTATATGTAGTAAAAAATTCAAATTCCAGTGTCCAAACTTTTAACCATATCAGTTCACATTTTCCAAAGAATTATTTCAAAAGTTCATAACATTCATAATGATTGTAATAACAAAATCAAAGTCTTAAAGATTTTAAATGTTAGTATACCTCCAATATTGATATAAATTACTTTAAAAATAATTAGTTCAGTTCATCTGTTAGTAATTCATTAGAATTAGAAGATTTCTTTACAATATTTCTATTTCCATCTGAAATTTATTAACTGTGAGTCTAGATTTAAACTTAGCTTGTTTTGTTTTTTTAAACGAAATATTGGACTGAAGGCCAAGAACAGCTCTTCCTGAAGAAATAAATTATATGTTTACAAGAATATTGATATACCTGTATTTGAAATGGTCATTATGAATGTTCAACTCAGGGTCTCTGATGGTTGTACATGGTCCCAGTTTGTTTTGAGTTATAAAATCATATCCCCTGGCATTGTAATGAAACCACCCCATCGGTGTTATGGTTTGTGCTACACTAACATGCCTTTGATGGTATAACTGCTTATATTCGATAGCACCAGATTGTCTTTAATCTCCATATTTTAAGTTTGTATTCCATCTCTGTACATCATTTATGACCTATGGTTTGAAAAATTCCATTCACGAGGCCCCTGGAACATAGATTTACCATTTAGATGTAAAGTTTGTATTTCATCTCTGTACATCATTTATGACCTATGGTTTGAAAAATTCCATTCACGAGGCCCCTGGAACATAGATTTACCATTTCTAGATCTTTTATGACATTCATCTGAGCAACTCAAACCTGCAGCCTCAAAATTAGAATGATTTTCATGGAAAAACTCTATTATATTTAATTTTTTAAACTGTTTTAAAATTAAAGAAATGTATGCCTAGCTATCTGTTTGCCCGATGCAGTGATGCATCTTATATTTTAGGTTCCAGCAGGGTTACAGAGAAGGAAAGTCACAATCCACTGATTATCTTGGATGACTTCACAATCTTAAATCCATTGTGACTCGTACAATATGTGTTTAATAGGCAGTCTGGTGCAGATGAAACATTCGCTTATGGTTTGTAAAAACCATTCTCATTATGCAACATTGTGAAGACAATACATTGTACTGTTCAATGTTTACTCTACTAGATCCTAGGGAACATTTTCTAATGTGTTCATTTAACCCTTGATCCAACCTGTTTTAAAATCAGTGTTTATGGATTGTTTCCTCAACATTATAGACAAGGATCCATCATTTTGAACATTCTGCATGCTGGATTAGCTTGGCAACTTTTATTGCCTTTCAGCAGGGATAGTGTCAACTTGATTTTACAATGTTAATTGATGTTCTTTTTCTGTCAATTTCAAGTTCTTTAATTCTCATCTATTCAGTGTAAAGATAATGTACATTTAGAGATTTTATATTCATCCTATTGGAATTACTGCACCAAGAGGTTGTGACTATTTGCCTCCTATCTTAATGCACACCCTGACCATTGTGTGTTTTCTCTTTTCTTGATGTCCGACAACAATTCATAAAACTAGCTTGCTTATTAGAAAGCTGGTGGTTGGTTCTATTAGCTAACAAAAGACTTGTCAGTGTGCTTATTCTTGAAACTCTTATGGAATGTTATATTCATTGTATATTTCATGACATGAATTTATTCTACATAACTATTTCCTCAAATACAACCTTGCCCTTGAAAATAATGATGGAAACTGAAGATGAGAATCATGGGCTTGCATAAAACTAGGCATTGCTGAAGAAAATGGAACCCTTAAGTGGTATTTGAGGAAATGTATTGATGTTAATGTTATTATCATAAAAACTTGTGTGCCCTTAATGATAGTATGGCGCCGTGAGTTTTACTATTAAACAGGAAATGGATTATTGTTGGAAGGATAACATATCACCTGCTGTTAGATAAATGGCTATTGACAAATATTGAAGTTATAAATGAAATTTATAAAAGTTAGGTTTTAAATATTGTTAAATTAAAATATTTCTCTATCAGGAAAAAAATGGGTTTATGTTCTTGAACACGTTAAAACTAATTCTTCTGGCTATAAACCTATTTTAACATTAGATCATAGGGAATCAGGTTTGTACAATCATACATGTTCATAACATATTCATTAAATCATTTTGATATCCCAAATCAACTTACCTATCTCAGGGTAATTTCCCACCATGTTGATATGAAATTTAAGAGTCAAATTCTCTGACAATGTTAACAAAACATGAATGATACCACATCTTGGATAATTCACTAAGTTGTAAATATGTAATTAAAGATAATATATTATATCTCAATGTAAATATTTACTCAGATAAGTCAGCTGCTTATACTTTATCAAAGCACTGTATAACATTATTATTGTGTCAATGGAATCAAAACTGCTCAAGGCTAATTATCACCATTTTGAATAAAGTAAAAACCTTAATGGATCAAAATAAAATTTGAAAAAGAGTTTATTCAGATAGATGTATGCTCACAGAGATTGTTATGGATTTTGATATATTAATAGATTTACAAATAAAATATATATAAAATTATCTGATAGTGATCTGCTTAGACTGTTAAATTGTTGAACCTGTATCTGTTAGTTATTTGCAACCCAGTTGTTTGTGATATGAAGTCATTACCCTTGCTCTTAAGAAAGAGTGCTGTGATGTATATAGTTTAATTTTAATTGTTGTCACATGAAGCTATCTTATGCATTTTCGTAAATCTTTTAATCATCTTGCTATGTCGTCTTCCACTTCTCAGAGATCAAATGATAGAAAACCAGATATATTCAATCATTATAACTTGTTTTCGATTAACATTTTCTGGAAATGAGAAATACAAAATTTTACTGGGTTTTATCTTTTAAGGTACTTAATTCATGGAATGAAAGATATAACTTTGGTCATGATGTATTGAATCACTCATACTTCTCTACGTATCTTGATCAAGAAATGCATTGAAGGAGAAGCGGCAATTTTTTAACTGATTTTAATGAGATTGTAATGTCAAAAATGTTTTCCATACTGTTCCTATCAATTGCAAACCAAAACTTGCTTGTACAATGGATGTGCATATTATAGTGGTTGATTCATCTTTGTCTTGTATTTGTCTTATCCATTTCTCTAACATTTTCTAACTTGTACACTTCTTTAATAGCTGTGTAGTGATGAAATTTCTGAAATTGTAACCAAGATATGCATGGATGTTAATTAAGATTATAATAAAAATTTAATCATTTAAGTGAATAACAAACTAGTAGAAAAGGAGCATACCACATCCATGAATTCTGTCAAATTTTATTAAAATCATTTTGGAAACTTCTCTTGAAAATAGGTTTCACTAAGATTGATTGATAAATTTATTTTTACATCTTGAATACATTTTTTAATCAATATTCTCTTTTTCCTATCTTTCATTGTTTTCTTATTCCAACATTGTATATATTTAAATTGGCTTAATTCACAGTTTTTCATATTCTCCCAATTGTAAATAAACACTTGAAATTCACTGCATTTGATGTTATGTTTTAAAGTCACTCAACAACTGTGAATGAAGATCTTTGAAAGACAACATAAATACTTGAACAAAAACATTTGGAAATTTGTCTATGTTGAATGAAAAGGAAGACCAGCAAACCACTGCAAAATGACACATCATATTCACTAGATTCAGCCGAGTAAAGATTTAATTTTCCCGTTTCTTTAAATTTATGCCACACCCCTATTTGACAGTTATTTTTTTTTTGTCATGATTTTAGATTTTGTCTACCCTCAGATATCACAAATAAATATCAATATGATTTATGTTTGATGAATGAAAACATGTTCAACTGGCTGACTAAATCAAAGTTTTCAAATGCTGTTTCCATTGTATGGCGTCACAAAGGTATTGAACTAGTTTAAAGTTATTGTAGTTTTACAATATTTGTCGAAATTAAACACGGAATGCTGTAAAATCTCAATGACAAAAATTACGAATGTAACTGTTTGATATTATATGTAAATGATAACATAAATAACGCCGGCAATTCACAATTAGTTAAGACCTTATGAAACTTACAAATATAGAACAGTTGCAAAGACAGAAATAAGTACACAAATATAGAGTTTGCTCTGAAAATTCTAATAATTAAAGGGCATGTTCGATAAAAAGTTGCATTTGTATGACTTCCAGGAATCACTGTTATTTAACATCCGCAAATTTAAAACCTCCCACTAATGCGGTCTTTTTAAAACTAAATCTGCAGGTGTTGAATACCAATGAATCCCAGAAATTTTACAAAAGCAACTTGGATATCTTCTTTATGAGTTTTTGCATTGTCCAGTGTTTAACTGTGTTGAATAAGTGTACTCAATTAATGAAAGGACCCCCACCCCCCCTCCTACCCAAATCTGCTTGTAAATGAAACATTCAAACTGGTTTTCTTCAGGTTGGAGGTTAGACAAAACCAAATTAACAAATAAACATTACAAGAACATCAGCAACCCTAAATACAATTTGCTCATAAAAACATCTCATGAAAACATTACAGAGCGCAAGTAACTGTGAAAATATTTTATTTCCCACCATGTTTTTTCTGTACATTCCCACATAACAAAAAAACCCAATGTTTTATCATCAATAATTTATAAATATATGCTAACTCCTAACAGCAGTCAAAATGAGCCTCCCGACTAGAAATTAATTAAAGTCTATAAAAATATGAGTATATTACATAATAACACATTAGCCTATTATAAAATCAACATATTAATTGGAGAAAAATTGCCTGGAGAAATAAGTGTATTGACTGAATGTTAAATACATGGAAAAACTACAGAGAATTTCAAATAGGATATATCAAAATAGGAGTATTGCCCCCCCCCCCCCCCACAAATTTACATCTCGTACAAAAAATAACTTCATTGTATCAATTAATGACAGTAATATACAAACAGATTAATCAAATAGCACCATAGGAATACAATGACTGACACTGATGAAAAACGCTGCCAGTTTAAGATGTAAAACACATAAGTGAAAATGTGCATATAAACGTGAATAGAATTAAGTTATTACGTAATTACTCCAACTCTTCAGTAAAAAACATACTGCATTTCAAACCCTGTTTGCATTTTCATTCCCTTTAGCTCATTATACCAATACACAAAACTTATATCAAAAGCAACTCACTAAAGAATTGGTGTTACATGCATTCTTTATCAACTTTCATAAAGGTGCTGAAATATTTTTCTTCAAACAATCTGTACTAACCAACATAATTAAAGATGCGAGAGGGTTACAGAAAAGCCCTGTATGATGACTTATGATGTCAGATAAGCTAAATATGACATCAGTACTTACCTTTTACTTGCTCTTTCATTGAGATAATACGCCGCTGTAACATTGCCCTAACAGAGCTTAACACATCACTCAGTGAGATAATAACTTACTGTCGGTGAACAACGTAAATATATCAGTTGAATAAACTGTCCTACCACCAAAACATAACATAAAGAAATTGTTTATAACAAAGGTGCTTCATATTAGCCATTTTGCAACTTTATAATTGCCAGGTATCACTTTAGAAGGTCTAGAAAATAGATAAGCTTACTGAAAGCTTGCAATGTAGAGAGAGATTAATTCCTTGAGAGTCTGATATTTTCACACTGTCTATAAATTGCTAAAGATATTGCAGCTTATTGCAACCATATTTTCTTCCTAAAACATGAATATAATGTCAATTTACATACTCATAATTCATAGCATTCGACAAAATATATACTTCAATCATAACAATAACAAAGTTGTTGATAATAACAACATGGACGGAGTCATACCACATTGCATAGAAGCCTTTACCAGACTCTCTCAAAACAGTTTACAATAGTCATTCTTCAACAAACCTTTAGTTCTCATTCAACAGTTTGCTAATGGGACCAAAGGAAAATGCTGATTGACTGCAATCAAATTATATGTAATATAACATATACATAATAATGCATAAAAGCAAAACTACAATTGTTCATAGATTATTGCTCATCAAATCAGTAACATCAATGTCTCTCAAATTACTATCCTTCATAAAAGAAAACAAATATCCCACAAAAATTTCAGATAAAACAATAACAATGTCTGAAAAGTGATTGTTACAACAATATCAGAAGTGTGCAGATCTGCCATATATATGTGATGTGATAGATTGATAAACAAGTTAACAGACATGCATTCGCAATACATATGATCAAGTACATGTATACTTTAAGTAACGATCAACAATACTGATAAACAATTCTAAATTTCTTTTATAGGTTCGAACATGGAAGACATTGTCCGAGAGACATAACATATATGGGCTCATTTTTTGGTTTGCATAAGATAATGAAGTTTAAATAATAAACTCTAAAACTATTTTTGCTAAATCATAAAGAACATCCCTCAATGTACACAACAATTTTAATAAATTGCATATTCCAGTTATAATGACCTCAAGTTCTATGAAAGCTTAGCTGTTGGACAGAAGTAGAATGTGAGCAAATAATATCAAATCAAAATATATCAAACCACAGGTTTTTTAGAATCATCATTTCCTTTAGTAGTGTTCCCACCAGATATTGATTCATTAGCATTATTTGATTTTGATTCATTGTCAGTAGATATGTTTTCCTCAGTGATATCAATGTTGTTCACACCCTTCGTACCTGACGTCACGTCATTATCAGCCTCAGTTATTGACGAATCAGTCTTTTCAGACTTTTCATCAGAGTTATCTGCTCCTGTTTGTAATTTGTTATTGTTTGTTTCAACAGACTCAGCCTTAACATCCACAGAGGTTTGAGGATTCAAACTCACATTCTGATTTTCCTGGCCTGCATTATGATTCTCAGTTAGATTAACAATCTTCCCGTGCTCAGGACTATGCACAGGGGACTTAGGGTCGTGTAGCGTCGTGACTGAGTTGAAATTAGTTAACATGGGTATGACTGGCACACATATTTCCTCCTCTTCCTCCCTCGCTACCTCCATCTCAAGTTGTTTCATCAGCTCAGCTAGTTTCTTGGACTTCCGTATCTCATTCTGATGAATGATCGTGTACAAGTGCTCGGTCAGTTTCTCCTTCATCTCTCCCTTCTCGAACAGGGCCATCTTGGCGTTGATAAACTCCTCTTCAGCCCTGGCATATCTCCTTCTGCAGTAGAAGACAATCTATTGATTTAGATTTTCTTTAAAAAAGATAAGACAACAATAGTATTCTATAGAACATTCTTTGGCCATGAATGTAACAGTAAGGGGACTCAACTGGTTAACTTGTAACTTGAAAAACATACTTTCAAAACAAACATAACATAAACCTTAGAAAGAAATGGAATAAAAATATCATTTTGACAAAACAGATCTATAAGCAAACAGCACTTATAGCACAAATAGCAATTAACAAATAACAGAGACAGAAAATTGATTTATTTATTTGCTATTTTGCTCACAGTTAGACTTAACTATTGTCTATGAAATAATGTGTTTTGAAAAGTAAAACTTTTGTTTTTTAAATGTTCATTAGTTGATTGTGCAATTAATACTACTAGTCTGGACTTTCCAAATGAGGACCTTTATTGTACTAAAGGCTCCCATTTTATACACTGTTATGGTACAGCACTAGATCAAAGTAGGTAATAAAACCCTTTTTCTCCCTAGTGCTTTGGAAATAAAGCCTTTGAAAGGCATTTAAAGGTGAAATATATTTAAAAGAGCCAAATGTTTGGATAAAAGATTTTGCTCTCATGATTACAAACAATGTTTAGGAGTATATGCTTACCCCTTTACCAGGATGAAATCCTTAATCCACAAAAAGAAGGAATTAGCTTCAAAATGACATGTTTAATCACAATAAGGAGTTCTAATCTTTCGTGGAAAAATTTATTAAAAACATTTTGATTAAAAAAAAAAGAAGATACAGTTAAGCTCAATACTCAACTGTGCATCCATGTAGTCAAAGCTAGCTTTCTCGATCTTGTCCCTGATCATATTGACGTCCACAGAAAGAAGGCTGTCCAGGTGACTCAGCTCAGACTGAATCTTAACCAGCTTCTCCGACTCCGCTTTAGCTTTCTTCCTTCTGTAATTTACATTGGTTTACAATTATAGCAAGGCTTTTGCAACATAATCATAACAACAACATGTATTGTTAAATGTCTAATTTGATAATCAAGGGTTCAAAATCTCTTTTTTTCATATCGATTTAAAATTAATTTTACCACTGTTTCCACTCGCTCTATGATACTGTAAATATGGCCATGAAAGATTTGGATAGTAGATGGTAGTTGTAAGGAAATCTTATTTTCCTGTACTGATCAAATACTTATACTTTAAACACCCTCTGGTCTATGTAAAATTTGAAACTTTGAGTTTCTTTCTACAAAATACTCAAGTAAACCAAAACATGTTTACAAAAGTATATTATGAAATATTCGCCCAATGAATCTAATTTCTGAACATCTGAACAAGGTCCAATGAAGCGTCATGTGGACCCAAAATTCCAGCTTATAAAGTTTTCAAGTAAAGCCACTGTTAACAAAGTACAAAAGAGAGGTAACTTATCTTTGTATTTTAACAAATTCTCAATGAAGATGTTTACTCATTCATCTATATTTACCTTTCACTAATTGCCTTTGCAAGATATTCTTTCTTCTGTCTGTTTGCCTCTTCTATCACTTTTTGCTGCTTCTGAAATCTTGCTACATTGTCCATTTCAACACTAGAAAAAAAGGATTTTATATGAAAATTATTAATAAGTTTTGAAAAACTTAGTTGTGAAATGGGTGACATAGAAAGTTATTCTTAGCAATGATATGAATGACACCTCTTGAAATTTCTTTAAAATGCATGCTTAATTCACATACAGGTATCTGAAATATTTCATCAGTAACTACCAAAAAAAACTACACGACAGAAAAATATACATAACATTCCAATTTCTAGGTTACTTGTTTTGAATCTAAAATGGATAGACAAAATTGCTACCACTAATTAAAAAAGATAACTTTTACACTTAAATACATACTTAATTGCTTCAACTTCATCTAGTTCTCTTGCAAGCTTTTCTTCCTTTTCTTTGACTTTTGAGTTTGCTGTCCCAGGATCTGCTTCCCTGCTAATGGGTTCTGGCGTTTCTCCTATTCTGGGACCATCTTTACCTCCTTCTGATAAATCAGAATCCCTTAACCGGGTATTTGGTCTTTGCTTTGCATTACTTGTACTAAGTTTGGCTTCCTCTGGCAGTGTAAGTCTTTGAGAGGAATCCAAACTGGCATGCATGTTTGTCTGAGCACTTCCAATCTTAGATTTTGAGTTCTGTGAAAGACGTTCTCGATTGGATGGCCTTTGCCGTTTCAGTTGTGACTGCCTCAAGGATGCTGAAAACAGAGAAATATTAAAGAGAGGAGAGAGATCTCGTTGGTTAATTCTTGTGGGAAGAACATTTGAGAGAACAGCCCTGCTAATAAATAATGTCACTTAATAAATTATCATTTCACAATTCATTTGAAGCATTCTACTGAGTGTAATATTTTTGTTGCATTATGTATTTACAAAGTATGCTTGCATTCATTCAAAAAGAAGGTGAAGACATCCCAGACCATATCAGTGGTATGCATGTGGAATACCTTGCTCAAGAATGTTCATGTTAATCATTTCTTAATCTGTGGATGTTTTATCAATAGAGATAAACGGAATTCCAATTTCATCTTAACCTGTTTGTAAACTCAGTAAAAGTACAGTACCAAAATGGCCAACACATAGCCAATACTACTCAATCTTTAAGAACAAAAAATGGCAAATCAAATTTCTAACAACTTCTATCTTAACTTCTGTTCATGTGCGATAACTGCACACCTGAAGTTTGAGGTGAGTAGCGGTGAATTCAGTGTTGCTGAATAAAAAAGAACATTTTCTAAGATGTGACAGCAGTTGGATATGATAGTCAAAGGGTTAATCTTTAGGAACTTTAATTGACACACAAGGATGGAAAAATAAACCCTCAGCTTTTTTACCCAATGGCAACGGCTATCACATCTAAAATAAAATTATTTTTCATTTAGCAACATTGAATTCACAGCTATGCCTGATGTGTTTGACAACATTGACAGACGCTATCTTGGATAGGGCGAAGTGATGCATTTGTTTATACTAAAAAAAAAGAAAATTTTCTAAGATGAACAACTGGTTTGATATGGTAGTCAAAGGGTTTATCTGTCTAACCATGTATCGAATGAAGTTAGATGTTTCGTTTTTATTGACATTGGGAAGATGCTTCAGATAGAATAAGCTTCAGACTTTTAGAAGTTTAGATTATTTGAACTATTGTTTTAATTGTCTTAGAAAAAAATCCTTCGCGATCAAATTTGTCAGCAAGCTGCTAAATATAAAACAGGCTTTGTACTTTTAACTGACGGTGAGCAATCATCGCGATAAAGTTTAGATTATCTGAACAACTTATTCATAAGCTAAATTTTTCACACACAGTGATACATTAAGGAATAGGGTAAGCACGGCATATTTCGGACACCTTCAACGTTTCCCGGTTTTAACAGGCATATTTGAAAAATCTGCCTCTGTTTAGACTTGTCAAACAGTGATATTGCTCTCAATCGTTCGATTCCATGTGTTTAAGTAGGTCAAAGCTTTTATTTCAATTAAACAGACTGTAAAAACGGGGTTTTTCATAGCAACGGGTAAATTCGGTCATGTTCGGGGTTCTTCGGTCACCCACGTGGTCGACTGTTAAATGATGCATTTAATTACACTTGATGATCATTTTGGAAGAAAATTACCATAAACTTGTAACCACATAACTGGATCGATTGATGAATTCTAAATAGAGGTCAGTCATTTTTATTTTCAGTTGTTTTTTACATCGTTACATCGATGTCAGTCTTCTAGGACAGTGTGACACCAATTCCGGTTTAAACCCACGTGAGATTACATAATATGGCAAAGGTTAAAATAGATCGGGGATATTCGGTCAGTGATGTCGGATGATATTAGCAAAAGTAATGAATGCATATTGATCCTGGTCGTAATTTTATTGAGTCTAATTGTTTAAAAATTGACTTTAACACCCGACTGTATTGAATATTATAAACAATACTTATACCGAGAAGGTTGATAAAAATATTTTTCTGGTCGGGTAAATTCGGTCACCTCAGAAACGCTCGATGAGGGCAAAAATTCATAAACCGCGCGAAAATGCTCCTGTCACGTGATTGGACACCACGAGCCTAATGTTCCATATTTGGTACAAAATTTATTCATCCATGTTCTGACATTGGTATTTTTACTATTGTTTTACTATCATTGAAGTCATTGAAGTGTCCGAAGTTACCCGACTGACCGAAGTTTGCCGTACTTACCCTAGTTTGGTTTCTGGTTTCTAACTCTAATTTCACAGGCTATATTACACTTTGATATTTTAATGCAAAATCCCCTTAAAAGCAATGGTAATATGAATGGGCCATTTTTTCATCAAATGTGCAAATTTGCCACTGCCTTTCCCAGAAATTCGTGCATAATGATGATGTAATGTGATAAACAATCCATGGACCGGTGTAAGTACACAAACAAACAGAAATCGTCAACACGACATGTCAACTTTGAATTCGATTGTCTTCAAAACAGACATGTTTTACAACATCATACAAATGTTTACATGTTGATTACAATTCAACAATGAATTTTCGTTGATGCTTAATTTCCTTATTCAAAAATACCCGTGTCATTATCAGGTCCTTGTTTCATTCGTCTTAAATCTTCGTCGGTGAAACCTGCCCATCCAGCCATTTTGCCACGTTCACTCTCACGAGAAACTACGAGACGTTACTTTCCTACCACCTTACTCTTCACCTCGATGCAATACTTTAATCATCAATGAAATGTTACATATTTTTTTTCAGTTCTATACACAATTCAATTTTCAATGAAATTCTTTTTATCTAAATGTAATATCATAATTTGATATCATTTGATAATAACTGAAAGATGATTATTAATAATATAAGTTATAATATGTTGCATGTTTTGTAAGCGAGTACTAGAAGCACATGTACAAGCAGACGACGTTTTCATTTTCCTTGTCAAAGAATTGTAACAACTATCCTGATATTTTTACGTTAACATCTTTCGTCTGTCTTATGTAGATTTAATTCTTCTATATTTTAATTTCCCTTTATCGAAATTTTGCTATGGATGGGGATTTAATTTGTAATTTCAAGAAGTGTCGGAAGCAAATACGTTCATTTGCGTGGGTAAGTTGGGGCTTTTTTTCAATTCCAGCCACTGCGTCATAAATAAAAACTCTTTGTTTATTCTGTAATGATTTAAATATCAAACATTTTGTGATTATTTTCCTTACATTATTCAACCTTTTCCAAAGTATTGCTGGAAAGCCTACGTCTGTTCAATCTCATTGAAATCAACTTGATCGCTCGTGCTTTGAACACCGCGTTTCAAGCGATGGGTTAAACTAATTTCCAAACTATGAATGGCGCTAATATGTGGTCAACAGTATCCCTGATTTTATTTTGTTTTACTTTCAGGTGACATCCTGTTCTCGTATCCCTTTTCATATGAAACCATCTGATATATATATATAGGCCCTATTATGAACAAAAAGGTCGCTTAGTTTTCCTCGATCCATATGAACAAATTGTCAGAAGCTTGGATAATTATAAAAATCATTATTCACCTTTAAAATTCAGAACACACCAAGGAAGCCTGTGAATGAGCATTCCCTTTTTTAAAATTCTAATTGTTGTTTTGTTGTTGATAAAAAGTATTATTCCAAACGTTTGGGTATTCCTTTGCCAATTAATTCATAGAGTCAGACCTAGACATTTGAAAAGTGCAGTACATGTGTGTGAAAACGATTAAAAAGAATATTTTAATATATTGTATAATAGAATTGACATCAACATTTTACATTCTCATTTATTTTTTAAATGTGAGAGTCTACTGATTTCAATTTTGGCAACACTATCGTATCATCATATGTCACCATGTGTATCGAGAGATGACAATTGACCACAGGTATAAGTGGGAAAAGGTTAATATGTCATATATATTTGTATATTTTTGCCTTTAAATCCTTATCAACCATGCATTTAAGTTCGAGTTATAGAAATATGGACGTGATGTTTCCTTAATCACTGCAAGATGTCTTTTGTGACGAGGATGGGACCAGGGAGTTTAACAAGTCTCTAACGTGTCCAGCCTGTAAGTTCAGCGCTAGATATTCATATTTTATGATTACGCTATAGCTCTTGTGACCGACTCGTGGTCTAAATAGGGACCCAGAGATAGAATGCTACCTTCCTTCAAATAGATAAAACATAGAAACAGTAGGTTCATGCACCTTTGGAACACTGTAGTCGGGCATTTAAAGAATCAAAAGGTATAATCAACTACTAATGACACCGAAAGCAATTTAAAATTTCTAAAAGCATCCCGTAGATCCAGCCTCTTGTCCTGACTACCATAGTTTAAATGATCTTCAAGCTCAACACTATATGACTATGCCCACTTTAACTAGACAAACATACACTTGGACCCCTCCAATTTAATGTTATCTCCCTGTAAAGTTGAATGTTCCCAGTTTCCCAAGTACTCTCGGGATTAAGATATACGGATAACCCCAATGTCTAGAGTGAAGTAGGTATGTTGTTGTCGTTTGATTATTTTGATTCTAAAAAAAGATATCAAAACATAATTTAGTTTTTTCTTTATTCATTGTCTTTACTGTGTTTGTTATGACTTGTCTGGGTTTTGTTGGGTTTTTTTGTGTTCGTTGGATTGGAAGTAGTTGGAATAATTGTTACGGGGAACCATTATATCGAAACTGCGTGGCCATGGAAATGGACTATTAATTCCAAATCAAATAATAATGTCTGTGCTGTATATATTGAATATTTGTGTAGCGTATATATTTGTTACTTTACACACATTAACAACGGCTATTTGTTATTAACACTTTAAGGCTAGGTTTGACATTGAATATATACAAATTTGTTATGAATTATAGGTGATACGACCCTGTCGGGGAAATTCGACATCATTCGAAGTGACGTTCAACCTACCGAGCAATGGAAATCAGTAAGTGACATGGTATTTGGATTGCTAACTATCATTTCACTTATGTATTACACAGAGTTTTAATGAAAAATGGCACACAATGTCCTATCTTGAAAACTCGTGTGTGGAGAAGTCTTATTATAACACTTTAAGATTTAAAAATACCTGTACTGTACATGTACTGTACATTAAGATTGGATGTCCTTCTGTGTTTACAGAAATACAAAAGAAGGTTATAGATGATTCCCTTTAAAATGTAATATGAAATATAAATGGTCCTCGGACAACTTTGGTGAAAATACGGGTGATGAATTTACAGAAACTTTCCCAATGATACATTTTTTGTCGTATAAAATATCACTTATGGATGAAATCAAATACATATGTTTACACTGTAAATCCTATTGACAGATGGTGATAGCCGGACAAAGACCCGAAGTCGTCATGGAGATTTGCACACGAGCTCTCTCCTTCTGGACTTACCAAGTAAGAATGAGACATGTATTGAATAACCAAAATCTAGTAATTGTACATTATGTCAGAGAAAATTTATGAATAACTTATCATAGAGATTTTAAATCAATATTTTAATTATAATTCATATGTAAAGAAAAAAACCGATACTAATTTAATCGTTTTTCCAAAGTATACCAAACAAATGTGTTGATAACTCGTTTTCAAGATTTATGCCATTTAGAGAAATTCAAAATTATGAATCTTCGGAGGTGGAAATACACAACGGAATATATTTTTTTAGAAATATTATTCATATATTTGTATTTCAATGAAAGAGTTTCCATTTTATTTCATTCTTATCATTTTCATTTGTTTCTAATACAAATAAACATAAAATCATAGAAAGCACAAGATCTCTACTCTTAATAACTTCAAAAGGAACCACTGAGTACAGGACAGCACACTGTAAACAGACTAAAATACAATCAGCGAACTTCTATGACAGAGAATGTTATTAAATAGCAAGTGTAACAGACTAAAATACAATAAGCGAACTTCTATAATAGAAAATGTTATTAAATAGCAAGTGTAACAGACTAAAATACAATAAGCGAACTTCTATGACAGAGAATGTTATTAAAAAGCAAGTGTAACTGACTAAAATACAATAAGCGAACTTCTATGACAGAGAATGTTATTAAAAAGCAAGTTAGTGTAACAGACTAAAATACAATAAGCGAACTTCTATGATAGAAAATGTTATTAAATAGCAAGTGGTTAAAGGTAATACAGAAAATAAAGATAATCGACTATGATAAAGAGAGAAAATGCATGTCAACTGTTTATTTGTTTACATTTCAAAAGAAACCAAATGCAAAAAATGCATTCATGAGATACCGAGGAAAGAGACCAAAGGGAAACTATATTTGTCAAAATATTTCAATTATCGAAATCATCACAAGTAGTAAAACAGGAAAGATTAAGAATCCATGACAAGTTATTTTTTTTTTCATTTAATTTAAAGCCAGCATCATGTTTTCAGGATGTAATATGTCTTGTCAAAACTAGGGTAATTCATGCAGGAGAGCAACTCACTATGATGCTATGCAGATGGTCGTGTAACAAATTCCCACTTCAGTCGTGCAAACCGTGGCGCGATCACGTGATTTGTCATCAAAGGATTGACCCAACTGCACTCAACAATACTATGTCGCAGTTGACAAAGTTTTACGCATAGAATTTCCAACTGTTTTGACACATGAAGGTGAGTTTTAACGTTAAGCAATATTCTATTTATTATATTCCAATATGATTTCATAATTGATAATATTAAGTTTATTGTTTTTAATAAAATGCCTGTGACTCTATGGTATGTATTACTATATCATTTTATGTCTGACATCAATCAATCAAAAGTTGCACACAGGGACACGTTTGAATGTATATCCTATCTTTAGTAATCTCAAAGTGTTTGCTATTTTTTTTTCCTTTGATAAACTTTGAATTTGTTCAGTAACGTACTTTTTTTCTTAGTATGTCCAAATAAAGTTGTACGATTAATTTGGTACGTATTAACTTATGTACATAAATGTGATATTCATATCGAGGCACTCACATTTAAAAAGAAATGTTTAATGATAGTTCATTGTTTTCAGACGGTTTACATCAAACGAAAGCCATGTGCTCTGGCAGTGTTTGTGCTGGTCTGCTGTCTTATGACGCTGTATCAAACCCGCTACCGTTCGTATCCACTCCATGACAATGAATTTCAACTTCGCTATATTCTTGCAGAAAGTAACGCGGATATCTATGGTAACCAGGAACATTACGAACTGACAAACTGGTTTTTTGCTGGACATCGAAATTATGCTGGAGAAAAACGTTTTTCATCTGAATTGAAGAATAGATATTTGATATATCTTTGCAAAAATGATGATAGTTGTGGTGGTTGGGGAGAAAGGCAAGCTGGTATTATAAGTACTTTTATTCTAGCAAATTTGACCAACAGGCTGTTCAAACTTTCCATGACCTCCCCATGTAAGCTACAGAAGTTCTATGTGCCGAACCTTGTCAAATGGACACCATCTTTTGACGAACTAAATGGTAGATCGTACGCAGTTGTTGATAGTAGAAACGAGGCCTTTATGGATGTGGTAAGTGTACGTGACTTCAATGATGTTTACAGATACGATACTGTTTTTCTGAAAGCATCTACTGATTTTGTTGACGTCATTCTAAACAACATCCTTTACAAAGATAATTTACCAATTTGGATGAAGTTAAAACACAACACTGTCCTAAAACTTGCGTGGAGTTTCCTCATGAAGCCTTCCCATCATATTCAATCAAGATATGATCAAATCCTCAAAACCTATTCACTAACATCGCTTATACCGACCCCTTGTGCATATGTACAGAAAAGTAACCAAAAGTCAACATCTCAAGAAGCAAGCGTCTTCAATTTTTTTCAAGCGTTTCTTGGGAAGGCAACGAAGGTGTTTATTTCAACAAATTCTTGGGCGTTCAGAACGTTTACACATAAGTGGTTCAAAACTCAAATGTTTGACTCTGAAGGAATTATTGAAGACATAGATCTTCACAGGAGCTCACCAAATGCTTGCTCTGGCTTAGAAACCCTGGTATTGGATCAACTTATTCTGAGTAAGTGTCGTGTCCTCGTTCTATTGAGCACAGACTTGTTTGGAAATATGACGGCAATGCTCAGACCTTCGACCCAAAACATGTTTACTCTTTTGAATGGTACTCTCGTGCCTTTCATTCCGTAGCATGAATTGTAATGGTTTAATGTAAAGATTTTTGTTGTTAAAAATGTTTTTCAAAAAATATTGTTAAGTACAAAAATAGATTATCAAATGCAGTTTCGATGTAGATGACAAATTGCATATTTAAACTCATTTTCTTGTTTTGATTGTTTAAATGTTTGCCCAATCAAAATGTCAAGCTTATCGTTAAAATAAAAATCATTACCTCCCCCTGTTGTTTGTCTTTGTTTCCCATAATGTGCAATCGTATTTATACGCAAATGGTTGCGAACGCTTAAATGATTTGCGATGCTTCGTTAAAAACCAAAACCACAAAAAAGTAAAACGATGACTCTTAAAAGAGTCACAGTGAGGCTGCCATTCTCTTTGGAAAGACTTATTTCATTTAAACAAAACAAAAAGAATAAAATCCAACATTGAATTAAGAGGCAAGAGTGTCCTGAAGTCATTTACACAAGAATTGTAGTAGCAGGACTAGTAGTAGCAATAGTGATAGCAGCAGCAGGAGGAGTAGTAGCAATAGTGATAGAAGCAGGAGGAGGAGTAGTAGCAATAGTAATAGCAGCAGGAGGAGGAGTAGTAGCAATAGTGATAGCAGGAGGAGGAGGAGTAGTAGCAATAGTGATAGCAGCAGGAGGAGGAGTAGTAGCAATAGTGATAGAAGCAGGAGGAGGAGTAGTAGCAATAGTGATAGAAGCAGCAGGAGTGGTAGCAATAGTGATAGAAGCAGCAGGAGTGGTAGCAATAGTGATAGAAGCAGCAGGAGTGGTGGTAGCAAAGGTGATAGCAGCAGGAGGAGGAGAAGTAGCAATAGTGATAGCAGCAGCAGGAGGAGTAGTAGCAATTGTGATGGCAGCAGGAGGAGGAGTAGTAGCAATAGTGATAGAAGCAGCAGGAGTGGTGGTAGCAAAAGTGATAGCAGCAGGAGGAGTAGTAGCAATAGTGATAGCAGCAGCAGGAGTAGTAGCAATTGTGATGGCAGCAGCAGCAGGAGTAATAGTGATAGCAGCAGCAGGAGTAGTAGTAGCAATAGTGATAGTAGCAGCAGCAAGAGGAGTAGTAGCAATAGTGATAGAAGCAGCAGGAGTAGTAGCAATAGTGATAGTAACAGCAGGAGAAGTAGCAATAGTGATGGCACCAGCAGGGGGAGTAATAGCAATAGTGATAGCAGCAGCAGGAGTAGTAGTAGCAATAGTTATAGCAGCAGCAGGAGAAGTAGCAATAGTGATAGCAGTAGTAGCAGAAAGAGCAGTAGTAGTATCAGTCGTCTTCGTTAGTAACAGAACGAGATCTCTAGATCATATGAGATCAGATAAACGCTGACTTAACTTCCTGATGTTTCAAAATGTGCTATTTTTCGTTTCTGTTGGGTTGTTGGAGTACTAAAGACTAACTAAACGCTGTTGTAGACGCACCAGGAGACCATATACCAGGAGTATCAAGCTAACAAACACAAGGAGAAGTCGGCCCAGCTACAGCAGTACTATGAGCAGATTGTTTCCAAAACACAGGCAGAGCTTACCGGTATCCTTTCAGGAGAAATGTTTTATAAATTTAAAGCCTAAAAGATCCTCTCAATGGCAAAATTAAGGGATTTTGGCGCTTCAGTTAACACTCATGTATCATTGTGTAGTGTAATTTGACTTAACGGCAGATATTATAGGACCAGTGAAAGGGGTAACATAGTATATGTACATGTATGTAGCAGTCGAAGGCCTTTTAGTAGAAAGAGCAAAGTAGTAGAGGTTCATTGAAGAGAAGAAGGAGCCGTATTAATAGTAGTGGTATCGCCATGTATTTGAGACTGTAACTGTATAGATTTTCTGAAGTTTAGAGAAGCTGAACATGTTTAAAAGAAAATAATTATGAAAAAGGTTTGCTAAAGTTATTTTATCGTTATCATTTTCTATTTACGCTTTAAAAACACAATTTGAAGAGCCACTCCGTGATTTTCATAACATATCATTTACCTTTGATACGATCCTAAATGTTTTATGTGGTGATATAAAATCAAATCATCTTAACTTTTCATGTCCAAAAGACAAATATATGACAATAGCTGGTTTTCCGTGAAAATATAAAAACATCCTTATAAATGCACAGAGGTGTAGATATCACGTCCAATATACATGGCTACTATTTATATAACCTAACAAACACTATCAACTCCTAACTGCCCTCCTGGCTGTTTTGGATAAGTCTCCGTTTGACTATTTGACGCGCGCCACTGTCCGGTTTTCGATCATAATTGCGACGTTCTACCTTCATATGGTCGCTGTCAAGAACCAATAAGCTTTAAAACTTGTCTTTTTGGCAACAGTCGATATTTAGCGATGAAATTACATGATTGGTTAAGTTTGGCATATATGACTCCAACAACTCACGGAGTGGCTCTTTAAGGATTTGGGTAAGAAAACCAGTATCAAACATGAAATGTCCTTCACTGCATAATTTTCTTAACTGCTGACAGCACTGAAATCACATTTGAAGGGTAAGTGTTATTACATGTTTAACTATTCTATCTACTCATTGCCGTAATCCTTTACATTCTATCGATGATATTTCCATACATCTTGTAAATCTGATCAGCAGAAACTATTGTGCATGATGTGAGTCAAAGACGTATAAGATATTTTCTTTATGAAGGCAAGAACTTAATAGACATTAAGAAAAACATCATGTGAAATAGAGATAATTTGGTCGAGTGGTGAGTTCTTTGTTTCTCGTGGGGTAGGGGTTGTTTTTGAAGAACGAACATTTCCAAAAACACGTGCTACTGTGTAAAATAATGTACTTTTCAGCTGCTAAGAAAGATGTAGACGGCATGAAGAAGAAACATAACGAAGTAGCAGAAAGACTCTCAGAGAGAAGTAGACAGTATCAGAAACTTCAGGTAACTTACAATTACTAAGCATACACTACATCAAATTATTTTTGAGGTTTGTTGTCATTTTATCTTGAAATGACCCCTATTTCTGATTCGGATCAAGAGGTCCGTGGTTCGAATCCCGCCATGGGCTCGGCAACTTTGTCTGCAGTAGAGCACTGTTCTACACGCAGTCGGGTTTGGGTGCAATATTACACTTAATTTCAGTGCAGTACCACCCTTGGTTCGTTTGTTCCAGCCTATTCTCGTAGGTTTCACCACAATGCATAGCCACAATGTCGTTGCGGGCTTTCTCCCTGCAATAAATACTAGCAGCCGCGTGATACGTGAACTACTCTTGAAAGCGGCGTTAAACCCCATATCACCTCACCTCGCCTATATTTGATTTTAAATGTATCAGGATGATATGGTTGAATTTCAGCTTCCTGTAAAAAATGTCGAGTTCAGTTTAAAAAATTAAATATTCGTTTACAAATAGGACGAGTTGGAATAATTTTTTGTCTAGACCTTCATAATCAAGATGACATATTGTTGTCGGTGTTATTTTACAGTCCCTCTATGAGTCTCTACGGCGTAGGTGTATTACCCCAGCGTCGTTCAACGGGACGGGTGACGCTTCACAGATAGAACAAACAGCCAGTAGACTACAGAACTTCACCATGAATCTCACCACAGGAGGTAGTGTACAGATACAACAATACGTGTGCAGTAAAAGTATGAATGTTTTGTGTCCCAGATTCTTGACAGTGTATACTCGACTCAACAAAATCATTGTTGCTTGTGACATATACATAAAGTCGACTTTTAGAGATTTTTCAAGTGATCATATTTGGTGTCACGTTGTGTGTGTGTCTTTCTTTCCCCGTATTTACTGTATGTTGTACACAGATTTATGTAAATGATTACAGGTTTTGTAATGTTATACAAACTCAGATATACGGTATTCATTACTCGATGATACGTACAATGTAATCATAATTCTTTTTCCAATAAAACCAACTATAAATATTTGATAGAGAATTATGTAGAATATAGAATTATGGTTGGTACAAATAAGGAGATCACCACTACGGATGTTGGTGGAAAAAGTTTAGATTTAATTACAACTCGAATTACGTATGAATAGAAATGCCATTCTCATTCTTTAGATAGTTTTGTTCTTGTGATTATGGATTGTTAGTGCGAAAGTACGACTTGATTAGGATCGAAGTTGCCGTTAACAAATGGACAAAATGATTGTTATTATCAGTTTTTTTAAAGTGAAAACATGCCTCCTTAAATTGGAGATTATGACACACGATCCCCTTTTACAGACACACTACGCGCGCAGCAGCCTTCATTCCAGGCGGCCTCCAGACCCTCCTCACCACCGGAGCGTGAGTCTTCAAAATTTGCAAAATAAACTGATTCACTGGATTGAAATATATTCTATTCGAACAACATATGGATTGAGGTAAAAGTTATCCAACTTAGAAACGCCATCTCCAAGTATTTACAGCATTCATCTCACAATAATTCAACAAGTGACAGGGAGTTATAAGACATGTACAAGAGAAGTCGAGAATTCGAATTTACTCACTTAATGCGACTACTAGTATTATCATTCTGTGGCATCTACTGTCAACCTCTTTCATTCCCTGTTATGTAGAAGTAATCAAAAATGAAATTTGACATATTTTTCAGGAGACTTTGTGTTTCGCCCTAACAGTACCCCCATAATGACGGAACAGAATAGATTCAACCTGCCACTAGGCACCCCCAAAGAATTTAGATGAAGCTGACAGACACCTTGTGTTTTGATGGCCGTAGAGAAGATTTTAGTTAATTATTCAATCAGAAATCTATAGATATCGTCCATCAGGATACAGCATTAGTTCTTATTGTTTTACATGTTTCAATGTAGTAAAGCCGTTGTTGTGAATAAAATTGTTTAAAGATTGATCGCGTTATATTCATCGAAAGAATCGGATTAATGATAGAAGAAAAATAATTAAAAAGATAATGGACAAATGGAAGAGCACTACGTACATGCATTGGTATATTCACTCCTACTGGCAGAATTTACTTACAATCGTGAGTCTTTATATATATATATTCAATTTCAAATAAAAAGTGACTCAGAAAATAATATATTCACAGAAGATAAATAATTTTAAAATTTCAGAACACTTCACAGCGCTTCCGATAATGTTTTGTTACACTGAAAACATTTCCAATCTTGTTACACATTAGTCATTTATCACAGAAAAGACATAACTATACTAATGGTAATCCAAAAGGTGCATTTATGAAAATGAGTAATGTCAAAACAAACAACAATGCAACGTTATGTATAAACATTCAAAGTACCTGAATGATTTCAGTAAAAGATAATGCTAGCTTGTCTTGATTGGATTTGTCTATTTGACCCGTCTGTTTGTCTTTTTTTTAACAATAAAACATTTAGAAATGAAGCAAATCATCAGAGCTAGGGGTGTAAAAATCCTTTCTATGACCTGGCAAGGCATTGACGATCTACGGTGGCATATTAGGGCCATCTGGTTTTTTTATTTTATCTTGAAAATTCAAGAAAAAAATTGAAATTTCAAGATCTTTACTTGAAATTTCAAGTTACTTAAGTTGACACTTCAAGATAATAAGTTGAAATTTCAAGATACTTATGTTGAAATTTCAAGATAGATAAGTTGAAATTTCGACTTAGCATCTTGAATTTTCAAGATAATGATATATATAAGGATTTGCTCTGTTAAAGTCAGCATTACTTGGGTGAGAAGTCGCCTTGATTAGACGTCCATACAAATAAACAAATAATCCATGTAGATATATAATATAGATACACATACAAACTTAACCAGTTGATAATAAACTTATCCAAATACATTTGAAACATGAAATATAGGCCTTAATGTTCATTTCAGACAAAAATTTCATTTCAGGAAAAATTGACACAAACATATTCATAAAAAGTACAGGACTTTACGTATGTGAATGACAAAATATGTACAATGTGTGTATGTATGTATATAAGTATGTGTGTATGTATGTGGTTATGTATGTGTGTATGTAGATATGTACTGTCTATGTATGTGTTTGTGTGTGTTTATATGTGTGTCTGTATGATTGCTGTAAATGTATATGGATGTGGAAATGAGATTATCTATATTGATACTAGTATATATTGTTGTAGTAGTAGATTATGTACGAATTAATGTACTCATATTGTATGTATGTGTAAATGGTAGGTTTCGGGGAGGTTGTGTGTACTTTTTTATATCTTTTCTATTGGATGATTAAACACAGACCACAATAACATCATCGGGAAAGTATTCGTGATATGTATTAAATATATTAATTTATATGTGTATGTGAATCTTTACTTATAACGCTTCGTATATGTTTGTTCCTATGTATGACATATATTGACAAGACCGCGCATGTTTGATTATGAGGTTACCCGCATTCTTTGTAAGAATGTTTATGACTCTCTCTTATGTATACATACACCTACACGTTTTAATATAGAACATACATATCACTAATAAATTCCGATGATATAATTGTGGTCTGTGTTTAATCATCATAATGTAAGGTATCAACTGAATACATACAACCTCCCAAAATTCTATATATATCATTCTTGCATACATAAGATACTAAAAACGTTAATTCCAACATGATTTATACATAAGAAAGTACATAAATACATCATTCCCACATCCATATACTTTTACTTGCATACAAATACATACACACACATGCATACATACACACATTATTACTGATTAAGTTTGTATGTTTATTTGTAATATATATCTACAATAAGACTTTGTTTATATGTATGGACGTTTAATCAAGGAGACTTCCTCACAAGTAATGCTGACTTTGACTCATCAAATCCTTATATACATATCATCATCTTGAAATTTCAAGATGCTATGTTGAAATTTCAGCTTATTTATCTTGAAATTTCAGCTTATTTATCTTGAAATTTCAACTTAATATCTTGAAATTTCAAGATGGACATGTTGAAATTTCAACTTTTTTCTTGAAATTTCAAGATAAAAATAAAAAAACAGATGGCCCTAATATGCCACGGTAACATAACGTAGTACATGAGGATTATAGTCTAACAAGCTACTGCTGAGCATCGCACCTGATCCATGTAAGAATATCACGTATTATGCGACACCCATTATAACTGTAAACTAATTCTGACTGCTATACCTCAATATAGAGAGTTTATCCGGGCCAGTACGTTATCACAAACTGTATCTGCACACCAACAAAAGCAGTCCAGGTTCGACTCTCCTGCTCAACTCGCTGTGAATTAATCAAACATTAATCAAAGCCGGCTACATTCGTGTTGGGTGCAAGTCAAGATTAAAATCGCTGATATCTAATTGTTTTCGGGTAAATTCTTTATGAGTTGGTCGCATTTGTATAGAAGGTACCGACATTAATTAGATTAAGACTGCAGGAAAGGGTCGGTAACCATTAGCTACGGTACAAACAGCTGCTTCTGTTTGGTGTATTTGAATTTCATTTGGGCATTTATTTCTATATTATAACACTTACTTGTTTGAACGTCATGAAATAATTTTGGATACCAAAGCAAGGTTTGGACAAAAATATTACATTTCTTCAAGGTTCTCTGTGTACCTTTTTGTGCTATGAATCTGATATCTTGAAAATATACGTTTCTCGATTCCGGACCTAATTTTGAAGAAGTGATCTAAACGAAAATGGAAGATGAAGTCGGGAAGAAAGCGATAAAAGGCAAGAGAGGTATAATTAAGCAAGTGTCTGTCGATGAAAACGAGGATGACGTGATTCCGCCTCTGTCCGAGGAAGAGAGGAACTTCTTGAACGCCAAGATGCATCTTTTGACTAATTTTACAGAAGATGGGGGATCACTGTGAGTATACTGAGATACTTGTCCGTTTTGGTTTATATTTTAGTTATCTATTTCTACCATTAAATGTGTTAAAATTTTAAGACAAATGTCACACCATATCAGATAGATCAGATATTAATTCATATCTTTCCATAACACCATTTGAATTTGCTGAAAGAAAATTCAAATTGAGACAATTCTTTTTTCATATTTGCAATCAGATTCTCTCAATCGTCCTGTTCTGTGCAATAAAATTATTGGTATAGAGACCCTGCATGTATTAAATAAATATATTAAATATATTAAATGTTAATATGTACATGTAATGTATATATGTACATGTATGTATGTTTCTTCCATTTCAAATGAAAGATTCGTGAGAATTAGTACATGATATGGATTGGCGCTGATCATCATGTACTGAATCATATTAGTACTTAGAAGGCAAGATATTTATATACCTTTCACACACTCTTGAAACGTATACATATATAGAGGTTTTACTCTGCTTTAATTGAAATTATTGAAATACTAATATTTTAACGTTACCACGGCAACCAACAATTGGCAGGATTTGATTTTTACGTAGTTCAATTTACCTCTTCAAGTGAAGTTTAGAGAAATGACCCTCATGTCTAGATAACCTGAGAGTTTGAACGAATATTTCTTGGCTCATGGCGAATCATTTAGTTAAGAGGTCTATGATGTCATCCCTGGTAAAGACTCTATAGTTACTCTTTGTGTACACAAAGCAGTACAAGGGGATACCTGGTATATTTTGTGTTTTAGGTGACCTTAGTAGCGCTTTGGGAAACCAGAATTCTGATAGAAGGAAGTAAATCATTCTGAGCATTCATTGGGTGTAAATGATAAATATCCTCATCAGTCTGATCAAACGTATGTCCTTTAAACGTTACTGTCACTAGGAGCCTTCCTTATTCTTACGATTTATAACGATTTTGTATAGCTGGAGAATTTGTAATATTTCTAATTTACAGTAAAAGGATTCAGACAAAACATGCGCCTTTACCCATTTACGACATCATGTCACTTATCATGTAAACGGGTAAATTCTGTTTTAACACATTATACTTGTTGTCAGATACGACCACCTGTCTATACTCCTGTCAGGGGCGCTGGAGCAACAGCCTGAGAACCTGTGTGATGATCTGGAAGATATCAGTAAGGAGTTGAAGAAGGGGAAACTGAGGGTCACACAGAGCACGGTCAGGTCTTGTGCCCCTAACTCTCCCTCCTACAATCTGGCTAAAGTGGAGAGTAGGCAATATCAGGTAGGTGTGATCTAGCCTTCAGTGTCAGCATTGAAGTAAAGAAGTGTAGAGGGGGGCTGAGGGTCACACAGAGCACAGTCAGGTCTTGTGCCCCTCACACCCCCTCCTACAATCTTGTTAAAGTGGAGAGTAGGCAATATCAGGTAGGTGTGATCTAGCCTTCAGTGTCAGCGTTGAAGTAAAGAAGTGTAGAGGGGGCTGAGGGTCACACAGAGCACAGTCAGGTCTTGTGCCCCTCACTCCTCCTCCTACAATCTGGCTAAAGTGGAGAGTAGGCAATATCAGGTAGGTGTGATCTAGCCTTCAGTGTCAGCGTTGAAGTAAAGAAGTGTAGAGGGGGGCTGAGGGTCACACAGAGCACAGTCAGGTCTTGATCTCCTCACCCCTACCCCACACCTACAAGGATGATAGTAGGCAGGCCAAAGTGTGTGATCTACAATTTTTTGTTGGTTCTGTGTGGTCTACCTGTTGGAATCAGGGTACCAAGTAAGGAGTTGATGAAAGGAAGGCTGAAGGTCCCACCGCTTGAGCTTAATGTTAGAGAACTTTGTTACTTTGTCATCTCAATCGATGGCCAAAATCTCCTTGATATACTATTAATATTTTCCATAGTTTATCTGGACCTATCTCCTAAGAGAAACCTATAGATTTAATCGCATATCAACAGGAAGTCTAGATAAACCGTGAGTGTACATGTTGTATTAAAAAAACCATTCGAGTGACATTTCAGAAGTCTGAATATGAATACAGACAATTATTGATGTCAATTCCTTATTCAACAATTCCCCGTTCCTTACAAATGTCTTCGTCGTTTTGAAGAATCTGTACTTCAAAGGTATTGTTCGCTGAAGATAAATGATAAAATAAGCTATTCCACGGTATCTATGCTCAGCTGTTTAAAGGACGCCCGTTTTTTCAGAGCATCAGCTACGAGGAGAGACAGCGAGAGCAGGACAGTGGTCAGGAGGGGCAGGAGGAGAAGTATGCAGCTCTACCTAACCTCATGAAGCAAGCGCACTATTTCCAGGTAGGCAAAGCGTCCTTTTGTACCCGTACTAACATTCCTTGACAGTCCAATTATACCCTCCCCAAAGAACCGGCAAGACTGGAAGGACACTAGTAGTACTTCCAGAAGTACCCCCAAGCTCTCTCCACTATATAATTTCACCAGTATCTTGGCATGGGTATCTAAGTTATCTAAAAGACATATCTGATAGTTTCGGAGACTTTGATGTTACATTTTAACATCAAATACCTCAAAGTATACATCATTCCAAGGATTCTCTATTGATTAAGAAGTTACTGCATGTCTTGTAATAAGTTTTAACACGAATTCGAGATTTTACAAGTAAACATAATACGACAAATTATTTCAACCTCAAGCCTGGTTAGATTTTAATCTTTGAAAAGACCTAGCAAATTAACACTGACTAACTTTCACTACATAGATCTATTTATTAAGAATATTTCTCCCTCACCGAAGATTAAAATTTCATAGTGACGAGGGCTCGAATCGAACACTGTAGGAAGAGACTCTACAATCAGACCAAAGAGGGCTTGATGTAAGCTGCGATTTAACTTCATTCCTATCCACCATCGGTTTTTAAAAAAAATATCTTCCAAATCCTTAATACTTATAATAATAATATCAAAAAGTCTGTTATCATACATATCAAATTCAGTATTTGGAATTATGAAATCAAGGAACTCATTTTGTACTTTTGTACAGGAGTGTTTCTCAAGATACGTAGTCCCTTGTTGTGAACTTGGCACGTGTATAGAGACTATTATTAATGGATATCAATATCAATTATCCCTGGTACTATACTTAATCGATGTTTTTGTACCTGTAGATGGAGATATGTGGTCGACACATAAAATCCAATTTTTTAAATGAACGTTCCTTACGATATCAATTTACCTCAAAATGAAAATATATGGTCAGTGCTATACACCAAATTCGAAATGTTTGAAAGAGGTCCTAAAGGAGTCACCCTTTTGCACCGACAGATGGCAGGAGTGGGTTTGCCAATGGAGGAGTACACACGCATAGCCCTGGCCCTGAGGGAGCTGGTGCAGACATGGCCCATCCACACCGTGAGGTTCTGGGGCAAGATCCTGGGGCTCAAACAGAACTACTACGTGGCAGAGGCGGACTTCCCCGAGGGCGAATACGAGACAGACATCAGTGATGATGAAGACGACGAGGACGGCGACGATGAAAAGGTGTTTGAATGAACTATTACAGTAATCCCAGTTTAAAAAGAGATCATTATTTCTTTCTATTGGTTCCGAGATAATAAATACAAATTCCAGATCAAAGTCATGTTAGGTACGTGACTACCATAACAGATACAGCTATGATATGAAAATCCACAACTCATATAATCTAAATGATTTTTCAAAAGTTTGGTCAAAAATGCAAAAACTAAAATTTCTAAATCTTAATTCATTTTAAATAGTTTTGGAAAATGACGAAGGTTACCTCTGAATACTGACCAATATTTACAAATTTTGCAAAACTTTTGCTGAAAATGTGTCTAATCGATATAAAAAATACATCTTTTCGGTAATGCCTGAAATGTGTGTGGTTTGGGACGAATCTATCCTGATATATGTTGTGTCAATATGACGTCTTCATAGTGTAAACCAAATGTACTGTTTAGAATTATCGGGTTCAGAAATGGTAACAAGAGAGACATTTAAAAATGAAGTTTGTTTTATAGGAGTTCATGTAGATTTAACGAACTTTTGTTCAGCAGCGGTTATGCGTGATCTTCATATGGTAAGTACATCTGAAAGCATTTCATACTTTAAGCCGCACCTTTCTAAAAGGAACTGCCCTTAAACATGGCTTTCTGTTTGTTTCAGGAAGAGAGTCTATTTGACGGTAAGTAATCTTCGATATCTAGTTTCCTTGACTTTCATTATTAAATACTGTAAGCAAAACATGTATTGAACGTGTAAACAATGTGTATAAAAGAGATGCTCACCAGAGCACTTGAGCAATTAAGCATTCCATAATTAAATCGTTCAACCAATTTAACCAATTTAAGACCAAATCAATAGAAAATAAGGTTGTTTAAAACTATAAACATCCTACAGCGAAACAAGCTTATTTGTTCACCTCCATTTCAGAAAGTGCAACCCTTTTGTCAATGAAGCCTATATTCAAACGTCCACCTAAGATTCCCTGCGAACAGGCCGGTACAGGATTAAACAGAAAGGTCTACTTCGTGTGTTCTGAACGTAAGTGATCAAAAGATTCAAATAAACCGTAGTTTCAGTCACGTATATCCACGGATAAACATTCGGCAAACGGAGGTTTAAAATCTATATCACTAATGAAAAGAGTCATCATGGACCCCAGTTGAAATGATGATTTTGCAATCAAAATCATCATTCTTAAAACCCGGTCTCCATTGAGCCTGGAGGTAAGAGAAAGAATATAATATTAAAAGACAATGGCGTCTATCACAGTAAATACAGTAAAGCAATTCATCATTGTAAACACTCACTTTTATTGGAAAGTAGAATGCAAACAAGATACGGAAGAGAGATTGACTCTGATCTCTGATGATAACAATGTTGCCCTCAAATGCCCTGCAATTGTAAAGTGGCTTTACGAAGTAATAGTGGCCATTTTTCGAGGTTGACCAATCAATACTAGGAAGAAGCTTTTAACCATGTCCAACATCTTTGTTTACAACATTAAGCAATCAATACGGAAACATCCTTAAGGTCTACTTATTTTCGCTTGTTTTAGATGTACACGTCAATTGTCATACGTATTGAAACAGAAAGGTTTTTCTGTATTCAACACAAGTTGGACACTTCTATTGCATTACACATCACAATGATCTTGTTTGACATGAGCCATCAATATTTTGTACACGCAGTTACATGTACCTGCCATTTATCACTTGAACATTTGAATTGGCTTAACTACCGGCAATGCATATTCTTATATGACGCCGCTCCCACCAGTCATATCAACCCATATAACCAAATTTTCGTTTCAGTCAGGTATCAAGGGAGGAAAATAAAACAAAAGGTCCTAAATCCCGAACCCGATTTGGTCTACGTCGAATCAACGCTGAATTCTTTTATAAGAAATAAAACCATTTAAACAAGTGAAAAGATCGTATAATGCATTAATTCAGATAAAGTATTGACATATGCGTCTCGCCCGTCCAATATAAGGTGTACAGAAGAGCTCAGAAAAGTTTTTTTTCAATAAAAAAAATTCGTGTATTATACAAAACTTGCCAATTCCTTCCAAACATCAGTTTGATTGTTAAAAACAATTGTTGCAGCGTGTCAGCCCTGGTACCGCCTTCCCCATGTCACCCCTCAGCAGATTGTTGCAGCCAGAAAGGTTAGGAAGTACTTCACTGGCTACCTCAACCACCAGGTGCGGAAATATGGATAACTCTTAAACATTTTTCAAAATGTGAAAAAAAACAATATCTTTTTTATATTGAAAATTATGATAGTGACTTCGCTGATATCGTGTGTATTGTCATCAAGTGAATGAGGTTACGGCAACCACAGCATCATAGGCGTAATGCCTCTTATAATATCCTCTATCGTAATGTTAAAGTTTTGAAATTAACAAATGCAAGTAATTTCAGATGAAATTTAAGAATACGGAAGAATAAATAAACTTTGCGTAAAGAAAAGATACATCGATTTATCATATTTCTTATAACAGTGCGCATAATTACATTCGTATTCTTTGCATATCACATAAATCCAGAAAAAAATTTTTGTTTAGAATTAATACGTGCATCGTTTCCAAATGCTTAATACACAGAACAAAGAAAAGATCAAGCCCCTTGATTTTCAGATGGTAACATACCCGCCATTCCCTGGCCTTGAGAAGAACTATTTGCGAGCCCAGATCGCCCGGATCAGTTCATGTACCCAGGTGTCCCCCATCGGCTTCTTTAAGTTCGACGAGGAGGGGGAGGAGGAGGAGGAGGGAGATCAACCAGAGGGCGGGGGTACGTCCAGTCCGGGGATAGTCACAATCTTGAGATCGGCATGCACAATCTGTGCTTTCAAAACATTTCACTTCTTCAAATACACTACTGAACACCCCTTCCGCATGTGTCATAATAACAAACAAGGGTTAAAACAATTATTGCATCTCATGGTATCTAATTAAGCTGACTATGCACAAAATTAACCTCGAAAGTGTGTGACAGTGCCTTTGAAATTACGTTTTAGCTAAAGTTTATATTCTAATTATTAGAAAATATCTAGAATGAATATATGATTTTCTTACTAAACAATCTTGAGTTTTTTGCATGTCATTATTACCAGTTTGAAATTGTAAAATAATATTTAATTTCGAATGAAATGTAAGATATATCAATATACAAACTTATTTTTTCCTGAAAATAACATTTCCAACACCTCGGCATCAATATTTAGTATGTTTAGTTTGTTTGCAAACATTGTTGACTCTGACATTAAGCCGTTTGTTTCGTTAATGCAGCAGTGACGGCTCTCTTGCAAAGTATGTATTACATGTATCTAGTGTACTAAACAGCTCATAAAGTTCTAAAGTTCATACACTTATGTCAACAACGGGTCATTTCCCCATTTTTCTTGCAAACCTCGCATGGAATTATAAAGTATATCACCGTCACACTTTTATAAAGTATTTTTCATTGGTCTTAGGGTACAGTAAGATAAACACCTTATTTTTTGCTACAATAACTATTTTGCGGAATTTTGCAAAGAATGAATCAAATTTCTCATTTTAATTACCATCGAAAATTAACCACTGAGATCATGCAGTAGGGTTATTGACAAATGAGGGATATGATGTCATGGAATTCATCCTTAAGATACTTCATTTGCATCTTTACGTCATGACACTTTGGAATGACAGCAATGGTTAGACAATAATGGCCTAGGTTGAACTCCGTTTTTCTTTTAAAATGGAATTATAATTGATTAAATTCTTAAGTTTTTTTTTAAATACTTCGAGGTTCATTACGTCTTATTATCATCACTAACGACCAGTTGATGTGTTCATTCTTCAAAGGACGTGATAGTTTTATCGAGGACCAGGATTTCGAAGGTTTGAATCTGCACGACCTGACCGACCCGGGTGTGGCTACCTGGGTCCACCACACTCCCTACGTTCTCACACAGGTTTGTCTTGTTGTTTTTATACAAAAATAATATCTTCACAAAAGAAATTTGTGTTGTGAATTTACCCGGTGTAATCTTCTCCGCTCTGTCTATGCTAAAGCGGAAGTTGGTAATCATCAACAACGAATTTCTCGATAAAACGTTGTTTTTCAACTTGATGTTCGTTACTTCATTGTCCAATGTTCAATCTTTCCATTCGATAATATAAATAAATTCATCTTGGATGGTACTATTATGACAGGTAGGGTCTTTACTCGTGAAGGTTTAACACGACCCGTACTGGATGAGACTTTGTATTCTTGCAGGGTAGGATCACGTGGTTCAACCCACTGCAGGTCACGGAGGGCGAGGAGGAGAACGAGGAGGAGGAAGAGAGGAACGAGCCGGACGAACCGGAACCGGAACACGGTCCTCCGCTACTTACACCAATCTCGGAGGATATTCGTGAGTTATTCTTCCTCTTGTCTGTCGGAATGGCCTCTTGGTCATGAAGCGACTATATGTCACCATTTTCCAACATTTCAAAAAACCTTTAAAATTTTAAGTTCGTCCAGAATTCTCTCTTGACCTCTTTTCGGTTTCAAAAACAGAAAGGTATTTAGATGTTTTGAATACATAAGAAACAAAATGACGATCTTTTAAAAGATGTACATGGCTTAATTCCTTAGATGCCTTCACATCATACTGTTGTAACCATTCATCATCTATTTTCAATCATTAGCAATCTGTGCATAATAGATAATAATAGAAATAACATAATAGCATAATGGTATTATGTTTTTCATATGTTAGAAAGTTATCATAAAAAGGTTCCACTGTGCGAGTGAATAACGAGATTGAAAATTGTAGTTTTACAGGGAAATATTAGCTTAAAAGAAATATCAGAAACAATTAATTGTATAATGTGATAATAGAGATTTCAAATTGTGAAGAAACTATTGGTTTTTTTTTCATATTCTCCAAAAAAGATTATTTAATGTGTTATGTGACCACTATTTAGCTGTTGGGAAGAGTCCAGCGTGGCTAGCTAAAGCGTCATCTCAGTTCGTCCCAGAGTATGCTGTAGCCGTTTTGCACTCCAACACCTGGCCCGGGGCATATGCATTTGCCGCGGATAAGGGGAGGTAAGCATTGAAATTCAGAGGAAATATGGAGGACATTCAGTTACTTTTTAGTTCAGTTGATGTTTACTTAAACAGTAAATGAAAAAGAAATTTCGAAAAGATCCATGCCAAAATGAGAGCATGTAAACATTTTATTAATTTTTACTCTACATGTATTTGGTAGGTTTAAGCAGGAGCACTTAGACTGTAATGAAACAATAGGAAGCACTATCTTCCATATTTTGGCTCGAAACTTCTTTGACTTGGATCATAAATTGCCAACGTTCTTTACTTATATTTTTCGTATGACTAACACGAATTGATAATGCTTTAAAAAATCATCTTACTGCACATTCCATGGCGATCTAAGGATCACTGATCGCAGTTAGAGATGTCCCTGGACCCACTGAGGCGACAATGCATCTTTATTACATTTTGATTTTAAAGATGAAGCTATCAGTATTATGGAATGTTAATCTTCTCCAACTGCTGTTCCGCTAACCTGTGTGTAATTCTCGTCTCTTTGTTTCCTTTACCAATTGTCGTGTTTGGAAATCATCTCAAATGCTGTTGATGTGTGGATACTGGCAAAGAAATCTGAAGGCGAGGATGTCACGATCCATATACTCTCATTCAGATTCTAAAGGTTATAGATAGTTATGAGAATATGTAAGACACTTTTCTTGATGGCAACTGCTTCGAACTCTTTGTTGATGTCACGAATATCTTAAACCCGAAAAAAACCCAATAACATTATGATATCTGTTTCTAACAAGGTTCTTCGAGAACATATACATTGGATGGGCCCAGAAGAACCTGGAGAACGAGTTCGAACCGGCCCTCCCGGAACCACCTATCCCCGAGTTCCCGACTGGACCGGAAGTCATAGAGGCAGATGACCCTACACCGGAAACGGAAGCTGCGGTACGCGCTGCTATGCGTGAGAAGGAAATGGATGCCCAGGAAGAGGAAGAAGAGTTGGGAGAACTGGAGGCAGAGGAAGAGGAAGATGAAGAAGCTGAAGACTAAATGTGACAGATTTAAACATGATGATGAATTTGATCGTGTCGGATACTTTCACTTATCAATCAGCTCAAATCATCTTCATGTTTGGAATTGATCCTGGCCGCCTGCATAGTCTCTTTACAAACAATGAAACATTTGAAATCGGATCTCATTAATATGTTAATGAATGAACGAGCCTGCACAGGCGTTTTATAAAGAAAAAAGAAAAGAGAATTAACTGCGGGTCATTACTTGTTGATTCTTATCAGAGTGTGTGATTTTTCCTGTTACTGATATTGGACATGTGTAAAAAAAATTATAAATTAAATCAATACAAACTACCTGATAAAGCTGTTGTGTTCAAACCAACGCATATCAAGTCGATGATAATATATGCGTGACCAGAATCGTTTTCACATACATGTACATCCCGTCATGTGCTTGGAGATGTTTCGAATGTGGATTTAAACAAATAAGCTATAGGTAAAGCCTAATTCAGTTCTATGGGAAAACATGATACCTCAGAAACGATGGACTAAATGCCTTGTAGTTCCTGGCATTTTTGTGATCTAAGAGCAGCAGTGGAAACGAAGATTTTTAAGTGAAATGTTGTCATCGTGAAGTTATATCAAAAGGATCTTACGGCTCATAGAGATATAATACGAAATTCGAGGAGATATTCCAATATGTGTAGTTATCTTTTGATGCATAAAATATAAAACAATCTATGTTAGAAACATAGCGCTATGGGTGATTTTGCCTGCAAAAATATGCACTGCAGAAGTATCATTGGAATTTTGTAGCTAAAAATTAGTAAACGCTCTGTCGTCTTTATCAAGTCATTTTCTGATTCTTAAACAAGTCATAGTTTTATGTATATTCTGCAATTTATAATATGTTCTGAGTAACTCTAGCGATCTAATATATGTTAGGTTTTTGTTGTTACACGGTGTAACACATACAGACATTGAACAGTAGTAACTTAATTGGAAAATGTGGCTTTGATCCTTAGCAAAATACACAAAGAAAAGATTATCAAACATTAAATGCTTTGAGGACATTAGATTCCTACTAGCACTACAAATTTAATTTCAGGTTATAAAATTATATTGTTGATTTCATGGGTCCCCTCAAATAGATGATGATGGTATTCCCGGGTTACTATCTCATATTATGTTCACAGTCTAAACATTGAATTTCCCAGAGGACCCTTAATGCTGATGCAGAAAGAACAAAGAATATGTTTACTCTGTTGATTGCATACACGATAAGCAGTAAATGATTCCCGCCAACATTCACAAAACCACAGTTATAGTGTACAGACAGCAATTAGAGAAACAGTTATTTCAAAGATCTAGAAACTTTGTCATGTTGTTACTTTATCCAAAATATTTAATATCCCTAATTGAATGCAATTATGTTGAGGTATTAAAGACCGATGATTCCAATGTTTGGAGTAATGAATCTTGTGGGACTGTCATTATTATGATGAAATGGAAAAATTGTGTGTATAGGTGCAATTAATTAACTAATAAATAAGTTATAACTCATAATCCATGATGCAATTTTGAAAAACAATATGGCAAAAAGTAGCAAAGTGTTTCAAATTCAATCCCAAGGTATCTGAAGTCTAAAAAAATTTTATGACATTAATTTCAGAGCTTCAGGTCATGAATTTAGCGTTATTCACGATAAAAAAACATTTTTAGCTGGTTACTGACCTTAAAATAGCTATAATTAAATCTTGATATGGCAAGCCTCGCAAACCAAGCGCTTTGTCAATATTTAAACCTGGTTTCGTGGAAGATCATACGATGAAATTTTTTGTAATACTTTAACAGTGTGATTTCAGTTTCTCTCATATCCTACTAACCAGAACACCGACTGCAAAGGAACACCAGATATGCACGTACATAAACACATAAATACGTTGCACTCCAAGCCTATGTGTCTGTGTAACAAAAGCGATCAATGCAACAGAAGATACGGCACGTTTATGCACAAGCAAGGCACATGGCATAACGTAGCTTCAAAGAAATGTAACTTAGTTCATCAAAGGCATCAAGGCATGGCATGTTACAACAAATGAAGGCATGTTACAACATTGATACGAACATGAATGAATTTATCCAAACATTTGTTCACAGTTTTCTCTTCTCAAGTACATGCAATGTTCATCACAAAGACGTTTGTCCGAGAAAATGACATTAAAAACATGCGCTGTCAAACAGGTAATTAAATGAACTAACACTGCCTCACCTTTCAAAACTTTACATAGATACCAATTACATTATACATACCTCCCAAAATAAAGTTACAGATGAAAATTAAATCAAATGCATACATGAAAAAAGACAATCAAGTCGTGTTAGTTCTTCTTTGAACTCTTGGTCACGTGATTTTCTTACCTGACTGACGTGATTGGTATAGTTTTACAGTCAATTATTGAGAACAAGTGCGTGCACTTTATAGATTTGTCGCTGTTTTCACACTCCATTGAACTTAACTGAAGTGTGTCCTTTTGAAACAAAGCTATATATTATTTGGCATTCATTAAACAACTTACACCATAGACTTGCATCATGAGATCTATTTAACAATGGAGGCAACATCACCAACTGAAATATGTTTCCCCATTACAGTGGGCATTAATCAATGCTTCTCATTCGAACAAAACAGTACATCCACATAAATATTGCTGCAAAAAAAGCAATCACATACACTTACATGTATATATATTTATATTTATATTTATATAACATAACATAACATAACTATAACTTATTTTATAAAGAAACACTTAACATAAAACATTGCATCGTAGCCAGTGGCATTTTCAAACTGTATTGAATTAATGAGTTTTGTAGCTCTCTCAAGGGGAGCGATAGACATTATGTTTATATTTACCAGCATGTAACGAATGTCACAATGAAAAGTAACAGATAAATAAATTGATTACCTTAGGCAATAACTAGACAAAGATCTGCTGGCTCCACTTGCTGAGTTCAGTATTAGATGAAAAGGTTTTGGATCGAATGAGGCTATAGTTTAATCTATTGGTTTTTGGTGTTTCAGATATTCCAATTATTCGTGCAGATAGTGATGATTAATTCGATGATGTTGTATTATGCTTTTACTGGCTATTAATGAATTTATTGGTTTTTGGTGTTTTAGATATTCCAATTCATCTTGGAGATAGAGATGATTCATTCGGTAATGGTGTGTACTATGCTTGTACTTCATGCACCAACCACCGAGTGTAGGTCACTCAAAGGATGGTTGGTCACTTTCATGCTGTTTTGATTGCTTCTTTGTTTAAACAGTCTTGTCTCTCTCTTGATTGGATGTGGTGCGTACTCTGTCAAGGATGGATCAAGCTCTGTGGTGGTAACTCATGTTTCAGGTGAAGTGGGTAAGTTCTATCAATATTTTTATTTCGTTATTTTTTCATTTTAAGATCTACACCTACTTACGTGTACGGCTTTTCCCCATTTAACGATATTACATATTTCACGTTTCAAGCATGCTGTATTTTTCCTGTTGAAATATGTTGCACTAAAATATACCTTGTTTTATCATAGGCCTCTCCACTCATGTCTCGGAATAGAAATATGAATCAATTCTTTTTGATTATCAGCCAAGAAGCAGTCACCCATTTGAATATTATTTAATATATGAGCTATTGGTAAACGTCCTCGCAACCAAATAGGGATTTCTTTTTACAATAATCGCTCCCTGTGTGATCACAAAAGTATTTTCAGGAATAAAGTATCAATTAAATTGCATATTTTAGAAATAGAGATTTTCCTCACAAATAAATTTTACGTTTTCAAGTCACTGCATTAAATCTAATTTTAAAACACTCATATCTTAACCTTTGTTATCAATGAGTTCACAAGACGATGGAGTATTCTCTGTACTAGTCAAAGATAGTGTCCTTCGAGGAATTGCATTAATAACTGTTTATTCACGGGAAGAGAAATCTATGGAAATAAAAACTAGTCAATGAAATTTGGATTCAAGAAATAGGTGGTATATGCTATTAACACATGAGAGGAGTCAATTCCGTTTACATTTATACAATCACCGTATACTTTTTCTTTCTATATTGTGCTTTAAACGGTTTATAGTTTAGATTCACAGCAGTCAGCTTTTGCGCTGCGTAAAACTATTCAAGAACGAACTTGCAGTAACAATTCATTAAAATTGAAAACTATTTGGTTGCACAAACATAAACATATCTTTGATATATGAACAGCGAATGAATGATTTAGGTAAAGTACTTTTCCATGTGTTTGTGCATAAAATAATATCTGAAGTGTGACGAACTTAAGCATTGCATTAGTTAACGTGAAAGATACTGAAATAATTGAGTGCGTTTGTACGTAACCATGAATGCCTCTGAATAGAAAATGTTCTAAATTACAATGCAGCGTGAACACATACTGGAGGAATCAACCGTGACTTTTGCAAAAAAAACAAATGCATCCTCGTAAACAGAGACATTTCATAAATAATCCACATTATTGACTCGTCACCAAATAAACTAGAGAATTTTCGATTCCTAGTATAGAAAATGTCTTGGGAGGACCCTGAGAAGACTTAGATATAAACAATGATAATAAATAGCTCCCTACTGCTTATTCAACCAATACGTAATACCAGGGGGTTAGTCATTGCAACCTTTCTGTATATCCAGCTGCTTCCAAGAGCGGATCATTTCTGTGTATTACCAAGGTACTCAAATACTGCCTTCTGAAACGTTCATGTTAACAGAAATCCCTTTTATTAAAACGATTTGGGCCCTTGATTTTCACTATGCCTTTCTGAAAATACCAAAATACATTTACATAATTGGAGCTTGGTATTTTGTCTGCTTCCAGATATGTTAATTTTCAATTTCATGTTTTAGGTAAACGAGTTAGGGCGAGTAGAGAGGTTGGTTTGTTTCTACTGCAAATAAACTCAATATTCTGTTTTTATCTTCAAAAGTTAAACATACGCCTTTATGCATATTTACTTTAGAACGTATAAGTATATAGGGCTGGCGGGATAATTCTTCTTCTGATGACTCTGGTTAATATTTAGATATAGACTGAAAAAGTCATCTACTATTAGTTTCACATGCAGTCAAGAATCAACTCCATATTCACGATTAAGGGTTCATCGATTTTCTTCCCCTTAATAGAAAGCACTCATCTCCTCAAACAGTGTCCTTAAATATGTCGAGTACTAAAGTAATGTCAATCTGTTATATTAAAACACCCAGAGATAAATGTTAGTCATTTCATAGGAGCAAACGAGAGGACTTATGTAACATGAAATCACCACCCGGATCTCCGATCAAAACAATTTTGTTCATTACTCGTTGGACGGAAAGCACGTAAAGTATGGATAAATATCATAACCCTTCATGCCATTCACTGTGCCAAATGACAACTTTGCCTTTTAATGCATGGCATGGAATAAATAGATCAAGGATGGTAACCGTTTATCTATTGACAGTGCTAAGGGATAACAACGACGTTCAACGTTTTACATGAACTACGTTGATAGATAGACACTGTTCGTTGGATACACAGGGATAGAAGCTTTGATGTTTTGCATGCAGTTAATGAGATAAAGAGAGGACTTTGAACCAATGAAATATGTAGTGGGTAAGGAGACATGCTTTTATGATAGACTGCACGACAAGCTGTCAAATTGTTAGTCACTGATGCAGAAGACGTATCGTATGCTGTAGGTGTGAGGAAGTCTGTGTACAGGTGTGCTGTTTACAGAAAGTTGATAGCTGGATCCTTTTTATTGACTGGTTGATAACAAAGTTGACAATCAACAATGCAGAGATAATTGGAGTGCTTTTAAGATGCTAAAGATGAAGTCGTCAACTGTTGCGGTTAGCAATGTTCTCAGAACCGATAGCGTCGCTTTATGGAAAAGACGTTAACGTGGTTTCTCCTCACCAAGTGATACCGTTAATTCTTATTTGAATGGATACAATACTGAAGGGAGCCGTTTTGAAAAAAAAAATGGTTTTATAAAAGGGAAAACATATTTGCATTTCGATTACAAAAGGTATGTAAAAATAATGTTCTGATTTAATTTTCAGATTTTAAACCAGTTATTCCTGTAATTCAAATCATTCTCAATATAATTTATCAAAATATAGTTTATCTTCTTTACATGTTTATTTTTATGTATTCCTATGGTTTGCTATTTAAATAATGAATCAAATTTCAAGGTATCAACAATATGGATATCTGTTTTCATTAGCTTCGATGAAATAAAGAAATACAACAAAATGGATAATATGAATACAACAATAAAATGGTTAATATATGGAAATATTGTTTGTATTTCCTATGTTTCTAAGAGTACTGAGACCTCTTCGAATAATGTTTACCAAATGATGATATAATATGATAGATTTTCTTTGAATTTTGATTCAGAGCATCTATAAAATAGAATCACCATGAACCAATATGGATTCATCCCAAATGGACAGGCGAGCACCCGCTACTACCCACGATACTACCATCATCATCCATACCACAATGAAATGGTTTTCGGGAACCATCAACCACAACAACAGATACGTTTCAAATTCAAATCCTCCATCTTGGGTGGTTATAAGGAGTGTATTCTTAAACCGCTTCCAAAACTTCTTCCAGTTGTTCCAAAAGCAAGATCAGGTTCAAATGGACCAGGAACAGTTTCTTACCATCAGTCAGAAGTGTCTCGAGTTGAACATACAATTCCGAACACATTGGACAATGGTCAGTTTGTGCGGTCAACAACACCGATGGTCGAGGGGTGTACCGTGCAGGATATAGAGAGTGGGGAGGCAATGGAGAGCCTCTCTGACAGCTCCAACACACGACGACGGAGACGACGAGGGTCCAGAAGACAGTCACGCTTCAGGAGACAGAGCTGTATCTACACAAGGTTGGTGGGAAATGTATATTGAAATGAGTTTTTGTCAGTCAGCTGTGACGGGATTGAATTTAGATATCGAACCTAATTTGATGAATTCGTACCGGTTGTAATCACATTAAGATAACACAACAGTGACAATATTATATTGTATTATCAACAGATATCCTTAACTTAAAACTTGGAAACGGGGGCATTTACATTCATAATAAACATTTATGTATTAGCAGCGAGAGGTCTCGGCCAATTGTGATATAGAGTAGTTGTTTTTGTTTAAAAAAACGATCTACATACAAAACATCACAGTAACAAAGCATGATAATTCTTACATTACAATCATAAGATATAATGTGACGAAACAGGGGAACATGTCCTGCTCGGTCGGTAGGACCCGTCAGTGTAATGATTTATTCATGTTTCAGATCAGGTATTGTTGGTAAAATATCGGTACAGATGTTCATGAATCCACTTATTTCCGACTTAACTAGGGCGTCAGGTTTTGGATTTGGATATTTGATTTTGTTTATTTAGTAGTGAATGATTTTAACAATGATATGTGAAGTGTATCTGTGATTCTAAATTGGATCGGGAATCTTATAATCTTTTATAATTCACTATTTATTATGGATTTACATACAATTAATAAAGATATTTTGAATAGTAAAACTAATTGGGACGTGGTATTTCTAATTAAATTTGTTGCCCTTTGACTTCTCGATTTTTTGGGCATGAAAACATTAGCAATAAAACATGCTGAAATGAATGTACTACTTAAATTGTCTTCAAACTTAGAAACATTGCCTTCGAAATAGAATATCTCCTTATGTTCCAGTGTGATAGTGTATCTTCTACTGTCTTCTGTCAAGGGCTTTAGTTTTTAAGAAAGTTGATCTCCATAAGCGGATTTAGAAATTGATTTTTTCGTTAATTACTCAAACAAGTTGCATTAAAGCAGACTTGAATACTTATCTTCAAGCCTGAACACACATATAATATCAAACCTTGAATGAAAACAGCTAATAAAATATTATGACATTCTATACAAAAACTGTCAAATAAAGATTACGAACTCTAGTAGTTTGACAAATAGAGGGGCAATCATACTTTTAACTATTTCCCAGTGAAATCTTAACTTGAAACAAGAATCATCAGAAGATAATATTTCCCACAGGTCCCCAATTATTCATACGATACATTTGTGTTATAATAAAAAAAAATTCTAATAAAACCATTGAGTTGAACTTCATGCGGCAGTTTTTGAACTGGCACCAGAAACGAACCTATCCATATAGAAAGTTCAATTCTACCTGTATAATCAATGTTTCAGAAATCTGAAAATATCAAAAGGCCCTACTTTAGTAGGTAGGTAACGCACATGTAAAGTTTCATAGTTATTTGATCAGCGGTTTTGAAATTCTTCTCCTGAAATAACGTATCCCTGTATAAAGTTCAGGTAATTTCAATGGAAACCAAAAAAATTGAATTTGTTAAGAACACTGGCAAGTATGATAAGATATATAATTTCAATCAGGTTATGTTTTTTATTTCTCTAAATAACGTTTTTGCCTGACACAACGTTGTCCTTTAATCCACCCAGTTATCACACAGGTAGGGCAAAAAGTTCGGTAAACGCAGCGTAATTCCTCCGAGACACGATTCTGTATGGTCGATAAATATAATATGACATTAATTGACTCGTACTTTACATCGACCAGCAGGAATTCCCTGTCGTCGTGGATGCTGAATTGTGATAGTGTTCATGTGTTTATTATTCTCTTTGCTTTATCCTGTTTTGGTGTGTTCAGAGATTGCTGATAGTTGATCCGGTTCTGCGCAATAAAGGGTTATATACGGAAGATACTATGCAGACGAGAGTGCATTGTGTGAATCTATGAAATATTAATATTCAGCAAAATCAATGAGATAGGTTACTGCTTCGAAATATTTTACTTCGTTTTGTGCTCTTAAAACGGAATTAATTCTATTGTATATGAAAGGGATACTCGGCTCGAAGGTTTTAATTGACCACCAGACAAACAGACAGACAGACTTCTAGTTTTACAACCAACAAACTTTGGTATGTGAGAATATGAATGAATGATACTATAATATATATGGAAAGTGAATGGAAAGGATCAATTGAGTATCAGTTTAGCAATTCTAACATGAGGGGAGAGCAGATTTAGCTTTAACATTTGAAATAAAAAATGTCATTTGCTGCTAATACCTCGGTCATCAAGTACAAGGTGAACAGTAAGTACATTAAGTTATTAGCTTTCACGGAAGTGTCATTTAGGGTTCTTTCATTATATTATTATGGCCAAACAAAGGCAGACCATCCAAATGTTGCAATCGGCCCTGGAGAATTTTTAACGGATTATGGGTTGACACGTTGTTTTTTTTGTAAAACATTAGGGTTAAACTTTGAAAAACATTTCCCAAAATAGTTTAAAAGCTAGAATGGTGAAATATGTCACAAAATGAGGTTTGAATAAATAGGCCATGAATTTTCCTCATCGTTAACTTTTTTGTTTGATTTTATTGTTTTAAGATTCATGTCTTTTTGAGCTGAACTGACCTTTATTTATTGGCACCAATAGCTTCATTTGGAAAGATTTTCTAAGTTAACCTTTAAAGACATCATGCTAAAACATTCACGGAACGTTGGAAGAAAACAATGATTTACCTTCATAAAACTTAAAATGACAATTCTTAAAATTTTATAAAATGACAATATCTAAAACCAAGACTGGTTAACATAATTTGAAATTCTCCGTGCGTTTGTACTTTTGTGTGAGTAAGAGCATTTAGCTTTTTTTCTATTTCCTTTTTTTTAAAAAAAACTTGCTTTTTCTTCTAGCGAGATGAAACACACGACAGTGTCTGCGGATTATTATTTTTCATGCACTGACCACTATCAATAAATTTAGATATTAATATACGCTACGCAGATGATAGGTGTAAGGTAGTGTATCCAAATAATGAACTTATTTTAATGAGATTGGGTCACTGACGCACGTCAATATATAGTGCTCATATCATGCATATCCCTTGATATTACATCAGATCCGAACTCAGATATTCTTTCATATTCCCGGCTTATTTGAAAAATATGCAATGACCAAGGTTATAAAGTTATTTCTAAATTTCAGTATAGATGATTCAGTATTGATTGGACAATTCGTTAAATCCGCAACGATTACGATCAATTTTGCTTAGAGCATGACAAACCAAAACGAACAGCCACTATGGATATAATACAACAGCAATGGTTATATTGTGTATGAGAAATCGGTGAAGATACAGGTATACAACAATTGTTCATCCTTTGTTCTCTGATATCCGAGATTAAGGAAGATCTGCTATCAAAAGTTGCAAGAATTCCTACATACGCCAATATCTACTATCATGTTTCCTATTTGGTGAACAGCCGATTCTTTTTTATTTTTTTCATTCTTTTAATATTCCTTTTTGACTTTGTCCGTCTTAATTTTTTCATTCTTTATTGCAAGTCATTTAAAAATGATAATTAGTATTTAATCGCATCGATAGATAAAAGGACTGCATGTGCCCGAAAATGATGATGATGATAATAATAATGATAATAATAATAATAATAATAATAATAATAATAATGATGATAATAATAATTATAATAATAATAATACAACATAGAGGAGATACAACTTCAGAGGGCTTTTCTAAGTTGGATAACTTGTTCCAATCCTTTTCTTGAAAGGGTTAAAGTATATGTTTCAATCAAATATGTATACCCAACTTGTCAAAAGTAAGTGTAATTCCGTCTGGTAATATTATCATCTCTGGTGTAGTCACTATTTCCGTATTCGAATAAGTCTGTATTTTGTAAACACACTCTGAATCAATGATGACATAGGAGTAGAATGTATACAATAAGAAGGTATCTGAAATCGTTATTGACAAACATATTGTATGTATCTCTAATGAACATTATAGCCATTCATGCTTTTCCTCACGATGAAGAACCTGAGATCAGCACAACGGTGAAGAAAATGACATCTGTACATCGGATCACTGAATGAGAGGAACTGCTTCTATATCCCAACGAGTTTATGAGTGTCGTTGATATTGCACTGCACTCAAAACCCGCTGCCAGTGAAAGCAACACCGTAAATTCTTTTCCTAAAGCCTTTAAAATCGACCAAATGCCAGTATTAATCACTTACTGCCAATTACCGATTCAGGAGCCATTGAGCGATAAGAATGAGATAACCGAGCGGCATGTTGATATGATCGATAACAACTATCGATTTATCGGCTCCAATCACTATTGCTCTCTGCCATACTTCAAATCGATCGGCGGTTCATATCAGTAGGTTATGTGCTCATGTAACCTGAGTTTATAGTTCATTTTAGATTGTTATTAAAGTGCCTTTGCTGATGCAAATTAGGGTCTGTTAATATGTGATGCTTTGGAATAATATCTTTTATCTTAGGGATATTTGAATTAACCTTTCCTTTGAATACCATTATATAAATGGATAGCTGAAAATGGAACTGAGCAATCACAGTTAAAAACAGTGAAAAAACAATTAAGTTGAAATCTCCTTCAATAAAATATGGTGAACGGAATTTGACATTATGGACTTGTAGTCAATCAAAAATATCTGGGAATGGAAATACTCAAGCGCTTATTATAAAAAATATTCACCGTCTGATAATTCTACCTAATGGGACAAAATTGAGAAAGGAAAGAGTTGTATTGGACATAAAATTGAAATAAATTATGATTAACGTATAATTACTTCATTTTAAAAAAAATAAATGTTCATTATATCTGTTTTATTGGTCACGCCGAGGATTTATGTTGTTTTCCAAATCCGCTATTTATCAGAGGTAAAGAGCAAAAAATGTATGTGTAGGCACGAAAACTGGATAATGAAACAGTGACTCTCACCTTACAGCTTAGCAAGCTTCCCTCTCAAATCGTTAGTTTTCCCGTAATCGAATCAATTCATCAACTTAGATTTTCATAGTACACATTAGGTTTGATATGTAATCAATACCACCGGTTTGATTGAAGATAAATAACGCAAAACGAAATGATTGTTTGATCACTTGATAGAATATCGTGAACCAATGTATTCTGTTGAACATGAAAAGGATTTTATGAATAATGATTTCGAAACGACCTGTGATAAATTTATTTTGTATGAGAACGTCACATCACCAGAACAGTATTTTGTGTCGTTTAGGTTTTTAAGTTAATAAACTATAGTTTTGATAAATATATATCAGGTCAAGTATTTTCGAAAATAACTTAGAGACTTGATTTTAATGTGAATGTTTCAATAAAATGATAAAACAATAAAACAAATTCCAATGAGGGCCTTAGCCTTGAATTTTATCAACGTATAATTCAAAGTAATTTGATCTAATCAGAATCAAACGTTTCTGTTCCTGGACAGAAGATCAGTATTATTTAGAAATGAAATGTCATATTTCAGCAAATTCCATTTTTGGAAAATCAAATTTAGCTCCGAGAACTTGAAATGCTTTTGATATGTTCCCCTACATATAAGACGTAAATACACCGAAATTACCTGACTACATTTAGTGAGTTATCACGCTTAGAAAATTTGAATTATAAAGTTTGAATACACGAAAGTAAAAACATATCAACAAAATAAATTCTAAGGGCCCAAGTTTATCTAGAAAAAAACCCGAAAGGTTACCGAGGTATTGGTCATTAATTAAAACACTAACAAAAACACTCAAAAACAATACATTGACAGTTGAAACATCAAATACTCTCACAACAATACCAAATCTAACGAACCTTACACCAAATCGACTGTGAATCATCCTGTCTCAGGGCAAAACGTTTACGCTCTCGCTCGATTTATGTACCCTGGAATATAACCCAACTGAAAGCTACGCACTGTGATCTATGACCTACCTAAAAAAAAACTAAAAAAACTAATAGCAGCGCTGATATGCAAATCGTCATTACACCGCCTTGTTCGCATGTTTCAGTCTGCGTTATTTTTTGTGGATGACTGCGGAACTCCTACAGGTTCTCAAAACAGTATTTTCAAACATTTACCACACCTGTACAATCCTTCGATTAAATACAATTAGCATTTGATTTGATTATATCCCGCTCATGTAAGGACGTCACTATGTTGCGGAAGAGTGAAAGCCAACTGAGGTATAGGAGGCTTATTGTAGTTACCTATATGTATAAAACTTGAAACAGGAAGCCTTGAAATGAACTTAAATTAAAAGGAGCAAATTACACACCTATATATAACGTTAATTTCAAAACAAACAATTAAGTGAAAGCTTCTAAATATATACTGTCACGAAGTGACAAATGATTTCGAAATAAATCCCCATGTGTCTCTGAAATGAATTAAAACAAACCTTGCACTCTAAAACTTCAAACAAACGCCAGGCAAGCTGTTTTCCCTCTACTACAAGACCAAGGAAATGCCATTGGCTGTTCACAAAGACTCTACGTGAAGGTGTAAATGCCTACATGTCTACTCCATTAGCTCATTGATCCAGGGTGCAGCCGCAACGCCTGTCGAATAACTAGCAACACAATTCAGAATCGCTTCAGAGATCAAATGGTTTTACCTGTCTCTTGATAAGAATATTACCAAGGATGAAAGAGAGAGATCATGAGAATTGGTGAAGGGACTGCTTTGCATGCAAGGTGCGTCGCAGTTGTATCCAAGATCAAAGGGGATTTACCTGTCTGCTGATATTGAAGCACTACCGTTTGATTCCACAAAGGACAGACATGATAATAACATTTAAGCCAAATTAGCGGACTGGTAGTGAATAAACTGAAACTGAAGTTCTTAAACATCCGGCTCGAAGATTAAACGATGTTTACCTGTGTGACGAGAATGTCTTTTGTTTCATTGGCTTTGATGTGAAGAACACTTTGATTACGAAAGCTATTGTACACTTGACATACAGTAAGGAAAGCGAGGAATCAGTAAGGCAAGATGGTACATTGTTGACAATGGTGGCGCCTGGTATTTGCAATGATGGTCACCCATTGTTCACCTGAGACGTCTATCCAACTTCCAGCAGTTGTTAATTATAAAGCTGTGAACATGGGTTGTGAATGAACTTAGTCTGTTAATCATGTGATCTAATATAATTCTTGTAGAGACCTCTACCGAGGTATATGTGTACATGGACTGTGTAAAAAAATACAGCGTATAGCAAGCTTCTGCAGGAAAAGCAATACAAAATGTTGATATTTAAAGTGTGTTCCTGCATGTTCCGTCAGTTCCAAAGTTTCCCCAGGATACGGAATAGATAGGGTGACTGATAAATAATTTCGCCTTTTAGAGAGGATATAATGTGTATTGGAAGATACGTACACATATGAAATCCATTTCCTCTAGTATTGTGAGCTGGAAGTGTGATTGAGTTTTAATTGAACGTCATTTCGAAAGACATTCAAAAGGAAACCGCGCTTACTTTTAAACTGAATTAATGCTGGGTTTAGTTTCATGTCATAATCAGAAACATTCAAAAAGAGTAAAATTGTATTGAACTTCAAATGGAGAACTTCTTATGCGAAAGATGTGATATTGCATTGCGTTTTTTGGAGTTTTGAAGAATGCATATCATCTGGACTTTCACTATTAACAGAAGGATAATGTTAATAGAAAATAGCTGTCAAACTGAAGTTTTTTACCCGTATATTGAGGAACTAATTCAGAGTGATAACGAAAGAATTAAAAAGGACACATTACGGCCATTTTACCAACAGGCTTTGGAATATCGTGCCAACTTTTCATCGAAACGAATATTGTGATAATGTCCCAGTAACCACCAATTGTTATCAAAGTAAATATCAATTAATGACTAAATATGAAAGCATTTGACACCCGGACGATTAAACCAACTGATGAATTGTTCATTTCAAGCTTCATAAAAACTGGTTCATGTTTTACTTGCACAAAGGGTGACATATTACTGAGCAAATAGCCGTTGATGAGTCAATAATCAGGCATTGTCCTTCACTTCATAGTTGCTGGGTGGGGTCGGTACTGAGGTGTGCTTGATGCGGTAGTACTCACTCCCAACAGCTTACACGGGTATTCAGGGGGCCGACCATTGATTTCAGCTCTTCAGAGCACATGCACTTTTGTTTAGCGTTAAGGTTTGTTGAATAACCGAATAACTTTGCCAGCTTTGAATTCAAGGTATGTTGGAATATGCCCTTATCTTTGGCTTTCCATTGGAATTTCGGGTCGAGAAAGCTTTGTTTCATAATCAAATTATATGTTCCTTTGGGTGACATTTCAGTAACGTGAAGTGATCGATGGCTGAAGCTGGAACTGTGATAATCAGCTCTATGAAGCATTTGAAATTCATATCAACTCTCTGACGTCCTTAAAGCAATGATTGGTTCATTGGTTTCGAGATTTTCAGTATCCGCTTCACAAGGAATACAAGATACATTCTGAGACTGACATATTTGATTGATGAAGCGGGGAACAACAACAGCGACCCACTGTGTGCATTCGAAATACAGAGGAGTATATTTCTTCCATCTCGCTTGAGTGGTAAAAGATTGTTCCCGTGGGTGTTTGTACTTCTCTTGTGTGCACACTGAGATTCTGGTGTTATGGACGACACGGCGCTCTAATTGATGAGGACGAAGGCTATGCACGAAAAACACCTATCAGATATCGACAGGTCACACAATCCAGGTCACATATCCTTTCAGTGATAGCTTTTGTTGCGAAAAAGCTGCAATAATAGTTTAGTTCCTACGTCATTCTCTGAGTCGGAATCGGCATTTCGGACGTAGGATGACATGGATTACTGTGAGTTATCGTCACAATGGAAGTGTATTCTAAGGAAATTCAAACAAGACAAAAGTTCAGTTGATCCCGGAATGATACAGAAAGATGAATCTGACACTATACTTTGGAATAAGGACAACAATGGGAATGTTCTTCAACAAATGGACCTGTCATGAGTGGCACTCTCTTGACATCAACATGTCCTCATGATCAGCAATATGGACACATCCTTTCTAGTAGAGCAAGCGTCTTTGTAAACATACTACCAACCTGCGACAACACAACTTATATCTTCATCATTCTCAACATGACTGCAACAAGTCGTTTCAGAAATAGAAATCAGTTTACAGTGATTTCAAACAAGTCAAATCACCTGTTATGTTCTATTATGTACAAGATTCGTCAAAGCATTTAAATTCAAAACTACTTTCTCCAGAATCGGCGTTTGCAACATCGACGTTTTCAAGGTTGTTCTTTCAAAGATCTTACGATTCAGTCTAAGACTTATAAGAGTACATTTTCAACCTAGGGCAAGTTTCTTGACGGATTGGATTACTTAGGAAACCATGGGGCAGTTTCTCGATGAAAAGGGGGGAGGGGGGAAATATGGCGCGAGACGTCATTCAAACCGACGTAGAAGTCGACGTCGATCGAGAAGGAGTTCATCTTTTGGTGTAAGCTCCATTGGGGAAAGGTAAGCCTTCAGAAAGAAGTGAGAAATTTTGAGTTAAATCGAATATTATATATCGATACATTTATAAATATCACATTTTATCACCTGAATTAACTATAAGTATATGCGTATGACAATCATTAATCGAATTCTTCTTGTTGTTAGGGAATAAGTACTGTATATAAAATAGCTGCTTTTAAGATAGAATTTTTTTAAATTAGCTTGACATCACTCGTATTCGCGAATTTCCTGTAAACATTCAGAAAAAATATTTCCATTGACAAACTACTTTGACTTTAGGTCGACGATGGTTTGAGAGAAGTTTTAAAATTATTGAACCTAGTCCTTAAGTTCACAACACTGTAAGTAGAAAATATGTAGAGCAATTAGCGAATGTAAATGGCATGTGAGTAATCAAAAAGCAGAATAATGAATATCTTTCGAAAATTAAATAAGTATTTGAAAATATTAAAACCTTAGCAATAAATAAGGTAATTAAGTCCTCCTACAATAACTCATATTTACTAAGCTATTGCCATGTAACAACGTTTATCATATCAAGCCAAAGTGAGTCGTTCACTCGTTTGACCAAATTCAATCCAAAGGCAAGAAATAGGAGTACCCTCTTCAACCATTGAGAAAAGTGTATAAACCCCGCATATATGTAACAGTTTTACCGTTGAATTCAGCAATAAATAGAGTAAATACTCATATATAGAACAACTTCTAAATCCAGTGTTACCAACTCTGGTTTGATCATGTAATTCTGCAAATGTCAACATATTGTGTTGACGTTTAGTTTATTCTCAAAATTTCCCCATATCATTGTATTCAACCATTTATTGATGTGTTTTTTACAGCAATACATGAAAATACATATCCAGTTTAACTTATGTTAGTTTTACTATTTGAAAAATACAGCATTTGCAATCTTTACCAAATATTTTAAAACCAGAAATGAGCTGATGAGAATTTCAGTTAATAAAATGTTATATATTTGTCATTGACAATCAATTTTATTCTGATAAACCATACAAATCCTCTCAGGTAAAACAATGGGAACATTATTAACTAAAAATTGCCACCAATAACCCCCCTACTACTATACAATAGCTATCATAGCCAAGCGAAGTGGCTTCTTTAGTACGGATTCAAGCAAACCGATAAAATCGAAGGTGTATTATGAAAGACTCCGACATTTATTGGTTTATGTGTTATTTTCCTACCTGTCACTCACCTGTGTAACAGCGACAGGTAAGGACAGTCAAACCTTTTGTTCCTTAAGTGCCAGGTATCGATCTTCAGATGTACAGGTATAATACACCCCAGTCACGAGCACCGGCGATATGAAGGGGGAAAGGGGATTAAGAAAATAAATAGACCCGCTTATCAAGGTTAACAAGGACTGTACTGAACATGTTGAAATTATTCCAAGTTTTTTTTAAGTATTCAAAACTTTTCGATTTTAGGTTATAGTAAGGAATATCTTCATTATAGATATAGGTATAAATGAAAATGATCACAACCATAATTTGAAGATACATTGATGTTTTTTTTATTGTTAACAGCAGGTAGAGTTGAATTAATAACATAACCAAATAGATGAATTTCGGAAAGTTTCGAAATTACACGAAAAGGTAACTATAGACGAGTTGTACAATTTCTACTAAAAGGAAAGTGCAGTTCAATCTTTTCTTATTATGCATGGAGGTCACAGGATCATATATATTTTTAAAAAATTACGTGTAACATATATATACAATGGACATATATTGGATAAATCATAAAGAGCTTAACAAAGTCTGTCTCTTCTCATAAACAAGGAATATATATCTACTTAAATTCACTAAAGTTTCTTTTGCAGAGAGAGTTACGGAGTTTTTGAATAAACATTTATCTGGTGTTTGAATGTTAACATGTGGAAGATGACAAAATTGAAAATGAAATTCGTCCTCTATGTCGTACGAGAAACATCAAAGTGAAGTAGAAAATCATATAATTAAACTCGTGGCTACGCCACTCGTGAAAATATAAATTTCTACTTCACTCGATGAAATATCCATGGTATTCGACGAGAAATGTCAAATATCCTCTATATATTATTGAAATTGCTATTTTAAACTCTCCACATCAAGAGCTATCTAAGCGTTATGACATTATGAAAAGGGAAAAGTAATGAAACTTAATTTAGTTTGAACCACAACTTGCCTACACCGTTGCAACAGAGTAAAGTTTGAAACAGGGATTAACAATAGAGGTCTGTGAGAGAGAGAGAGAGAGAAAGAGAGAGAGAGAGAGAGAGAGAGAGAGAGAGAGAGAGAGAGAGAGAGAGAGAGAGAGAGAGAGAGAGAGAGAGAGAGAGAGAGAGAGAGAGAGAGAGAGAGAGAGAGATGCTCATAAACGAAGTGTTTTCGATTTTGTGTCAATATATATATATATATTATTATATATACAGAGTGGTAAATTGAAAGCTGTTAAATGTAGAAAGTGGTGTAAAAGAAGAGGCAATGTAATATGGCTATAGGTGTCAAATTTGACCTCGTTCCCAACTTAGATTTTTCCTAGATTTTTCCTATATATGAATGAATAGTCCAGGAACTTAAAACAGTTGAAATCCTTTCTGATGCAATTTGTGGTTGGTATTCTCATAAAATTGCTGTACAATATGTGCAAAAAAACTCATTTGAGTAAGGAAAATTGTTTCGCATAGCTATAAGGAACTTGATCCGTCAGATCAAAAAATCTTGTATTGATTCCAAATTTTATTGTGCAATTGCCAACATCTATTTTCCTCCTTGAGAACTACCTTTCTCCCTACAAAAACGTCCTACAGTGCCTTCAAAGAAATGTTAGTGCCAGTGTCATAAAGAATAGTGCAATATGACATGTTTTGCGCGGTCATCTGCAGCTGTCATACTGGCAAATACTCGCCGTCTAGTGTAGAGAGGTATTGATTGAAAGACGATGTTCAGATCTATATATATATATATATATATATATATCTGTGTGTGGAATGAAACATAGCGTAATATGAAGAGCGGTGTAAAATAAAAGGTAGTGATATATGAAGAGTGGTGTAAAATAAAAGGTAGTGATATATGAAGAGCGGTGTAAAATAGAAGGTAGTGATATATGAAGAGTGGTGTAAAATAAAAGGTAGTGATATATGAAGAGCGGTGTAAAATAAAAGGTAGCGATATATGAAAAGCGGTGTCAAATAAAAAGAGTGATATATGAAGAGCACTGTAAAATAAAAGGTAGTGATATATGAAGAGCGGTGTCAAATAAAAAGAGTGATGAACAGCACTGTAAAATAAAAGGTAGTGATATATGAAGAGCACTGTAAAATAAAAGGTAGTGATATATGAAGAGCGGTGTAAAATAAAAGGTAGTGATATATGAAGAGCACTGTAAAATAAAAGGTAGTGATATATGAAGAGCACTGTAAAATAAAAGGTAGTGATATATGAAGAGCACTGTAAAATAAAAGGTAGTGATATATGAAGAGCGGTGTAAAATAAAAGGTAGTGATATATGAAGAGCACTTTAAAATAAAAGTTGTGATATATGAAGAGCACTGTAAAATAAAAGGTAGTGATATATGAAGAGCACTGTAAAATAAAAGGTAGTGATATATGAAGAGCGGTGTCAAATAAAAAGAGTGATATATGAACAGCACTGTAAAATAAAAGGTAGTGATATATGAAGAGCACTGTAAAATAAAAGGTAGTGATATATGAAGAGCGGTGTAAAATAAAAGGTAGTGATATATGAAGAGCACTGTAAAATAAAAGGTAGTGATATATGAAGAGCACTGTAAAATAAAAGGTAGTGATATATGAAGAGCACTGTAAAATAAAAGGTAGTGATATATGAAGAGCGGTGTAAAATAAAAGGTAGTGATATATGAAGAGCACTTTAAAATAAAAGTTGTGATATATGAAGAGCACTGTAAAATAAAAGGTAGTGATATATGAAGAGCACTGTAAAATAAAAGGTAGTGATATATGAAGAGCACTGTAAAATAAAAAGGTTCGGATAAATGAAGAATGATGTAAAAGGAAATGTAGGGTTATATGATGAATGGTGTAAAATGAAAGATAGTGGCATATGAAGAGTGGTGTAACCTGAAATTAAATGTTATATGAAACGAAGTATAAAATGAGAAATAGTGTAATATCAAAAAAGGTGTAAAATATATGTAGTGTTATATGAAAAGTGGTTTAAACTGAAATATAATGTTTTATTACATACGAGGGCAAACGAGTTTCAATGGAAACGCAACTTAGAATTGTGTTTCCGGTCAAGAACTCAAAAAGCACAAGGATAATCTCGTTGAAACTTGGTATACGTCATGGACACCCATATAATATCCTCTATATATGAAGAATTGTGTACATTTGTATAAATAAATATGGTGGTATATGAAGATTGGTGTAAAATGAAATATAGTTGTGCTTAAGAGTGGTGTAAAATGAAATGTAGTGTAAACGTAAAGTGGTTTATAATACGCTGGTGTTATTTGAAGAGTGGTCTACGAATCTATTGGGTAATATGAAATGTGGTTTATGATACACTGGTGTAATATAAGTGTGGTTTACAATACGCTGGTCTTATGGGTAGCTTGTTTTGCAATACGCTGGTGTTATATGAAGTATTGTTTACAATATGCCGGTGTTAAATAAAGTATGGTTTACAATACGCCGGTGTTAAATGAAGTATGGTATACAATACGCCGGTGTTAAATGGAGTATGGTTTGCAACATGCTGGTGTTAAATTTAGTTTAGTTTACAATACGCCGGTGTTAAATGAAGTATGGTTTACAATATCTTGGTGTTAAATGGAGTATGGTTTACAATACGCCGGTGTTAAATGGAGTATAGTTTACAATATATTGGTGTTAAATGGAGTATTGTTTACAATACGCTGGTGTTAAATGGAGTATGGTTTACAATACGCTGCTGTTCAATGTAGTATGGTTTACAATACGCCGGTGTTAAATGGAGTATGGTTTACAATACGCCGGTGTTAAATGGAGTATGGTAAACAATATATTGGTGTCAAATGGAGTATGGTTAACAATACGCTGGTGTGAAATGGAGTATGGTTAACAATACGCCGGTGTGTTGTAGGGACGAGGAGGAGCTGATGCAGGTGTATGATGAAGAGAGACAGGGAGGAGTATCAGAGGAGGACATCCTGGAGAACATACAGACACAGAAGGAGATCATAGACAGCGTCAAGACTCAACCATGGCGCATGAGCAAGAAGATCAAGATGCTCAAGTAAGTACTTTTGGATATGTGTACATAAATCATGTCAACTCCATCGACATCTACATTCTGTAGACAAATCTTTAGAGAGAAACAGTTGCAAATTTAATTATCAGTTTTTGTAAAGGTATAAACAATCATAAAAACCTATTATATTGACTTATAGAGTGAAAATGAATGTTAAAATGTAATATGTTGGCGTCATGAAACAATGGTGTGACACAACCACGTGTTGCTACTGTTGCTGCAATCACTTTCTTGTGGCGGCTTAAAGTGGACTAATTATAAATACAACTTAACTCTCTTTTCTTTACTTAAACATTGTTTATTATATGTGAGGTAGAATGTCAAAGAGTCAGACTTTCATGAATCGTGGATCTACTCATTGGCTATAGCGAAGGACATAAAAAAACAACAACAACAATAAATGTAGAAACAATTAATTTCATCATTGCATTATCCATAACATTTATCTGGAATAATCCATTTAAACCCTTGAACTTCAGACTAGCTCGTGCCTATGTGGAGAAGTTTGAAGGCAAACTGTCGCGAGGCAAAGGCTATCAACAAAAATGGCGATCGGTAAGTAAAGATTTTTGGAACACTGATCCAAAATGCTTTCATGGTTACATTGCACTGTCAGTTAAATTCTTTTTCTTTAAAAACTTGGAATGGTTACCAGGGATTTCCATTGTACACAATATCATTTAAGAACGATATGTTCACTTTGGGTATCAGGGACACATATCTTCATTTAAAACATTACATGGTTTTCAAAATGTCTATAAGAAACTTTCAGGAAATTGATAAAACTGTCTGCATTAATACCTTTGAATACTGAACAAGTCCTCTGATGCCGTTAATACTCTGTTATTGGTTCATTAACATTCTACATGTACCAATATCAATGTTATTTTTTAATCACAACTTAATTATTAGGCTGAAATAACCAATCATTGTTGCAGTTCTTCCATCAACTAAAGAGAAGTTACAGCAATCTAATTGCCTCCCTTGTCCCCTGGGAAATGAGGATAAAACGGATAGAAAGTAAGTTGTTCCTGGGAACCAAGTTACGTAAAAACAAGTATTTGGCCATCGATTGAACTCTATGAATATGTTAAGAGTGCATTTGTAGAGTACATTCACTTGTTTGGAGCTTGAGATAAAAGCAAAAACGCGTCGTATATAGCCTTAGGGACTAACGCTTGAATTAACCTAGCAAAAAACAATTCAAATCAAATCAAATAATGCCTAGATCAATGTATTTAGGATGTGTGTTATGAGTTCAACTCGTCAGAGTGGAATCTAGTAAATATTTCTTTATTTCAATGAACCTTGAAGCTCCATGTCAAATGAACAAGGTGAAAAAGTAAATTAAGATTTACAAACTTCCCAATTCGTTAGGGTGGGGTTGAATTATTGAAATCTTTGAAATAATTTTATTGTTGAAATTAGGCGTTTTTGATGAGGTGTATATACTCCATGGCCACACGGCTATCCGTCATTTTCGATAAAGTTTGTTCTTAAGTTATATATGAAATTATAGTTACTTAACTATAAGTATCTCGCAAATTCCTTTTTTTATTAGTCCTGGATTCCTTTCAGAAAACCCTACGGTGATCGTAGGTCACGAAGGTAACCTTAGTGCAATGTTAAAGAATTGGAGTTTAGGTTAACCTTATTAAAGGTTGCTTTGTGAAAGGGGACAAGATGACATTGCCGAAACGTCTCATAGATCTTTTGGACATTATTTTTTCAGTAGTTATATACTAATTGTTAAAAAAAAACTATTGAGTTGTGGTAAGCAAGTAAATGTCATTTTATTCACAGGTCACTTTGGTTCAGTAGTGGCGTCTTACTTCGTGTTTCTCCGCTGGTTGATATGGATCAACATCTGGCTCACTTTCCTTCCTGTGTGCTTCATCATCATTCCTGAGGTATAGTATACGTCATCAAGACGTGTATATTATGTCATGGCTTTTTGTGTGATGGTTCATGTTGTTCATTGGTGCCAACTTGATACACAATTATATAGGACTATATTAAAGTAAATTCGTTCTTTTTTCTGTAAAGCATTAACAGGTATCAGAGAAAATGGTCAGATCTAGGATTGGGACAGTTGTATTGTTCAATATAAATTAAATCTAAATGATTGATATTGTCTGAATTAGAAGTGGTGTTAATCTTAAAATGTTTTTCCTAAAATATAATCCACTATTGATCGATAAATGACACAACATGAACATAGCTTATTGAGCCCGATGGATTTTTTTAACCAAACCGTGACTTCTGCTGTCTTTTGTAATTTATTATTTGAATTTCATTGGTGTTAATGAAATGTTATCAGATAAAACGTGACATCAGATTCCTCTTGGCAACAAACATTCCCCTCTTTGAGGGGCAAATGTTCCCTTATCATTCTCTGAATATCACAGGTCTACTTACTGAAGCTGATGCATTAACAATTATTCAAACTGGTAGGGCATAACCAAAGCTTGTTACAAGATATCTTAAACTACTGAATTTTGACTTACTTTTCCACGACTCAGAATAGCCTCGTTATGCCCGTAAGCTGATAACCGTTCCTATACTTCACTACTCAATATTGGGTGTCTTTAATTGTCCGTGGTCCATGTTGCAGCTGATAGTGGGAGCTCCTCACGGCAGCGAAGAGAGGAAGCAAATCCCGGACGAAGAGGAGTCGACCTCAGCAGATCTTAAAACTATCTGGGACGCCGAGGTACATGTTCTTTCATAAAAAAAGTTTTTGTCACCCATCATTCCCCAGCAAACATGACTGTACTGGGCCAGTACTGGCCTTATACTGGCTGGTAAAGTTGATAAAGGCATACTGGCTAACGGTATTGAACCAGTACTGGCCCAGTATCGGTTTAACCAAATCGTGCCAATAGAGGCAGAATTGTATTGGCCCAGTACTGGAAATACGGTACAGGTGTACTGTACAGGCCCAGTACCGGCCCGGTTAAGGCATATCCCTTCCTGTCTTAGTGCATTATGGGATATTTTAAAAGGGCCAGTACTGGCCCAGAATAGGCCCAGTACAGATAATATTGAGTGTACATACTGGCCCAGTACTGGCCCAATTCTGGCATGGCACTTCCTGTTAGGAATTATGGGTATTCTTTTAAAACTGCCGTCTGCATTATAGAGATGACTGGAGAAGGCATCACTCAAGTATCCTTTAAATGTGAGTTCAAATTATGACATCAAGATGAGTTTACTTAAGTTAGATAAGTCTCTGATGTATTCATTGCATGTTTAATATGTTAATTACAATTGTATTGTGCTTTTACTAAAATCACTGTAGGTTTTATTAACATTATAAGCTAATGTTTATATAGTTAAACAAATTCAATTCCTGAAATATCTTTGGAGACATGTTTTCTCTGTAGACCTATTTGTTCAAAAGACTTGTTTTTCCCTTTATTTAGATAACATGTTTTGATAGATCTTCAATATGAATGACTCTGTAACATTTTCAAGCATTAAGATTTTATTTTAAAACTGCCAATGTTTGTGAAGCAAAGTTCCATGCTTATGATTTTTAAATGCGTATAACTAACTTTAAGGATAGTTAGATTAACAATATAAGAATGCACAGCTTAATAACAATGACTTAATCAACCTTGATTTCTGATAATGCGAACATGTATATCTACGGTTTCAATGTATTAAAGTTACAGTAAAGGTCAAACTAAATAGGGCCAGTACTGGCAGGACATGGTTAATAGTTCTGGCGTAATACTGGGCCAGTACTGGCCCACTACAAGGACCGTAAAGGCTATCCTGTACTGGGCCAGTATATGAAATGATACTGTTCCGGTACTGGCATTATACTGGCCCATTATTGGCCCAGTACCGTAAGCCAGTATTGGGCCAGTACCGCGCCAGTGTGCAAGTTGGTACAGGGCCAGTACTGGATGCCTGAAACGGGCCACTACAGGATGCCTTTAACAGCCAGTACAGGGCCAGTACCTTCATGTTTGCTGGGTCACTAAGCTGGAAAACATTCGATAATAAAAAATATTTAGAAAAAGAGACAATAAACCTAAATTATCCAATGTCTGTTATGTTATTCAGTTGTTTTCAAATGTGACTCGAGTTAGTGACTTGAAACTGGATATATACATGAAGAAACAATCATTTCATATTCAGCAGATTATAAAAAAACATTCTTTGGAAAGTATTCTGCGATTTTCTGGATTTTGTGCTACTTTCTTTTTCAGGGCATCGTAAAATATTCCGTAGTGTTTTATGGTTACTATAGTAACAGTCCCACAATTGGAAACGGATATCGTCTCCCACTAGCCTACCTCCTCACGTGCTTGGCCTCCTTTGCATTAAGCTTCATATTTGTCCTTAAAACGTGAGTAAACTGTGTTCTTTTGTTATTGTTTAAATCAGTATAATCCTATAGTTAAATATTGAATGCAAGTAAGAATACCAAAAGACCATCAAAACAGTGCTATTTAATATCCAAACATAATATCCTCCTGGGTATATATATTGCTTGAACAGTATTTTGTTATAAACTTGGTCACCTCCAATATTTTATCTCAAGGCTTCTAAATTTATGTATTACCGTTGAATACTGGTCTTGATATTTCTTTAAGAAATTTAAGAATCTGTCTGTCTGACTTCTCCTTCCATCTGATTTCACCATAAGCTCCAGTGAGCAACTGCATAAATGAACAGTAAACCCTATACAAATTAAGTATTCAATTTATATAAAATCATGATTATATTTACTCGATATCATTTAAAAACTGGTAACGATATTTGATTTTTCAATGGAAGATGTAGAGAATGCACACCCTGGTGTTCTTGTCATTGTACTGCAATCACTTCCGGTTCTCTAGAATGGCCGCCAACTCGCGCCAGAGCCGGATGTCCACGAAGGACGAACATTTCACCTTCTCCTGGAAGCTGTTCACAGAATGGGACTACATGATCGGCAACAGGGAGACCGCCAACACCAAACATGCCTCGCTTGTCACTACTTTCAGGGTATATATATATGTTCATCAGTAAGGGTAAAAGGGACCGGTTAAAGGGTATTAAAAACAAGTCTTGTTTGTCACTATGCTTTAAGGGTATATATATCATAAAGTCACCAACAAGGGTTAAAGGGACCGGTTAAAGGAATTATTTTTAGCTAAAACAAGCCTTATTTGTCACTAAGCATAAAAGGGCAGTTAGAGATGGATAAGCTACATAAGCATTTGTCTCCGCATAGTCTAATTTGTAGGAACTTCGTAAATAAAAATCGCTGATGTAAAAAGATGAGTCGAGTTTCAAGGGTAGTTCTGTTTGTACATATGCAATATGAATACATGGTTAAATATAAGCAAGTTATATCATTTAACTGACGGTAATATTTTTACGGCTTTAAGTTTCACAATTTGATAAAGAATTTCAAATATTCATTCAAAATCAAAAAGAGACTTGAATATAATGAAACTAAAAGTAGTAGAAGCCTTTCTGAAGTAGAAGAAGACACTGTTGACAGATCGGATGAATCCATCTTTAGATATTTGTACTATCTTTCGTCTTTTTTATCATTATGCTATCACTGAATATTTTTGTGATTTTGCTCATTTGAGTGTGTACTACAAAGTATCCATTTACACCCTGCAGGAAGCCATCTTGGAGGAGGAGGAGAAGGTGAAGGAAGGCAACAAGTAAGTCTATGTATAGTTACATATATGTATATATGTGATGGTGCCTTCAAAGGGGCAGTAGTGTTTTAAGTCAATAAAGTGGTCTCACAGAAAATAAAGTAAACGTTAGCATTTGCAAATAGATGTAACCATGTTCAGTTAAGCTATGCGAATTAATTTCCCTACGGCGAATGAATAAAAGATGTCCACACTAAAATGGCCGCCAGTGGTTTTGCTTTATGAATGATGATTTCTTCAATTGCTAGCCGTAAGCCCATTCAATACATATCCCAGGATCGTAGGGTTAAGCGTGAAAAGTCGAACGAAAAACAAAGCTCCGTGAGTACAAGACTGCTGAACTGTTTCCTTCTACAGACACCTGCTGCTCTTCCTGAGGGTCCTGGCCAACGTGTTGATCCTTATGTCGCTAGCGCTCAGTACCTACATTATCCAGCTGTTCGTGACACGGTCCCGGGAGATGGAGGTCATGAAGAGGCATGACAGCACCTATGTGGCTGGATTCTGGGCAGAGAATGAGGTATTGAGGGTAAAGTCTCCGAAGAGATAATTGTAGAGAAAAGTAGCAGATTTTTCGGCACGGATCAGTTCCTTGCTGTAAACTTCGAAAGCAGATAAAGATTTAGGGGCAGAGAAGGCTGAAACAAGAGGCATTGTGGGCGAGTTGTTTGTTGCTAGTACGGTTAGTGATTGTGGTGTTGTGTGACTCTAAATGTTTGGGTTCGGATCCTGCAAGGATTTGTACTTTTGGTTTATACTATTGCAGATAGTGTGGTCCCAAATGTAACATTGTTCACTAAATGTTCTAAATGGAATGCATTTCTTATTCAATCTTTCCACGTTGCAGCTGACGGTGATAATGACGATGATAACGACGCTGTATCCGAATGTCCTTGACCTGATCTCGCTGATGGAGAAGTACCACCCGAGGACCAACCTCCGCCTCATGCTGGCCCGCATCTTCGCCCTCAACCTCCTCAATCTGTACACCCTCTTCATCGCCCTCTACAACAAACAGGACGACCTCGTTAGTAGCAGTTCAATTATCACTCGGAGGTCTTGACATGCTGATTATATCGTGAATTGTTGCCATTTTAGTATATTTCACCTAGATGAGATAATATTTAATTTACAAATAATACAATGTGGTTTATTTCAAATGACATCCAAGTACTCATCATTCTGTTACAACATAAGTTACCTCTCTTAGGGTCTATGCTAAAACGCAGAATACCCAGGCGATATTTGATAAGATACAAATAAGGGCGGTGACTGTGTTGAAATCTTTTACAGAGACGGGATTTGATAGAACAGAGAAATATGACTTACTTGTGAAAAAACTTACTTAGCAAAAAATGTGCACCTCTTTGGGTACAGATTGAGTACCAAATGCGTTAATAAAATTAAAGCACATGTATTCAAATAATTATTTGATATGTCTTATGTTTTGCCATACTTTGCTTACGAATTACACATCCAATAGATGTTAATTCGGGTGATCGTATCATACTGTCATCAATATAAGATTCAACACAACAACAAAACTAGACCATGTACCCATGTGTGTTATATTTCACAACAGAAGAACGAGATAGCCTCAGATACCGCTGCCCACTTGGCCAAGCTCGGTAACGACACCGTGTGTAACTCCACCTCCCCAGTCTCTAACGGCGTCTCCGACAACCCCTTGGCGGTCAACTGCACAGTCGCTACCCCACCATCCGGGCTCTGTTGGGAAACTATGATTGGACAGGTGCGTCTTTGACGTCAAATTGAACTTAAGATTGAGTACCTCAAATTAACAGTATTTTGGTATCTTCCTTTTGCTCGGCTTGTAAACTATAGCGCTTCATGAGATATATATTTAAAATATTAACACTAATAGTGCTAATAGCATGTACCATTCCTCAGTCTTCTGGTAGTAGTGTAGCATGTACCAGTCCTCAGTAGCCTCTTTAAAGTGAAGCTTGTACCATTCCTCAGTCTTCTGGTAGTAGTGTAGCATGTACCAGTCCTCAGTAGCCTCTTTAAAGTGAAGCGTGTACCATTCCTCAGTCTTCTGGTAGTAGTGTAGCATGTACCAGTCCTCAGTAGCCTCTTTAAAGTGAAGCTTGTACCAGTCCTCAGTCTTCTGGTAGTAGTGTAGCATGTACCAGTCCTCAGTAGCCTCTTTAAAGTGAAGCTTGTACCATTCCTCAGTCTTCTGGTAGTAGTGTAGCATGTACCAGTCCTCAGTAGCCTCTTTAAAGTGAAGCTTGTACCATTCCTCAGTCTTCTGGTAGTAGTGTAGCATGTACCAGTCCTCAGTAGCCTCTTTAAAGTGAAGCTTGTACCAGTCCTCAGTCTTCTGGTAGTAGTGTAGCAGGTACCAGTCCTCAGTCGTATCTTTAAAGTGTAGCATGTACCAGCCCACAGTCGTATCTTTAAAGTGTAGCACGTACCAGCCCACAGTCGTATCTTTAGAGTGTAACATGTACCATTCCTCAGTCGTCTCTTTAAATTGTAGCATGTACCATTCCTCAGTCTTCTGGTGGTAGTATAGCATGTACCAGTCCTCAGTCTTCTGTAAGTTGTGTAGCATGTACCAGTCCCCCGTCGTTTGCTAAAGTGTAGCATGTACCAGTCCTCGGTCTTCTGCTAGTAGTGTAGCATGTACCAGATCCTGACCCATGCTACATATCTTTGTTTACTGGTGTGATACAGGAGGTGTTCAAACTGACAGTGATGGACCTGATCTTCACTATCGGACAGATCATCATCATCGACTACATCAGGAGTGTCTTCGTGCGCTACGCCAATTCTATCTGCTGCTGGGATATGGAGAAGAAGTTTGTGAGTGGAGCTCTGTCTATTCACAGCTTACTATCTAAGTAGTTCCAATGTAGAATGTTAGTCATTGTTTTCTTAAGAGACACTCCTGGATTTCCTGAATATTTTATTTGGCTTTCGTATTTGACAATTAATCAATTATGATGATATGCATTCAAAACGTCTCACACATTCTTCCAAAAATGCAAAATACGTGACAATTACTAGTTCGCGCACCCTTATGTATCTGGCGAACCATTAAATAGCAGTTACTAATCATTTCAATTTTTTGGTCATAAGTTTCCAAAAATACTATTGACTAATACGGTGAGTCACTGCCCTATTTCCGATCAGAATTGTGATCTAGTACCTTTTTAAACGTAAAAACGTTACATTTACGTACGAGAAATGATTTAAAACCTATAATGGTATGGTTACATTTTCTCTTGACAACAGATACCTTAACCTTTTTATCTCTTTTTACAGCCGGAATACCCAGATTTCAAAACTGCTGAAAATCTTCTTCATTTGATAAACAACCAAGGGGTTATATGGTAGGTGCAGGATGGTTTAGTATATTTTATTAACCACGTGGCGAGACATAGACAGTGACATATTCTTAATAGTTGCACGTGTGCACATATCATTTTTGCCTAGCAACGATTTCTTTAAAGTCGTGTTCCGGTAATTCGTCGCCTGGAGCCTAATGTCACTCAAGCGGACTACTTCTATGCTATTGAAATCGCTTTAAATATGTATACATGTATATGTAATATGTCGCGAGGCTTTTACGAAACTCTCTCACAGTAGATATCTACACTAGCTCCAGACAGCGAGTATCCGCTCCGTGACGTCACTAATATACTCGCTGCCATCAGAAGGCTTCAAGGTGAAAAAGCTCTAACACAGCGCGTGCAACCAACGATTGATGTCACGCTCTAAAATTGAAGCTCCTAACTCATAGGATTCACAATGCAACTCCGAACAACGACTCAAGAAATGAGTACGGCAAACGAAACTTTTTGTTATTTTATTAAGTTGTCTTTGAATTTTTAAAACGTAACAAATTGTCCACCATATGCTCATCAAATACAAAATTATATTTGAAGCAAATTACACCAACTTTTGAAATATTCATAGAATTTCATACGCCAAACGTTTATAACATACTCTCGAACCAATTTATTTGTATGTAAAATAACAATTTGGTTCGAGATTATCGATGACGTCAATTCCTATTGTTGTCAAGAATCCTGACAACAATGCCCCCGCAAGTGAAGGCAGGGCAACTACCGTAGAGGTACTCGAAGGAAAGGCGCCCTGACTTGGAGGTTGATATCTACAGGCCTTTACATGATTGAAAACTCAGCTGATAGTGTAGGGACGTCACAAAATTAATGACGTAACAATGTCTTAAATGCTGATGACGTCACAATGTTTTGACTCAACTGAGAACACTGCACGTGAGGTCTAATGACAGTTTGGCTTTCAGAGATGTTCAATATTTTACCGAATACAATAAAAAAAATGATTCTGATGATTAATAAAATCTCACGCCTGTGCCGTGGGATATTAAATATATATGAACACTCGTCTTCGTGTCGTGTTTTGTAAATTTAATCAACTCAAACATTTGATTACAGAACTTACTTATTTAAGATTATCTATTGTAACAATTCCTCATTGTGTTCTCTATTCTGATTGGTAAATTTGAAAAATTTCCCTATGTTGTATGACAATGAAAACCCGCGGCCGCCTTCTTTTTTCTTTCCCATAGTATGACGTCATAAAAGCCAACTGGCTAATTTAGACTTTGCTCTAGGGGTTTCACGAAATTTGCCGATGAGTTTATGAATGATCATTTGGATATAAAATTATACAGGTATGATGAAAGATCATGCCGGCAATTCAATAGAGGACAGTAAACGACTACTATTTTTATTAAACGAGTGTATAATTAAGTATAGAACGAGCGAAATCGACAAAAACAAAATAGCGTCTGTTGTCTGATTCCAGGCTGGGGACGTTCTTCGCTCCCGGGCTAACGGTGCTGAACATGTTCAAGCTGATGGTGCTGGTGTATGTACGGTGTTGGTCAGTTATGGTCTGCAATGTTCCCCAGGAGAGAATCTTCCGAGCCTCCCGCTCCAACAACTTCTACTACGCACTACTTCTTGTCATGTTGTTTCTCTGTATGCTTCCGCCACTCTTCGCCATAGTCGGTGTTGATCCTTCGCCGGGATGCGGGCCATTTAGGTAAAGTGCGCAGAGGCTTTAATCATGAATTTCAAAACTGGGTAAAAAATTTCAAATTAAAACTAAACTCGTACAAAATTCTTTTGAAAATTGATTTTATTTACGTTTACAAGAAATTGACATTCCGTGCATTGGTTTTGAAGCAAACCAATCATTGACCAAAAAATAAATAATAGAGTGAGCGAGGGGGGTTGTTGTAAATGTAAATGTTTAAGGTCGTAAACAATTCTCACGCATGGTAAAAATAAATCAGTAAAAGTGTAAGTCAGTAAGTCATGGAAGTCTGTAAATAAGCTAATTTTCCTTTAGTCGAAAGTAATCATTTCTGTAGTCGTACTTGTGACATTCATAAATCATCTCTCCCAAACGAAAGTCCTGTAGCCACCCTTGTGAATGGTTCTCAGTTTTGGCTTGCATTCGTATCGGAATGCTTATTTATTACATTTCTGTACCAACTCTACAGTGTAAATTATTGTTTTCATATAGATTAAATTCTATTAAACAACTTTAAAATACCAACTTCACGTCGGTTAAGTGTAATTATATAATTTATCCCGAAAATAATGAACTTGATATGAAAATGAAAATTTCAAAAGGGTTCTTGTTGATTTTGATTTCCAGTGATAATTAACTGATATGACAAAAATGTTCAAAGACATAATTGGTATCTATCTTTAAGACTTTTCCATACTATCTTAGCACTTCTTCAAATATATAGGTTAGTCGGACTCAAAGTTTTCGACAAATTTAATTGCCAGAGATTAAGCTCTTATAATAAATTGTTTTATAATATTTTCAATGGTGAAATATGCCACTTATCGGTGAAAATAAAATCCGTTTTTTTACTAAGTGAAATAAAAATGGTATTCGACTAATAATAATGCAACAATCATATGACGTCATCTATGACGTCAAGAAACAATTGAATGATGTCATGAAACGGCCGCGCTAGCGAAGCGATTTAGCTACTCCATTCATATAGTTAAGGTCATTTCGAGGTTTTGGGAATTAACAAATAGAACATTTGACATTTCTCGTCGAATACCACGTATATTTCATCTCGTGAATTAGAAAATCATATATTTACACTCGTGGCTGTGCAACTCGTGAAAATATAAATTTCTACTTCACTCAATGAGATATACATGTCAAATATCCTCTATATATCTACACATCAAAACTAACATTGAAAAAAATAGTTGCTAGGTTGAGTGCAATAGTTCTGGTGACATAAGTTTACTGATATCCCTTTTTAATTTGGAAATTATTAACGCGCAGATCTAATAAAAAATCAAATTAGAACAAAGTCATATTATTCCGTAGAGTCGGCTAAATCCGTGTATTATCTAGCTTCGAAACATCTCGCGTTTGTTTTTATAAGTGTTAAAATTAATTGCCGCCAAAATCAAAATTTTGAGAAAAAAACCCTAGGGTAATGCCATGCAATTTTGTTTACCATAGTTATTACTAGTGGCATTAATCTCACTTCAAATTCTTTATTTTAATTCATATGTTAAAAAACTAATAAAATTCTATTCAATCCCGTAGGTTGATAAACGTACATGTACAGCTGCATATCAAAAGTGTGTTCACAGACTACTGTATCTTAGTGCAAATATCATGTAATTTAGATTTGGTTTGAACGTCAATAAAATGCCTTCAGCAAAACTGAAAAAGGACCTCCCATTGTCAATGTGTAAAATAGCGATTCGTTCACTTATTTCTGGACTGTCTAGTCTGTGGTACAAAAATTAGAATTTTGGCTTGATATAATAGACAGATGGGGTCCCATTTTCGAAATTCCGATTACCTTAAATTTCGATTAAAATATTCTATTTCGACCCTATGAGAACAAAAAATCAACAAAATCATGTTGAGTTAATGTACACGAACACATGTGACTTATGTTTAAATCTGTTGCTCGCTCTTAAATGATTATATAGAGAAAAATATAAAAAATACTGTTTTCGAAATGTTGACCACTGGTGCCCCCTGTGGACCCCCCCCCCCCCCCCCCCCCCCCTTTTTGAAAATCAATGATAGTAACAAGTCAATAAAAAATGAATAGTAAATCATTTACATGTAATACATATCGGTTGTTAAATTCTGAACCCCAAACATAGTAAAGGGTATGGCATACGATTGCGAAAATTCAGAATAATGTGTTTCTTTATCACAGTGCTATGATGCCTCAAAGACTTGCCAATTTACATGACATTTGCACTAGGATAGGCAGGTATGTGAACAAACTTTTGGTATGCAGCTGTAATTTAAGTATCAGCGAATATGAACTATTTGAAAAATTGAATACAGTGTAGGCCAAATTTTTTTTTTTATAACGAAGCAATGTCTACTGTCTAAAGATTTAACAAACGTCCCTGAACAAAAATCATTCTAATATATCATTTCTCATTGGATGAGCTCAGGTTGTTTAAATCAATGATTTTATTCATGTACACGCGTTTTTCAGACAAAATTTCTGTTTCTAAGGTCTATAAAATTAAAAAATAAATTACCAATACATTAATCGGTTTGAACATAAAAACATAAACAATAGTTGTTAATTTGATTAAAGTTAAACACATGTGTAAGTAGGTTTGCGGAAATATACGGCATTATACCGAAAAGGCAGCTTTCGTGCACGGAATTACCCAGGAAGAGTATGGAATTTTCGAAATGTAAAATTGCTTCCAATTTCATCTATTAACAAAATAAATGATTTCCCCTTTTAACAAAATTGAGTATCTAGTTTTTGAATTATTCAAGTTTGATTAACTCCATTTTAAGTGAGGTGAATACAACTACTAATAAGGGTGTACGGAAATACGCGAATTTACTCTAACGTTCAGCGAGTGCACATTAGAACGGCTTTATGACGTCATGTTTATATTCAAACAAACGTCAGTTTACTATGACGTCACAGTAGAAGACGTCATAATGGCCAATCGACGTGATTTCGGTTGTAAAGTATGTCGGACAGTAAAACCGTAAGTATAATTACTTGTTTTCCTCGAAGAGAGGCCGGGTCTCGATTGGACGTCTGTTGTAATTTACGCCGGGGATATTTCCGTTTGCAAAAAAAAGAGACCCTCGGTCACGATTAGATGCTCGGGGATGATATGACTAATTGTCTTGTCAGAAATCTAAGTCACATAATCGATTTTTCCATTACCGCAACGACATTAAACTTTTTCTCAGATTTTAAACTTCATTCGTGGACAAAATTCATCCAAAAGTTTGCATTTATGTATATTTTACAGCGGGATTGTTAATCTTGAAAACATTTATAGCCGGATCTCGAATTGCCGGTGTTCTGAAATGCTTTACATCTGTTTCGACTAAAAGTGTCAAAGTTGGTATTTTATTATCGGCACGAATATTGGATAGGTATTTACTGTTGCTGTCTTAATAATTTGACATGTTTTTCAGTAATCAGACGAAGATGTTTCACGTGCTGACTGAGGCCATGGAATCGGGACTACCGTCCTCCGTGAACGCTATAATCGATTACGGGGCATCGCCTGGCGTTATCATCCCCATCTTTTTACTTTTACTGTAAGTTGTGTTCATTTTTAATGTATCTTTATTCATACTGGATCATCGTGGTTAATCTTTACCAAACTAGATAGTAACAAGGTAATTATCAGAAAATACTTTGTATTATACTAGTCGCATATCCTCTTAGCGTCCATATTGCTTTAATTGTCTTCTTATTCTAAGGTACCAATAAAGTATAGAACTTCCAAGCATTTCCACCTATGATTTTTTAAAAAGTTGTTAATCTTCATCATTGGGCGAGACTACAGAATATTATCATTGTAAATACAATAATCTATACTCGAAAAGTCATCTTCACCATGATTAAAATCTTCCATGGTACATTTAGTCTAGATGCCCTGACTTTATTATACTTTTATTCACGAAACAAACGTCTGTGGTGGAGTTTTTCTTATGCTTATTTACATTCATGCTGAAACATCGCCTAAGCGGCGCTAAATAACAACTCACTTGCTATTTACTTTTCGTTCACTCTATTACGTATTATATAAGGTTAAAATGACCACAAGGATATTTTGTTAGCTATTTGTCTAACTTGACATGATTACTCAACCTCAAAACCTTTTGTTCTTCCCATTTCAGTATGACAATATATTACTTGGTGTCTGTCGGTCGGTCTTTACGTGAGTCCAACAGCCAGCTTCGAATGCAGCTTGAATATGTAAGTATCACTATGTATTTGACGTTTCACCAAAAGGTACCCATTTAGATTTATGATCCCGCATGGCTTACCCAATCAACATTCGCTCAACAGATTCAACATTTATATAACGAAGTTATTAAACTCAATTTACCCTGACAAAGCATACCATAATGTGACGATACTCGTACCCTAAGTTGAGTTAAATATCAATCAGCACAGTCAATATATCTAGGGTTACTTTCTCTGGGATTAACTGGTTGTAAACACTTTTTCAGATATAATCATTGAAACTCTTCGATAAAACCCCGTTTTTAAGCACGGCAAAAAAGCAAACGCTGTAACGGGCTGCAAAAGAGCACTTATATAAAATCCCCTTGAGAAATGACCACTTAGGCATACTTTGTCAAGGCAATATTTTCTCGGTAATCACCAATTATTGAAGCCCCTTTATAGACACTCCCGGGTTCTAATCTGGTAAAATGTCCGTTTATGTTTTAGGCTTCGATTAGACCTGGGGCTTATACTATATTTCGAGGAATAATAATTGATTACAATAAATTTGAATGAGTATTGATCTCTGGTTTTTTTCAGGAGAGGACGGAAGGACGGCGGAAGGTTTACGCTATGGCTGACGGTACGTGGCGTATTGCTTTAGATTAACATCCATTTCATGAACATACATTGAAGGGTGAACAAGTTATGCTGGTGGAAGTTAGTCATTTTAATGCTGAAACATTATATTTGCAGCAAAACGAGAAAAGCCGGAAGTAGCAGCAAAACCGAAAGTGAAGAAAAATATAACTAACGCAGGTTCGTGTCATGAAAGGTTTTTTCTTGAATAAATAAACCTCCAGTATTCAGAGTCATCAGTTTTAGCGAAAATTATGATAAAATGTATATCGTTCGCAACTTCGAAGCAAATCATCACCAATCGTATACTTGATAAATGAATACGCAATATCGGGTTGAAACGTCTTAAGACGTAAACCATTCAAAAAAAGATCAAATTTAGTCATATAGAAAAATCATGTTTTTTTAAACAATTCTATTTGGCGTGGGGAATTTGATGTTTTAGTTGTCATTGTACCCCGAGTAATTTGGTTGATAGTGTAATATGAAGTATTCAACATGGGTTGATCAAACCATGTGATATATGATCGGGATTTCATCATCCATTTATCATACTCCAAGGTTAAAATCATGCAATCGGTAAGTTATATTGCTATGTTATCATATGTTCACGTTTTGCTTGACATCTTCCAGTGTCGTCAGTCCTGGCAGCGGCCCGACTGGCTAAGATGATGTCGGGCGGTCAGTCTCCTCTGAAAGGTGTGACCCCTGGCCAGGCAAAACAGCGGATACCAGTGGCGGTGGTGCAGGGCAAGCGGTCACTCAAAGAGAAGGCTGCGAAAGAGAGGCTACTCATGTAAGTTATGCTGAAAACATGTCTGCCATATTGACGGTTCAATCAACAATGTATTTGAGAGATAGCGTTTCTGACGTCGTCTCATGTAAGTGAGTCGGATCATTCCATGTTCGAGTAATCATTTCCTCTTAACTGATGCTTTAGTCAATGATACCCCCTTGCAGCGCAGCAAACTCGAAACTCGAGGAGGGTCGTTAGAGGTTCATCAGTTTAAACCAAGGACTTTTCTTCAATAAGTTTGATTAAACGTTAAAGATACGGTGCCTCATTTCAATCATTAGTACGTTCAAAACCAATCTCTTGTAACAGCTTAAGAGTAGCTTATCATCGCATAGACCAACGAAATATAGATCAAACATATTCTTTCATAAATGCTTGTTTTATGTCCATGTAGGAACGCATTCCGCCGGCGGAAGCAGGGGTCGGAGAATAAGGCGTTCAAACACAGTGACGAGGAGGGGGAGGAAGATGGGTCACCGCGGGGTCCCATCACAAATGGCGTCCTTCTCAACCTGATGTCAAAAGCGGCTCAGAACAGGAAGCCGCGAGCCAGGAGGTCCAATCCTGACGTTGTACAACAGAACATTGACGTGGAGGAAGAGGAGGAATCATCTGATGATCAAGTCGTTCTAAGGCAATCAAAATCTTTGGAAAATAGGGCAAAAGTTTCCCTTGCAAAAATGATCCAAAATAAGAAGGCAAGTAAAAATCTTCTTCCAAATCCTAAAGAGGAGCGCTCGAGAAGCAGTAGTCGTGAAGGCAATGGTCAAGAGAAAGGCCAAGGTCACAGTAAGAGGTCAAAGAGCAACACTTCCATTGAGGTCATCGACGAAACCGTGGAAGCAGAAGTGAACGTCTGTCCGCCAAGCAATGTGACAAAATCAAACTCTAAAACGAGACAATCGAGATCGCGGGAAAAGATCCAGTCTCCGGCAGACAATACTAGTGCTAGGAACAACCTGAGCGCCAAGCGGAACATCACCAAGGTGATTCCTAAGATAACAGTTGAGGATTGTAGTGATGATAATGGAAGTGGTACGGACGTCAGGACGGTCGGTCTGGACCAGGAGTCAAACTCGGACTCTGAGAGTACGGTCACAGACAGCAGTAGTGACGACAGTGGTAATGTCAACCTCAATGTATCGCCAGACGTGAGGAACACTTCGAATGACTCCACAGACGAACGGTCAGAGTCTAAAAAGAGATTCACGAGTCTGCTGACTAGATTTCAGGAGTCGGAGAGTGAAGGGGCGAGCTCAGACGACCAAAACAGCCCAGACGCTATTGCTGCACGGATCAGGTTCTCAAAGGCATTATCACGATTCAAGAAGAACTAAATGAGAAAAATTTTGAGATAAATGTCCACATCTGCCATCGGAATGTACTTGTAAACGAAATGAAGGATAGAGGATGTAAACTGTTGGCAATAGGGATGAGATTTCAAAACTTGACACACATGAATGACAGTTAATGTCAGTACAGTGAGTTAAGAAATTGTTTTATAAGTGATATTGGGTTTCGGATGAGGTCCAAAAGCAAAATTTGTGTTAACTGTCGAATTCCAAATGGCATTTGGTATTGTGATAAAAGAATTGCATTGTGTGTATTATTTATCAAGATGTTCACTCCTTTAATACACATTTTTAAATGGCGCAAAGGACCCTACACCTATATGCAAATACTTTACTTGTAATTTTATAGTTAATCTAAAGCCTATCAAATGATTAAAACATCAATTGATTGGTCATATTATTGAATTGATGCATTTTGAAAATATGTAAACTGTTGATATTATTAAATAATTGTTATCTAACATTTCTAAGTGTTATTTTTCGAATTTGATTCAAATTTTGAATAACATCTACACTATAAAAAAAAAAAGATACGTCAAATGCAAAATAAAGCAGAAATTATTCCAAAAAAACATGTCTAACTAATTTTTACGGGAACACCTGATCTAACTAATGTAAACTCTGAACACCGTGTGCGTCGTTATGTCATGTCATTTAAGTGTTATGCGACACCTCTTCTTCACGAGGAGCTATTGCTTAGCAGCGGGGTACATAGAGAATACTAAACGACGTCCCGTTTAATATTTTTTATGAAACGAGTGAATGGTTTGGTATTTAAGGAGCGAAAGCGAATTATATGACGATACCATTTATAAGTTTCATAAAATAATTTAATTGAAAGGAACGAGTTTGGCATTTTATTTATTACTCGCAAAATCATATAAAATACATTTTTTTTTAAAAATCATAAAAAGCATTAATTCGCCAGGATGACCCCTGCGCCACTACCATACGTCATGACGTCATACTTAAGATTGTGACGTTAATCATCACGAGATGTAATGGGCACAATGTATGATAGCATTGGGTTTTTTTGTAGGCTATATTTATTAAACGGTGTTATTATATTTCGAATGGTGATATATGCCATTTATCGGTGAAAATAAAACCCGTATTTTCACAGAGTGAAATAAAAATGGTATTCTACTCTGTAAAATGATGCAACAATCATATGACGTGGTCTGTGATGTCATGAAACAATTGAATGACGTCATGCAACAGCCGCGCTAGCAAAGCAGTTTAGCTTCTCCATTCATATAGTTAGGGTCATTTACGGGGTTTTGGGAAACATAATAAATAGATAATTTGACATTTCTCGTCGAATACCATGCATATCTCATCTCGTGAAGTAGAAAATTATATATTTACACTCGTGGCTACGCCACTCGTGAAAATATATAGAGGATATTTAATTAAGTTTGTCAAATACAATGTTCATCTCATCGAGTGGTGGGGTTGGAGCTGATATTTTCACGAGTGGCGCAGCCACGAGTGAAAATATCAACTTCAACCCAACCACGAGATGAGATAAACATTGTATTTGACAAACTTAATAAAATATTCTATTTATTATATAAATTCATTCTAATTTTGTTGATTTTTAGTGTTTATGATGTCGATAATCATTTCTTAACCCTAAAAGTAATTCCGGCACAAAGAGGCCCTGGAAGGTTAACCAGCAGTGACGATATATTATATCACTACTGTCACCAGTGACGATATATTATATCGCTACTGTGACCACATACAAGGTTTATTTCACTGATAAATCCCAGTATTTCATTGCTTATTATATAATAAAAATTTCTACTTCACTCGATGAGATATCCATGGTTTTCGACGAGAAATGTCAAATATCCTCTATGTATCTTCAACGGGAGAGTACTACATGAACTTTGTACACTGTAAGAGTTGATAGTCGCGGGGTATATAAGATGAAATGCATCGTTCGTCAGCCAATCAAAAACGGGTATTTTACTCAAGGATATGTATAATTTATCTATAAAATGGTCAAACGGTCACCCTGTGAGCTTCTACGGGATCCCCAAATCTATTTTTTATAATCCTCATCATCCTCTGATGATCAAGACTCTGTAAAAAGATTACAAATTGGATGCACTTGATTTGCTTGCCTGCCCAGCTGAAACAGTAGGCGCCGTTAAGCAGTCTTTTTTACTGTTAAACGTGCATAAAAACACAAATTATTGCCTCACGAACACAACAGGAAGGATAGGGGTAAATGATTTTCTTTGATGGGTGATAATAATATGATCAATTTAGTTGCTTTGCAATATGACTTTAAAGGAGGGGAAGAAGTCAATTTCAAACAAACAATAGTATCTTTTGCATCTCAGCTACTGTTAAATGCAATCTTTTTTTAATTCTTAATTTATTCATTTCCACTTTTTATTAAATTTACAAATCATTTTATTTCCTTTTACACAAGTGAAATGCATATATTCCATTGACAATGCATATATGATATCAACTTGCTATCAATTCGAGGACAACAATAAACTTAAAGAAAAAGCACTGACTTGCCATTCAAAGAGTTCAACAAGCTCCCTAATGATTGACTGATTTTTGCCAAAATTAACAAGTTTTTCAAATCCCTAAATGTAAAAACAGTTTTACCTAGATTCAGACATGCTAAACCCCCAATCCTTTGTTTAAGTTTTCTTGTTGAAAAGGTTCTACAAGTTTTAATAAGTCTAAATTGTAATGGAATTATACCTAAGACAAAACAAAGGTGGTGTTTAAGAGTTTATTTTGACATGACAATAAATAACAATAACGACCAGACATTACAATAACAGTCCTGCTCTAACACAGAGGTCGCCTGAAACAAAACAATCCACTCTCAAGGAACAAAGAATTTATAGAGCAGGAACGTACAGCACGTTCTTCAATGGTCTTCCAGAGACTAATTACAGTTTGACGATTTACACATCTTGATTCATTAAAAGAAGTCGGTTGAAAAAAATATTTTACCCAGTCATCCAGAAATAGAGAGATAAATGAAAGAATGAATATCAAACCCAATGAATGTGTTGTGTACTGGATTAACAATGTCAAGATCAAGAAAAAAACTTAAAAGATGTTGCCACTTTTAACTTGACCATGATTCCTGTATCAGTCTCATATCATGGAGAACATGGATTATTTCCTTTCACTTACAGCACAAAGATTTTGAATTACTTTTTGATATCAACCAAACACATGAACCTAATCTCACATTGCTATTTCTTCTCTTTTGCTTTCTCTCGCTCTTCTCTCCTTTTGGCAGCTGTCACTTTAGCCTGAAAAATAGCAATCGGATAGAAACACGTCAGTGTATAGATCAAACTTTCCATAAATATATTCACTGATTTATAAAAAGTGTGAAGGGTCGAAGGTTAACAATGTTAGAAGTTAGTAATAGCATGGTTCTTCTGGCTTTATTGGGATGTTAACTTCAGCCATCGTTACAAGAGTGTTCTTCTAGTTTCTACCATGCGATTTAGAGAAGAGTTGCGTCCCTTTATATATAAAAATCACATTTGAGATAAACAGGAACATAGGTTTTCAAAAGCAGGCCCGTAGCAAGCGGGGGGGCTTGGGGGGGCTCAGCCCCTCCCACTAATTTTAGGGAAAAAATCTTTTTTGCTCTTCATTTGAATGTTTGTATGAAAAAAGAGAATATTATAAGTTTCATGAGTCATCTGACCCTCTTCTGCAGATTGAAAAAAAACCCTCACTAAAAGTAAATCACTGGTGCCACTGAAAAGTTTGTCTGTATTTGCGTCTCTCTGATGTTGCAGGTTATTCTTACCCCCCCTCCCCCCCCCACTGAGCTAGCAAATCTATATTTTCAGCCCCCCCACTCTTGAAATTGGTGCTACGGGCCTGAAAAGAACCTTGAAAAGTCAAAATCAAATACTCCTTACAACTGATTCTCAAAGAGCACTTTGCCATTGTGACAATACAACAAGGAATCAGCAAAATATTTTCTAAATCAATTGCATGTTAACAAATCCCCACCTGTTCCACAAGGGGAAGTAACTTCTCCTCTTTTGCTAGAATCTTCAACAGCTCCATGATGAATGGTAGGTAGTTGTGTCGTCTTCGAATGTTTTCAACCTGTAGCGAGACAAATTTCATATTGAGTAATATGTTTCAAGTACAAACCTTCATACAAACCTTCAACAAACAGTTGAGCACTGCAGGAAACACCGGCTAATCATAGGGATATGCCTCATGACTATAGTCTAATGGAAACAAATGATGGAAAACCTGATGGTCTTTATAACTTTCAAAATAACCAATGAATCTAAAATGTAAGTTGTTAAAGTTTCTAAAAAAGATGTGATTAGTTGTCAGAACTATTTTCTACTGAGTGAGTCTAGCACACGTGTGTCAACAGGATTTCAATTCAAACAGCAGTTTTAAATTCATATTAAATAACATGGAATGTAAAGTGTTTATATGTGGTTTGTTTTACTATTTATATCAAATACGATTGTTTTGCTTAATATATGAACCACAAACTTGTTACAAATAGCTACATCAGAGGAAAAGCTGGGACTACCATGACATAACTAGCAACTCACCTTCACAAAGGTATTTCGAAATAAGACTTGGATAAGAAAAAGAATAACAAACTCAAACCCCAGAATTCAGATTTATCTGTCCGTCCTAAAGCTTGGAAGTTCATAATTCACTCTGGACAGATCCTTCTAGTATAACGACCTACCAACGCAGGTGCCCTTCCCTCCCTCTCTCTGTGTCTCACCTTGTATCTCCTCATCTTCTGTTCCTCCTCCTGTATCAGATCTGTCAACTTGCTTAGCTCTGAATGCAGGTCGTCAGTCTCCATATTGCCGCTCTGTACATAAACAGCGAATAGATTAATATGTATGTATATCTCAGAAAACAGATCAAGGCAAAGATCTAACCTCTCTAAGATTTCTGAACGTAACATTTATTAACATTGGTACACTTCCGACTTTGCATCTTGTAAAATGAAGGTCTTGGCTCCAATTTCAGAACCAGGTGCCCAGCATTTAGTATCAAGGCTAAACTGGATTGAAAACATTCAAAACAAAAGCTCGGAAAGAAATTTTGACTATCTGAAAGAAAGGTAAAAACATCATGAAATCTTACATCCATTTTACTTGAAATTTCCTTCAACTGCTTTTCATACAACATTTTCTTGTCTGAGACAACAGCCATTAAGTTGAAGTGGATTTCATCTGTACTGTATCTGCAACAATTAGATTAACTTATTAAATTAATCTTTCTGAACTGGATGTCCATAGCTCTTTGGTTCTCTAGATCTACTCACAACTGCGCCAACAAACAAAATAAAAATTAACTGAACAAAATTTAAATGACTTTTTTTTCTTAAAAATAGAGTATTTGGATCTGAAACTAATCAGGCCTTCTATTATTCATCAAATAAAGGATCAAAGGGTCCCAATATGAGCTGCCACAGGATCACAAAATCCATTTATTACAATCGTCGTCTGTACACAAAAAAAAAGTTATTTTTAGGCCTCTTGGTTCTGGATAAGAAGATGAAAATACACTTTTTAGGCCGGGTCCCTGTGGCTCTAACTAGTGTCCAAAGGGTCACGAAATCAATTAATTATAGTCCTCATTAGTTTAGGACTCTGTCAAAGATTTTAGCTTTTTAGGCTTCTGGAGAAGCTGAAAATAGGTTAGTGTAGAGTGTGGACCTAGTGAACCTTATTAAGGGTCACAGTGTCACCAAATCTTTAGAGGTTTCCTCTTTATAGACCTCCTGTTTCGGGAGAAGAGGATGGAAATAGATCATTCAAATCCATAAATTGAAATTCCAATCATCCAAAGAGTCTATTCACAAGGTTTTATCTTTCTAGGCCTTTTGCTTCTTGAGAAGACGATGATAATAGGTTTTTACTTAAAGGTCCTTGTGGTCCTTATAAAGGGTTAAGGTCCAGGGCCATCTTGTCTACAAATAAGTATCCCAATTAGCTATGGAACCTGTTCAAAAAGTTACATCTTTCTAGACCTTTTGCTTCTGGAGAAGAAGATGAAATTAGATTTAAAGACATGGTCCCTTTGGCCCTCATTTAGAGTCACAAGGTCACAAATTTAGAATCCTCATCAGCTAAGGAGTCTGTTTATCTACATAAAGATATATAACAGTTTTCATTTCAATTGTTAGTAGAGATATTGGGAACACATTGCAAATTACTTTTAATCAGTTCTAACATTTAATAGTCCCGGGAAATAGAAATATCAGTATAAACTATCAACTGATCTAGTCAGATGTCAAAATAGGCAAGATATGTATTTGAAAATCGAATGGTTTGGTTTCTTCCCTCACTTGCTATACATTGTCACACAATTATGACGAATTTCAAGGAAAACTTACTTTTGCATCCTCTTTTCTATCACAGGCCTGACCACATCAAGCCAGTCCCCATCCTTAGGTATTGAGCCTGAAAAATATTACACAAGATTTTGTCATATATTAACCTCAAACAACTGGAAATACTAGGGGTGTCACGATTCACTTTCACTTCGATTCGATTATCGACTCAAAGTCTTCGATTCTATTATTATCGATTCGATTTACTTGAACTGAAAACAAAGTCGAATTGTGTAGGGAAAAAAGTTTAATTTATCAAACATCAAGATAATGAACGCTGTCGTTGGGAATGAGATCGAGATCGTGTTAAGAGTGAAAAGAATTTATGTAGAACCTGTTTTACACTTTATATCTGCTGGTAGGTTGTATACATGCCAAAATATATTCTTTCTCTAGCAAATTCATACCCAGAATTTGCTGGTGTTTAGTAAAGCAATGTTTGATCCGCGAATGTTCACTATTTTCTTTTGTGCTTTAGATAAAATAACTTGATTTACTCAAGTTGGTACTTGAATAATCGAATCGAAATGAATCCATACAGAATCGAAATCAATCTACCTCCACCTCCATCATGACACCCCTAGGAAATACATGTAGATTTCGGTACGTTTTCAGGGACATTAAGCATTACAGCTGAACAAGGTCCCCCAATATGAACACCATTGGATGGAATGCTGGATAAAAGTAAAATATATAGATCATGGGGGCCAAGGATAAGATTAGAGTGGAAGTCAAAATTGTCTCTAGCAATGACTTCCATTGTTTCGAATATGTTATGACCAATAGCAATTGTATAACAAGTGACAGTCAAGTTAGTAAGAAAAGAAAATGCAGTACAAATTGATAAATTGATATATTTGTCAAAAGCGAAATTAAATAACACCCTTTACTTTCAACCTAATCCCCGTTCCTCTATTTGAAACTTGACGACAGAAGTGTACTCAACCTAGATCTACTGGTCCCTCCTTCAAACCGTCCAACTCGTAGAGGCGTCCGTCGATGGGCATGTACCCTACAAAGTGGAACACATCCTCCTTCTTGGACTGTTTCTCATCAAACTCAAACATCTGTTGTCGAGCAAAGCTGTTGTGTACGGCTCTGATGACATCAGAGTTACTGAGACTCAGACCCCGCAGTGCGGGATCAAAAGACTGTGCAAACTCTTTGAAGGAAGAGAGTGTCTCTCCCAGCTCCACATCAGAATGCTGGGTGTTCATCAGGATACTCAGGATAGCCTGGGTGGCACAAGCGTTGTTGATCACCTGTTTTGCAAAGAATATTTTTTCAAGCCTGCTGTCCTGAACGACGGAGCCCTCAGGTTCTTTGTCTGCCACCCATTTGAAGAGGAATATTAGGCCATGTACTGGTCTGGAAATGCAATCAATAGAAAATTCTAGCCTAGTTTAAAATTTATCATGAAAGATCAAAGAATAATGAATTGAAAGAAAAATAAGAAAAATTTCATCAATAAATGTGGACCACTAAAATTATAACTTATTTAGATAGCTAAAATTTGGTTAACATGATTAGATTTTTGGATATTTCCCTCATTTAAGGGCCATGCTTTTCATGAAAGAAGTTGGGGCAATGTCTGTGAATCCTTTGTGGAAAAAAAAAGAACCAACAAAATTAACTGAAGGAACACAAACTAAAATTGTTAGTAACATTGGACTTGTGAAAGCCATTTGATTGTCATAGCATGTTCTTCAGAAGGAGCTCGATAAATACTACCATTTGTCCTGGTTTCTTTTTGACTAGACAGTTTACCAGCCTTCTCATATTTCTGTTGTTTGCTTACTTGAGGTTTTTGAAACTGTCGCTGTCCAAGCTCCATATTTCTTCTACCTGCACTCCCTTGCACCCTGAAAGAGCCAAAATATTGAATGATTGCAACACCGTCTCAATTTCATGCGGAAGGTACTCAGTTTCAGTGTAAAGCAACAAGCCAAGGTCCGTGTAAATGACTAGTTGATGTTACAGAAAGAAGACGGTACTTTGACCCTGCTAATAAGATTATGAAAATAAAAATAAAACCTTTGTCAGTGAGTGTCATCTGGTTAACTAAACAGATTTTGCCATTTTTCACTTTCTCAACCTAGGAATATCACTCTCAACCACCTTCACATCTTAAACCGAATAGAAATTAAATAAATTTGAACAAACTTTGATGAAATTCATGTAAATTCAAACCTAGGAATCACTACATTATCAGAACTATTGTGGTGAACCCTGCGCCAAGGGAACTAGCAAAGCAGGTGGAACTGCGCTGAAATTTAATGTAGCATTGCACCAAAATGATGATGTAAATACTAGGCAAAGAGTATAACATCAAAATCAATAATTTGTCAACTAGTAGATCTTCCCTTTTTGAGGAGACGAGTCCATGAAAAGTCAATGTTGCCAGACTGGTTAGTTTACGAAAGTTGTTTTTGTGTTATTTTATGTAGGACAACCTATCTAGGGACAGTGGCAATTTTTCTTGCCTTCATAATAAAACACTAGATAGTTTCAAGTTATAAATTGCACATTATCAGCAAAGTGATTATTGACATGTTTGTTTAAGCTGCCAAAAACTCGGAAAACGATAACACTAATCATCTAGGGCTCCAGATAAAATGCTTATCTGCGTAAAAATAAGCACGGATACACATTAATAATTAAATCAATGAGTGACAGATATGCATATTGTTTACATGCGTGTACTTGAATCGCCAAAACAAAGTTACATTTCTACATCTCTGATCTTTACATCTTGAAAAGAAGTCTACTTGATGACAATCTGTATGTAAACCAAGATTATCAAGTTCATCTTGCACTTTGTCATAATCGCACTTTTGTATGATGCTCACCTATTACCTCTATATCTGATTCCATATCATTGAGTGTCAGATGTTGGGGCATAAGGAAATAAAAGCATATTATGACAGTGAAACTCCAATATTTGTTTTATTTATTTACAGGTTAAACGTGTGTAAAATATAATAAAAAGACCAACATCGAACAAATTGGAATGAGGATCTGACAATAAAATAGGTAATTACAGGTCCTATTATAGCTCGTTCTGGGGTTATCCTCTACTTGATCTTGGCCTATAGCAATGTATACGTTGCCACTAACTAAAAAGATAATTTTGTTAGAAGAAAAACTGAATGGTTATAGTAGTCAAAGGTTTTATCTTTCCATCCGTATCTTGATATTAGTTAGATGTTTCGTATTCATCAAATCTATAGGCAAAACCCTTCCCGATCAAAATCGTCGGGAAGCTGCTACAGATAAAATAGGCTTCGGATTCTAAACTTCGGCTTGGCAGTCATCGCAAATGAACCGACGTTTAGATTATCTGAACTATGACAATGCGGCTTTCGCAGAACAACAACTGACATGAAAGTACGGCAAATGTCTAAAATGCTGTAATAATATAAAGTCTTTATATCTTGGAATTCTTTCAACGTTATTTGATTTACCAAAGCCTCTTATCAGTTCTGTAAAGACCCCTGGATCACTCTCTATCAAACACCAGTCTCCCGCGCTGGCAGCCATGCTTGTTGTATATCCGGTGCATATGCGTGCCCATCAACCTTTACTTCCTGGTTTGTCAATCGCATTGCTTCGGGGGAAAAGACGAATATGCTCTTACAAATGAGTTTACGTTTAGATACCTTGTGTGCTGTCCATATGTGCGAAGAAACTTTTTAAAATTTATTTTTTTACCAAAAGGAAATTATTGGGCATCATGTACAATGCAGATATCAAAACGCATAGCAAAGCCTATGACTCCCCTGTCAAATGACAAATCTTGTGCCGACCTACCGACAGTTTGATACCAGTTATGATATCATGTAATTACAAAACAGGTTTATTTTGAAAATATTAACTTGCTCTTATACTCTCATAACATATTTATTCATAACGCGGTAAATTTTAACAAATGTCAAGTTTCCATGTTTAGGCATTGGCCTTGGAAAAGAAAAATCCATCTTGCAATAACTGCCACGCCACATTCCTTACAAAGTTTGGCAGTTCGTTAAAGAGCCACTCCGTGATTTTCATAACATATTATTTACCTTTGATACGAACCTAAATGTCATATGTGGTGATTTAAAATCAAAACATCTTATCTTTTCATGTCCAAAAGACATATATATGACAAATACTGGTTTTCCATGAAAATCTGAAAACAGCCTTATAAACGCACAGAGGTGTAGATATCACGTCAAGTATACATGGATACTAGTTATATAACCTAACAAACACTATCAACTCCTTACTGCCCTCCTGACTGTTTTAGATAAGTTTCCAAAATTACGTTTGACTATTTGACGCGCGCCACCGTCCGGTTTTCGATCATAATTGCGACGTTCAACCTTCATATTGTCACTGTAAAAACCCAACAAGCTTTAAAATATGCCTTTTTTGGTAACAGTCGATACTTTGCGATCAAATGACATCATTTATTAGGTTTGGCATATATGACTCCAACAACTCACGGAGTGGCTCTTTAAAGCATTTTAAAGTAAATAACTAACAAAGTCCAGAAAAAATAAGTTAACTTTTTTTCTGTAAAGGGCCATGACCTTTCCGAGTACCGTTGTTTGCTTCCTCACACACCTACTAAGTAAGAATATGCTGCTAAATCATGGTCAAAATAAAACGTCGGTGTTCAATGACGTTACTTTCTCATTTAGTTACATTCATACTTTGGAGATTGTACAAGTGCTTCCAGCCGAGCTGATTTCGCACTTGGACTCTCATGTTCATTTCGAATGCCTTACACCCTTAATTTCAAGTTTCCTCAGCAAAACCTTAACTTGTGAATAATTCCGTCAAAGTCTGGCCGAATGCTATATTTTATACTCCTCTCAGTATATAAAATTGGGTATTAAAATCCTTTAAGGATGAAATGAATTAACTCATCATAATAAGTTGTAAATGTAAATATATCAATGTGAAATGGAATAATTTAATGGCTGTAACGTTATACGCCATATCATCGCCGCCAAGAGATGCGGTATTACAGCTTTAGAGCTATATTCCAAGCAGATTGAATTATATAAATTTTTACCAAATAACATTTCATCAGTTATGTATCATTTGTTCAGAACTCTGAAGATCCAATCTGATTAATCTAACAACAAAACAGAATAATGAGAATATCATTAACATTGTCTATTGAATTTCCGTTGGTGAGAAAAAAACGAACTTTACTGTCCTTAAACGAGCTATCTCATTATAGTTAAAAGCTAAAATATCTTTTTAAAAATACGTGATAGCGTTCGAAAACTGAGTCCTTTCGTCTTGGGTTGTGGATGTCTTTCCCCCGAGCTTAATAAAAGTCATCCAAATGTAGTTTGACACAAAACCAATGGCTGAAATGATCCTTCTAAAATTGCTAAGCGTAATTTTTTTTTAAACACCAAAACAAATTCATATTTTAAAATCATATATTATATAAACTAATATTTCTGTCAATGAAATACTTAAGGAGTGAAAGCCTAAATTAACAGTAGCACGTTTTTTGGTTAAATAATATGATCTCCCTCAAATGAAAAAACATGTATAAAATTGCAAGGCAACTTTATAATCAAAAGAAGAAACGAACGTACCATGATTGGTTGCGGTGCTAATACGTTTTCCTTTCTTAAATGTTTGATAAGTGTTCACCCAAAAATAATCGTCGGTGTGTTTTTTGCTTCATTCTTGATTATTTCCTCTACGACCACTGAAAATCGGGTTTCGTAGTGACATGTTTTGACCTTGAAGATAATACATTTGGCATAAACTAATATTTTGGAAAATTTGCGGAAATAAATCTTTCAAAAACGTGTCCCTTTAAGTTTCAACCGTTTCCATGACAATCGTATTTACATGTAGAGTAAACACAGGTTTTGTTAGTTGATGATTCATTTACAATGTGATTCTGTTCACTGAGGAGTAAACTGGCCTGGGTTCCCTTTGAGTCATTACATTGTTAATCTGTTAACTGAGGAGTGAACTGGCCTATGTTCCCTTTGCGTCATTACAGTGTGAATCTATTAACTGAGGAGTGAACTGGCCTATGTTCCCTTTGCGTCAATATACAGTGTGAATCTATTAACTGAGGAGTGAACTGGCCTATGTTCCCTTTGCGTCATAACAGTGTGAATCTATTAACTGAGGAGTGAACTGGCCTATGTTCCCTTTGCGTCAATATACAGTGTGAATCTATTAACTGAGGAGTGAACTGGCCTAGGTTCCCTTTGCGTCATAACAGTGTGAATCTATTAACTGAGGAGTGAACTGGCCTATGTTCCCTTTGCGTCAATATACAGTGTGAATCTGTTAACTGAGGAGTGAACTGGCCTAGGTTCCCTTTGAGTCATTACAGTGTGAATCTATTAACTGAGGAGTGAACTGGCCTGGGTTCCCTTTGAGTCATTACAGTGTGAATCTGTTAACTGAGGAGTGAACTGGCCTAGGTTCCCTTTGAGTCATTACAGTGAGAATCTATTAACTGAGGAGTGAACTGGCCTAGGTTCCCTTTGCGTCATTACAGTGTGAATCTGTTAACTGAGGAGTGAACTGGCCTGGGTTCCCTTTGAGTCATTACAGTGTGAATCTATTAACTGAGGAGTGAACTGGCCTATGTTCCCTTTGCGTCAATATACAGTGTGAATCTATTAACTGAGGAGTGAACTGGCCTAGGTTCCCTTTGCGTCATAACAGTGTGAATCTATTAACTGAGGAGTGAACTGGCCTAGGTTCCCTTTGCGTCATAACAGTGTGAATCTATTAACTGAGGAGTGAACTGGCCTAGGTTCCCTTTGCGTCATAACAGTGGGAATCTGTTAACTGAGGAGTGAACTGGCCTATGTTCCCTTTGCGTCATAACAGTGTGAATCTATTAACTGAGGAGTGAACTGGCCTATGTTCCCTTTGCGTCAATATACAGTGTGAATCTATTAACTGAGGAGTGAACTGGCCTATGTTCCCTTTGCGTCATAACAGTGTGAATCTATTAACTGAGGAGTGAACTGGCCTAGGTTCCCTTTGCGTCATAACAGTGTGAATCTGTTAACTGAGGAGTGAACTGGCCTAGGTTCCCTTTGCGTCATAACAGTGTGAATCTATTAACTGAGGAGTGAACTGGCCTATGTTCCCTTTGCGTCAATATACAGTGTGAATCTGTTAACTGAGGAGTGAACTGGCCTAGGTTCCCTTTGAGTCATTACAGTGTGAATCTATTAACTGAGGAGTGAACTGGCCTGGGTTCCCTTTGAGTCATTACAGTGTGAATCTGTTAACTGAGGAGTGAACTGGCCTAGGTTCCCTTTGAGTCATTACAGTGAGAATCTATTAACTGAGGAGTGAACTGGCCTAGGTTCCCTTTGCGTCATTACAGTGTGAATCTGTTAACTGAGGAGTGAACTGGCCTGGGTTCCCTTTGAGTCATTACAGTGTGAATCTATTAACTGAGGAGTGAACTGGCCTATGTTCCCTTTGCGTCAATATACAGTGTGAATCTATTAACTGAGGAGTGAACTGGCCTAGGTTCCCTTTGCGTCATAACAGTGTGAATCTATTAACTGAGGAGTGAACTGGCCTAGGTTCCCTTTGCGTCATAACAGTGTGAATCTATTAACTGAGGAGTGAACTGGCCTAGGTTCCCTTTGCGTCATAACAGTGGGAATCTGTTAACTGAGGAGTGAACTGGCCTATGTTCCCTTTGCGTCATAACAGTGTGAATCTATTAACTGAGGAGTGAACTGGCCTATGTTCCCTTTGCGTCAATATACAGTGTGAATCTATTAACTGAGGAGTGAACTGGCCTATGTTCCCTTTGCGTCATAACAGTGTGAATCTATTAACTGAGGAGTGAACTGGCCTAGGTTCCCTTTGCGTCATAACAGTGTGAATCTGTTAACTGAGGAGTGAACTGGCCTAGGTTCCCTTTGCGTCATAACAGTGTGAATCTATTAACTGAGGAGTGAACTGGCCTAGGTTCTCTTTGCGTCAATATACAGTGTGAATCTATTAACTGAGGAGTGAACTGGCCTAGGTTCCCTTTGCGTCAATATACAGTGTGAATCTATTAACTGAGGAGTGAACTGGCCTAGGTTCCCTTTGCGTCAATATACAGTGTGAATCTATTAACTGAGGAGTGAACTGGCCTAGGTTCTCTTTGCGTCAATATACAGTGTGAATCTATTAACTGAGGAGTGAACTGGCCTGGGTTCCCTTTGAGTCATTACAGTGTGAATCTATTAACTGAGGAGTGAACTGGCCTGGGTTCCCTTTGAGTCATTACAGTGTGAATCTGTTAACTGAGGAGTGAACTGGCCTAGGTTCCCTTTGAGTCATTACAGTGTGAATCTGTTAACTGAGGAGTGAACTGGCCTGGGTTCCCTTTGAGTCATTACAGTGTGAATCTGTTAACTGAGGAGTGAACTGGCCTAGGTTCCCTTTGAGTCATTACAGTGTGAATCTGTTAACTAAGGAGTGAACTGGCCTAGGTTCCCTTTGCGTCATTACAGTGTGAATCTGTTAACTGAGGAGTGAACTGGCCTAGGTTCCCTTTGAGTCATTACAGTGTGAATCTATTAACTGAGGAGTGAACTGGCCTAGGTTCCCTTTGCGTCAATATACAGTGTGAATCTATTAACTGAGGAGTGAACTGGCCTAGGTTCCCTTTGAGTCATTACAGTGTGAATCTATTAACTGAGGAGTGAACTGGCCTGGGTTCCCTTTGAGTCATTACAGTGTGAATCTGTTAACTGAGGAGTGAACTGGCCTAGGTTCCCTTTGAGTCATTACAGTGTGAATCTGTTAACTGAGGAGTGAACTGGCCTAGGTTCCCTTTGCGTCATTACAGTGTGAATCTGTTAACTGAGGAGTGAACTGGCCTAGGTTCCCTTTGCGTCATTACAGTGTGAATCTGTTAACTGAGGAGTGAACTGGCCTAGGTTCCCTTTGAGTCATTACAGTGTGAATCTGTTAACTGAGGAGTGAACTGGCCTAGGTTCCCTTTGAGTCATTACAGTGAGAATCTATTAACTGAGGAGTGAACTGGCCTAGGTTCCCTTTGAGTCATTACAGTGTGAATCTGTTAACTGAGGAGTGAACTGGCCTAGGTTCCCTTTGAGTCATAACAGTGTGAATCTGTTAAATGAGGAGTGAACTGGCCTAGGTTCCCTTTGAGTCATAACAGTGTGAATCTGTTAAATGAGGAGTGAACTGGCCTAGGTTCCCTTTGAGTCATAACAGTGTGAATCTGTTAACTGAGGAGTGAACTGGCCTAGGTTCCCTTTGAGTCATAACAGTGTGAATCTGTTAACTGAGGAGTGAACTGGCCTAGGTTCCCTTTGAGTCATAACAGTGTGAATCTGTTAAATGAGGAGTGAACTGGCCTGGGTTCCCTTTGAGTCATAACAGTGTGAATCTGTTAACTGAGGAGTGAACTGGCCTAGGTTCCCTTTGAGTCATAACAGTGTGAATCTGTTAAATGAGGAGTGAACTGGCCTGGGTTCCCTTTGAGTCATAACAGTGTGAATCTGTTAACTGAGGAGTGAACTGGCCTAGGTTCCCTTTGAGTCATTACAGTGTGAATCTGTTAACTGAGGAGTGAACTGGCCTGGGTTCCCTTTGAGTCATAACAGTGTGAATCTGTTAAATGAGGAGTGAACTGGTCTGGGTTCCCTTTGAGTCATTACAGTGTGAATCTATTAACTGAGGAGTGAACTGGCCTAGGTTCCCTTTGAGTCATTACAGTGTGAATCTGTTAACTGAGGAGTGAACTGGCCTGGGTTCCCTTTGCGTCATTACAGTGTGATTCTGTTAAATGAGGAGTGAACTGGCCTAGGTTCCCTTTGAGTCATTACAGTGTGAATCTGTTAAATGAGGAGTGAACTGGCCTAGGTTCCCTTTGAGTCATAACAGTGTGAATCTGTTAACTGAGGAGTGAACTGGCCTAGGTTCCCTTTGAGTCATTACAGTGTGAATCTGTTAAATGAGGAGTGAACTGGCCTAGGTTCCCTTTGAGTCATTACAGTGTGAATCTGTTAAATGAGGAGTGAACTGGCCTAGGTTCCCTTTGAGTCATAACAGTGTGAATCTGTTAAATGAGGAGTGAACTGGTCTGGGTTCCCTTTGAGTCATTACAGTGTGAATCTATTAACTGAGGAGTGAACTGGCCTAGGTTCCCTTTGAGTCATTACAGTGTGAATCTATTAACTGAGGAGTGAACTGGCCTAGGTTCCCTTTGAGTCATTACAGTGTGAATCTATTAACTGAGGAGTGAACTGGCCTAGGTTCCCTTTGAGTCATTACAGTGTGAATCTATTAACTGAGGAGTGAACTGGCCTAGGTTCCCTTTGAGTCATTATAGTGTGAATCTATTAAATGAGGAGTGAACTGGCCTAGGTTCCCTTTGCGTCATTACAGTGTGAATCTGTTAACTGTACACTCAACTCTACAGTGATTGTAAGAGTACACTCTATTCTAAAGTGATTGTAAGAGTACACTATACTCTACAGTGATTGTAAGAGTACACTATACTCTACAGTGATTGTAAGAGTACACTATACTCTACAGTGATTGTAAGAGTACACTCTATTCTAAAGTGATTGTAAGAGTACACTATACTCTACAGTGATTGTAAGAGTACACTCTAATGTACAGTGATTGTAAGAGTACACTCTAATGTACAGTGATTGTAAGAGTACACTTTACTTAAAGCGGTTATAAGATAACTTATGATATCTAGTTACTATGTATGGAATAGAACTTAAAATTTAAGTCCTGTCCTTATTTGGAAACAATAATCCCATTGAAATCCACAGTCTTTGTTTATATTTATTTCACTTTCAAAATAACAATCACATTTTTATTTGCACATAGATATATACATACAAAAGCAATAAATATAATCTTGCATACAACCATACAATGGATATCCTATATATTTTTATTCAAGAATTAACAATCACAAAATTGTATATTTCAATGGTCAAACCATGTTTTTAATTTCTACAAAGATACTCAAAGGATCGGTTGATTTGAAAAGTAAGAGAGCTTGCACTTCTTTTGCAAGAATGAGTATACAATACAATTCAAAATTACTCAGATAGGATGTCCCCCTGTTATTACATTTACAAACAAATATGTACATGTTAAGAAGTTTGAAACACAGAGAAACCGATCCCATTGGGTATCAAATCATATATAACCATATGAACACAGAATTGTAGAAAGGCACTGATATTCTATGCAAAGGTTTTAAAAAACTGAAAATTAATTCTGCGTGTCAATGAAACCAGTAGTTTCCCATAAGCTCCAAACATATGTTGAGATATTGAACGTTCAGATTATATTTCAAGTTACTTGGCATTATGACATTTTCATTTTACATTTTCCCTGAAGCACCGCGGTATGATATATGCGCATATTAAGAGTTAAATGTTACTTTAATTATAAGACAACCTTGTTAACGTCATCTCCAGTATAGAGTATTTACAACTATTACATTTTTGTGAAAATCATGAAAGACAATGTCTGTTAGGAATGTCACCAGTTATCTCCCTTCCTTGACGATATGAATGAAGATGAAGACGAATTCTTAACAACAACAAACCCTGAACAGCTTTGTCACTAGCTGCAGGTATCGACGAAGTATCACAGATCGTATAACACATTAGTCCACGTACAGTAAGAAGTTGAGGTCACAGGTCAAGCCTTGGCCTGACTCATGTCCACCTGTGAATTGAGAATGTCCTCCAGGAACCTCGTGGAGATTGTCCTAAGGTCAACAATCATCTCCACAATCCGGGCTAACAGAAGAACTCCCTCGCCGTGGTTGAGGAGCAGTTGGCACTTAAGCGCCATGCACAGATCTGTCTCCAGGTTCTCCAGCATTTTAGTGGTCTTCAGTCCCTCTCGGTCTGCAGGGAAACAGACGGGTTAAAGGTTAAATGCTCTCTAGCATCCGGCCAATTCATCACAGAAAACAAAATGCAGTTAATTGAATGGAGTATTGACAATGAATCATACAGACGACGTTTAGTTACGTCAGAGGAAAGCGAACTGTGGTATAGGCAGCTGACTACAGAGGCTTATTTACCATTTGAAACCATCTGGTATCAGGTCTCAAATGTATTTGTTAAAACAAACCCTCATGCTTTTTATGTAACGTTCTAAAATGGTTTAATAACAGGTGCATTCGAAAAAATTGACGTTATATTAAAGTATCGTTGGCATTTGCCTGCTAACGTGTCAACTGTATTGTGTTACGTTGACAGCGTTAAAATTGCAATATAAAAGTCATTGGTCTACTGTTATGTTCTTTTATGCAAACCAAAATGTTTCAATTTTACTTTGAAACAAGCATTCTACACCTTAAGCCTTTTGTAGCCTACATCTCAAAAATCGTAAACCAAATAACATCTTATATCACTGTTCTTTGCCCCTTGTCAAACCACTTATTTTTTTTCTTAAAAATTTGATAGATATCTATGACCTTTACTTATGGTATAAAATCGGTAAATAAACCACATAGTGTTGTGTGCAAACTCACCAGGGCAGAATAGAATCATTGCACATATGAGAGACATCTCGACATCGGTGAGTTCGTACTTTCTGATCTTGAAGATGATGCTGAAGAAGTTACTGAACACGGTGCCCATGAGTCCCAGTCTCGGCATAGCTTCCTCCTCAATCCTGAACTTGAGCTTGTCGTCCACCCAAGCCCCGTCCGTCTGATGAACGTGAGTCGAGTCGTGCATCACCGCCATTTCCAAGATGGCCGACTTTATGAGAACTCTCTGGTCTTCGAGGGCAATGTCGAGAAACTGCGGGATTTCCTTAGCGAATGTTGAGATGCACCTGACGGTGGTGGGGAGGTAGCGCAGATAGATGTTCTTGAAGTCATCCTTAGTTGCGATGAGGTCGAACTGAGAGAGGGAATAAAGAACCATATTGTTACTGTCCAAAGAGATATATCATCGTTACTCTAATTGAGTGATTCCTAGTCTTTGTTGTCAATGTTTTGCAACAAGATGAGTTGGCCATACTATGCAGATGCGATCTCATAGAGATGGGATCATCATAACTTCATCATTTCACTGATTCATGGACAGTTAAATTCCTGCCCCAAAGTTTTGCAAGCGTTATTTATTCAAAGTTTGATTTTCATTTTTTAAAGTAATAGACTTGTGATTGATGAATGTTTTAGATGGCACATCGTTGTATGATTAAACCTTTGTCAGCACATGGCAAATAATACATGTTGTCACGATAAGGTCATTTCAAACTGTGCGCTTATACTGTTACTAAGGGTTACATTGATGCGATGTATTTTAGAGAACTCATACGTGTAGGTGGACTAGATGTCAAGACACAAACAGATCTGTGGTCAGAAGAAGAGAATTTGTTCGGTAAGGAAGAGAAAATATTAAACAAAAACGTGTAATGGTATTGATGACGTATCAATAGTAAAATGACATCAATATCCTTTCCAGAGGTAACAACATATATAAACCTTCATTATTATTCAGGATAAAATTAAACGAATTTAAAACTCCCTAATGGTTTCAACCTATACATTCAACTGGGTTTCATTAAATGCTTTTAGTAACAGCAATTGACTGCTAGATGTAACTGGAAATCATACTAAGATCACAGGCCTTCACCTGAAGAAGTACCCACCTCGAGGGGTGAAATCTCTTTAGCAACCCTGTCAAACTCCTTGATAGCTGTTTTGAATGCGTCGTTGATGCAGAGAACCATCTGTTCGTTCTTAACCTGTTTGTCCACGTCTACAGCACCACTCTGGTTCTGGGGCAGCACGAAGAAGTTGGCACTCGATGGTCGGTCCTTCTTCGGGCACCTGCCTAGTCTCACAGCTTGAAGAGAAATCAAGTCGGTTTACATGGATGCTTGATTAGAGGTTTTTCAAAAGAAAATTTATTTGAGGTCTCTATTGTCAAACTAGCTAGTTGATCTGCTGTTGAACAAGATGGATGATTCAATGAACACGTAATATTAAGTAATTTTTCGGCGGCCGATTAATGGATTGTCGAAATGTCTGAAGCGCTCATAAAAAATTTTACGCGAACGGTTTTTTTCAGTATGTCATTCATTGAATATATCATGTGACGGATAGAATACATTTCGACCCAAATTGTCACCTTTCCCTTTAGCAAATTTTGAGAATACAAAGATTCTGTATGAATATCAATGAAAACACAAACATGTAATAATAATATCATTATTATCAGTGTACTCACATTCATGGGACATCCCCACACTGATACACTTCTGAAGTCTACAGTACTGACATCGGTTCCTGCTTATGCGCATGATCAAACAGCCTTTGGGGTTGTCGCATGGCTTGTAGGTGATGTTCTGGCGGATAGTTCGTCGGAAGAAACCCTGTATTAAGTGACCCATTGCAATGAAACTTTCTGAACGTCTTCTTATGAAACATTTCGAAATTCATAGGCTAATAAAAAGCGTGGAATTTTAATCATTGTATTTTCTCGTGCTGAAAATACTTTTTTAAAATGAATTATAGAGTTCATGCCAGCCGCACAATATGTGCTTCAATTTCTGGATTTCTAAATGATTTCTGTTGCAAGACTTCAATTATTGTCTCCACTGAGAAACTCTCGTTTATTTCATTACAAAAAAGTTCTTTTTTCCCATTTCAATATAGTTGTTTCCTAAATTACATGTGTATCATACTTGATTCATGTACAAAGCAATTGCACATACACAACTTGGTATTTAAAAAAAAGATCTTTTATAAAAAACACATTTGCTAGATCTTTTCAGTTCCATACCTTGCAGCCTTCACAGGAGAAGACACCGTAATGGAAACCAGACGCCTTGTCACCACACACCTTGCACAGTATATGTCCACCTGGGGGTATACCTGAAGATCAGAGGGGTACCATGCAATCAGAATGTATGTTGATATCTAAGGCGTAACTAAATACCATCTTTAATTAGCATTAATGGGTAGCTTCATTGCAAGTTATACGCTAAGGTTATAAAACGCAATCTTGTAGCCGACATCTTATATGCTTCATAAGATTATGTAGAAGAAAACATATGCTTTATGAAGAAGAAAGACCTTTTTGAAAAATATGAACAATTCTAGAAATGAAGATACGAAATCGAATTATTTATATCAATATGTTGCCTCTCATGTCTTTTAGAAAATACTAGTATTTAATTAGTATCTAAACTTATAATATTTCTACAAAATAACATACTTAGATTGCTTTATGTATTCTATGGGTATGACTTAATTTAGTTCTCAATCTCGATGCATTTTGTCTTTAGGCTAAACGACCTAAAACAATTATTACCTTTTAAATGTGTAGCCGAATACTGTGTTTTGATTCGTTAAGAAACACAGGTTAAATGCTTCATAGACTTACATATTACACTGTTATCTTCATTTATAATTATATTTTGGAATCCATTAACTGGCGATACAATTTTTCTTGGAAATACCAACCACAACAAAATCCTTTCCTTTAACAATCTAATTGTATGTTTTGTATATCTGCAAAATGTTATCGCTAAGTTTCACATATTATCATCAAAGAATAATTAGAACAATGCTAACGACGAATATGAAACTGCATATAATAAACATCAAAATGTATATTCAAAATCGATGCAGGAATAAACTTAACATCCCCTAACATTAATCTGTTCATAGGGGTGGGGTATTTTTTACCTTCACTATACTATGCTTTTATGTAATGATTATTTTCTATGTTTTCTCAACGGCATTTCCAATCAAGATTGAACTGGTTGTGTTTTACAACAAGGTGTGTTTAAGGAGAGATCCCTTATGAATAATAATAATAATAATAATAATAATAATATTGTACTTTAGGCCTCCTGGTCCCGAAATGCAATAACATCTGTTCTGTTCTGTTTTTATCCATATGAAGTATCTATATCCATGTTTAAGGCAATGCAATCATTCGGTGCTTCGCAAAGCTTTCTCAAAGTTTCTGAAACGAGGGTCTATATTTTCTTAAGCCGTACATGTAAAAAAGAGTTGTAGGCCATTGTTAAGGTAGGAATAACTCTGTATAAAAGGCACTACAGCACTTATTACTTTTCTTCACATATCACAATTAGATATGAGTTTACGCAAATATATTTTCTTCAGGGGGTAAAACGTCTCATTTTCTAAACGAATTATCCGTGGTTGTTGAATAAGGAATCAAGAAAGTAGTGAAAACTGCCATATGCAATTTTAGTGTGAACACCTCATAACCATTCGAGTAAGGGAAATAGATCCGAACTGTGTACCTTTGTTTACAAAATCTTAATGTTCATTAAAAGTGTTTTTTTGCAAATATTATCATTAACTATTTTTGTAAAACCTCTTTTCTTCCTTAAAAATGCTAAAAAGCCTTGAGGGGACTTCGAACTTCAAAACGATGCATGTTTTAATGCCATTACCGTTCAAAATCGTCAAGTTCAAAGTTGAAAATAAGCGTAGCAAATTTATTTTTTGTCATGTCCAATCATAATTTGGTGTATTTCTTTTAGTTCTTTTAACTTGTGTAACTACACTAGCTATAGTTTCTTAATTCTGAACTTTCAAGCATTAGTTTTAACGAAAGTGGTGCAATACGGTTGCTAGCATTCTAGACTAGACTATGCAACGTGTGATGACCCAATCTAGTTAACTTAGATGTAATGAACCGTCTTCGTGACGTATTATATCAAAGCTAGTTTTAACTAGATTGGGGATGAACAACCATTTGTTGGGAGCAAATACATCAAGTTTACATTTTTATTGCTAAATGCAGTACTGTTTATTTTTGAACAGATATTTTCGAAAGGAGACTTTTCGAGAGTTTAGTCGTGGGCAACCTCTCTGCACTGCTTTAGCTGGATCTATTTATAGCCTCGCTACCCGGAACAGTTGCCTAGGTCATGATAAGGAACCCGCAGTCACATGATCAAGTGACAATATTAAGCGGCGAGACCCACATTCAGGTGACCGATATTACAAGGACTTGTGGACCTGTTTACTTATTTTGTATGTAACCATTTTGAGACATGCCTGAAGGTTAAGTAGTTATTTTAAAATATCGCATTCTTTCGAAAAGAAAATTCACACTGCCTTTAAAGATAGTGTTTACTTTCTAACTTTAAAAGAGACTTGCAAATGACTTCATAATAGCTAGTTATTATTGTGAAATCGGTATAAATGTTTAATTAAATAAATTTGCATATTCCCCTTTTCTATGTTTTTGTTTAATATATTGAAAAATGATGTTGCTCAAGTATGTACTTGAAGTTGAAATACCATTTCTGTTTATGAAATATCGAAATTGATTAGGCTGCTGTCGCAGTGTAAACAAAATACTAACAAATATGCAAAGAACGTGAAAAGTGACGTATTAAAGAGCCACTCCGTGAGTTGTTGGAGTCATATATGCCAAACTTAATCAATGGTGTCATTTGATCACGAAGTATCGACTGTTACCTAAAAGACACATTTTAAAGCTTATATGTTTTTTTACAGTGACAATATGACGGTAGAAAGTCGCAAAACATGATCGAAAACCGGACAGTGGCGCGCGTCAAATAGTCAAACGTAATTTTGGAGACTTATCTAAAACAGGCACGAGGGCAGTTAGGAGGTGATAGTGTTTGTTAGGTTATATAACTAGTATCCATGTATATTGGACATGATATCTACACCTCTGTGCAATTATAAGGCTGTTTTTAGATTTTCATGGAAAACCGTTATTTGTCATAAATATGACTTTTGGATATGAAAAGTTTTGATCTTTTGATTTTATATCACCACATATGACACTTAGGTTCGTATCAAAGGTAAATAATATGTAATGAAACTCACGGAGTGGCTCTTTAATATTTGACATCTTGGGATACAACATTATATTCTTTTGGTGGACGAGGATAACATGCTGATACGCGAGTATAACGGCTTGTTGAGACGTGTTAAGCGTATATGGATTCATGCACATTGTTGAGCCAATAGTGGACATACAAGGTACGGTCACCTCCTGCAAGACTGTTTGAAACGACTGAAAGCGGATGGATATTGGGCTAGAGGATAATTCAAGAGGCCCAATCTGTCTCCAGCTCATAAAATTGTGAAAACGACTAGCCTGGTGTATGTATTCAACGTGTATATTTGAGGAGGGTTCGGTCTTATGGCGCGAGTCGGTGTTTATTGCACAAAGACACGGCCGTTTGCAGCAGCAAAATCGAGACTCCCCGGGAAATCCTCCTGGTTGAGGTAAAGAGGAAGCAAGCCTTCATCATCCGCAGTACTATGGATACTGGCAAGGAATTCAGATTGGACCTCCAAACCAACCAACCAACCAAGCTTCACATTTGTCTTATCTGGTTGTGATTCATTGAAACGTAAGTTGAGATAAGTGCATGAATCTTTTGTAAAGTCAACCAGCAACGTCATTTTGCAATATTTACTTCAGTTAAAAATAAAATGTATATGTAATGAATACAGTTTTCGCTTATACCTTTTCGGATTGTCTTTTTGGTCAGGATATTCTGACAGAGATAATTTTATCAGTCAGGGTGTGTAAGGAACAATGCTGGACAAAAGAGACAGGAAGACAGAGCAGTAAGACAGAGCAGGAAGACAGAGCAGTAAGACAGAGCAGGAAGACAGAGCAGTAAGACAGAGCAGTAAGACAGAGCAGTAAGACAGAGCAGTAAGACAGAGCAGTAAGACAGAGCAGTAAGCCGAGCATGCAGTTGGAATGCATCCTGCTACATCAGCGTATATGAATTCGCCTAAACCTAGCGATACGAGGCTTTTGGCTTGAAAGAGATCAGGGTATAGGAAGGAGCGAGGGCGGATTTAGCAGGATGGTTCGACTGATAAAAGCTAAAATTAGACGACTAGTGTTAATCTATCTACAACAATCTAGATCGACAGTTTTTTTAACATAAGAATATAATGTAGAAATATCGATTAGATTGAACGATTATAGGTTTTCGCGAACAGGCAAAAATCGCATCAATTCTAACCATAAAATATATTGACATAAAGTAATAAAGTAACCATGGTTATCCCATTCAGCGATGTACTTCCATTTTACTTACAGTCCTATCAGACATCTCTAACTTTCTTTAGTTAATGATAATCGCAAAGGCGCTGCACGCGAAACAAGAATTTCGACTAGCCAAAAATCTAAAAGGATAAATTACACTGCAATTTCAACAATTATCAGTGATAAAAGATTTTCTTGATAAATTATTAAGAATGTTACAATAACTCATTTTTGGACTGATCAAAGGTCTCATAATGTATAGGATAGCTTCCTTCACTCGTAGTGCTAATTGTCCAATCATCATCTGGCCCACCATCTTGTTTTGGGAAATTGACACAAGCAATAGAACTGTCCTTTTAACTTATCTCTGTGTTCAGGAGTGGCTGCGCCATAAACAGGTTTTATGACTCAGATCCTATGATGATTTCTTCGAGGTGAATCTCAATCGACTGAGAAATTGATGCAATACATGTGGGTGTTAATGGGTTTTTCAGAAAAAACAACAGTCCTGCGAATGCCTCACTAGAATGATCTACATTTTGAAACCTCAAATATTCTTTCAATGTCAGAAAAGGAAGAGTCCTTTGAATGCCAATGCAATTTTGAATGATAAGCATTTTGATTTCCTTTTGACTTCTATGCATGCCATCCTTGAATCGTTGCAGAATTTATGCAACATGGCCAAACTCCAGAAATTTGTTTTCATAACTTTATTCATTCTCTTATTCGTGCTAAGAAGAAATGTACTACATGTAGATGATCGAATGGCAAACTGACTGCGTTTTTCAACGCATCGCATGACGCATCGCAAGTAAAACAGGACGCAGTGTGCTCCCACCGTGCCGTATTTAAGTTCGGTAAATCTACCTGGCAGATCAACCCATTGTGTTTTGAACATTTAATGGTTCGGTCGTGGATTCGACAATCAAATAGCCAATCAAAAGGAAGGCTTTCAAAATGCCATGGTCTGATACTTATATTGTCCTTCGTTAAAGATAAACAAATTCACCACTGACACGTTGACATAGTTTTTTCAATTGTAGCTTTTTGGTTGTGTAGCCATTCGAAGATTCAGTCAGATGCGTCTTGTATATATGTGTCTAACGTATTCATTAAAAATACAACCCGGTGCTCTAACACTTTTCTATTGAACCTAAGTTGGGATTCTCTTGTTTCACTTCCCCCATCCCTTGGTTGAATTCGAGTCAATGGTTTTATTTTTAGAATATCTAACATTTCAGGTTTTCGTAAATATTAGGATATTTCGGCCATGAATCATAATATTTGGTAACCATTATTGTTAACCCTTTGTACGCTATCCCGCTTATTTAATGGTTGTTACAAGAAACAAGTTTCGTGTATGGCTCTATTCGACCTAGTTTGCGGTCTCCTTAATCACTCCATAGAGGGATATACTTTGGCAATTTGAGATATCAAAAGTACATGTCGTACGGGTACGGTCCAAGAGGTGACTTTGACCTATGTTTTTGTTTTTATTTTGGTTTTCCCTGTATGTTGACATTTATTGTTTTGAGGAATCCCCGAAGAGTCCATTTGGAATATGTTGTTATGGATGTTTTAAAAGACATACCGAACATACATGCAATAAATGGGATATCCCGAATATACACCAAACTGACCTGGGTGAACAGCATTTAATCTGTCTTAATCTGTCTTTATATAGAGGGTATCTGTATTATCTTGACTTAGTCATCTCTTCAAGTAAGGAAGGATGTCTATATTTTTAACGAATGGTGCAGCCATTAGTAAAAGTATATAACCTTTCTACCTCACGAAACGACAGATATTCTATTTATTATGATTCAAATTTAATAATTTATCCGAAAGAGGATAATTTTCATGTTGATAGGCCGCTTGTAACCTAGAGCCCATCGCCTCAGCTACTTAAAGTAAATACTGCGTCGTATTCGTTGTACCAGGCCTTTGTTTTAAGATGTCATACTCTAAAACTTTAACCTTTCAGTAGTGATAACGTGTTATTTTCACTCTACTCAATATAACACATATCAAGTGGTCTGAGGGCACGTTTATTCCAGTGATAGCATACGGTATCTCACCGCAAATAACATAATGAGGTTTCTAAAGTCAGTTCTTCCCAGTTAACTGACCATATAATACCATGACATCTCGGTTGAGAAATAAAACATATCCCTTGAAATTTGCCTTAAAATCATGAATAGAGTGCTTCCGTAGAGTAATCTATTCAGCATCATTATTTAAAGAATGCCATTATATGTTATGATAAATTGCCGAGATCACTTAAAGAAAGATCAAAATATGTAAATCAAATAGTATAGTGGATGAATTTAACTTTCTTTATAAATGTCCAGTTTACAATGATTTACGAGTACAATATTTTGTAAAAATATCTGTGTAAATTAATGAAAGAATAATGATTCGAAATCTTCAACATGATACTCATTCTATAGTCATCTAAAATTATGTTAAAGATGCCTTGATTGTACGAAAAACCTTTGATTGACCTTTTACAACTCTATAATAATTATATGTAATTCATCTTTCCTTTGAATTCGCACGTGGGTTTTTCTTTCTTGAAATAAATGATTTATTGATTGATATGCATATGATATACAGCTATCCTGTGATAAACAATTAAGAACAATGTTATTAGCCCTTACCCCACCGCATCTTCATCAATATTAGTTTATGACAGTCTGCCCCACGTGAAGAAGTTCATTAATCATATATACCAAGGGCATTTCGCGATTTTCTTGGTGTCTAATTTACTTTCTACGTGTCATTCAAAACGCCACATAAATGACAATTATCATTTTTCAAAGAAAATCTGGATTTTCCGAAGTCGAATGTCCACAACACTTTTCAATCATATTAGTTATACAAACGTTCAAAGACTCACCACAAGTTAGACCTTTTACTTGATATAAAGGTGTATAAACATTTTCAGGTTTTTAGCACGAAATTGATAGTCTTTCAAAATTTTGTTTGACTAATTGACGCGCGTTATTGTAAGGTTTTCAATGAAAATCGCAATTTGATAACTTGTTTATATCTGAATGAGTAATTACGATAAGCGCATTTTTTAAGAATCTAATCTATGCTTATGTTTCCGAAACATTTTATCCGTACATTTTTGAATGTTTAATGAATCAAAGCATAAAATTTCGTTGACCTTGACTCATTGTTCCTCTTTATTTCGATATGAAAACATGAAAAGGGTTTATGCAAATGTTCAATTTTCTTCTTTGAGCATAAAAATAGATACGGGAGGATTTGGAGCAAGTAGAGTAAGCTTTCAGATCCCAAACAATGAAAAATACATGCAATCGACACTTTGCACACGATCTATAAATTCTACGCCTGTCAAATTAATACATGCATAACCCTCATAAAGGCACGAATATACATGTATGTTCATGTTTAAATTTTCTTTTTGACCAGGTTTATTCTATTCTATTATAATATGTTCACACAGAGAAAGTTTAAATGTATTCATATTGGAAAATTCAATTAAACAAAATGAGATGCTGAAAATAAACGTATATGTACACGACTTTATTACCTTGCTTTGCCGACGCTCGTTTCGTGGTGTTTCCTTGCCTGCCGAATCCAACAACCATATTTGTTGGTGTTTCTGTTCTGGAGTAAAAAATGTGCATTCATTATTAAAATGCAAAGTAATTACTAAACAGCTTCAGTGAACCTTTGAGTAAACCGCTTTAACGTCTTTATATCATTATCATCATACCCTTATGTAACGCCTCTTTAATATGTTTGTTATGATATTTAATATATAATATATATAATAATTATATATATATTTAAATATAGAACACTCGCAAACAAATATTTCGTTTGGACATACGAATAAATTTTAAAATCTTTTTATAGTCTAAACGATATGAAGAATGTTGTAAAAAAAAATACTCAAAAACTCTGCCACGTTGACGAAGAAATTTTTTTACAAAGGAATAGTCCAACTCACAGACGATCACTCATATTTTAAAACCTTACCTTCACTTATAACAATTCACACTCTATGAAAAGAAGTCCATCTTGCGGTCTGATATTAATTTCTCCCTTTTCTCATATTTGATCAAATATTCATTTACAAAAATTAACAAATCATAGGTTTGTTTTATAAGAGACTTATGTATGTAAGTCTTATATAGAAATGGTAGCCAAACATCTTTTGTTTATTTCTAAAGTACGGTATAGTCCATCGACTCGAATGAATCACTAATTAGCTAATTAGGCTACATGTCAGATGATGTTACAAACTAAGAAAAATTATAAATTTTACTTCATTAATAGATTATCAATTATGATTCGCATTGTTGAGACTACATAAAGTCACAAATGTCAACAAATGAGTTTACCCTTTCGGGCAATACATGATGTGAGAAGTGCTGTTTGTATACTAATTGGCAATTTGCTGAGAAATGATTTATTTAGATTACAATATTAACTGTTTCATGTCAAAATCAAAAACCATTTACGTTAAATTTAGAAATTGACATTTTCTATTTTTCACTAACAAAAGTACTTAAAACTACCGAAATTTGGTTCATTACCATCTGAAGTAAAATACCTTCTAGTTAAGTAGAATTAGACCGCTAATTTAAGGAGTATTCATCTGATTTAATTTAAGAAACAATTCAACATTTTAAAATAAGCATGATTTCAAATTTATTTTGATGATGCTTAAAGTATACTATTTCTTAAAATTGCTTCATGGAGATATCAAATGCAATACTGTCGTGTCTTATTAATATCATTGTTGACATATTTTATTTTCATAAAGAAAAATAATCTGCATACTAACACAGGTGAAATCAAATGCATTGCAAAATATTAATGTATGATAAGTCATAGTTAAATTTGACTGAATTTGTTAATAGCTATCCGAATGTAGAACGCTGAGTTTAAAAATTTCCTCGAAAACGAACATTACAAAGTATTAAAAAAATCAATTATATTTGGTAATTAATGTATATGTTAGTTATTCGTCTATCCACTCGCATAAGTCTTTCACTACACGATAATTATTTTAATTATTTATTATTCATAGTATATATGTTTGCCTTTTGGGGTAGCGTCATAAAACCATTCAAAATCACAAGGTTTAACATTCATATTTTAACCACAAAAAAATATATGAATTATTTATAATATTTTATGTTCATCTAAAAGAAATATTGACGGGTCGTAATTTTTCAAATGTAAAATAGCGGTAATAATGAAAATGAAGTCCACTTCCTTTTAGAATGTGACAGATATACAATACTTAGAAGTAATTATTTACCTGTATGGAATACACTTACAAATAATTATAAAATGATAATGCTATTAACGTCACATGATCATGTACTTTTAATGAATTGTGCAAAATTTATCAAGTTAGCTCTTAAATGTCGATCTGCATAAAACTAAAAGTTAAATTTTTGTATGTTGTCTTTTAGACTGTTTCATCATTATTGGGTTTTTTTTTACATGGGCCAATGGACTACAAACTGTGAATAATCTTCCTCTTGTGAATCAGTGGCGGGTAAAGCTTTTATTAAATCCTTTATATAAACGTTAAAGTAAATAAACACTTCATCAACAAATTGAAATTGATTTCATATTAACATTTAAAGATTTTTTTTTCAATGCACACGTTGTTCGACCTGGATCGCATTTGACATCGAATCTTTTCAAAATAAAACGATCTTGGGAGGTCTAACAGTTTTTAAGGACGTAAAAGTAAAAAGAAAAAATTTCAAATGAACTATATATATCCGGTTCTTTCTGATGATTTAAAAAAAACCTTTACCATCTGTTCTAAGGTATATAGGCCCTACTATGGTATATATTAACACACTAATAGTATATCATTATTCATTAAAACAAAACCCAATTATTCTTTACTTATATTTAAAAACATCGTAAATAAAAATAATGTAGCATTTAATTCAGTTTTTTTCTTTTTAATTCCCTTGATGTTTTATCATCATGTCTTATTAGGCTTCTAAAAATTAAGATATATATCTTAAAGGTTTACTTACCAATACAATGCGGATGGTGGAAGGTTGTATGTTCTGTGGTCCCAGGAAAACAAAGTTTGTTCTGCGAAATATCAAATATACTGAATGGAGAAAGCTAAACAGGTAAATTCTTGCTGATTTCTAAGTAGAAAAATAAATTCCAGCTTCTGTAAAACGCGGTTGTCTAAAACTGTTGTTCATCTAACCAGCGCCAGTCACAGTTGTAAGTAAAAATATCCTGCCGCTGGAGTAAGCGTAAACACAAGGTTCGACAGGGAGAAAATATCATATCCGATTAAATAAAAACAAATCATATCAGATATCGTTCTTTGTTTAAAAATTACACTAAAATGTTTTATAACATCCATAATTTTTTAGATGAAACATGATGGTTATTCCAGAGTTATTTCGCAAGTGAAGCGGAGATGGTACAATCAGCCCCCTTCGAGTTCCACACGCTCTCGTATGACCTGGCACGGATAAAGTATGTCGGCTTAGTGCAAAAGGTTCCTCAATGAAAATTTCGCTAATCTCGAATTTATTAGGGCGTTTCTGCGGTTAATTTCCAATGTGTTCATGAAAATCGATATTAAGAATATATATACATCTTTTTAGTTTTATTAAACGATAGTTTCGCTCGTTTGTTGATTTGCTCGCTTTCTAGGTTACGGTAACCTTTCTCATTGAACCAGTTAGTTGACCTAAAGGGTTACAGAACTAGGCGACTGCCGATTTTCTCTGTTACCTCACAATGAGCTGATTACGTCAAAATTCCCGAGGTATTTGGTTATAAATCCTGCACAAATGCTTGAAAATGATGCAAATGTGATTTAACCGAGAATAATATTCCCTTTAAACAGAAAAATCGACAAAGCTCATACGCGACTTTTCAGCACTCATTCTGAACTCTTAGGTGATCACGTGACTTGTTATATATACGTCATCGTTGCTCGAAAGCACGAAAAGGTGAATTTCTATTAATAGGTAAATATACTCAAACTGGTCTCAAGTTCAATAATTGTTAGCAATTATATACAGAATTATATTCATCATACACAACGAGATGTCAAAATATTGTTTTTAATCGCATTTAAAACGTTTTTTGACAGATTAAAATGATGATTAACACGAATTGTGTCTACTATTCTTTTATTTCGTTTGAATATACACGATTCAGGTTTTTTAATGTTACACAATGAAAACGTTTTTTCAAATATTTTAAATTGCATTTTCCGATAGCATTGGTGTAATACCTAAAATGTATCTATCTATCTATCTATCTATCTATCTTTCTATCTATCTATCTATCCATCCATCCATCCATCCAACCATCCATCCATCTATCTATCTATCTATCTATCTATCTATCTATCTATCTATCTATAATATATATATATATAGTTAAAAGCGTTGATAAAAAACAACAGCACACAACATTTTCTCAAATGTTGTGTGCTGTTGTTTTTTTATCAACGCTTATAACTATGAAGACTGTACACTTGATTGAACTTTCACCTTAATATATATATATATATATATATATATATATATATATATATATATATATATATATATATATATAGACATATACACACTCACACATATATATCATTTATTTCAACTATTTCCTTTACTTGATATACAATATATATAATAATAATTAATCTAACTCACAAAGACAAACACACTCTTAACATTTGTTTGGGAGCTGCATCTTGTCTCTTGCCATACATGTATAATATTCCTACATGGATAGATTAAAGTTATAATATATTTTATAAAACAAGTTTTACGTGTACATATTCTGATTCTATTAAAGAAAAAAAAACACAATTTCTAATTTCAAATGGTTTATATGAAATAATCGTTAAACATTGAACGGCAGTCCTTCTAAAAACTACAAATAACATTGTTTTAGGCCTGAATTATGACCAATGCGTCTGGTCCCTCAATTAACATTACATTTATTTTTGTTTAAGAAACTTTCTTGATTGTTTCGATAAATGAAATAACGTGTTCCAAATTTTGAGTAACGAATATAACATTTAAGCCCATGAAAGATTATCACGTGAAAATAATATTCCAAATAAATTACTTATATTAATTTTTCATATTTGCGGCTAAAATATATTGATTGGTATAACGATTTAGTGCTCTGGGAATTCGGTATTTGTACATTTCTCTATATTTCGCTTTGTAACCAAATTAATTTTGGGATAATAAAATCATATCAAACTCTGTAGTGTAACCTATTTAAGGTATTTTAATTATTTTGGTTATTCATGTTGTCGTTAAGCTCGTGTGCTAGTCTAGAAGTGCATAGTCCCTAACACTTTGTTCTCATAATAATAATAATAATAATTAATGTTTGAAATATTTGAGTGGGACTGTGTCTTTAATGCCTAATCCTAATAAGCCCAAAAGCTCCGTATGTCTATTCCTTAGTAAGGGCTATCAGCAAACCAAATTTGGTCGAATTTGAAACGGCCGTTTTGGCTGTATCCGATTCACACAAAAAGTTCTAATAATAATAATAATAACAACAACAACAACAACAACAACAACAATAATAATGATCAACAACAAAAATAATAATAATAATGAGGGTGTACCACAATCTTCCAGCAAAAGACAAGTTTAAGACTTTCATAATCAGCATTTACGCAAATTGCCTTTCAGAATCTTCTACTCACCCCTTTGAGGGAATAGGAAACATTTGAATTAGTTTATGGTTAAATTATGACATGGTTTCAAAAGGTTAACCCGCTCCGTTGAGACCAATAATCTACCACTTGACAGCCTCTGACATTCTAGCACCCGGCATTCTGGGTTACATTGGCTTAAACGGTTTGTATCAAAGTTTTTATTACCGAAATTAATCACAAACCCACACTGTAAATTTCGGAAATCGTATAAAGTAAAGTACACGTTCAGGTTGTCGCGTTTTGATGAAGAATATCTCTACAAAAACATGAAAAATCAAACCTACTACATAGCAGATCCATGGGTACAAACAACATCAAGGGGGGTTTGGTATGTGCCGAAATAATTTAACTTTTATTTAGGGGATGTAACACTTTTATTTATTATTGAGATTTTCTTTTTCTATATTTAAGAACAGTTGTCATATAGATAGCTTTCGAGAGACAGTTGTGAGTGAGGAGTTGTGCAAGGGCTTCTGGACAACTTAATCATTCATTACATTGATTTTCATATTTCGTAGTTGAAAAATATGCTTTGAATTCATAGTGGTTTATTATGTCATAAAGTAAACATTTTATCTATTTCACATGTGTCAGCAATTTTGTCATGAACTTTGAAAATCAGGGCAGTTAGAAGACGTGATTGAGGATGAATGTTAACACACACCCTTCACGATTACAGCATTGTCATAACAGTTAAAGTGACACAGAGTATGTTTCATAAACTTTGCATGTGGCTTAAATGAGGGCAATTATATCATGATTTTGAAATAACATCTTATTCTATAAAAATGTCAAAATTATTATATTTTCTTGTTTTCAATTCTAATTGAAATCGGCCAAAAAGGGTTAAAAAGGTTCAAAACTCTGCTTCCAATTTACATATATGTTTGTTTGATGATCTATCAAACACTATCATTTATATTTTTCCTTGTATCTGTTTTAAATAAGTTCCAAAAATTACGTATGAGTCATTGGCGCGTGTCACTGTCCGGTTTTCGATCACAGAACTCGATGTCAACAAGTTCATTGTCACTTTATTTAACTGATAAGCACGGAGGTGTTGATTTTAGAAACGATCTATCTTCTCTTCTCTCTTCTCTATCAAATAACTCCATCTATGTAGGTTGACATAGTAGACCCTACAAATCACTCTGTGCCCCTTTAACTCACGTTTGCTTACTATAAATGAGTATGTACAACACACAAAATGTTTGACTTAAACACGCAACCAAGTCTATAGTTGAATTACCAAAAGCTCCTTTATGTTCAATAAAATAATCGTTTTTGAGAATTATTTTTCAGAGCCTGAATATTGGTATACGAGTGAATGAGTGAGTACAAAAGCCACGCTGTTGGAAACTTTTTAAGTGTTTCCCTTAAAGAGCCACTCCGTGAGATGTTGTAGTCATATTTGACAAACTTAATCAATACAGCCATTTGACCGCGAAGTATCGACTGTTACCAAAATACTGGACACATTTTATAACTTATTGGGGTTTTTTTACAGTGAAAATATGAAAAGTTAAGATGTTTTGATTTTACATCACCACATATGACATTTATCAAAGGTAAATGCCTTGTTATGAAAATCACGTGGCTCTTTAATATTCTACTCCAATATCTATTTCTTTTATCATTTTAAAAAATACAAAATTAACTTTACAAATGCCTCATCATTCCTCTATACACATCATATACTTGGACAGATATGTGGAATGCAAAAAAAGGGGGCATTTTTTTAATAAGATTTCTTATTTTTTCCCATAAAATATAGGTAAACACATTTTCGACAAATTATTTTTCAAAATAAACATCACTGGTAAACATAATCACATATATATTGAAACCTTTTATTACAATATTTTCAAATGACCTTGTATTAGATAATCTAGTAATTTGTGTTTTCGCACTCTATCAAATCCTTGCCAACGTGTTCCTGCACAACTATGAGTACAGTCTTAAAGTATGTCATGGGAACATGTATTTTCTTCATCATCTTAAAATCGTAACTTTTGGATGAATGATACTGGGAAAAATCGACTTGATGTGTTTACATTAACATTTGCAGAGAACAAAAAAGGTAAATTGAAATTGATTAGACATCATGCTGGATTCACAAAAAATATTCAAAAATATGAATGTATAAACTTAAAAAACGTGATAATTGCTAAAGATAAGGGATACAGATACAGGATAAGGAAAGAAGTGAAAAACATTGAAAATGATTTTTTTTTAAATGACTGGATTTTATAGTCACACTTGGATGAAGATGTATCCTCCCAAAGGTAGATAAGGAAAAAGATTACTTAAAACAACACTACCCATGATATTCATGATAAGGGGAGGGCGGGGGGGGGGGGGGGGGGGGGGGGGTAATTGAAATGAGCTCTTTACGATAGTGGCAAGGGCGAGATTATCAAAAAGACAAGTATATTGGACCACTTTACTTTTTTAACTTCATTTAATGATCTAGGATTTTTTGATAGAGAGATTTATGTAATTAATTATGAATTTAGTTGGACACATCAGCGACAGATTCTGTTACCAAATCTTAAGTGAATGTTTCAGAAGAATCCTCAATGTTTAATATACCTATAAACCTAGGAGTACATACACACAAGCCAGAATAATCCTCAATGTTTAATATACCTATAAACTTAGGAGTACATACACACAAGCCAGAATAATCATCAATGTTTATTATACCTATAAACCTAGGAGTACATACACACAAACCAGAAGAATCCTCAGTGTTTAATATACCTATAAACCTAGGAGTACATACACACAAGCCAGAATAATCCTCAATGTTTAATATACCTATAAACTTAGGAGTACATACACACAAGCCAGAATAATCATCAATGTTTATTATACCTATAAACTTAGGAGTACATACACACAAACCAGAAGAATCCTCAATGTTTATTATACCTATAAACTTAGGAGTACATACACACAAGCCAGAATAATCCTCAATGTTTAATATACCTATAAACCTAGGAGTACATACACACAAACCAGAAGAATCCTCAATGTTTAATATACCTATAAACCTAGGAGTACATACACACAAGCCAGAAGAATCCTCAATGTTTAATATACCTATAAACCTAGGAGTACATACACACAAGCCAGAAGAATCCTCAATGTTTATTATACCTATAAACCTAGGAGTACATACACACAAGCCAGAAGAATCTTCAATGTTTATTATACCTATAAACCTAGGAGTACATACACACAAACCAGAAGAATCCTCAATGTTTAATATACCTATAAACTTAGGAGTACATACACACAAGCCAGAAGAATCCTCAATGTTTAATATACCTATAAACCTAGGAGTACATACACACAAGCCAGAAGAATCCTCAGTGTTTAATATACCTATAAACCTAGGAGTACATACACACAAGCCAGAAGAATCCTCAATGTTTATTATACCTATAAACCTAGGAGTACATACACACAAGCCAGAAGAATCCTCAATGTTTATTATACCTATAAACTTAGGAGTACATACACACAAGCCAGAAGAATCCTCAATGTTTATTATACCTATAAACCTAAGAGTACATACACACAAACCAGAAGAATCCTCAATGTTTAATATACCTATAAACTTAGGAGTACATACACACAAGCCAGAAGAATCCTCAGTGTTTAATATACCTATAAACTTAGGAGTACATACACACAAACCAGAAGAATCCTCAATGTTTATTATACCTATAAACCTAAGAGTACATACACACAAACCAGAAGAATCCTCAATGTTTAATATACCTATAAACTTAGGAGTACATACACACAAGCCAGAAGAATCCTCAATGTTTAATATACCTATAAACCTAGGAGTACATACACACAAACCAGAAGAATCCTCAATGTTTATTATACCTATAAACCTAAGAGTACATACACACAAGCCAGAAGAATCCTCAATGTTTATTATACCTATAAACCTAAGAGTACATACACACAAACCAGAAGAATCCTCAATGTTTAATATACCTATAAACTTAGGAGTACATACACACAAGCCAGAAGAATCCTCAATGTTTAATATACCTATAAACCTAGGAGTACATACACACAAACCAGAAGAATCCTCAGTGTTTAATATACCTATAAACTTAGGAGTACATACACACAAGCCAGAAGAATCCTCAATGTTTAATATACCTATAAACCTAGGAGTACATACACACAAGCCAGAAGAATCCTCAATGTTTATTATACCTATAAACCTAGGAGTACATACACACAAGCCAGAAGAATCCTCAATGTTTAATATACCTATAAACCTAGGAGTACATACACACAAACCAGAAGAATCCTCAATGTTTAATATACCTATAAACTTAGGAGTACATACACACAAGCCAGAAGAATCCTCAATGTTTAATATACCTATAAACCTAGGAGTACATACACACAAACCAGAAGAATCCTCAGTGTTTAATATACCTATAAACTTAGGAGTACATACACACAAGCCAGAAGAATCCTCAATGTTTAATATACCTATAAACCTAGGAGTACATACACACAAGCCAGAAGAATCCTCAATGTTTATTATACCTATAAACCTAGGAGTACATACACACAAGCCAGAAGAATCCTCAATGTTTAATATACCTATAAACCTAGGAGTACATACACACAAACCAGAAGAATCCTCAATGTTTAATATACCTATAAACCTAGGAGTACATACACACAAACCAGAAGAATCCTCAATGTTTAATATACCTATAAACCTAGGAGTACATACACACAAACCAGAAGAATCCTCAGTGTTTAATATACCTATAAACTTAGGAGTACATACACACAAGCCAGAAGAATCCTCAATGTTTAATATACCTATAAACCTAGGAGTACATACACACAAGCCAGAAGAATCCTCAATGTTTATTATACCTATAAACCTAGGAGTACATACACACAAGCCAGAAGAATCCTCAATGTTTAATATACCTATAAACCTAGGAGTACATACACACAAACCAGAAGAATCCTCAATGTTTAATATACCTATAAACTTAGGAGTACATACACACAAACCAGAAGAATCCTCAATGTTTAATATACCTATAAACTTAGGAGTACATACACACAAGCCAGAAGAATCCTCAGTGTTTAATATACCTATAAACTTAGGAGTACATACACACAAGCCAGAAGAATCCTCAATGTTTATTATACCTATAAACCTAAGAGTACATACACACAAACCAGAAGAATCCTCAATGTTTATTATACCTATAAACCTAGGAGTACATACACACAAACCAGAAGAATCCTCAATGTTTATTATACCTATAAACCTAAGAGTACATACACACAAACCAGAAGAATCCTCAATGTTTAATATACCTATAAACTTAGGAGTACATACACACAAACCAGAAGAATCCTCAATGTTTAATATACCTATAAACTTAGGAGTACATACACACAAGCCAGAAGAATCCTCAATGTTTATTATACCTATAAACCTAAGAGTACATACACACAAACCAGAAGAATCCTCAGTGTTTAATATACCTATAAACTTAGGAGTACATACACACAAGCCAGAAGAATCCTCAATGTTTATTATACCTATAAACCTAAGAGTACATACACACAAACCAGAAGAATCCTCAATGTTTAATATACCTATAAACTTAGGAGTACATACACACAAGCCAGAAGAATCCTCAATGTTTATATACCTATAAACCTAGAAGTAAGAATACAAACACACAAGCGAGGAAAGTACTCTTTGTGAATTAATGAAACTGAAGATTTCCTATATTTGACACAATTTTCACTTCTTTCTAGTTTGCTATATACATTAAATATGTACTAAAGTAGATATGTATGGTTAACTGAATAAGTAAAAATGATATCTTCTATACATTTATATCAATAAAAATAGGGTAACTGAATGAATAAGTAAAAATGATATCTTCCATACATTTATGTCAATAAAAATAGATCATTGATATCTTCCATATATTTATGTCAATAAAAATAGATCATTATATATTTGTAAACAAACAACATGTATTCGTACCTATCTATGCTCCCAGAGGGGAAAATAGCTCCGTGTCAGTCTGTCCAATAATACATACTTAAACATGTTATTTCTCTCACAATTTGTCACCCTCTTTTGATATTCCAAATATTTATTCTCCCGACAGTCTTGGGGGCGAGAGCACCGCATTTATTAATCAAAAGTTTACACTGGTATGCTTAGCAGCAAGGGAAGTGCTGAGTCAGAAGGTATACGTGAAGTCATATACAATTTTGTTTGCCAGCATTATTGTACAAGAAAAGAAATCTCATATCAATCACACCGAAAAAGAATAATCGCCAATTCATTTTTAAAAATATATATTATATATCTATGTAAACTCATTTTGGAAATGAACAAATGATGAGTACAAATTATATTTGTACAATTTTCCTGATTATTTGAATAAATAATTCAGCAACGTATGACATATCGATTCCATCTCTTTACTAACATCCGAGTCTTTAATCCTATTTTTTAAAAATATTTTTGTAGTTACAATTCTATGAAACCTTTCCTTTGGTATCTTGTTACTATGAAGAGGCAGTAGCCGGGGTTTTCTTTTTAAAGGACACAATAAAGAGATCTCACGAAAAACGAAAATTTAATTTCTCAGCTGCCCCGAAATTGTCCCAGTTTCGCAGTTTCTGGCATAATCAAAGCCCAGTTAAGCTCGAATATATAACAATTATTAACATCGGCATCCCGCAACGTTTAAATCAATGGTTGTTTTAAGCTCTCAAAAGATTGTTTCTTATTTTGTCGATCTCCTAAACCTAGACAGCTTTGAATAATAGATAAACTTGACATCCATAAATAATCAAACAGTGCAGGGAAATATACCGCAGACACACATAATCGTCAGAGATTAAATATTTCATTGATAAATAATTAATTTTCTATTTTTGATAATGTTATTATCTATATCATTACTTTGTATTGAGAGGGTCTTTGCTTAGCTAGGAACGAAAAGAAATGGTAAAAGATATACTGTAAAATCATAATATTTCGCGGGGGTTTAATTTTCGCGCTTTTCGCGCAAAGTCATAATGCGCGAATAATAAAACGTCGCGAAATATTATGGTCATGAACGTGAAGAAAACCAATAACAGACAAATAATTTGGTTGACACATTTTATTACTCACAGGATTGTTTGGTGTGTCCATTAATGACGAGTCACTAATTAGAGCTCTCACAAGCGTGTACGCCGATATGCACGTTGTTTATTGTGCAAACACAATCATCACAATAATCCGGCCTGACGGAATCCACTCTTGATCGCCAATATGCGTGTCCTATTGTTTTGATTGCAGTACGCTTGAGCTTCGATTCGGAGCGTATTGCGGTACAGGACCCTCGGTTTAAATATATTTTCGGTTCGGTATGATATTTCTTTGAACGAGATCTCGAGGATTCACATCATTCAAACACTATTGTTGGGAGTTAAAGATCAAACTAATTCGTTCCGAATGTTTACTTCCGGGAAAGCTTGGCGACAGATATCGTTACCACTTCAAAACTTGAAGACGTTTAATGACAATAAATAAAATTTTTATCGTTGACTTTTGAATAAATATTATTGTTTTCATTGTAAATTACTACTAGTTTCTTTTCTGCACGGTGCATGTAGTTTTTCTCACTAAATTTTTTATATTGCTTAGTCGATATGCGCGAAAATTAAACCCCGCGAATCAGTCATTTTTTATGTTTGCGCGAAAATAACACCCCTCGAAAATAAATGATTTTACAGTATGTGTCCTCGTTTTTTCTAACCAAGGAACTTCTGTTTCGGGGAGTGGACCATCACTATATATGTAAGTGCGTTCGTGTATTTGACATTTTTCTATTTACTAGAAAATTTCAATATCATATAGATTTTGAAATAAACAAATGTTGCCATGTGATAATCTTATCTAGATACGTAAATCTGGATTCGAACAAAGATGTGCTCAAACGAGATGACAAAAAGCATTAAGTGAACTTATGATGCGTCAAATCTGGCGGTAACAGGACGACTTCCAAAGGGGCAACGTTAATTCACTACTTACCTAGTAGACAGTTTTTCTCCCCAAAAAACAACGATTTTATGTATTTTAATGGTGGCAATTACGTCTCATGGTGCTAAATATATTATTTCACATGACAAATAACATTTTTTATTGAAGACAGGGAAGGTTTCTGCAACATGTTCGGCTTTTTATTTCAGTAACCTCTAATAATGACAAGAATATAACAGTTGGATCAAGTTACATATAAATTCTTTGGTCAGTCACTGGGCGCTCATTTATTGTGACACATTTCTTCACCCTTTCCTCGGGAAAGCTGATACTTAAGTTAAGTATGCAAGCACTAAACCTGATTTTAAAGCTTCGCTCAGATAACTAGGCCAAACGCGTTCTTCATTTTCTTCCCACTATTCCAAGACTTTTCGTGATATATTGTCTTCATTATGCTATTGATGGATGAGTTATTATAAAGAAAAGATTCCTAGGTTGACAAAGTGAACATTGAGCCAATTGAGACCTAAATGGTTTACCTTTGACCCGCTTGTTTCTTTACCGACTCTCAACGGTTAGGCATTTCCCTTACTGGAATGATATTCACAGCAAAATGGCCGATTGCAGTCTTTGCTTGAAAGGTAAACCCCTAATTCTATGACGAGATTTTTTATTCTAAGAAGATTTTTTCAATTGTATTGATATTTGAAAGGAATGCATTTTAAAAATTAATTTTCTAAAATACTTGCTACAATGCCTCTTAAGTGTCGTGCATGTTTAAAAGCGGAAAATGGACAGCAAACTGTCGGCCGTGCAAATAAATATCAAACCTGGTCAGTTAGCCAACTGTTTTAAGAGAAAACAGAAACATTGATAATTATAAAGGGACACAGAGAATGCTATTGCATTCCTTCAAGCAAAGGAACTTCATATCGTAAATAAAACGTAGGTAAAAAGTGGATGAAAAAAATACCCGCAACCTCCACTGGGTATTTTTTCATCCACTTTTTACCTACGTTGTATTTACGATATCAATAGAGGGTGCGGGTATTTTTTCATCAACTTTTTACCTAAGTTTTATGTACGATATCAATTAATCTCTATTGTATAGAGGGTGCGGGTATTTACGATATCAAATTCCCACTGCTTCAAGTTGTGCCTCCATAACCGGCTATTCTAAACCTTGCTGCCAATTTACCCACTCAAATTGGGGTTTGAATGCAGCATCCTCTTCGGCGAAAAGTTGCAGTTTTTCATAAGACTTCTAACAAGACCGTAGGATCCGTCACAGCAGGCGGTGCGGAGAATTATGGGAAATGCAACAAGACCTATCTTCTCGCGTCACTTGGGCTTGTGTAAATTAGGAGTGGGGAGGTGGTTATAGGAGTAAGATATGTCAAACTAAATAAATGACGTAATTCTAACGATAAGTAGTTGTTTTTTTCTGAAAATCACAATCTTGCTGCCTATCAGTTCAGTAAAGACTCAATATATAGAATTGAGTTGTAATTTCTGATCGAAACCGGACATTGGGGGGCGCCAAGGACCAAATGTTATTCTTGAAATTTATTTACAACAGATACAAATATCATTTGGTAATATATCGCATGCTGATTTGGTAATATTCATGTACAATTGAAGCAAAAGATTGACAATATTATCTTCCATTGGACCGTTTTTCTATCGTCATTGAAAAAAGAAAATTCTTAATTTCTTAATGGCACTTTAGGGATAAAGATGTACTTCAACAGAAATATGTTTGAACTCAACTCGGGATTACGATGGTATTTTGCCCTTATTTAAGCTACATAAAACTTTATTAAGAATGCTCTTGTTTATCGTTGTCTGTCTGTCTGTCTGTCTTGTCTGTCGTTTAACTAGCAATCTGAATAAACTTAGATTCCTTGTTCCTTTTGGTTTGGTATAAGGTTATTCTGTAAAATAATATATAAAATAATATAATACTGTCGATCAAATTTTTTGATAATTAATGAATGATTTTAATTGTTAAATCAGTAACCAAATTGTCGATTTTGAATCGGGTTTGAATTAGGTTATTCGGTAAAAATATAATATATAATAATATAATACTGTCGATCAAATTTTTTAATAATTAAGGAATGATTTTAATTGTTAAATCAGTAACCAAATTATCGATTTTGAATCGGGTTTGAATTAGGTTTTTCTGTAAAAATAACACATATAATACTATAATACTGTCGATCAAATTTTTTAATAATTAATGAATGATTTTAATTGTTAAATCAGTAACTAAATTATCGATTTTGAATCGGGTTTGAATTAGGTTATTCGGTAAAAATAAAACATATAATACTATAATACTGTCGATCAAATTTTTTAATAATTAAAGAATGATTTTAATTGTTAAATCAGTAACTAAATTATCGATTTTCAATCGGGGTTGAATTAGGTTATTCTGTAAAAATAAAATATATAATAATTTGATACTGTCGATCAAATCTTTTAATAATTAATGAATGATTTTAATTGTTAAATCAGTATCCAAGTTATCGATTTTGAATCGGGTTTGAATTACGTTATTCTTTAAAAATATAATATATAATGATATAATACTGTCGATCAAATTTTTTAATGATTAATGAATGATTTTTATTGTAAAATCAGAAACCAAATGATCGATTTTGAACGACGGACTATTATTAACGTTACCCTTTAATGACCTTTGAACATTTAACCATAGTTTATAATCTATTGTATAGTCGCAAATGACATTTTATATTCTAAAATCTTATACGTGTTTATCTTTGGTATCAGTTTATATCTCGATGTTAACAAACATTATATTCATTTTGTTGAGGCACGGGCTATAGTCAATACAAAAGATTTTTGTTATGCGGAGACCATACAAAGTGAGCAGATTTCCTATAGATCCTATTAATCTTTCCCACAATGTACAGCGTAAAGCATTGAACGTAGTAAAAAGAGTAAATATCAAATAAACCAATATAATATCCCTTCTTAATTATCTTATAAGTAAACTTTGATCGACAATAATAATTTTAATATATTTCAAATTGCCCTTTTGCTGTTTATCTGTAAGAGATTTGATTCATATCCCCTCCTACTTATAGTTAACGATGTCATTTCCAAGCTTTATGTAAGCAACGAGGAATCTGGGTCACAAAGTACTTTGCAGCCTCGAGGACAGAAAGGCGAACCTTGCTGCACGGTAATGTAGCGGTTTCAGCCATGCCCGTTCAAGATGTCGCTACGAATAAAAACAGTGAGGATAATTATGTGAGTGCAATAAAGCAAGAGTTTTAAAGTGAAGGCTGTCAGTGCATGATCTTTCATGGCATTTAATGCATCGACTGCGACGAAACTATTATTGTGTCGAAGGATCAGTAATAATTTATCTTATTTCTACAAGAACATTGCACTACAAAACGATTCCGTTGAGGGAAAAAAAATGGTATGTGAATCCCAATTTTATCGACAGAACTTGGTGGTTTTCGAGGGCTACAAAGCTAACTGACTTTAAACGTTTATACTCTAATAAGGCTTTGTGGGGATTCGTTCTAAAATAACAGCTAGGGCCACGTTTCACTTATCATTAAGATAACCTTTAATCACTAAGGTCACATCTATAAGGTTAGTGATATATTAAAAAATGGCACCTTACTGTTATTAATCTTCGTGTTAAGTTGCTTTGTTTACCAGCTCAAAGGGTAACAGCTGAAGAAAGCATACCTGCTCAGATTTTCAAATGAATTGTCATATGGAATTCAATGTCAAATTATTTATGATTATTTCGTTAAAAAAAACAACTAGCAAACGATTTACAAAAATATAGATATATAGATGTATAGATAACCGCGTGCTAAATGTAGGAAGTGTTCTTTGTTCATATTGATTACCTCCAGCTGATACACCTACAGTTCGACATTTTTGTTTTCAGTTTGAACCAGCTGTACTAATGTACTTATGTAAAATGTATGCAATCAACGTTGCGTACATCATACCATATTTTGATGTGGGACGGCACATACTGAATGCCTTCTGACATAATGTGAACTGGGTGTATAAAATTATATTTGGAGCTTTTCTGCAAATACGTTAGCAAATAGGAAAGAGGCATTTTTAACAATAATGACGTTATGTGTTTTCTCCTTCATTGTCATTAATGCATGGCTGAAAACTATATATTAACGATATCTCTCTCTCTCTCTCTCTCTCTCTCTCTCTCTCTCTCTCTCTCTCTCTCTTTCTCTCTCTCTCTAGCTCTCTCTCTTTCTCTAGCTCTTAGTGTGACAGTCTTTGTGTGTTATCCTGGCCCCGGGATCACATATACATGTAGGCCAGAACGACAACTTGACGTCACGACAGAAGACAATGAGGCGTCCACACACGACCCCTCACATACAAAACCATATGTCGTTTTAATATCTAGACCGGAATGACGTTTGTACTATAAAGCATGTGTTACTATAGACAAGGCAGAGAGGACGCCGCCTTTGCTAACGATATTTCTTTAATGATATTTATTTGTCGGACACTATGACTGCTCTTTAAGAGTGGAGAAAAGCTACTTTGATGAAAGACTGATCAATCGTTCGATGCTCTACTTCTTTGTTGCTATGAATGCAACATTCCGTTATTTACAATATACATTCTTTCTTGTTTCAATACATTAAATTATTTTCAAACATATCTGTACAGATCGAAATATTGAGTTTTTTCTATTAAATTTCAAATTCAATCGAAAAAAGAGTTTTTAAAAAGCTTAAGACACAACGCTTTGTTGAAATTTTGCACGTACGTGTATGACCAACTATAAAACATAGCTGTGTATATTCTGTTTAAAATACATTAAATTCTATATATAAAAAATGTTTGCAAATTTAATTCAAATAACAAAATTAATTCTTTACGACAAAAAGTTGTTTTTGAAATATTTAAATTTATCTGAATGGTGCTTGATTAAGATGTTTTCCAAAGTCATTAGTTACCAATATTTATTTTATAACGGGCTTGTGTAGATTGTTGAAATCGATGTGAACTTTGTCACAGTTTCATTTTTTGTCTCAATTTCAATCAAATTCAATTTGATATTTCTTGACGACCAGTTAGTAAATGGCATGCACCTACGTTTTGAGATTCACCATGGTGACTTAACGATATAGGTTTCACAACTCAACAATACTTTTTTTCGATTGACCAATGCTATTTCCAAAAGCTCTGAGTAGCATAAGGACACTGCACACAGAGAAATAACGCATTTTTGACATTTAGAGAATTTATAAAAGTTCTTTGTTCATCAATTCTTCATCTTTGTGAACTTCATTACCTTCATTCATACATTCACACTAATGAAAGAAGTATTAAAAATTATGCATACCATAGACACAAAAGGGTTTCGGATAGCCATGGTAATACAGGTTTATTGAAAACATAAGAACAACAAAAGAACAAACAGGAGTTAAATAATTAAAATGTTCAAGTGATACTTTCATCTTTTTCATTTTGCATTTATAGACACAACTTTGGAAGAATAAGAATCAAGTCAAGATATCTATCCGTAGCTACATTTTCTTTCATACCACGTGTGACAATGAGTCCAGGGCTAAGATTCATGTTGTAAGTATGGTCACAATTATCAGAAATCCAAAAGAGCAATTTATTCTTGACTACTTTAAACTCCCAGAAAAGATAAACAATACTTTCTTTTTCAGAATTAGATAACTTCACAAAGGATTCTCTGCATCGTGAATATTAATGAATAAACATGCATTTGTTACAATTATTCTGTGCAGTTGTTTATATTGGGACCATGTTAATTTTGTGTCTTAAGTAGTGTGCTACTAAACCGGAGTGTTAAAAACTTACTCAAGTTACAGTGACAGACTGTGAGTATCCTTGAGTATCATTTTACACACTCATATATATGTACATGCCTTTATGATCCACTATTATGGATATATTACAATCTTGATAGATTTCTCAGTGGCCAAAAGGCACTGTTCCTATGAATTCTGCCTCTCTCTGCAATAGACATATGTGTCTAGGCCTAAATTTTCCTATTGAAACGACTGGTTTAGGGGGGAGTAAAAATAGTAAAAATGTCTATGTTTTTAAAATTCCCCCCTTTTTTGTTTTCTTTATCTTTTCTCTGTTTTTCTCCTGTCTTTTACTTTTCTAAACTTGTTAAAAAAGAGTTCCCATGTATCTACTCTTATGAAATTGACATTCCTACTACAACACCAGACCATGACCTCACAAGCATATTGAAATCTATTCTGTTAAACATGAAATTTTATTTTTACAATGAATAACATCAAAAAAAGTAAAACTTTTCTCATCCAACTGTAGAGGACTTGCAAACAAATCTAAAAGAAAAGAACTATATTATATATAAGAACTATATGAATTTGTATAGGGAAAAAATCATACTAAATCATGTGCTTACAAGATATCCACATAGATTAATCTACCTGTAACACTATGAGAAATGAATGGGGCTTGCAGTCTATAAATGCTCCTTTTAAATCTAATTCTAGAGGAGTAGCTATACTCTTTAACAGCAACATTGACACATTAATACATAGAACCATAATTGATGAAAAGGAAAACATATTATTATGGACATTACAATAGAGGATAAAAAAATGACCCTGACAAATCCTTATGGTCCTAATAATGATGATTCCCAATTTCATATTGAACTTTTTGATAATATATTGAAATTTGATAATGGATCATTAGTTATAGTCGGTGACTGGAACCTTGTACTTGACCCAACTATTGATCTAGAGAATTACAAACATGTTAACAATCCAAAATCAAGAGAGACTGTTTTATAATTTAACTTATAATCTTATTCATCTCATTTGGAGACATTTAAATGATAAATCTAGAAAATATACCTGGTAGAAAAAGAATCCAAGACAACAAGCTAGACTTGACTTCTTTATTGTATCTGATGACATATTTTATATCACCTTGGACTCTGATATTTTACCAGGATATAAAAGTGATCATTCAACAATAATATTAACCTTTTCAAATAGCTTAAATCAAGAAAGAGGAAAAGGATACTGGAAATTTAACAACCTTTACTACTAAAACCCGAACATGGGAAATTAGTTAGAAATATATTGAACGAGACTATTCAGGAATATGCTTCAGAAAAGATTGATGACTTTGAAAACCTTGAAGATATTAACCTTAAAATATCTAATTCTTTATTCCTTGAAACTTTATTGATGAAAATCCGTGGAAAGACTATATCTTTTGCATCTTATATAAAGAAATATAAAACAAAACAGAACAACTTGAAAAAAATTAAATATGTAGAAGATGATATTAGAAGAGATTTTCAAAATATAAATGAGAATTGTTCTCTGAACCTTCAAAATAAAAATGAGAATTGTTCTCTGAACTTTCAAAATAAAAAAAACAATCAGAAGAAATAACACAAAAAGAAATGAAAGGAATACAAATCCGAAATCAAAACCAATGGTATGAGGAGGGAGAAAACCCATCAAAAATTTTTTGTAACTTGGAAAATAGAAACTTTTCCAAAACATCTTTTAATAAATTAATAACCAAGGACAAAACTGAAATTACAGACAGTGAATCAATACTTAACGAGTTAAAACATTTCTATGAAAACCTATATGCTTCGCATGACAAAGATAGGGTAAAAGATTGTTGAAAAGATATTGAAACCCCGACTTTACACAAAACTCTAAGAGAAACCTTGAAAAAGAAATCAGTATGGAATAAATCAACAAAAATGTTTATAAAATGAAAAATAACAAAAGCCCAGGAATTGATTGTTTTCCCATAGACTTTTTAAAGTTCATTTGGAAAGATTTAAAATTTTGGATTTATAAATTTGTTAATGATGTATCAAATAAGTACCCTAAGTATGAAGAGAGGTGTAATCACTTGCATACCAAAAGCTAACAAAGACAGAACATTACTAAATAATTGGAGCCTATCACATTATTTAATACAGTTAATAAAATTATCAGCTCATGTATAGCAAATACCCAAACCGGTTTTATACCGGGCAGAACAATTAGTGAAAACACAAGACTCTTGTATGACATCATTGTTTAAGTCAAAAAAACAAAACAAAACATTTCTGTTGTCTTAATCTTGATTGATTTTAAAAAAGCATTTGATCCTGTTTCTAAAGACTTCATTAATGAAGTTTTACAAAAAATTGACTTTGGTCCTGAAATGATTAGATGGATTAATATTGTGACTTATGACACTACCTCATGTGTTTTTCAACATGGCCACTTCTCTGAATGTTTCCCTAATGAAAGGGGCTGTAGACAAGGTGACCCCCTGTCTCCCTATCTTTTTCTACTTGTTGCTGACATTCTTGGTTGTATGATTAGAAATAATGACAAAATCAAAGGTATTACTATTAATGGTATTGAACATAAGCTTGATCAATATGCTGATGACACAGATTTATTTTTTGATGGGACTGAAGACAGCTTGTATGCGGCTATTGACACAATTAATAATTTCTACAGAATGTCTGGTTTGAAAATTAATTTGGATAAATCAAAAGCAATTTGGATTGGAGCAAAAGCTAAATCTATTGATAGAATATGTAAAGATCTCAATATCGAGTGGACAAAAAGAGTGGACAACGGGTGAATTTGATGTACTTGGTATAACATTTACCCCTGATCTTGATAACCTATGGGTGATAGACTTGTATCTTCATGGAGTAAAGGAAATTTAACTCTTATTGGTAAAATTACAGCGATAAAACTTTATCAATTTCTAAATTAGTTCATATCTTTAACTTTTTGCCTTACCCTCCTGTTGGATTTATTACATCCCTTGAGAAAAAAATTTAAAATTCATATGGAACGATAAAAATGTTAAATAATTAAAAGAAATGTTCTGAAAGACAAATATGAGGATGGGGGTTTGAGAATGATTGACACAAACAGATTCATAGATGCTTTGAAATTATCCACCTTAAGGTTGTATATGAAAAACCCTATGAAAAATAACCCCTGTCAGATACCTTTTGATTATATTTTTAATTTTGGAGCTAACTCTGTTATATATTTGAAGATAGAAAATCCTTTTTGGCAAGATGTATTGAAGGCTTGGAAGTCATTCCCCAAAAAAACATTATGTTGATCCTTATACTTTAGGCAATATTTTACCCCCAACCGCTTTGGTTTAATCACAATTTCAAAAATACATTTCATTTTGTAAAAGATTGGGCAAATAAAGAATTAATGACTATTCATGACATATGTGATGAAAACGGTTTATTATTAATGGAATCTTTAAAAGACAAATACTGCATCAAAGGTACATTTCTGGATTGTAATTACTTACTATATATATATATTGCCTAATTCATGGAAACATACCCTTACCCACTCTTCTATAGAAATGAATACCAGATGCAGAAATATTACTGAATGCCAGTTGAATTTGATGAAAACATCCAAAGGCTCTAGACTTTTTATGACATTCTTATCTCAACAGACAAATATCCTAACATCTGTAGCAAATGGCAACATACATTTCCTGAAACTACATTTGATTGAAAAACACATTTTCAAGATATATGAAGACAATAAAAGACACTAAATTACTAGATTTTCAATATAGATTTCTTCATGGTACCATATACACTAAAAGAGAATTACTCAGTATGAAAAAGGTTGACAATAGCTTATGTTGATTTTGTAAGAATGTTGATGAGAGTGTTTGTCATGTATACTGGGAATGTGAGGAGTCACAAATCTTTTGGAATAATCTACAAGTTTGGCTTAATAATTCATTTCCAACTCCAGTGATATTTTCTAAAATTTTAATCTGGTTTGGTACTCAACTCCAAAATAAATTAATTAATCACATGCTAAATCATTGCTAAAAGATATATTTATCTTAGCATTTTCAAAAATGCATCACTAAACTTAAACATGTATTTAAAAACTTTGAAACAAATAGTTTTTGTGGAAAATTTTATTGCAACCAAAAACAATACAAATAATGATTTTGATAATAAATGGTGTCTCCTCTCTCCAGTTATGGAATGAACATATTATTCCATATTCGAATTACCTGTTGTACTCTTTATTGTATGCTCTATTGTTCTATTCAACATTGCTTATGTATTCTACATTACCTGTATGTAACTATATATACATTGGGCACTGATAAAAAAAGAAGAAACATTTGTATTCAGTGGTTAAGTATTCGAGATAGTAGTTTGTAAAGTCGATCTAAAATAACGTCATAACATAGGAGTAACATAAGACAGTAGATATTTCCCAGCTAGTCGAAAGTCTAATAGGCCTCAATACAGGGTCATCTGCTTGCTATTTGGGCGGATGTGAGCTATCATCAATAGGGTAAAAGCTATACGCTCAACGACAAAAAAACTTTACCACATAAGATGATAGAGGGATAAATACAACTAAATGATAGTTAGCAATCCAACAAGCCAACAATCGTCATTTGTAAATTTTGAATCATAACTTGATCATGTTTCTGAAAATAAAACGCTTTTAAAAAATTGTTGTTTTGAAATCTCCTTAATTAGGAGAGATCGGAGAGCGAAATAGGACTATTTGGTGTATTTTAGGACTTCCTGCGTCTTAGCTGCGTCAACGAATTCAGGTCCTAGAAAATACATTATATCAACAATATCTTTTATTTCACTAATATCATATCTTATAATAATTTATCTCATAGTATATGTTGCAAAAACGTCTTAAAACAGCGACTTAAACACTGTTTGGGTCTTTGCATAGGTACTATTTGGGTCTTTGTATAGGTATACAATTTAAAAAGACAATACCAAAAATGAGTTAAGTTATGTCTTCCTAAAATCGAAGCATAGGTTCATTTAAAACTATCCTTATCAGGACGCAGTATTTTGTTTTTGGCTCTGAAGAAATTAAGAAGATTTATCTCTGGCTTTGAATATAATTTATGTTAATAATTACCAAGCTAATGTCACTACTGGTTATACCGTATATCATACCACAGGCACGTGACATATAAGAGAAACTTGAGATTTTTCAAAATCTTAACTGTAATAAATGCTTTTTGAAATCATATTCACAACTCACTATTATTTTCAACAGCCAAAATGTTATTGGAAACGCACAAAATCATATTTTTCTGTAAACAGTAAAATGGATGTCCGCTCTCGATCAGTGAGAGGCTTTTTTGCTTTAAACTCGTGTTATGAACATGTGTGTCAATGATAAATTCAAAAGTCCTTGACGGCAGAATGATTTTACTTCAATTTTAATTTCAATATCTGTTAGAATTTCATAGCTTGAAAATGAGAAAATTAATTTTAAAAGGTTATTGCTTTTTTATATAGATATGCTATTTCCTTGTGTCAATAGTAATGGAAGCACTGACAACTTATCAGCATGCGGTTATTTAGTGCCTCGAACCTTTTTTTTTTTGACTGATTTTCCCCCAATAAACGTATTTACAAAGAGATGATTTTGAAAGTATAGAAGAATGAAAGCGCCAGGTTTCACTGTTAAGAGCTTGGTTTGATGTAAATGCACTATAGATAACATCACATCTTCAAGTTAACTGAGGTAATACTATAAAACTTCATATTAGAAATTTTTAACTAGCATTTTAATTTATTCATGGACACATTGACACATTTATATACACACTTATTACATTTATCGATTGCTTAGTCTAAGAACAGAATGATTATTCACAGTATACGAAGAGTTATCTCCCTGTTTGCGAGAAGGACACTTCAAGTTAAATATACCGCTATATGGCAACAATTGCGATATAGAGGATGCATTTTGTTTTAAGCGTGGGATCATTTATCTGATCTGATCTGATGACGCAACCATGAGTGATAATAGAGGCTTTTCCCCGTCGTAAGATAATTCACCATAATTAAGTGACATCACGCTGGGGAAAACAAATTCTGTTTAATAAATGCTTCTTTGGCTTGGAAAGGAGAGGACTTTAAACGTCACGCCACTCGAATTATCAGAACAATGTTGGGACGTGACAAAGTATTCTGGAGCTGAATTTCTTTGGACGTAACTACATGTATACTCTTAAAAGACAAAATATTGAACACAAATATATGGTCAGGTGATAATTAGAATGTCTGCTTTCCCTGGATAAACAGCATGTTTACGTCATCAATTGAAGTAGAAAGATTCAATAGGTATAACAATGAGTGACACAGACACGAGCATATGATTTAGTAGACAATGAACCTTTCATCATGACGAGATGAGATAAACATTGTGTAAATAAATTCGGTTGATATTATGTGACAAAAACATTGGCTCTACCTTGATCGGGTCTTTTTTTATTTTGTTTATTCGGCACTGGAAGTAGAGGCTGAAAGTTTGAAACAAAGTCATGGAGCAGGACAAATAAATGTCTTATTTGACGAAATGAAATCCATTCTACATAAAATCTCTCGGTTTTGCTGACACCGCTGTAAAACGAACCGTCAGGGGAGCTAACTCTTCATACCTTATAGACATGATCACCAAATTTCCCTTATGTATTGGGCCTACCCATACAAGTTATATCTTGAATCTGCATAATAATCGCATATATTTTTATACATGATATTGTCATGCAGATGTGGTATATTTATATGCGTGCGTGTTTAAGAGTGAGGGATAACCACCTGTAGGTTAACCCATATATCGGGAAAATTTATCAAAATACGCCCCCCCCCCCCACCCCCACACACACGCACTTATACGTCAAATACATATACATATACACATACATATACATATACATATACATATACAAAAACATATACATGTACGTCATTTTGCTTTCAATCAACTAGGCAAAGCATGGTGTATACATTGGGTATGCATATGTATTGGGCTTACCCATTCATACATTCATGTATCTATTAAGTAACCTCTTATTCATTCCGGATTGCTTTATCAAATTACACCAAATAATTTATAATGCTATTATTTGGATCACTGTGAATCTGGGATATCTACATATAATTTATAAATAAAAAATAATTCACCAGAAAAAAATATTGAAATTAATTAAATGATATGTGTACCTGCGGTATCTTCAGGGTCGTAACAGACTATTCCTAAATTCTATATATTATGTATATTTATTTATCTTTATCGGTATATAGGTGACTCACTACATCTCACCTAATGTAAACATATGATCATTCTTGAAAAAACAAGAATAGAAATGTCGACAAATTATTTTCACCTATTTGAAACAAATGTGTAAGGCTGATTTTCTTAATGTTGTCTTTGTCCAGCAAAAGTAATCTCTTAACACTCTACCAATATAGTTACTTAATTCGTTACAATCGATATAAACAAATGCATATCCCATGCTTTGCCTACGTGACTGAGAGCAAACTGACTTAAAAACGCAAAAATACCGTGAATTCTGACATGATAACAGAAATTGACTTACAAATAAAAGAAATAGGTGATGGATTTAGAAGCATCAAAACAATTCAATATCGTCTACTTTACTGAATAAACCTTTTTGGGACGATTTTAGATCGTAAATCGATGTTTTTTAGCAAAACAAATATGCAAGCCTACATATTTGACCTTAAATAACTGTGATGTATAAAGATTCCTGAAATGTTTACAACAAAATTAAGCATATAACAAATCATCAAAATAGGAAATATATGGAAGCCCAACTTACAGAATACAGAAGTTGCTTATCCGTAAGGAGTGTCCTTACGATCACAAATTAGATTTTTAGAATGCCACCCAAAGAGGCGGAAACAGGCTTATCTATTTAGATTTATTTGGTATCATTTTAATTACTTTTTTCAAATGTTTTCTGCTCAGATTATGAATCAAGGTAAGTTTTTAATATCAACGTAAGTAGATTTAAATAAGCGTGGTTTTCATATATATTTTCTATATATATGTTTTATACATTATATATTTGTATATTATGTTCATATAATAATGTGTGTGTGGTTAATGAAAGCGAAAGTGTCGAGATTGGTTTGGTTGTAGATGAAAGGGGTTTGAAATGTACGTATTGTGTTTTTGATTTGAATATCTTTTTGTTTCTGTGTTCCTTTCCCTACTCACGAGTCATCCTCGTATTTCAATTGCTAAGCCTTGTCTTGTAAAGGAGTTATGTTCCTATGGAATTTCATTACCAAAATTAAATGCATATTTTCAAATCCTTAGATGATAGGTTATGGTCCTTCAACTTTATTGAAATGACGATTCTGGAAAAATATCAGTTCAATTGCCTCGATTAAAAAAAAACATGAGAGATAAATAAAAATTGTCAACATATAATCAGTTAGCATGTCGCTTCGGGCATGAAGGATTAGGTATCCCATTTGACGAAAAAAAAAAATTCGATTCGATAAACGATTCATTCACTAGTTTACCTGAAAATCTAAATTCGGACTCAACACAAATCCAATAGGGACACAATAAAAAAAACCACGACAAGTCATTAAAATCGGTTGCGCACTTGCCGTAAGTATAGGGATAAGATCTTCGTAAAATTTAAGAGGACCCAAAATCAAAACTAAAAAAATATCAGTTCTCAGCAATTGTTTTCATATCACCCTTTTGCTGTTTTGATAAATTCTAATGAGTGAATGTATGTCTCAGCGTTGTCTCACCTTCCTCGCAGTTGAAGGATGAAATAGAGCTAGCAAAATCAAGCGCAGACTATATTATATATATAGTATAGTGAGCAATATTTGTATTCAGCAAAGATTGTTCCATGGGGCTTCATGAGCTAGGGGCCAGGTGTTACAGCAAGGTTCTTTCTTTCAAGGACATTAGAGAAAAACGTTCTAAATTTTCATCTACCCATGTTGATCATTTTAATATATTAACGGATTGGTATAAACTTTTTGTTTGTCAAGATGATGGCATGTTTTACCTGCTTTTTAATACTAGAGAAGGAAACGTCTTTTATTTTCTTAAACTAACCAATTTTATGTCCCATATATTTCAAACTTTGCCTTTAATGTTTTTGTCTTTCATAACTCATATTAAGTGATTCTGTTCTCTTTTATCCATGCTGCTTGATTATATGTATTTGATCTGATTGTTGTACAGAAGTGACACGTAAATAAGCAATTGTCTGTCTGTGTGTTACAGCAAGGTTCTTTCAAGTCTGTAATTGTGAAAGCAAACTATTTGACATTCAAGTCAGAATCAATGTTTTTGCCAAAACAAAATTTACATGAAAGTTATATTTTCTCAAATTGGGAAAGGACAGATGACAAGCCCTGTTTTCTCTCGTGGTTACAAAATTCCATATCCGAAATTACTTTATTTAATGACGTAATAAAAGAAGTTAAACATTTTTCTCTCATGAAATTCGTTGATTTGATATAGCTATAGGTGTCAGTAACATTGCAATGACAGAATAAAAGCAGTAAAGATATAAACACTCATGTGTTAGTAAATATGATCGACACCTTTTTGCAATATAGAAATTGTAATCCATAGATATCTACATGTACTCACTTATGATTAAACATACGAACATTATTAATTTTTATATTATTGTTTAGTGTTAAAAGTTACGGATACAAAGTATACTTTTAAAATACTTTTCAGTTCCATAAAATTAAATTTTCTTAACTTTTCCCCCTCGTATATGTGCCTCAATAATTTCTGATACAAGAATCCTACATATTGAGGTCAAATTCTGCATCAGTCCACACGCAATCAAGTACATGTACTCAATGTGTATACAAACCTCAAGTGAAAACCTAATTGACCAAAGCCATTTCATCGTATGATATAAAATATCGAGAATTTTCAATCTCTTCAAAACAGGACGATAACATCACTGTATTTCTACAGAAGCTTATAATTTCTTCTGCAACAATAACCGCGGTTGATTTCCGGGTTAATTGTCAGTGTGTACGTAAACATAAGTATCGATTTGTCCGACATCTCTGGTGCCAATCGGTCATGGCCAAAGTGACTATTCACTAGGGCTTAACTGGTCAAGCGTCACATGATGTATCCTTGAGTTCATAACCTCGGTAAACACCCAAATGCTATATGCTTTTATTTGTTGTCCTATTTAAGTTAAAAGCGTTTATTTGTTGTTTTGTGATATCTACTTACCTGTTTATTGAAATGCGTAGCTTTTACTGAGGAAATGACTGAAAATTTGACGGATTTGTTGATAACCTTAACTTTTGATTTTTCTTGACATGGATATTTCTCTACTTTCGCTTTCGTGATACTTTTCTGTTGGGGCTCATGTCTCCTTAATGGCAATTGCTTGTTATTTACTTTTTAGTTGATACGAAATTATTCATAAAATTTTAAAGGTGCCCCAAGAATCTTCCTGAGACAATGAAGACATTAAAGTGACACAGAGTATGTTTCATAATTTAAAAAGTGGCTTAGATAAGAGCAAAAATACCTTAACTATGTCTTGAGTTAAGGATCAATCGCCTTCCAAAAGTAAAATCTTTTTCTCCTAAATGTCCAAATTGTGATATTTTCTTTAAATTGTAATCGAAAAAAGGCCATATAAATAGAAACAAGAAGAAACTCTGTTTCCAATTTACATGTTTATTAGTTAAATGAACTACCTTTCACTACTAACATATATTTGTCGTTTTATCTCCTGTAAATAACTCTCCGAAATTACGTTACGTAAAGTAGAAAAAAGGTTATCGATGACCCTTGAATGGATGTGGAAATATGTTTGCCTCGAACTTTTATAATGCATGCACAAGGAGAGAATTAGAGTATCTGAGGTCTTAAGTTTTGAGGCCAAACCCTACACAATCATGTAGTCTCTGTCAGAAAAATGTATTGAAATACATTACTTTATCCGAGACCATTTGAAATTCAGCCCTCATTTCATGTAATCCTTTATTGACAGGGGCTGTGGCAATCTAGGCAATCTAGGCAATCTAGGCCAGTGAGTTTTCTCTACGTTTTATGTAAAGGTACAATAATGGATACAATACAATAAGGATACAATACAATAATGGATACAATACAATAAGGATACAATACAATAAGGACACAATACAATAAGAATACAATACAATAATGGATACAATACAATAAGGATACAATACAATAATGGATACAATACAATAAGGATACAATACAATAATGGATACAATACAATAAGGATACAATACAATAAGGATACAATACAATAAGGATACAATACAATAATGGATACAATACAATAAGGATACAATACAATAATGGATACAATACAATAAGGATACAATATCATATCTACGATATCGGAATCGATAATGAAAATTTAATAAAAATGATATTGATAAAACAAACCACCAAAATTCCTACCAAAAAACGATGGGAACCTCTTGCAAATGGTAGATACCTTCCTTGGAAGAATTACCATAGCTACTTCGTTTTCATTGGCCTAGTATTGTAATATAACAGAGAGGATGGGTGGAAGTTAAAAAATCAAAACAAAAAACAAAGAGGAAAAAAAAAGATCTCTTTGTCCTAAAGGAGGTTGATAGTCACTTCTATAAGCCAAACGGCATCGCTATGACTAAAAGACGTCTTGGCAAATATTATTGCCTGCCTTGCGTAATGCACATATGTGCATCGACATTATGTACTTGTCAAATCAAGGCAAGTACAATCTCTCAACTTAAGTTTACATTGAGATATGTCTCACGATCTTTCTAACAAAACTGTATATATTCTGTTTTCGAAAGCTCTCCTTCATGAAATTTACTGTATAAACTCATGGAATTATCTTTCATATATACATAGAGAACAAAGTTAAGCACCCCCCTATTTTCAAAATTGCAAAATGCATCTGTGGAGAAAAACACGACAATATGACTAATTGGATCCCCTTGACATAGAAACTAAAGTTTTTCGTGACTTGGTATCTTTAAAATCATCATACATGATGACATTTTGAGAACTTAAGATAAAAAACGTAATGGTACTGATTTTTCACCCAAAATAACTATCGTCCGTTTGTCAAAAGTATGCGATGGATTCTGATGTTAGTTGTCATGAACAACAATTTTGTTATAGGGTACAATTTTACACTTTAAAAAAACACGTATCCTTCACAATAAGGACATAATTGGGTTTTGAAATTTGATAAGAATTTTCGATAATTTTTAGAAAATGGCCATAACCAGACGATTTTGGAATAAAGGTGGTCTTCGTTCACTTTGACTCAGTAACCCTATACTTCTTTTTGCTTTATAGTCGTTGTTACGGTTAAAACTGCCCCATTTAGTCCCTTTTTATGAATGGGTCATTTTCCAAAAAATGAGATTTTGAAGGTCCATACTGCTGTAACTAGTGACTTTTGCTTAAGAGATCCATAATAAAGTTTGATCAGTGGAATAGGAATAATGGAATAATACACATTAAAACAAAACATATTGACTTTCTGAACATATTCACCTTTTGATCTCAAAATTACCAATTTGTATAACTGCAATTATTCAAAATATCCGAAATGATATTTTAATGAAATTACGTTCTTAAATTGCAAAATTATGATTCTATCATATCATACAATTACTTTTACTGCAATGTGGTCCTCTTTATTCTCAGACAAAACTTACTGGTGAAAAACTTGGGGGTGCTTAACTTTTTTCCTTATGTATATATCATTTATATCTTTTCTAAAAACATTCTGAAATCAAGAAAATTTATTTCTAAGGTATCATTATTGAAGTTAAAAATAATATATTTATATTTTTGAAAAATATTTTTACTGAAAAGAAGGAGAGGAAAAGAAGTCAATGAAATATCATTCCTCCCCCCTCTCCTTCTCCCACTCCTTCTCTCACTCCTTCCTTTCCTTCTCCCTCACCTTCTCCCCTACTTCTCCCACTCCTTCTCCTTCTCCCACTCCTTCTCCCTCTCCTTCTCCCTCCCCTTCTCCCTCTCCTTCTCCCTCTCCTTCTCCTCACCTTCTCCCTCACCTTCTCCCTCCCCTTCTCCCTCCCCTTCTCCCTCTCCTTCTCCCACTCCTTCTCCCTCTCCTTCTCCTCACCTTCTCCCTCACCTTCTCCCTCTCCTTCTCCCTCTCCTTCTCCCACTCCTTCTCTCTCCTTCTCCCTCCCCTTCTCCCACTCCTTCTCCCTCTCCTTCTCCCACTCCTTCTCCCACTCCTTCTCTCTCCTTCTCCCTCCCCTTCTCCCACTCCTTCTCCCTCTCCTTCTCCTCACCTTCTCCCTCTTTTTCTCCCTCCCCATCTCCCTCCCCATCTCCCTCTCCTTCTCCCACTCCTTCTCCCTCTCCTTCTCCCTCTCCTTCTCCATCACCTCCTCCTCCCCTTCTCCTTCTTCCTCTCCTTCTCCCTCTCCTTCTTCCTCTCCTTCTCCCTCTCCTTCTTCCTCTCCTTCTCCCTCACCTTCTTCCTCTCCTTCTCCCTCTCCTTCTTCCTCTCCTTCTCCCTCACCTTCTCCCACTCCTTCTCCTCATCATCCCGATCACCTTCTCCCTCACCTTCTCCCTCACCTTCTCCCTCTCCTTCTCCCTCTTTTTCTCCCTCTCCTTCTCCCTCCCCTTCTCCCTCTCCTTCTCCCACTCCTTCTCCCTCTCCTTCTCCCTCCCCTTCTCCCACTCCTTCTCCCTCTCCTTCTCCTCACCTTCTCCCTCTTTTTCTCCCTCTCCTTCTCCCTCCCCTTCTCCCTCTCCTTCTCCCACTCCTTCTCCCTCACCTTCTCCCTCTCCTTCTCCCTCTCCTTCTCCCACTCCTTCTCTCTCCTTCTCCCTCCCCTTCTCCCACTCCTTCTCCCTCTCCTTCTCCTCACCTTCTCCCTCTTTTTCTCCCTCTCCTTCTCCCTCCCCTTCTCCCTCTCCTTCTCCCACTCCTTCTCCCTCTCCTTCTCCCACTCCTTCTCCCACTCCTTCTCCCTCCCCTTCTCCCTCTCCTTCTCCCACTCCTTCTCCCTCACCTTCTCCCTCTCCTTCTCCCTCTCCTTCTCCCACTCCTTCTCTCTCCTTCTCCCTCCCCTTCTCCCACTCCTTCTCCCTCTCCTTCTCCTCACCTTCTCCCTCTTTTTCTCCCTCTCCTTCTCCCTCCCCTTCTCCCTCTCCTTCTCCCACTCCTTCTCCCTCTCCTTCTCCCACTCCTTCTCCCACTCCTTCTCCCTCCCCTTCTCCCTCTCCTTCTCCCACTCCTTCTCCCTCCCCATCTCCCTCCCCATCTCCCTCTCCTTCTCCCACTCCTTCTCCCTCTCCTTCTCCCTCTCCTTCTCCATCACCTCCTCCTCCCCTTCTCCTTCTCCCTCTCCTTCTCCCTCTCCTTCTCCCTCCCCATCTCCCTCTCCTTCTCCCACTCCTTCTCCCTCTCCTTCTCCCTCTCCTTCTCCATCACCTCCTCCTCCCCTTCTCCTTCTCCCTCTCCTTCTCCCTCTCCTTCTTCCTCTCCTTCTCCCTCTCCTTCTCCCTCTCCTTCTAATCACCTTCTCCCACTCCTCCTCATCTTCCCGATCACCTTCTCCCTCACATTCTCCCACTCCTTCCCCCTCTCCTTCTCCATCACCTTCTCCCTTTCCTTCTCTCATTTCTTCTCCTCACCTTCCCCCTCACCTTGTCACCTTCTCCCTCTCCTTCTCCCTCACCTTCTCACCTTCTCTCCTTATTTCTCTGTCGGCTTTGTCTAAAATTTCGTGTTGGCATCTTTTTTCATAACAGAGAAAGTGTAAACAAAACAGTTCTACCATTTTTTATTCATTTTATTCATTAACAAAACTTATAAAAATAATTTTCGACACATTTTAGATAAAATGTACGAGGTTATATTGTTGCAAATGTCTTTATAAAAAAATTTCACCGAGTAACGTCTTTTTTTTCAAAAGTTCGAAACGTTATGTTTTCCTTTTCACTTCATGCTGAGCGAATTCTCTTCTCAACAGAAATAACCATTTATTTTGATAAAATTGACTGTGCAATGTTTTCAAAGAGATCTCCCTGAAGCCATTTAACCAATTAACGTTGTAAAGTTTTTTTCCTAATTAGAATTGACATTTGATTTTGTTGAAAGATCTCATTTGTATCGTTTTCTATTTGACACAGCTTCTTATGAGACGACATCGTAGATGAAGTGAATACATATTTATGTCAATGCTTAAAATGTTACAGACAACTTTTCTTACTCTTGTGCTAAAGGATTTCTGTCATTTACCAAGTAAACTGAAATTGAATTCTAGACAATCAGCCGAATCCCTCTAATTTTACAAACAGTAGAACACTTAACTTTTGTACAATGGAAATTGCTGTTACTTGATAGTTTGACATTTTAACATTCATTTATGACTCGGAGAGAAAAAAAGGCTACTTTCACCACATGGAAAATATGAATCCATCGGCCTGACCAAATCAAATACGCCCAACAAGTCTAGCACGTTCAGTAAGTCTAAACAGGTATTAAAAAAGATATTTAGCCAAATTAGTGTGCACGTTGTAGGTTTAAAAACCAAATGACCCCCCTGGAATAACCTACAATGTATATCTAAAAATCATTATCTTCTAAGGATGTGGACGAGACTAATGAGTCTTTATGAAACGACATTTTTCACGCAGTGAATTTCACGATGTATGGATTTCCCTAACCGCACTTGTTTTAAACATAAATAAATGTCGATTATTGGCTTCTTTCTCCAACTGCAATTAAAGTCATTTTTCACTTAAATTCAAATTATGTTTAAATCTTACCGCACTTCTTATTTGAGCGTTTATGGTGTTTTCATTATACCCTCAAAAAGCAAAGACAGTGATGTGATTATTAAAGGTGCGCAGTGTTATCGGTATATCGTTATATTGCAATACAGAAACAACGTGATACGTACGGGGACACTCTTCTGAAAATATCCAATATATCGGAGGTTTTAAAATTTACGATTTCCGTGTTTTCACAATTTTTATGTTCTTTCTTGACTTGTGTGTCCTGTCTTCATCAATATCGTAGAGTACGCGTGAAGAAGTATAGTTAAATACAGACTTTGGGTCCTGATTCGTGACAGTGTATAAACTGACAGCCTTTAAAGCAGTCTAGTTACTCATCTCAAGTTATAGACTGACAAAAATGAAAAAAATAAAGTATCTTTCTTCTCTGTTAACTAAAGTGCGTTTTATAAGACTCTAGTTCCAACGGGTAGATTTGCAAGGTGCATGTCCTTTCAATTTTCAATTTGTGTAGTTATTGTGCGTTAAAATTCTCCGTATCAACATTATTGATTGTTAAATTTATTTATTTCTCCTAACAGATAACTTGAAAAAGTTCATTAATTTTGATATACGTACCTATTCAAGTTGGATGGTGCCTTTTGGAATGATTTAATAGATGTGTATAAAACTCATACAGTTTGGAATGATCTACATGCATATACAAATATAACTTTATTGAAAATGTGGGATTGTGGTATTTATAAATAGATATCATTGTAAATAAAGATATTTTAGTTTGTATGTCACCCAAAGTCTAGTTGAGGTATCCGTTGAAAAGTCTCAAAAGAGCTAAAGATAGGTATACATGTATGTGTATTTATATTTTCATCTAGTATGTACATTTAAAAAATATTTGACTTGGGAAATCTTTTCAAGGTTTGATGCAAACAAAAGTATCTATTTTACGAGTGATAAATTTGGAATCATGTTATTGTTACTTGTATCATTCAGAATGTACATGTAAATAAAAATACTCATAAAATTATTCTAATTTCAGTCAGATTTTCGTTAAGAGGTAATATTTTGGGAATGTTTGCTACATTTATTTAAAGACAAGTATCCAACATATAGACACGTATCCCTTAATTAGCAACATGAATATGAACAAATGGCAAAGAAGGGTGATGTATTTTAACAAAACAATTCATTGAGCGATACACTCTTTTCGATCATGCTTTCTAGGTGCGCATACGCACACATTTCTCTGTATCGGTCGTTACATCATCATCTTCATCGACTCCTTCGAGACGATATTGAAGTTTCGCGGGTTGTTCATCGCCCATTGACTGTCTCGCTTGTTTGTTAGCCAATCGGAGCCCTCGTTATAAGTGTTTCGGATTACGAGTGATTACGTGCGTGCTAAATAAGTGTGTTAATAGGTCATTCGGAGTCGTCCGTAAACAACTTCGCCAACCGTGCACGTTACCCGGTCACCGTGACACTGTCATGTATAACGTATATCTTTGATAAGGATATTGCTTAAACCAGACACAATATTTTTCCTTAATGCCAAAATGACAAAATCAATATATTTAGAGTCTTGTTTATGCCGAGTAGGCGTCGAATACGCGGAGCCTGAAGTAGACATAGTGTGGGGGAGTAGGTCACTGGGCCGAGCTCTACGCGCATGCGTAATGAGAGCAGTTTCATAGATAGAAGAAGTCATGACGATTCGGCTCACACTCAAATATCTATTGTCTAAATCTAGTTCAAACCCTGTCTAGTTCATTATTGGTATAGTCTATCAACCATGTACGATATATTTGCAAAAGGTTACACTCGTAATATGAATGCCAACTCTATCGTTTGACATTAGTCAGGCATCATCTCATCTTCAACAGGTATCTCAATTCAATACAAGCCTTCATCGTTTATAAAACAATACATTCTTAATTTGACCAAATGACCGCCATATTTACTTCCCTTAATAACGGATACACGATAAAAAAAAACTTAAAGCAGGAACTCAATATCAGTATTATTGGACCATATCTATGTAGAGCTGATGTGATTAAATCAAGGATTTGGATAGCCCCAGTAGTCTAAACTGGCTTTGAAGTTCGGATGGTAATCAAGGCGATCGAACCGATGTTATTGGGTATTGGGTAATTTGATTGTAACCTTGAAATCAGATGATAAAGTAATTCTTGACGTTATTAATGAGGCGGTGAAATTACATTAACAAACATCATAGATTTAGTGGAAAGGTGATCTGAAGTAATTAACGTAATAGATTGAGCGGTCTGTGATCTGAAGTAACGTTATGGATAGAATGGATCTGAGGTGACGTTATAGTTCGTGTTGAAAGATGTTCTGAAGTGACATTATAGTTTGTATGGAAAGATGTTCTGAAGAAACGTTGTAGATGGAGTAGAAAGATGATCTGAAGTAGTGTTATAGAATGAGTGGAAAGATGATCTGAAAAAACGTTGTAGATGGAGTAGAAAGATGATCTGAAGTAGTGTTATAGAATGAGTGGAAAGATGATCTGAAAAAACGTTGTAGATGGAGTAGAAAGATGATCTGAAGTAGTGTTATAGAATGAGTGGAAAGATGATCTGAAAAAACGTTGTAGATGGAGTAGAAAGATGATCTGAAGTAGTGTTATAGAATGAGTGGAAAGATGATCTGAAAAAACGTTGTAGATGGAGTAGAAAGATGATCTGAAGTAGTGGTATAGAATGAGTGGATAGATTATCTGAAGAAACGTTGTAGATGGAGTAGAAAGATGATCTGAAGTAGTGATATAGAATGAGTGGATAGATTATCTGAAGAAACGTTGTAGATGGAGTAGAAAGATGATCTGAAGTAGTGTTATAGAATGAGTGGAAAGATGATCTGAAAAAACGTTGTAGATGGAGTAGAAAGATGATCTGAAGTAGTGTTATAGAATGAGTGGAAAGATGATCTGAAAAAAACTTGTTGATGGAGTAGAAAGATGATCTGAAGTAGTGATATAGAATGAGTGGATAGATTATCTGAAAAAACGTTGTAGATGGAGTAGAAAGATGATCTGAAGTAGTGATATAGAATGAGTGGATAGATTATCTGAAGAAACGTTGTAGATGGAGTAGAAAGATGATCTTAAGTAGTGATATAGAATGAGTGGATAGATTATCTGAAGAAACGTTGTAGATGGAGTAGAAAGATGATCTGAAGTAGTGATATAGAATGAGTGGATAGATTATCTGAATTGACGTTACGGATGGAGTGAAAAGACGATTAGAAGTTTCATCAGAGATGGAGTGAAATGATGATCTGAAATAACGTTATCGATGAAGTGGAAAGTTGATCTGAAGTGACGTTATAGATGAAGTGGAAAAGTGGTCTGAAGTGACGTTGTAGATGAACTGGAAAGGTGGTCTGAAGTGACGTTATAGATGGAGGGGAGATATGGTTATAAGTGACGTTACGGATGGAGTGGAAAGGTGGTCTGAAGTATCGTTATAGATGAAGTGGAAAGGTGGTCTGAAGTGACGTTATAGATGGAGGGGAGATATGATTATAAGTGACGTTACGGATGGAGTGGAAAGGTGATCTGAAGTGACGTTATAAAGCGGAGATGAAGGAAAAATGGAGGAAAATGTGTGTGATTTTATTGTATTCAAAAGGGCACTCACCTAGAATAGATATGAACGCTCAATAATAAGGCACCAATGTCTGTATTTAGCCACCAAGTTGTTTCTCGTTTGAAGAAGTTTGAACCTTAACTTTAAATAAATAATGACCTTTGATTTATATACACACCCTATGTTAAAGTTTGAATAGCAAAGTTAACCACAACCTTTATATGGACACCATTTGTGAATTTTTCAAGTGGCAACCGCTTGTTTAACATGCTTACCACTTTCCAACAGCAACTCTTGGATGCGTTGTAAACTACAAATCGCTTGCAATCGATTTCAGCGATTACTCATTGTAACGCACCGCTGAAATGAAGCTGTTAGCGATTACACCAATCACTTGTCAATGACGCTTACGCACTTTTTTTGCTGACGTCATGCAGCAGTTCAAAATTTTAATGTTGCGTCTGAAGGAAGGTAGCAATAGGATTCAATTTCGACCAAACGAATGAACATTTCGAAATAAATTCCGTAGGTTAATTGTTTAAAAATTATTCAGGAGGAGCGTAATTAAGAAAAGGAAAAATATTTCCATCGCTGTATATCTGAACTGTTGTTTGTCATTACAGCAGCAATCGATTGCTAAACTTTAACGATTTTATGTTTGCAACGCGCCCATGATTTGAATTAACGTTAAAGAGATTGGATTGAAAAATGATCTGAAGAGACTTTGTAGATTGTGTGGAGTAGTGAGATGATCTGAAGTAACGTTATAGATAGAGTCGTGAGATAATCTGAAGTAACGTTATAGATAGAGTCGTGAGATAATCTGAAGTAACGTTATAGATGGAGTCGTGAGCTGATCTGAAGTAACGTTATAGATGGAGTCGTGAGCTGATCTGAAGTAACGTTATAGATGGAGTAGTGAGATAATCTGAAGTAACGTTATAGATGGAGTCGTGATATAATCTGAAGTAACGTTAAAGATGGAGTCGTGAGATAATCTGAAGTAAAGTTATAGATGGAGTCGTGAGCTGATCTGAAGTAACGTTATAGATGGAGTCGTGAGCTGATCTGAAGTAACGTTATAGATGGAGTCGTGAGATAATCTGAAGTAACGTTATAGATGGAGTCGTGAGCTGATCTGAAGTAACGTTATAGATGGAGTCGTGAGATAATCTGAAGTAACGTAATAGATGGAGTCGTGAGCTGATCTGAAGTAACGTTATAGATGGAGTCGTGAGATAAACTGAAGTAACGTTATAAATGGAGTCGTGAGATGATCTGAAGTAACGTTATAGATGGAGTGCTGAGATAATCTGAGGTAACGTTATAGGTGTAGTCGTGAGATAATCTGAAGTAACGTTAAAGATGGAGTCGTGAGATAATCTGAAGTAACGTTATAGATGGAGTCGTGAGATAACCTGAAGTAACGTTATAAAATGGAGTCCTGAGATTATCTGAATTTACGTTATAGATGGAGTCGTGAGATAACCTGAAGTAATGTTATAAAATGGCGTCGTGAGATTATCTGAAGTAAAGTTATAGATGGATTTGAAAGGTTCTTTGTAGTAATGTTATGAATATGGCCTACAAATAAAATATACTTTAAGAAGTAACTTCAATGCCACACACTTTCGAAACAGGTTAATATCGCATTTATCGCATTTATATATGCTTATTTAAACAAAATATTAATAGACAAATATTGTGAAATTTCTCATTTTGCTCCTCCCTTAAAATTTGATAACCTGTAGAGGATAGGGGGGTGTTTGAGTGTAACGGATTTCAATATTAGGTCTCAGTAAGTTACTGTGGTTGCGTTATCAATCCCTGTGTTTTAGCGTGTTTGAAAGAAAATCACAAGACAAATCAATATGATAAATCAATGGAATTTCATCATTATCCTAAATATATACCGTGAAAAGCATTTCAGCAACTGCTTTTTCAAGGACTGACGTGTTAATATCTATCAATAATATATTGATAAGGATCTATTTCATATGAAAGTGTAAGTTTCAGGTCAAACAATTTCATTAGACATAAAACCAACAAATTCTTCAGTAATAACCTTGTTTATCAATTGAAAATATGTAACCTTTGTTAAACAGCCAAATTACACGGTCGAAAAACGTTTGGCGTAACAACAGAGTGCGGTACGTAGAGGGTTGTGTTGACATGTACTGACTAAAATTTGTGACTAAATACATAAAAACGAGAAAGAAACTCAATATCTAGTGAAATCCATATGAGGACAAAGAGTTTCAGCAGAACATCAACTCTTTTACTGAACAAGGCACAGAGCCATTCCGTTCGGTAGTGCTTTATTTGAAGAGCTCTGATTAGAAGTGGGAATCCTCCATGTGCTCAAATGGGTTTAAAGAAAAAAGGAAGATATCAAGAAAACAATTGTGTTGCAATACTTTCTTCCAGGTGTATATGATAGGAAAACCACTGCAACCCTCCCACGGCTCTTTCAGTGGCGAGGATGACAGTCGACCAAATGTAATAACCTTCATCAACGTAACGTAACAAAACCAATGGTTTTTGTCTTTGCATTGCTTGATAACTAATATATATATATACATGTATATGTATATGTAAAATTAACTTTTGATGGTTTATGTGCATGTAAAATATTCTTAAAAATAAAAGACTGAAGATGAATCTTTGCATATCAATTCATTACCAACCGGTTTCACACAAATGTGATCATCAGGGTATCATAACTATATATATATATATATATATATATATATATATATATATATATATAAAACAGTTCATGCAGTTCCACCTCTCAAGTCTTATATAGAAAAACACATTTGTTGAAGAAAACCAAGATGATTTATTCACAAGTACTTTCGACCATAAGGTCTCATCAGGTGAATGACGTTGAGTCGGTTATGACGTCATGATTAACAATTAAAGACCCCATGATGATCACTGAATAGTGTGAAACCGGTCGGGGATTTAAATCATTTCCAGACTTTTGTTTTTTATCTATTTATTACTTGAACTATGAAGAAGTTTTTTTGTGTTAATATATATATATATATATATATATATATATATGTTACGTTAGTTGTTGACATAGGATTGTTTTTCTTATAAGTGTTTCTTCTTCGACATTTTCGTATTAATCGTCTTATTCAAACCGCAGTTACTATCCCGTCGTGTGCTCGTATTGTCTAGGAAAACCTAAAGTCAACTACAGCGATATTTTAGCATACATTCTCATAAAGAAAAACTGACTGTTCAGATACCCGACGTGTACATTAAAACATTCAGGATTTGAATAATAGATGATATAGCTGTAAAATGATGTCAAAGTTCAATGTATTGATTGATTGATTGTTAAGATTATCAAATAATGGTGATAAGCCTTTTATTGTAAATAAAACATGGTTGACATCGTAGAATATCTTGCACATCTCATCTCGTCCTGAGCCACTCGTGACAATATAAATTTCTCATTCAGATGATATGTTATATATGGTATTCGACGGGAAATGGCAAATGCGCTCTTTGTATTTGAGTGCCGAATTAATCATATGCCTTAATCAACAACAGACTTTCAGTAGCGTTTATAAGAAATATTTTGTAATTTAAAGATATCCATGTGAATTGAAGAAGGTTCTACAACGTGTCGCCCTATATGTGTGTCTTGTCACAGGAGGTCGCAACGTGTATGGTATGTATTTTTGATAAAACCGTTATTGACCCTACCTCGAAAGTAACTAAAACCACAGAAGCTAAAGTAATAACATGTATCTTGGTTCATTTGTATTTTCTCAGCGTTCAGTTTTCTTTAGACTCTTCGTGATTATTTTAATATAGATACTTAAAATCCTTAATGTAACATTGGTCCAAAAGCTATTTATGATTATTTTTCACACTTTTGTTCTTCGTCAATGTTTACAGTTGGTTGAAACAGGTTATTAGAATAAGAATAGATTTTTACCTCTGGGAAGCTTATATATTATTGTTTTTTTCTGATTTCTGGGGGATAGCTTCGAGGAAAACGTGTGAAATTTGATTTTATTCAAAAGGGCACTCACCTAAAATAGATATGAACACTCCATAATAAGGCACCCATGTCTGTATTTGGCCACCAAGTTGTTTCTCGATTGAAGAAGTTTTAAATAAATAATGACCTTTCCAAATGCAAATTTAACCTGTAGATCTATATACACACCAAATGTTAAAGTTTGAATAGCAAAGTTAACCACAACCGTTATATGGACACCATTTGTGAATTTTTCAAGTGGCAACCGCTTGTTTAAAATGCTTACCACTTTCGATTGTAGACTCTTGTTTCAAAAGACTTCCATGTCTCATATTAAGCAAACCTCTTCCCTTTTAGTCACATGATTTCAAAATATTTTATGACGATATGACTAACATCACAGGTACGTATCCCGAACAATTTCAAACCATACAGCTTAATGACAATTTTACCAATACTGTCATTTTGATGCGATGACCCAAAATGGTGTACATATTTTGAATACACGTAGACCTAGGAGGTTTTTTTGGTTGCTTTTCTGAGTGTACACATGGTGTGTTTCCATTTAATTTTTTTTTCATTGACGACTGTTTTAAGAGGTTATTATTTGCAGTTTAGGAAGTTCATTTTCCAAATTTTATTGTATAATTTTCACAAATTTATCAAATTTATCAAATTGTTCGATCAATTTTATGGGTTTTTTAATTGATTATTCACCGTTCGCTTGTCAGACGAATAAGTTGAGAAGTCGGTCATTTGTTTTCACCGACATTTAAATAATTCAAGACAATACATATTTCTCTCTGATTGTATCGGAAAACCGCGTTCAACGGGCTTCATCAAAATTTCAACATAATATCATATATCCTTGTTAACCGACATACCGCAATGGTTGCATATTGGTCGATTTATTTTAACCTGAATATGATATGATATTCACATTTACTGATCCATTTTTTTCGTGCAAAGAAATTGTTAATACGGTTAACGGCTGCATTCCGTGTGAATATTTCGTCAAAAATAGGGCAGTGTGGAGATGTATTCACACGCAAACAAAGGTGTAAGACACATACGCATGCAACTGTGCACGGAGCGTATTTCTCAGACAGGTGAAATATGTTATCTTGTTACAAAGCACTAGTTGCATAAAAAAGTAGGTAGGAATGTGAATGCATTCTTCAATAAGTCTTGTGCGTTATTCGCGAATTCGGCAATTAAGCTGTGACATCAAGTCCTCCGCTTATCTTTGTATCGTAAGTCGGATTCGTGATGTTTGTCATGAGATTTCACCGGGCTGTGTTACGTACTAAAATAATATATTTGCTTATTTGAAATCTTACTCAGGTAGCATAGTCACTCCAAAATGCTAGATAAACTAACAATTCGTAAAATCAATGAAAATCGAAGAATGCCTAAAATAGGTGCAGGAAATCATATTCAATCTTTACAGTTCATAGAGCCTTTAACACACTATCTACACTGTATCTGAAATTCGGTTCGGTTCGGTGTCCAGTTTTCGATCACAAATCAAGAATTTAACATTAGGCCTACTATTGTCAATTAACTGAACCAATCATCTTCATAATGGTAACTTCATCAAGAGCCTCTAGTCAATTCCGGTAGGAGTATTGAATGGGGTTTGCGTACGTCCTGAATGGTCTCTCTCAATAGAAGAGACCCGGGTTGGTTTTTCTTTAATCTGGTCGCTCATATACGGTAACCACTTGATCTAGCGAATGGCGATATTAAAAGGAAAAGGGAAACAATTTGTCACCCGAAGACTGTTATTTCTTTATTTTTTTGTAGTTGGAGAATTCAATTTCTAAATACAGTTTTATATAGAACTTAAAACCTCTCTCTTGCCATATTCATGTCCAATCTACGCCTTCCCCGCCCTAATATTTATGTTTTTTTCTTCTCACTCACAAAACCCTCCATTCAGCATCATTGCGCGTATATGTACCACCAAGTGCACTCCGGACAATTGCCCCTTGTTTGACACGACTTCTGAAATTCTGACGTTCAAATTATTGATCCCAATTCGTGAGAACGAATTATTAACTGGGTGAGAAATTATTGATAAAATCTCATTGGCAACAAGAGGTCATTCTGTTATCAGACTGTATGAAATATCAAAGGGTGGCCTGGTTTGTTCATGCGCAGATATATGAGGTAATCTCACATCGTCTCGCTCGACGCCGGTATCATGTTATACTAGCCGTGAAATGCCAAATTTATCACTTGCAGCATCTAACCGAATTATTTTTATTTAAGGTCATGCCTATACAGGCCATTGATTTTAAAGACCAAAGAAATGCTTGTTGGTGCTTGTAGTGCCAACGTCTTAGTTTTGAAATGTTACCGCAGTTACAATGAGATACTGAAAGCTCGTGGAGTTTTAGTTAGGGAAAAGAACGTAATTCTAAATGTTTAATGATACCTTTGATACGAACCTAAATGTCATATGTGGTGATATAAAAGCAAAACATCTTATCTTTTCATGTCCAAAAGACATATATATGACAAAAACTGGTTTTCCATGACAATCTAGAAACAGCCTTATAAATGCACAGAGGTGTTGATATCACGTCCAATATACATGGATACTAGTTATATAACCTAACAAACACTATCAACTCCTAACTGCCCTCCTGGCTGTTTTAGATAAGTCGCAAAAATTAAAGTTTGACTATTTGACGCGCGCCACTGTCCGGTTTTCGATCATAATTGCGACGTTCTACTGTTCATATTGTCACAAATTAGCTTTAAAATGTGTCGTTTTGGTAACAGTCGATACTCGCGATCAAATGCAACCAATGATTAAGTTTGGCATATATGGCTCCAACAACTCACGGAGTGGCTCTTTAAAGTGGGTTCAATAAGGAAATATTTAAGTGCACATTCTCAAAGTTTTATGAAACCTTCTTATAGTAATTACGAACTTGTTGAATCTCGTGAATATTTTGTTGAAAAGAAATAACTAAGTATGCAAGTATTCGTTCTACAGCTCTGCCTGCAAGTTTCAAACCGGCAAAGGTCGAAGTGATATCCCTAGTAACAGTCATCTCGCCTCTGGAATTAACCTAACACGAATAGCTCAAGATTTCATTTAACTAGTGTAAAAAAAACCAAAAAAAACTATCATAATACATCTCATTCCACAAATATTAGCCGATGGATGATACATTTCATTTTAATGAATGCACAGCATTCGCCCCTGTTCCGCATTTTCAAATTAGTTTGCGTGTTCAAATAGCTAGACTTAGTACAGACTTATGCTCATTTTCATCATAAAACAGAAAAAAACATAAACACTATATAACAGATAGTGTTTATCAAACCCTGGTTAGATGCCTGTTTGTTAAATGGATGTGAATCTCACTACACAAACATAAATGAAATCTTTTTTTATTAAATCAATACCAACGTACGAGTCGAAAATGAATGGACACAAAACAGCGGATTCTTTTCCTTTTAAACCACAGGGTCGAAAAAGATAGCTCAAAAAACAGCTGAAGTAAACGATCAATCTCTTATCTTATTTAAAAGTTATATTAATAGGTGCATTAAAATGTAGTTATCGTATAGTTATTACAGCGCGTTTTGAAAATTTTGAAAAACAAATTTGGCAATAACAGTCCCTCAAAGCGACCTATTACATCAAACTATCAACGGCTATTGTAAACTTCAGAAAATGCTAACAGGTTCTGAGGTCTTCTTGCTCTTACATCTTAACCACTTTACCCTGACCCGAAACAAATAGTCCCTGAAAGGTAAGATATGAATAATCATATCTAGCGCATTTCGTATAACTGAAAAAATAGTACAGTTTTCGAGATTATAAGTGTATCTTGTAGCATAACGGTTCCATTGTTGTGCTGTCTCGAGAAACGCCGTGGTTTTGAAAAGAGAACTTGAAAATAATCAAAAACATTTAAAAGTGTATCACGGTTGAATAATAACATCCCCTCCCCGAAATCGTAATACTTTTTATTAGATAGACGGATTGATTATTAGCAATGCATGTGGAAAACTATTATAGTTCATTTTTGTGTTGTTTGTAATGTGAGACTGCATAGTGACCTCGAGGGGTCAATCGGTCGCGTGGCTCAGTAAGAAAGCTAATATCCGAATGCACTGAGCATTGGACGTAGAACATCTGACTGACCGCTGCGTGGCCTCTCTTGATAGCGGACTGTCCACCTCGGACCCATAACCTACAAAGTTCAACCTAATATCTACTGCGCATGTCAGTAGAAGCAATCGGCCTCGCTGTACACAACTCCGAGGTCAAGAAGTTCGTACACAATGTGCCGAAATAAACATGTTTGGACGTCAAATTGTTTGCTTCTTCGTTTTGCCCCCATAAACTCGTCATCTGACCCTTGTTCAGTAACCGAATTACTCAGCAACGCTTACAAACACGTTTTGATTATTATTTATAAATGTTTTATCTGGAGAACAGGAAACATGTGTAGAGCAACATATGTTGTGAGTAATATGTGCAAAACCAATATATGTAGTAATCAACATGTGCAGAACAACATATGTAGTGAGTAATATGTGCAAACCAATATATGTAGTTTTCAACATTTGCAGAACAACATATGTTGTGAGTAATATGTGCAAACCAATATATGTAGTTTTCAACATTTGCAGAACAACATATGTTGTGAGTAATATGTGAAAAACCAATAGATGTAGTAATCAACATGTGCAGAATAACATGTGTTGTGAGTAATAGGTGCAAACCAATATATGTAGTAATCAACATGTGCAGAACAACATATGTTGTGAGTAATATGTGAAAAACCAATAGATGTAGTAATCAACATGTGCAGAATAACATGTGTTGTGAGTAATATGTGCAAACCAATATATGTAGTAATCAACATGTGCAGAACAGCATATGTTGTGAGTAATATGTGCAAAACATATGTTGTGACTAACGTATAAAATCAACTCCTGTTGTAAAAAAAAACATTCGCAGACCTAATATACAGATTAATTAACATATGTCGTAATATACATGTGCAGCAAAAACTAAATGTAGAATTTATGTTATGTAGTAAATAACATGCCCAGAATCAACACATACAGAGTAATAAACATCTACTGGACCACATTAGAGAGTCAAGTCAAGTCAGTCGTCTCTCTATTACAGTACGAAGGCCTCAGGCCCATATACAGTGCAGTACATACATTATAATTTTATCCATTATATTTACGTTATTTTTGTTTACACAATTGGTGTGCTATAAACTATAAGCTGTACAAGTATTATATATTTTTACGAATAGGCGTTGACTAATTGAGACCTGTATTGCTCTCTCTCAATTTATATGCATGCCATACAAATTTACTTAACCCTTGCAACACTAAAACATTTTCCGTTGTCATTATGGCTCTAAATTTGTACATGTTTGGATTATTATGATAAACAGTTGGTAAAAAATAAACCCTTAAATCAGTATACAAATGACATATGAATAAGAAGTGATATTCGTCTTCTATTCCTAAATTACAAAATGGACATAAACGTTGTTTTTTTCTATTCCTAGCCATCTCCCTTCATTGTACTTTAACCTTAATAATCCACATCTAAACTTAACAAATATTTTTCTTAATCTATTATAGAGAAATAAACATATACTGAACCAGCATATAGAGTCATCAACATGTACTGAGCCAACTTATGTAGTACTCAACATGTGCTGAAATAACATATGGTAATCAACATGTACTGAACCAGCATTTAGAGTAATCAACATGTACTGAGCCAACTTATGTAGTACTACACATGTGCTGAAATAACATATGGTAATCATCATGTACTGAACCAACATATAGAGTCATCAACATGTACTGAGCCAACTTATGTAGTACTCAACATGTGCTGAAATAACATATGGTAATCAACATGAACTGAACCAACATATAGAGTCATCAACATGTACTGAGCCAACTTATGTAGTACTCAACATGTGCTGAAATAACATATGGTAATCAACATGTACAGAACCAACATATAGAGTCATCAACATGTACTGAACCAACTTATGTAGTACTCAACATGTGCTGAAATAACATATGGTAATCAACATGTACTGAACCAACATATAGAGTCATCAACATGTACTGAACCAACTTATGTAGTACTCAACATGTGCTGAAATAACATATGGTAATCAACATGTACAGAACCAACATATAGAGTCATCAACATGTACTGAGCCAACTTATGTAGTACTCAACATGTGCTGAAATAACATATGGTAATCAACATGTACTGAACCAGCATTTAGAGTCATTAACATGTACTGAGCCAACTTATGTAGTACTCAACATGTGCTGAGATAACATATGGTAATCAACATGTACTGAACCAACATATAGAGTCATCACCATGTACTGAGCCAACTTATGTAGTACTCCACATGTGCTGAAATAACATATGGTAATCAACATGTACTGAACCAGCATTTAGAGTCATCAACATGTACTGAGCCAACTTATGTAGTACTCAACATGTGCTGAAATAACATATGGTAATCAACATGTACAGAACCAACATATAGAGTCATCAACATGTACTGAGCCAACTTATGTAGTACTCAACATGTGCTGAAATAACATATGGTAATCAACATGTACTGAACCAACATATAGAGTCATCAACATGTACTGAGCCAACTTATGTAGTACTCAACATGTGCTGAAATAACATATGGTAATCAACATGTACTGAACCAGCATTTAGAGTCATTAACATGTACTGAGCCAACTTATGTAGTACTCCACATGTGCTGAAATAACATATGGTAATCAACATGTACTGAACCAGCATTTAGAGTCATCAACATGTACTGAGCCAACTTATGTAGTAATCAACATGTGCTGAAATAACATATGGTAATCAACATGTACAGAACCAACATATAGAGTCATCAACATGTACTGAGCCAACTTATGTAGTACTCAACATGTGCTGAAATAACATATGGTAATCAACATGTACTGAACCAGCATATAGAGTCATCAACATGTACTGAACCAACTTATGTAGTACTCAACATGTGCTGAAATAATATATGGTAATCAACATATACAGAACCAACATATAGAGTCATCAACATGTACTGAGCCAACTTATGTAGTACTCAACATGTGCTGAAATAACATATGGTAATCAACATGTACTGAACCAACATATAGAATCATCAACATGTACTGAACCAACTTATGTAGTACTCAACATGTGCTGAAATAACATATGGTAATCAACATGTACTGAACCAGCATTTAGAGTCATTAACATGTACTGAGCCAACTTATGTAGTACTCAACATGTGCTGAAATAACATATGGTAATCAACATATACAGAACCAACATATAGAGTCATCAACATGTACTGAGCCAACTTATGTAGTACTGAACATGTGCTGAGATAACATATGGTAATCAACATGTACTGAACCAACATATAGAGTCATCACCATGTACTGAGCCAACTTATGTAGTACTCCACATGTGCTGAAATAACATATGGTAATCAACATGTACTGAACCAGCATTTAGAGTCATCAACATGTACTGAGCCAACTTATGTAGTACTCAACATGTGCTGAAATAACATATGGTAATCAACATGTACAGAACCAACATATAGAGTCATCAACATGTACTGAGCCAACTTATGTAGTACTCAACATGTGCTGAAATAACATATGGTAATCAACATGTACTGAACCAACATATAGAGTCATCAACATGTACTGAGCCAACTTATGTAGTACTCAACATGTGCTGAAATAACATATGGTAATCAACATGTACTGAACCAGCATTTAGAGTCATTAACATGTACTGAGCCAACTTATGTAGTACTCCACATGTGCTGAAATAACATATGGTAATCAACATGTACTGAACCAGCATTTAGAGTCATCAACATGTACTGAGCCAACTTATGTAGTAATCAACATGTGCTGAAATAACATATGGTAATCAACATGTACAGAACCAACATATAGAGTCATCAACATGTACTGAGCCAACTTATGTAGTACTCAACATGTGCTGAAATAACATATGGTAATCAACATGTACTGAACCAGCATATAGAGTCATCAACATGTACTGAACCAACTTATGTAGTACTCAACATGTGCTGAAATAACATATGGTAATCAACATATACTGAACCAGCATTTAGAGTCATCAACATGTACTGAACCAACTTATGGAGTAACCAACATTTACAGAACAACCTAAATGGTAATCGAGATGTACTTAACCATCTTATATAGTAACCAACATGTACTGAACCAACATATATGGTAATCGAGATGTACTGAACCAATATATGGCGTAATAAACATGCACTGAACCAACGTATATAGTAATCCACATATACAGAACCATTATACATAGTAATCAACGTGTACTGAACCAACTTATACAGTAACCAACATGTATTGAATCAACATATAGTAATATATATAGTAATAAACATGTACTGAACAAACATATATAGTAATCCACACATACAGAACCATTATACGTAGTAATCAACACCACTGAACCAACTTATACAGTAACCAACAGGTATTAAACCAACATATAATAATATATAGTAGTAAACATGTACTTAACACACATATATAGTAATATATAGTAATGTAAAAGTTAAATGTCATATATATATATGTAAAAGGTAAAGAAGGTCTCACGTGAAGTAAAAAGATATTTGAAAATAAAATATATATATATTAAACAACATTTACTGAACCAACATATATAGTAAACAACATTTACTGAACCAACATATATAGTAATAAGCATGTATTGAACAAACATATATAGTAATTACTTTGTACTGAACCAATATATATAGTAATCCACATATACAGAACCATTATCCATAGTAATCAACGTGTACTGAACCAACTTATACAGTAACCAGCAGGTATTAAACCAACATATATAGTACCCAAAATGTACTGAACCAACATATATAGTACCCAACATGTACTGAACTAATATATATGGTACCCGACATGTACTGAACCAACATATATAGTAATGAATATGTACTGAACCAACATATATAGTAATCCACATATACAGAACCATTATACATAGTAATCAGCATGTACTGAACCAACATATTTAGTACCCAAAATGTACTGAACCAATATATATAGTACCAAAATGTACTGAAAAAACATATATAGTACCCAAAATGTACTGAACCAACATATATAGTACCCAAAATGTACTGAACCAATATATAGAGTAAACAACATTTACTTAACCAACATATATAGTAATAAACATGTACTGAACAAACATATATAGTAATAAACATGTAATGAACCAACATATATAGTAGTAAACATGTACTGAACAAACATATATAGTAATCCACATATACAGAACCATTATACATTATCAGCATGTACTGAACCAACTTATACAGTAACCAACAGGTATTGAACCAACATATATAGTACCCAAAATGTACTGAACCAACATATATAGTAGCCACAATGTACTGAACCAATATATATAGTACTCAACATGTACTGAACAAATTATAGTGATCAACATGTACTGATCAAACCTATATAAAATATAGAAATATTAACATGAACTGAACCAATATGTAGAGTAAAAATGATCGAACTTGCAAGAGACACAAATCTAAAGACATACTGCAAAGTCATACAGCTCTACGATGTACTCAGTTACCCTATCTCTATTACACTTCCTGAAGAAGGCATAACTTGCGCAAGCTCTAATAACTGGTGAATCTAAAGCTTACAGCATTTCCTCAGTTGTTTGTGCTTTCAGGGCTCCTGAGGTGGAACTCGACCGTCCATTAAAAAAGTCGTATGAAAATTGCAACTTTTAGCCAAAGGGGGCGCTGCTTTCAACTACTTATTTACGTTCTTAGCAGTAAGGTTTAAATTAGTCAGCGTGTTAATTCCTTCCTGGAGAAGCCGATATCATATAGACACTCCAAGAGTTTTCTCGTCTCACTGATATTAATTCAAAGCATCTTACCCAGCCTCCATGTTCCCAAAGTTACATACATGTGAGTCTGTGACAAATGATAGTTTATTATCCCAATATCTTCAGAAAACAAAATCACACATGCCAGTTTGATATAAACTAACGACATAACCTGTTAATATCATTAAAGGGTCACAGAGCATGTTGTCAGAGTCAAATATGCCAAACTTCATAAATGGTGTTCTTTAATCGAGAAGTGGTTGCTGTTTCCAAAAAGTAGCATCTTAGTGCTTATTAGTTCAGTATAGTGACAAAAAACTTTCAGCAATTCATATCCCCCCCAAACCCTGAGAGAAAAACAATCAGAGCAAAATCTGGATCAGTCGTTTTGCTAGTCGCACTGGAAAATGTCAAAGTTTAACTAGTTCGACTGGTTTCACAACATCCTACGAATGGTTGGATCCACAACTTGATGCATACATACATATATCTAAAGGCTTGTGTATAGATAGGGTATCACCTAGATTTTAAAATAAGATAAAAGCCTAAGCATTTATATAGGAAAACTAGAGAGCTTGCGTAGAGAAAACTAAAATGATCCTGTAATGTTACTTTTTCATATTCTCTTCTATTGATTTTTAGCCGATCTAATTGTACGTGAGTTATTTCCGACTCACAGATTAAACTGTAGTCTAATATAGTGAATACGAAACAACATCCTGTTTGAAACGAGCGAATGGTTTGTAGTATGCAACACTTGACTGGAGAACAGTTTGGAGAGCTGTAAGTCACCGAAGTACAATACTAATTGATTTAAGGAGGCTGACCTATCGGCTTCCTAATCGCCATTTTGTTTTGAGGATATGACATGGAAAAACGCGCTGTACTATACTAATTTTACAACATTATAAATATCAACTAAATATATGGTTAGAATATCCACACATTTACAATGAATTAGAGTACCAAACTAATTGAGTTAAACCCTTAGGTAACAAATGGTCAAGCATGGACCAGAGTCGCTTACTTTAACAGCACTATGAATGTCAAATATGTTAAACGTTGTTGATACTGTTATGATACAGTTTCATTTATATTGCTATTAACTTTTTTTTTAAAACTATCCCCATTAATCATTTTTGTTTACGATAAAACACAATTGATTTTAAATATGATAACCTATTAAAAAAAAATAGATTTGCATAAGTTGTGTTTTTTTCCTGCGATCGACGTGACAAACTGATTCTAGACAGCCTGTCAGTGAAAAGACAATCTTCATTTTAAAATATCCCAGATTAAACGCAGTTATTACAAACAGATTTGTCTATATCCCTCGCCAGTTGGAGAACAGTGAGAAATATAGATTTTCGACCGCGAAAAAGGGCCGCTTTTCAACCAGTCTTATGTCGCATTGGCCTACATTTCTTGTCTTTGTTATTACCTACACAAATCATTGCTAACAAATGTAACATACGCAAGAGTATTTTTTCCATCATAACTTTTATTGAACAGCCAAAATAAATAGCCGAACTCAAGAAGTTGAAAACCGAAGAGGCACATCTGACCGACCAATATACCAAGGTTTATGGAGATAGGTCTTAAAGTCCGGAAGCGAAACAGGGACCGACGGACGGATCGACCATTTTCAATATCAGCCATTTTCCGCCGCTTAGCTTTAAGTTGCGTTAGACTACATCACTGGCTAATTCAAACATTGTTGCTATCAATCCACCAAATTTCGTGTATTGTGTGGAGCGCCCTCTTCAGCGAAAAATTGCAATTCGCATAAAAATTGTCATTTGACTATCTAGATCTGTGGCAGCAGTCTGGGTGGCAAGCACAGAAAAATTGCTGCAACGTAATTAGCCAGTCATTGTGTCTGGCGCTAATTAGGCCATGACTACGAGTGTGGATATCACCTGTCTACCACGAGGAGCGGGGGATAAAACTATAATGTAATAAGGCAAATCAAAATCTAAATGAAGTAAAATCATCAGGGTTTTTTTTTTACAATATTAGCTTATACTGTTGCAATAAAATAATTTATAAATGTCGATCCAAATTTATTTAGTTTGGGAAAATCAAAACATGATATCACCAAATGTTGAGGATTTTCAAAACATTATTATGGAAGCAGACATTTTTTGCTTACGTGACACACATTTCTTAGAACATTAATCACAATATCGCATCGTGTAACAACAAAACATGTTAAACCATGTTTGGTTAAAGAGCTACTCCGTGAGTTGTTCGAGTCATATGTGCCAAACTTAATCATTGGTGTCGCAAAGTATCGACTTTTACCGAAAAGGCACGTTTTAAAGCTTATTTACAGTGACAATATGAAGGTAGAACGTCGCAATTATGATCGAAAACCGGACAGTAGGGCGCGTCAAATAGTCAAACGTAATTTTGGAGACTTATATAAAACAGCCAGGAGGGCAGTTAGGAGTTGATAGTGTTTGTTAGGTTATATAACTTGTATCCATGTATATTGGAAGTGATATCTACACCTCTGTGCATTTATAAGGCTGTTTTTAGATTTTCATGGAAAACCAGTATTTGTCATATATGTCTTTTGGACATGAACAGTCAAGATGTTTTGATTTTATATCACCACATATGACATTTAGGTTCGTATCAAAGGTAAATAATATGTTATGAAAATTACGGAGTGGCTCTTCAACCTGTGAAGACAGGGCTTGTGTTATTTAAAAATTTACGGAATAAAAGTGAAATGATTGATATATATTCATTTCTCAGAATAGAAGACACAATATTCTTTTTATTAGTTTTAAGGATGTATATCACGATACTTTAGTAATTTGACTGTCACACACGAAGGTAGTAAATAATCTTCCACCTCGAAAAGGTAGATAAGAAGTTTCTTTACATAAGCTTTATAAAATATAAGTCTTGGATATAGAATCGATATAAAAAAAAAATATTCAGGAGTGATATTCACTGACTTCAGCTCAGATCGTGAGTCACGAATGACTGGCAGTTAACAGTATACAAGGGTATGTCGATATTCTCTGTCAGGATCGAGATTCCAGCCCCTCCCCCATCCTTTGCACGCGAACGCCAAGGGCGGGGGTCACGAAGCGGTCAGCATGCCAATAGATAGGCTTGCCGTGAATCGACCAGGCTGAACATGCTTTCCCCTACATGTCGCGTCGCCGAAACGCGCTGGTCTGTTTCTTATAGTCTGTTTCCGAAAAGTTAAAGCTTATTATAAGCGTGTATGGGGGCATATTCCGGCCAGGGTTAGATTCCTTGAAAATGTTTACCAGTTGCTTCTAATGTCTGGATTTTTTGTTAATATTGAAATAAAACCTTATTGGTCTCTTTGGTATCAGGGAGAGTCTCAAAATAGTTTTCAGTTGTCTTCAACAACTCTCTAAAATAGGCTCAGAGTAGTCATGCTTTTATAAATTGAAGTTCTAAGGAATTTTCAGAGCATTCTTCAGTTTCCTAATTGGTTGAAAGTCATGCATACAGCGAGATTGTTTACAAACTGAGCATTCGGTCACCCCTATACGACCGTTTATCAGACTGAATATTATTCTTATGTGTTATACACACATATTTCTTGAAGACAAGTTTGTTTGAATACAAATAGGAACTGTTTTCATATTGAATTTGATCCCGCTAGGGGAGTTTAATAATAATAATAATAATAATGTGGATATTTATATGGCGCCTTTTCCACGTTCCAGGACATGCTCAGAGCGCTACCTACATCATTACCCTGAGGGAAATGTACTTTCAAAGCAGCTACTTAGCGCTAAGCGCGACCATATAGGTCCATACACCCCTATATATTCAGGTACCCATTTTAACAGCTGGTTGGACTCAGTGCAGTGTGGATGATTTAAGAGCCTTGCCTAAGGACACGACACAGTTTTGGACCCAGGTCACAAAATTTTGGTTTCTCAACCGGGATTCGAACCCGAGAGGCCAGCACGCTAACCACTACACCACTGTGCTCCACAGTTTTTAAAGGAACCGGGAGGCACACTTGTAACGGAGATTTTATAAGAAAAAATGAACTGAGTAGCAACTGTGGCGAGAGATTGCTCCATTTGTTAAACAGCTGGTCAGGTTGGAAAGCACATTCAAGGAAATTTGAAAATTGAATAAAATAAAATGCGTAAAAACAACAGTGCGTGATCAGAGAATGTGCTAATTATGTGGAAGAAACCATTTTTATTATCTTGACGGTGAAAAACATGCAATTATAGATAATTTGGCAAGATATTCCCAAGTTTCAAATCATCCATCGGTATATCTTGTTATTCAAAACAGTATTATGTCAATGTCATATTCCAAAACGCTACTTTTCTCTCTCAAATCTATATAACATGAAATATGCATTCAAGCCACAGGAAATAAAAATTCATATTTCACTTTTCATCCGACATTGTAGGTAAAATGTTTCTGAATTTATTCCATTCGATATTGGCACCAGTCCCACTAAACCATGTGGGTGGAAAGCATTTAAAGACCCAGCTCTCGAATAAGTATTTGGAATCAATCAATAGGGCTCCTCAATGACTCATAGACTATTTTGTAATGTTTTGTCATAACTCGGCAAGATTCTTTTCCGCATCTAGTATCTAAAAATACGTTTTTTTGATAAATCGTAAGGCACGAATTTCTTATCAACTCATGCAGTAAGAGTTGTTTTTCCTTTTTCTTCATTTGGATAGAACTACATCATTGGTGTTATTAATTCAGGTAGATGTTCAAATAGTTTTCATAAAACTACAAAAGCATTAAAAGGCAGGTGAATTCGAACTAAATTTAGATGCTTGTTTGTCACTGAAGGGGAAGGGGCAGGAACCCTCTGTAGTCTAGAAATATTTGACAGGTCCACGTTGCCTTCGCTTCAAACTTACATTAATGGTAATTTTATTCCTTTTTAATCAGCTATTTTAAATCCCTTCATGGAAATCGATGTTTGATTTTATTTCAACTTTGTAAATATGTCTTTTCTTGATTCTTTGTGAAGTTGTGTTTTAGATCTACAGAAGGTTATATGCCTAGATGGTATGGATGTGACCGTGGATGCTTTTATGTTGAATTCTGACGCCAATAGCGCGCGTTTTGCACGTGCATGCGTTTCTCTGTCACACATATAAAAATTATTGTTGACTCATCTATCAAAGTTAAGTCTTCCCCCTTAACTTGTGGCATTAGAAGTGTCAATAGCAATCTATAGATTATTTCATCAAACATTTATTAAGACCAAAAGAAAATGTAAATACATGGGTTTAGGGTAGGCCTACTTAATGAGCACTTGTAATTTAACGTTAATGCTTTCAAGAATGTTCAGCACCTTATTTTACTTCGCTAATAAGCCATTTCATAAAAGCTAAGACAAATAATTTAAGGGCCATCGATACACGTATTGTATATTCTTATATATGGTCTTCAAAAACTTACTTATCGTACGCTCTGCGTCATTACAAAGACATATATATAATATATATAACGACTGTAAAATTATAATCACGACAATGATGGCCACGCTAGGCATATCGTCTCTATTATAAACTTCTCCAGGTCGTTCATATCAATTAATATTTATTAATAGTAGACCTATGTATCTATATGTCTAAAACGCTTTATTTTTTTTTTAGATATGAAAATGTTGAAGCCATGCACGCAGCTGTGAAACCCTTGTTTATGCCGCGCACTGCAGGCAAGGTCACGCACTTTACAGGATGGCCTACATTTTTCACTTTTCGATGTACCGCGGGTTCCTGATATCTTCTAATTCACCAACTAAAGAGTAGATCTTCTTTTTTGTGTTTCGGTGTTACATAGTTTGGATATTATTATTGGTCATATATTGTAGTTTGTTTGGAAACACCTACCGGTATCCGACAAGGCGATGACACGAAGAGACCTATTTTATGACTCACACAATTCATCGTTTTTCTAACCCGAACCGCCCTTAATAGTCGTCATATTACATTTCACCTTTATCACATGCGCCGAGAGTGTATATTATATAAATGTGACTGTGTTTACAACGGGTGAAACTTTGTCTTACATATTAACCTGCCAAGCAGTTGTTATTGAGCTTTCAGTTACACGCTCTAATTGTGACCGTGTTTTACAGTGCGCCGACTTTCCGAGATATTTATAGTTGTTTACTTCTTCGGAGACGCATATTTTGTGTCAGCGTGAAACCGGCACCCACGTTTGTAACGGGACCTGTGATTGGTCGGCTTGCTATGACCTAAATGATGTGTACGGGCAACGAAAGGGTGACTTACATCACCACAGGTTAATACAACGCGAATGATTCTTCAGACCGGCGATTTCGCCATCTTTTATCACGTAGCGAACTGGGGACATTTTATTTATTCTTAAATAGCATAAGACAACCTGTCTGTAGTTTTTTCATAGGGAATCGCTCAGCCAATCAGCGAGAGCTGAGAGATCGTAAAGTAGGTCATGGCTTAGGGGGCAAATATAGGTTACCCTGTCACACAGACGAAGCAATGAAAGCACGGACGAGCGAGCTATGGCACTGTAGTCGTGTGCCCTTGTGATCCGTATGCCTTGGCCTGGGTGCTTTAGGAATATCAGGACACATCATATGTAACTTATCTACAGTCCGGGGATTTTGTACCACAAACTACGACGTTAACAGTTGTAACGTTTTAACACTCGAGTTGAAAAGAAAGAACAGTCCCTTCGTGTGCCGGTTGCCATCGGACTTCCGTGATAGGACTCCAATCAACTTTCACACCGTATGTAACGCCATACGATTTGTGAATGTGAGTTTTCAAAGTTACTTTGGTTGTGAACCTGAAATGTTAACATTCAGTGAACAGTTTATGAATTCACCGACACGTGCTTGCATTGGATTTCAAGAAGATTGACAGCAAATTGTCAATGACTGCAGACGGAAAGGAATCGTCTACAAAGAAAACATAGAAGATAATAGACAAGCGTATGGCAGCGATGGGGAAAGAAGCAAGTTTGGACGGTTTAGGTGAGTTACATGTCGATTATCTTATTGAAAAACAAATGAGTACGTTAATTTTAAGTCACTATTTAATATTGCGAACACGTCATGTCTATTTCTGAGTGGGCGGGGCACCATGACTTTCTTGATCACGTAGATTAAACGTAAACACATTATTATTATTTTGTTTCTTAATAGAATGTTGATATTGATGGGCAGGTAATCTGAATACTTCGGTTTAGAGTTACCAACGTTACCTACTCGATGTAGGCCATCTAGCATAATAACATTGTAATCCTCTTATGACAAGATTACATAATAAGCAGGTGCTAATGAACTAGCTCCGTCACTGCCTGTTACTAAGTTACGTTATTGCCACGGAAAAGGGTTGCATAATTCCATGGAAATATAACATTGTAATACACACTGTAGAAACATGCCCTACTTCCTTCTTATTCCTGATTGTTTTGTTTTAATTTTCTATCAATATGATTTCAAGGTTGTTATTTTTTATTAATATTCTGAAATTTGGTTAGCATTGCTGGTGATCTGAAAATACATATATATCATTTACATAACTTCTTCTGGCAAACAATACCTTATTCGATCATTCAAAGAAAAAAAAGGAACTTAATTTACAAATTGAATACTGCATAATGCAATTGATTATAATATTGTTCTGTATATGAATGGAAACAATGTTATCCTTATGTTTTTAAAAAATTTGATTCAAGATTGTTTTTCAGTATAAAATAAAAGGGTTCCAATCAATTGTTCACAAATCCTAATCATAAATATTATTTCTTTGTAGGTGAAAATATTTGAATTGATACGAATATTAAATTTGACCTTGAGTTGATTGAGTATGCCCTTATATTTTCAACTTGTTTTCGAAGACATGTCACATATTTCTTGCGGATACAAAACAGTGGGAACGAGAGTTGTTTTGACCGTTTAGAATCTTGACATGGTAGGCAAAATACTTGAACAAGACACTTGTGCAAAGCATTACGACATCTCACAATTTTCCCAAGTATCGAATATGAAATGACGTCAACCTTTAAATGGAATTTATTGCAACAGTTGAAAATCTGTGTCGAGAATCCACTTGAAATGGCGTCACAGCTCATGTTGAGAAACTTCACCCTTCCTGTGAATGTTCTATGTTTAATTTGTAAGCACATGTTTCCTGTTTATACCATTGCCTGTAAAGTTTTACAAAACAGAAATGATCTAACAGTAAATATTAATTTCCAGATTTATTCACAATGATTATAGTCCCTTATAGAATTTTCCTCATAGAATGATTTAGTGCATTCAAAATAGATTGTGTGATATAATCATTACAATAGTCAAAATGTTTGATTTGAGGTGAAGTAATGACTTTCGGCCCATCAATTTTTTTAATGTTTTTTTGGCATTAAAGAATATAAATAATTTTACCAGCTAATAAAGATAACATCTATATTTTTTTATTGAATATCAACAGATCAACAAATACTATAGTGAATACTATCACTATTATATGATGCTATAGCAAGGCATTGCACACTCTCAGTGCTGATTTCTAACTACTGTTTTTCTTTTTGAGTGAGTGTGATTATGTGAGCTATCCTTTGAAACACAAGAAACACAAATATTGTACTCAGTAAAATACTCTAAATGAATTGTTAAATAATTCTGTATCAACCATTTTAATGACATACCGGTAAATGCTTAAACCTTTAGGAATGTTTCCTTGAATTTTGAATCCAGAGAGAAACACCCTGTCATCACTGTCTTTAATGTTTATATCCCCCAAAGTATCAAAGTTAATTCATAATTGAATTATTGTTAATAACTTGAGGTCAGGAATAAAAAAATAAACAAGCAGAGGTAAGAATGATTTTGATTATGTATAAGTCCAAAGTTTACAGGCAAAATTTCACTTTACTTCCACATGATAAAACGATATAATTTGACCCTTAACTTTTGAATGAATTACGGCAAAACAGTTATGTTTATTAATTTTACAGGAATATTATACATAGTAACATACTCTTATTGTTGAACTATTCTGTATTAACCAATTTAATGACATAAATGCTTAAATCACAGGAATGTTTCCTGGAACTTTCAACCCACAGAAACAACCTGATATCACCATCTTTAATGTTCCCCGAACTTATTGTTTAATAACTGACAGATAAAACTTTAGTTATAATACATAGAAACACTCAACAGGACTCATAATACAATTGAATTTCTATAAATATGAACACAAATTATATTTTGAAAGAATATAAAGATATTTCTCAGAAATCCTGTTGACTCACACAAAAACTAAAATCTGCTTCTATAAACGTATCCACCTTTTATTAAATTTATAATTAATCAGCTTCTGAAAAAATCTGTCTGTCTGAGATATTGTTATTTTATAATACTTTTGAAGATCCTCCAATGTCATTTGTGGTTTAATTGTTTCATAACATACTTGTTTTTTTGATTCACAATATATCAAACCATGACTTAAAAACATAATAGTCTCATTTACCAGGAAGGATGAATCCCTTATTTGAATAATTGTATTTCAAAATATTAAAAGATTAATCATTACGGTTAAATTATGAAGTGTCAAAAAAAAAATTATAAATCTACAGAACATAAGTCATTTCAACATGATATTAAATGTATGTTTATTGATAATGTTATACAGCATCTAAGAATGCCTGTGCTTAGAGTAAGGAAGTTAAAAGCTTGTGTTGTTGTAAGGCAGGGAGATCTTCTCCCAACATGTTTGTTTCATCAGGGCATGTTTCAACCTAGAAATAAATTTCCGTGAACTCTGCAACTCCATGTGACCTGAGGTCATGCTATAAATAACCCTAGCCAGGTAGAGGTTGTGACCTAGCTCGTTACCAGGTGTAGCCATTCAGAACTGTTGGATAAACAAAAATCCAAGGAAACATTTTGACCCAAATTCTCAAATACTGAAAAATATTCTGAAACATAGTCTCATGTTGATAGTTGAGAGATTATGGAAATTGTATCTCCACAGCTGTTACAGTTTTTTGTCTCAATTCAGATCAGCTCAATGGTTTGATGGGGTAATGTTTTAATGATATATTTGGCTGTTTAGGAATTGATTAGAGCTTGAATGGTTTCATTTAGTTTTACATTTTAAGAAAAAATTCATGTTCTAAGAGTTTTTATTTCATTTCCAGTTGCATCAAACAAAGTTAATTCATAATTGAATTATTGCTAATAACTTGATGTTTTTTTGTCATGACATTAGTACAGCTGCTGATTTCCTTGAATAGTAGCTCTTTCGGTATTGACAAAGTGTTAAATTTTAAATCATTAGGTCATGAATAATATAAATAAATAAACAAAAGTAAGAATGATTTTGATTATGTATAAGTCAAAGAGTTATGTGCAATATTTCACTTAACTTCCACATGATAAAACTATATAATTTGACCCTTAGAGAGCCACTCCGTGATTTTCATAACATATTATTTACCTTTGATACGAACGATACGATACAAATATTAATACAATATAATTTGAACCTTAACTTTTGAATGAATTATGGCAAAACAGTTATAAATGTGTATTAATTTGACTAACTCAGTATCATTTATGTAAGACAATCAATCTTTGTTTGCTTGCCTTGATATAATGTGAAGGTAGATTTAATTATTTCAATATATGAATCAGTGGTATTATAACTTAAACAATTGAAACAATAAACATCAAGAATGTATACATTATAACAGAGCAATTACTAGGAAACAATGTAAAAACAGTTTTTCATATTTTGTTTTCAAATCCTTTTATTATAATTTCAGTAATTAAAGTTATTTCTGTTATTTATCCAATATTTTGACTTTTATTCTTCTTTCAAAATATCCATTTAACAATGACAGTAATGTATTTGCGTTAACTTTAATGTTCAATATGAAGAAATTAAGCTCTTTCTCTCAGTAATGAGTCCTTGAGGCCAACCCACCATAATCATTTTGACGTCAAAGATCATCTTCAGGGAAACCCTACTAATATATAGGGCACAGTTCACATGGTTCACAGATAATCAAGATGTTTTGCTGTTGTCTGACCACGAGTTGACCCCGGGGTAATATCGAGCAATGCATTAGCGTGTAGAAGGCAGGGAGATAATAGATTCAATGAAAGACGGCTACTAGACCCAATAGCTCCCCATCTTACATAACACAGTCAACGGCTGCAGTGGTAGGAGGGGGTGGTGCTCTGACGTAGTCTCTTGTCAATTTCTAGCGCCATTGTAAACAAACAATAAGGTACTGACGTACACAGTTCATTTGTTAGTGTATTTCGGTTGCTACTAATCAATAATCACTGTTTTCACACCAATCCTTGGTTCTTAATAATCTGGTGAAAGCTCGTCAGTAATTATTGTAATGTGAGTTGTTAAATATCTACTAATAGCTAAAGTTACTGTTTTTCATCAAGAGTTGTAAATAATCTGTGCAGAACCTGAGTTTTGCAAAACATTAAATCCTAATTTACTTTCAAATTTGTCAAAAATAATTTTCTTCCAATTCTTTAATAAAGGTCAAACATGCTTATTTATTACAACTTATTTATTTCATAATATTTGACTTGTACTGTACCAACTTCTAAATGCCATCAAGAAATTAAACTTTGTTAGGCTGAAACAACACAATAATTTTGAGTGTATACTTATTCCTTCAACAGTTTACACCTGATAACAAATTCAAATACAAATTTCATCATCATGGGGGATTTGGTCTCAGGAACTGCAATAACCAGTCAGACACTCTACTGATTCAGCCAAATACGTAACGGCAATTCCAGCACCCCCTCTCTCCCAAGACGGATCTAGTAGGAATGTTTTTGGCCTCACCCTGCCACATCTACAACTATCAAAAGAATTTTAAAAACTTCATCAAGTTCATCCATCGCTTACTTTTTGAAAAAAAAATATCTATCATATATCCTATTTCTTTTTTACTCGTAAACACCTGAAGGGGTCAATGAGGGAGGTCACTTTGAGGTCACTGGCTCGTGATTACCTATTGTTACCTGTATTTGAATATCTTGGTAAAATTACCCCCCCCCCCCCCCCCGATTAACAACTTGTTATGTCATTTACCCTCCAGCCATATCAAATGTAGGTCACAATTTTTATTAATGAGTATGGTCTTATAAAGGGTGGATTAGTTTTGATATTGGCCAATTTCTTTCAACTTATGACATTGGGAATAATGATAGTTCAGTCTATAATTTAAGAATAATTCATTTGTATACTTTTTATTATTTCTGCAATCTAAATTCATTGTCATGCAATCTAAGAAGCTAACTATTGTGATACAGTTGCCTTATTTTCCATTACACATTTCCAAAAATTGCCCAAGCAGCGTTAAACAATAACTCACTCACTATTTTCCATTACTCCTGTATAATGATTCAAGGGTTTAGTTACAATCATAGTTTATTTTCTGGATTATGATAAAAAAAAAAAGGCATTTTTGTCCATCGCCCACATACTAAACTATTGATTTTTGTGTGCCTGGTGTCAAACATTGACAATGTTTATGGCATATTTGGCATTTACTGTCAGACTTGTCTATTGCAGCAGGGAGTGTACTATCCATTAAACATTTTAAAGAAGTAAGACATTTCTGAAAAGGTGTTGCTTTACTTTCTTATAGGCTTAATCCCCAGTTGATGAAAAAAAAACTATTTACGGACTTTTTTTAGTTGGGCTTGTTAAAGAGCCACTGTGTGATTTTCATAACATATTATATACCTTTGATACGAACCGAAATGTCATATATGGTGATATAAAATCCAAACATCTTAACTTTTCATGTCCAAAAGACATATATATATATGACAAATACTGGTTTTCCATGAAAATCTAAAAACAGCCTTATAAATGCACATAAGTGTAGATATCACGTCCAATATACATGGATACTAGATATATAACCTAACAAACACTACCAACTCCTAACTGCTCTCTTGGCTGTTTAAGATAAGACTCCAAAATTACGTTTGACTATTTGACGCGCGCCACTGTCCGGTTTTCGATCATAATTGCGACGTTCTACCTTTATATTGCCACTGTAGAAGACCAACAAGATTTGAAATGTGTGTTTTTGGTAACAGTCGATACTTCGCGATCAAATGACACCATTGATTAAGTTTGGCATATATCACTCAAACAACTCACGGAGTGGCTCTTTAAGGAGCAAAAGGAATTTCATAAAATTTCAACTTGGAGACATATCCCTTTAGATACTATCTAATTTTATGCAAAACAAATCTGAATGGGAATTTTACTGGATAAGGACTCAAGTAATTTGTGAAAGATCACTGATTGGTGATAGGGCAGGACTTGGGGAAACAATAGTAAACATTTTAAAAAGCGATAGGCTTGAAAAAATTGTGGTAGTTAGAGAGAATAAAAGGCACTGAAGATGAAAATGATTGTCATGCTGTTATAATATTGGAATAATGTTGGCTTTCAGTCTGCCATCTTTGACTTTTTTGCACAACATGAAAAAAAAAGACCTTTTTTCCCAATTTCACAATAAAGGTAGAATAAATCTATTGATAAAATATCCACAGAAACTTTGTTTACACAAAAAATATCACAACTGAACTCTTTCTGGAAGGGTATCCAACGTCGAGCACAGGCAGGCATCCATAATATTATTGAGCTTTACCTCTATTCACGGAGGGGACGGGAGAGCACAGTGGTAAGAGCGTTTGGCTTCCGATCAAGAAGGGGTTTGAATCACACTAGGTGCTGGGAAACTTTGTCTGCAGTGGAGAACTGTTCTACATGCAGTAAGGTTTAGTTGCAATTCTATACAAGAAATGCAGTACCGCCTATGTCCAGCTACTTCCAGCTGGTACTTGCAGGTTTCACTGCAATGCATAGCCATAAGAGCGCTGCAAGATTTCTCCCTGCAAAAATACTAGCAGCCATGATATAAATGAAATAATATTTAAACAGCATTAAACCCAAAATCACCTCACCTATTTTCATTGACTGTTGAGAGCTTTTCAGGCAGCATCGCCAAATAAAGGCATTTTTTAGCTTGTGTTGCATTAAATTCGAACCATCCTCTTTGAAGTCGCTGCTATTCATTTCATCAAAGGTTAAATTCAGTTTCACATATTCTGATTATTTAATCGAAACAATGTGTTCATTAGAGGCTAAATTCAGTATTAATTGGACAAAGATTTTATCATTAATGATAGCTTTCCAGGCTTAGAAATTTGGATTTCATGGGGGCAAATGTTTACAAATAATAAACTATCCAGCTACTATTCTGAAAATAATTTTTTTGTAAATAAACGTTTCTGATTTGACATGCCTTAGTTGTTCTTGTCAGCTAACTTTAATGAAAACAATATCCCTAATTTAAAAGAAAGGGGGATTTTGTCCAACTTAGTAGAATTTTTTTGGTGGGGGATTCTGTCTCTTATAACATTTCATGTTTTACACTAATCAGTTCGAGTTTTCCTTGAATGTCAATCAAATAAATACTGCAATCATATTTTGAATTTTCCTTGAATGTCAATCAAATAACTATTGCAATCATATTTTCATAACATTTAACGTTGCTATCAATCTTTTCTATGAAGTTCTAATCTATTCATGTACCGTATTCGACGTGATAAGCGCCTTGGGCGCTTAAAAAATTGGTAAAAATTGTCCTCAAGTTTAGTCTTGAAAGTGTTTTCTTACGATACACATGTCTTTGAAATATGGTTTTTATACTTTTATCATTTTGGTTGTGGCTGGGGGTCTTGAAATACCCTGTATTATTCACTTTAGTGGAAGTAAGAGACTTATTGCAAGACTGAAAAACCTTCTTCAATGAATCAGCATGCAAGGTAAGCAATGTTGAGAGGTGGGCGCTAAATCAGGACGCATATTGTTCAGTCAAAAACGTGGTGGGTGGGCGCTTATAGGGGAGTGGGCTGTTATTAAGTCGAATACGGTATTTTTTTTTTTTTTATGTTTGATTTCTTGGTTTAATTTCCTATTCCCTAAAATGTAAATGAATACCTATTTTGTTTGTCTAGATTTTGCCAAAGTAAATACTTGTGTGAGGTAATCTTGTAATCATGTAAGTGTTCTATATGTACTTTGATTATGAAAATTTGTAATTGTCATTGTCTTACGAATATTTACATCCCATATTTTGGAGCCCTGGCGGATGAACTAATTACATGTATATAACAATTGTAATGATTTAAGAGGATTTAATATGTCATATCATGCTATATTTATGACATGAGTGTCTGGATATAAATAATTCCCAAGTGGGATTGATGGATAGAACATCATCAAGGCACTCGTTTGGTAAGCAACGTATTACATGGACAAAAGAGTAATGTCATTTTATTACCATAGTGATGAAATAGAAGAAAATAGACTGATAAACATAGTGTTCAAACCCGTAGCTGCTTTTACAATGTCAAGTCATAAACTAAATATGACAGAAAAATATTTTTCCAGATAGCAAAATATCTCCGATAATTTATTGTGATTGCTGTGTAGAATTTTGTGTATGGGTTGTAGACATTTCATCTTTTGAATCAATCAGTTTCAAACCACTCTATCAGCCTTTTACAATTTGAGAGTTGGGTTTGGTTTTTTTTTCTTTATTGTGTAAAGGTTTTTTTAAATATAGGAATTGTTTTTATCATTCTAGAGTTAGCAACAAAGTAAAAAATTCTTGCAAATATACAGAAAAAATGGTTCAGTATTTTATTTTATACAGGCATAAAGTTAAAGTCTTGTTTGTAGCAAGAATATTCCAGATAATTTCATACTTAAAGATCTGTCTTACTCTGAATTGTTTTACTCATGAATATTTTTCTGTTATAACATCCATAATTTCGATTTTGTGACTTTGAACAAAAATCTTGTGAGTCATTATGTATCATCCACAAAGAGGCATTGTTTCACATTAGGACTTGATCATAGCTGATGACGCATGTGTCATTACGCAATCATGATATCTCGTTTATTCAGTCAATTTACTAGCGTCAGCGCTGCTCAATGAAAAGGCCTGTTGCCTAGTCACCCTGACCTAAACTGGGCTCCAGCTCATATATGTGCTTGCCATGGTAAACATGATGCATTTACGAGTCAGTCACTGATCAATTCCCTTAATTACACGTTGGCCGTGAGCTGACCACAGCCTGTCACGTGACCTCCAGGGTCGCATGACCTCTGTGTGTCAGCAGTGAACTCCTTCAGTGGTCAGATGGTCAAGTTGTAGACTTTGTGCGAGTTGCTTGGTGTATTTATACAAGATTGTTAAATAGTTGTTTTCTCGTCTTGATTCAGATGATCCCAGCAGTGAATGTGACTCAAACAACCATTGGTCAATAACTCTGAATGTAAGCTTAGAACAGCAGCTTGTCTAGATTTACATTAAGTCTCTGAAGTGATATTTTTGTTAAATGTAAAGTTACTCCAAATGAAAAAATAAACTCATTAAGATTTTGATTTATTTTCCCATCATATTGTGAGTTCAAAATGTCCAAAATTTAATAGCCTTGCGGCCATAAGAAGTGAAATTTATGAAAAGCAAAATTTCTGAGTATTATTCACTTGTTTTATAAATGAAATAACAATTTGAATTATATGCCTTTTATAATGAAGTAAGTGAGTATAGAAATATTCTGAAAGTTTGTTATTCTTTGCAGTAAAGAAGTTTATTGTCATCAAGGGAAGATGCTTATCAAAGTCCAAAATGTTTCTGCAGTCTAGACTTTTACTGGGATCGCCTATTCCCAAAAGTTGATAATATTTGGATAAAATTGTTCGGACTGACTCTGATATTCACGTGCCTCTCATCTTTAATAGTATCATTGGTATACAAGAAATAGAAATTAATTAGTTGTTTTTCCAATCTTGATCATTTTTTTAAAATGGATTCTTTGTGATTGTTTAGTACCGTAAGATACTCAAACTGCACATACATCTTGGATTCTTAGACATTTATTATTGTCACATTGTAAATACATTTGATATAAGATAATTGAATATTTTCAAGTAAATTTCTTTTTTTAAATAAACACACTGCAAATGAATTATACTAAATACTATTATATATATTATTATAGTTGTATATACTCTGTATATTATGACAGAAAACAAGCATAATTATGACAACTCCTTCTCCCCTTATCAGAATCCAGGAACAAAACAAGATAATACCACCTGGTTACCAACATGGACGAGCATACAACCTTTAACCCAAACATTCATTGTCAGGCAATTTCGCCACAATGTAACACTATTGATGGAATATATCTGTCCACATTAAGTAGAGTCGAGTAATATCTGGCTGGCCCACTGAATAAACACTTGCTTCTCATGTTGGCTATTTGTGTTTCTATGGCAACTGGTTCAAGCATCGGTCAATCGGCCAGAGAGTAGGTAGTAGAGGTCAGGCAAAGGGAGACAGCCGGTTTGAAGTAGCCTGACCCTTTAGGAGTGACCCAGCAACTGGGCAGTGGCAGTGGTCATCTGACGGTCATTCTCTGGCCAGCTGTAGCGCTGATTGACCTCTCTCTCACAAGCTGTCCCCGGCTGTCCAGTGCCCTGAATTCTTAATGAGTGCTCCCGTTCTAAATTGTTGAAAGGCTATTTCAACAAGAAATCTGAACCTTTCCAAATTGAATTCATGAATAAGTTTACAATCTTTAATCCCAAGTGTAGGTTTTGAACCTACCAAGTGAGCCCTGATAAAAAAATAATCGTATTCTTCAAACAGTGGCAAACAAACACATCTAAGTTAGAATTATATAGGGAATTTTTGCATTTGGTATGGAGATAATTATGAGGAAATATCTTTGAACTGCGATAATTTCAAGCAACATTATTTAGCATGAGCTACACTATGTATTAAGAGCTTTGAATTAAGGGTATTGGGACAAAAAACACACCTTAACAAAATCCTACTTGAACAAAACCCTACACTTTTTATTTTATATGCACGAGGACAAAGCCAAAACAATCTTTTTGGTTAAGACTAAGAGTAGAGGTTGAGACATTGTTTTGATTATAGGATGTATGAAACATGGAATATATATGTTGATAATTGTTATTAATTGAGTGGGGTCAGTGAGGTTATCAATCAGCATGATTTTAAAGTAATGAACTGAGACCCTAAATAAATACGGGCTTCAAACCTCAATATTTTATTACAGCAACCATTATCCTCGACTTCCTTAAGAATCTAAAAGAATTATTTTCAAATCGGCTCCAATGAAAGTGTCATGATCTAAGAAACAATTTTGAATTGATTATCTTTAAGTCTGAGTATTTAAGAGGCTTGTCATGAAAACCCAGGAAGAACAATTTACTTGACCTTTCTGGATATTTGATCCAGCTGTTTATATAAGCTTTTCATGTGTTTAAGGAAACCAGATACACATGAAAAAAACCACACCAAAACGTCTTAAACTTAGATAATAGACCTACCATGAAGATGATATTTATAATGATATGTGATATTTTGATTAATTTCAGAGTTTGACGGAGATACTGTGTTGTGTCGTGTGTGCGGGGACAAGGCCAGTGGCTTTCACTATGGTGTCCATGCATGCGAGGGATGCAAGGTAGTTCAAGACAGTTCACATAAATTGAAATAGCTATAAGATGGACATCTTCCCCCTCATGGTTTTAAATTGCACCAGCCTCTATCACTTGCTGGTTCAAGCCTTGCTGCCAACCCATCAAAATTTGTGTTTTGAGTGCAGTGCCCTCTTCTACAAATAGTTGCAATTCTAATAAGATTTTTCATTGAACTATTGCAATCCATCACAGCAGCCTTTATGACAAGCACAGAAAAGGCCTTTCTTAGCAAGTCATTTGAGCTGGTGCAAGAAAAGGCTGTGCGTGGGAAGATGTAAAGTGGAATATCATTGTGTCACAGATTTTCTCAGAAAGGAATAATTTGAAATATACAAAGTGAAGCTAACATTTAGAATTTGATTATATAGTTATTGAAACAGTGAATTAAAGGGAAAATGCTTTCATTGCCACTGTTCCAACCTAATGCTTTTGATACTTGAAGGAATATGTTGAACAAAATTGGCGTGTCCAGGTATTAATCAAATGCTTCTCTGTCATAAAGTGAAATAAAAAAAAACCTTTTCGGTGTGAAGTGGTTTTTCTGTCAAAATGAAAATTATCAGGTGTGATCTTTAAGTAAACTTCAAGTTTTCATTTCAACGTCATTTTGTTTCAGGGTTTTTTCCGTCGCAGTATTCAACAGAAGATCCAGTATCGTCCTTGTCTGAAAAATCAACAATGCAATATTATGAGAGTGAACAGGAACCGGTGCCAGTACTGCAGGTGAGATTTTGCTTTGATTTGATTGGCTGAGAATTAGTAGTTTCCATTGATTGAAAATAAAAGAGAAAATTTCACAAAGATGATCATTTACACAAATTTTCTGCTGCAAATATTTTTTGGAAAGAAAATTTTCTTGCTTGAATATCTATAATGATTATATTCTTAGTGGTAGCGTTCTTGCTTGAATATCTATAATGATTATATTCCTAGTGGCAGCGTACAGAATCAACAATATAAGGCTTGTGACAGCATACATATAATGTAAAAGGAGGAGTTAATTGTGAAAGCATGGTCAGAAAATAAGCAATAATGGCATTCATGGACCAATAGAGACCATAGTATTTATTCATTACCTACAAAAAATACCTTTTTTTTTCTCTCTGTTGTTCATAACCTTCACTGACAGGTGATCAATACAATCAGATTTTAGAGAACAAACTCGATGGATTGCCTTGTTTAAGTGTTAAGATAAAGATACATTTGATGACTGATAAAAGAAAATTTTTATTTTTTATTTTATTTTTTTTCATAATTTTTTTTTATTATTATTAGAAAATTAAAGAAAATTATTTTATCAAAACCAAAAGAAAGAAAAAGTGTGAAAAAAAAATGAACTAAACAACTGTGCAAAATTCGTACTTTCCTACTACTGAAAATACATAAGGAAGTCTTTAGGTGATTCTTCCAGATATAGCATTAGCTGTCATGGTAAAATTTGGGTTTTTGAAATATTTTGAATGTACTTTTTTAAGCCACTTTAATTTTGTAATTAATTTTGGTTCGTGTTTGTTTTTGTTTTCTCTTGTTTATTATATTTTCTTTCATTTCAGATTAAAGAAATGTATATCCGTTGGGATGTCTCGAGACGGTGAGTAAAACAGTTCTGAAACATATTCATAAGCAAATACTTACACATATGATGAAAAAAAAAAATAATAAATTTGATAAATCGGTTCTAGGCAAAATCTGATTTTACTGACGTTTATGTATGTGTAAATATAGTCTAATCAGTTTAGAGTAATAATCAGATTATAGAATGTCATATTTTCAGTGGGAAATGGAAATTATATATGTTGTTATTGTGTATCTATAAGCAGAAGAAAACGACTGGAAAAAGTCTTTATTTATAACCTTTGGTTAAAAACTGTATCAATGTATTTGACGAATGAGTAAGACTCATTAATAATCAAAATCTCGGATTCTATATATATGTTTTTGATTCAAATGATTAATGTAGGTCAGAAATAGGATCAAACAGGCTTTTAATAATATAGTTTCAAGCGACTTCTGACATTTTGAGTGAATGTCGGTGAAAAGGTGTCAGCTTTCAAGAAAACAACTAATCTGACTTTACAGTAATGGTTCAGAACTCTGGCTGAGATCAAACGAAATTATAGAAGAAAGAAAAAAAATTTTAGATTAATTTTAATTCTTAAAGAAAGGAAATTTGTTATACACAGACTGCCTCATTATAGTCAGGAAATGATAGTATATTCTAACCTTGCATTTGTGTGTATGGGGAAAAATGGTTTTACAATAGATGTCTGCCTCTTCACATTTAAGTTGCTAAAAATAGAGGGTTTAGAGATGAATCATAGTTATCTTTATGATTAAGATATTAGATATAATAATTCATGAATACTAAGCTCTTATTTGATTTGGGTCAAATCTTCCAGGTGGCTAATAATAAGGAATACCAATTTGTTACTAAATCAATCCTCCAGGATGGGACTGGTTTCCATGAAAATTTGAAACACATGCACACATGTACCCTCTTTGGAGTTGAACCTTAAGATGATTATTGCTTTAATTTTTTAATCAACTAGTATCAATTCCTGCGCTACAGGCGCAAGAACTTCTCTGAGTGAATGATGCAAGTCAATTGGTAACGCAAATTCCCTATTCAAATTAGGAAAAAGAGACAGCTTTGTAGTATTTACCAAAAATATAAATGATTTTTTGGTTTACAGCGGTGAGGTTCGGCCGAGTGCCAAAGAAAGAGAAGGCGCGGATCATCGAACAGATGCAGAAAGTGAATTCTCAGTCGCAGACGATGGCGCTCTCAAGCCTTCTTCAGAATGAGGCTGATGTTGTCCAGGCCGTTGTAAACAGTCATAGACTCACGTGCGAATTTACAGCGCTGCGTGTCTTCAAGATGAGAGAAAACTCCTTACAAGGCAACGAGTATATCAATTGTCCGGCCCATATGGTAAGTGCCAGCCTAAAATTTCTATGTGATTCCTGAATAATATTTGATAATAATCTAGTCTATTGTTTAGAGATGCTGTTGAGACTGTCATGGCTGCATGTTTATCAAAATTATAAAAGTCACCCTTTCACCCTTTTCTGAGGTGATCAACTAAAGGGGTCTTTTGGGCCTATTCCAACAGACTGAACCCTTTCATAGGGCAAAAATATCCTCCTTCTCAAATCTTGGCATCAGCAAGCAAAAAGATCGGCCACATATTCCCAGACCCCTTCTAAGAACACACACATATATTTCAATTGTTCTTGTTGACATTATTGCTGAAACTTCCTGCCTCAGCCTTGTCAATCGCAGGGTGACGCCACTAATCTGAACGAACATTCTAACATTTCCTTTTGTATAAAATGTAAATATCTTTGGGTTTTTTTGCATTTGGTATTAACCAGTGAGGAGGGGAGCAAGTCTTCCTGAAGTGTTACCTTTATCATATTTTATAATATTTCCTGATTTCAAGAAAACTACAATCATGTTGTTATTGAACAAGATGTTTATGTGAAACTTTATTGTGATCAACCTATCACTACTTAAGTACATTAGTTGTATAAGTAAAGTAGAGCATCCTTGAGATAAACATTAATGGAAAGTAGAAGCAAACTTGACGTTCTCTGTATCAACAACTTAATGTCTCTTTCAAGGCCTCCGGGATTAATGATACAATGATTAGCAAATCAATTATGTTATATGATATTATATGCTTATCTTTCAGTAAACACGCTTTTTTTCAATTATGAAACAAACAATTTGCTTTAGATCATTTTTATTCAAGTATTTATTCATGATATTTATTTGTTATGGAAGACTGTTTTCAAACAGGTCCATATTGTATTGAACTTTGGTGTGTTGCTAGATTTTGTCCAAAAATGTTATATGAAGAACTTTGAATATTTATTGTTTATTCCACTCTAAAACATTGCATTATTGCTTTGAAGAGATATATAAACATATATTCCATTTGAATTAAATCATCATTGTATGTATGTGTATCTAAACTGTCAGCGCTTTGAGCATCGCCAATGTGTGTCAGTAGTCAGCCCTTTATGAATACCCTTATTATTTTGTCAGTGAAGATTTCATTAGAGATAATTCAAATGAATGTTTTTGTTGCTAGGCGTGTCCTCTCAACAACCAACTGGAAATGGATAAGAACGCTAACAGCGCTGATTGGGAGGATTTCTCCGAAAGCTTCACGCCAGTCATAAAGTCTGTGGTCGACTTTGCCAAGGGTATCCCAGGGTTCACTCTGTTGAACCAGGACGACCAGGTCACACTGCTCAAGGTCAGTCAAGTCAAAAGGTTTTTTGATTTGATGATAATTGTTTTTGTGCTTTGAATAGAATCAAGTAATTACAATGTCTGAGTGGCATTCTAGTAGCTATTGAAGCTATTGTGAATCTGTTAGCACCGGCCTTCCTTTCATGCATCCATAGGTTTCTTCGAATATTTATCACACTGATTTATCACAGTAAGAGAAAGATACTTAAAGAATTTTGTGACCTTGACCTCCATCTGTACATTAGTTGCAAAGGTATAGCAACACATCCTTGAGATTAAAATTAATCGGCAAATAGAAGAAACATACTGTTGTCTCTCTCAACAACTTTATTTTTCTTTCAAGGCTTCTGAGAAATGATACACTGCAATAACAAGTATTACATTGGTTCATCACCAGAGGTATTTGTAACCTTGACCTTCATTTCAAGGTCACAGTATACTGTGTCATTTTACCCATACTGATTAATTTACTTTAAATTTATAGGCGGGAACGTTTGAGGTGCTTCTGGTGAGATTGGCGTGTCTGTTTGACCCCGACACCAACACCATGATGTTCACTGGGGGTCGCCTCTTCAAAAGACCTGTCGCTTCGGTAAGTCTCACATCACATGCACCTGCAGCAATGACAGTGTATCAAATAAGCCTTGGAAGTCCAAAAATATTTTTGTGTTGACTCATGTTCTTTTATGAAATTTAGGTTGCCATGCTTTATGAAGAGTTACCAGGTTTAGGATTTCATTTCTCATTTTTAATGTCAATTCATGATATGATATGATATTCACTAATGAACTTAAATAATTCAGTGGGACAAGAATTTTGAAAAATTTTAACAAATGGATATGTTTATATTTATCAAATCATTTATTGACTTCATCCACATTGCAATCAGTTCACCCAGTTGTACAAATGGGTACCTAAACACAGGAAAAGTAAGGCAGCATAAAAAAATACCATTTGTTTGCTCTAGCATGTCATTGAAAATTGTGCAAAACAACTATGCCATTCTTATTACTCTTCTCTCTTCAGGGTTTGAAAAAATCCCTTAATCTATTTAAGTTCTAACATGTCGACTTCTTCACCAGATGACCTCTAACGCTGGCTTCCTGTTGGACTCCATGTTTGATTTTGCGGAACGCTTCAACCGTCTGAACCTTAGCGATGATGAACTCGCTGTTTTCTCAGCCATTGTACTTCTCTCTCCAGGTAGAAACAAAACCTTTCCTTTGACAAATGTGAGCATCTAATATTGAAATCATACTATTTTGACTTTTGAAGAATTGAAAGAGTGTATTTGCTATCTAAACCTCGATGTCATCAAAGTCTTCCTCAGGAAGCCTTGCATGCAGATTTGAAATATATCAGATGTTGTTTCCAAATACCCATCAGATTTAGAATAATTAAGATCATTGTAAGCTTATAGTGGTACTGATAACAATATTCCTACTAAGAAAGCATTAAAATCTAAAACCAGTGAACTGTATTTTCTGAACCCTTTCGTGGATTTCCTCAATATTCTACTTGTGATTCCTGATCTTTGACCTATCAGAATAATAAGGCACTTGTTTGCTTAGCAGGTGTTAAGATTTCTTCTTATGTATTCTGACATCTGATTTGTTTATTCTTGAAAAATATATAGCATTCATTTATAGGGCAGGAAAGTTGTTAATATTTCCTCCATTTAAAGGGGCAGGACAGCACAGTTGTTAGTGTGTTTGATCATGTGTTTGTGTAATAATACAAGCAGGAGTGATATAAGTGAAATAATCTTGAAAGCAGCATTAAACCCCAAATCACCTCACCTCACCTCCTTCATTGTATATTTCTGATGCCTATTCTGATGGATTGTCTGTGAACACTCTATCCCTCTCTTCCAGATCGGCCAGGTCTGCGTAATCTGGAGCAGGTGGAGCGTATCCAGAGCCGACTGACAGAGTCTCTGCAGAACATCATCAACACAAACCACAAGGAGGACAGCACACTGTTCGCCAAACTGCTCATGAAGACAACCGATCTGCGCACGCTCAACACCCTCCACTCAGAAAAATCGATTGGTACGTTTTGTGACATTTGATATTTTGTTTTCATCATATCTGATATGCCAGCACTACTTTTCCAACAATGGTTACTTAGGCGTTATTTTCCTTTACCACAAAAATATCCATGTTTGCAACCCATATATTATCCAATGTTATCTACTCAGAGAAATCATCTTATTTCTTATTTAGTTTTACAAGAGTTATTGCACATCATTCAAGGAAGTAACTTAGTCTTCTCTTCAGTAATAGCTGATTTAGTAATAGCTTCCCCTGATTGTGCAACTTTGATTGCAGCTAATCCTTATTTTCTCTTGCTGTAACATCAAAATGGTCAGATTGCAATTGAGTAAACATGGGAAGATATGTTTTTATAGTGAAGATTTCAGAGAATGAATAAAGGTTTCATTTACTCTCTTACAGCTGGTCAAAATGGCAATCATCATGCCCAAGAAAAGCGCAATAGTGCTGAAGAAATGGAAATGGATTTCCAAGATACTCAAAGCATCAGGTGAGAGCCCTTGGACAAGAACTCTCGGTTATAAAATATAATAAGACTTTACTTTATCCTATCAACCTGTAATGAGTTTTGCACTTCCATTCCATTGTCATTCATATATTAGTCATGGTCAGAATCTCAAAGTTACCTATAGATGTTGACAGAAGTAATACTCAAACAATTATTTAACGTTGAGGTTTGCTGAAAGAGACCAGACTGTATTCCCTATTCTACACAGTCGTAGATCAGGACCACTAATGTTGTTACTTCACAATGTTAAAATTGACCCCATATTTTCTTCAGATCTGGGAGATCAGTGTCGCCTACACCATCTGACGCATCGTCCAACGTCACCATCACCTCTGGGTTCAACAGCGCTGACACCGCCAGTGTCGACAGTAATGGTGCCGGCGCCTCCCGTCTCCCTTTTGAGGCAGCAGCACACCAGCAGGTGGTGTTGAGGACTCCGTATGGAACCTTCTACCGTGAAGAGATGAGTGGTTTCTATGGAATGGTGCAAGATCAGCCACGCCGGCGGTGTAACACTCTGGACCGGGACACACTGACACGGCCTAGGCTTCACACTATTGAGGAGGGGAACAGGAGGAGATACACCCTCGACCGAGAGTACATTAACAAGATGGTCAACAAGCTCAGTGATCGCCTCGAGAAGAGGGCCACCTTCCGCGGAGACAGCATGCCTCCCTCTATATCCAGTAGTGCAGCTAGTAGTCCAATTCCAGAAGAGAATTATCCATATCTTAACAGTAACAGAGAATTTGTGCCAATATCCACTGCAGACTCAAGTCATTGCAGTTCAAGGGCCAGTCCATTACTCAACCCAGAAGGACTCATGCCTTTTGGCTCATCCCCAAATTCACCTAGACCAAGGTCAAGGTCGGGGTCCTTTGGGACTGATGAGTACCCCAACATGCGTCCTCGCTGCTACAGTTTCCATGTCAACAGCGAAGGACGTGCATCCCGAGTGAATGCTCTGAAGCAGTTTGTGGATAAGGACCAGCTATCCCCGGACTCACAGTACCTCTCTCCTGAGATGAGGCGTGGCAGCATCAGCAGCTCATATGGTCTTCACGCCAGAAAGAAGTCTCTGCTCGTGGACCGACATCCCTCCTATCTCAGTGTCAACCCCGACTCACTTATACATGAAGCTGAGAAACGTGCCCATGGACAAGAGATGGCCAAACTCAAGGTAAGATCAGAGCTTTTTTTCATAGCTGATGAGTTTGAATAACATTGCGATTGAAATGAAGAACTGATGAATTATGCTGAAAATCTTTTTTTCCCAAATCATTACTAAGTTATGGAATTGCTTGAATCATTCCTGGTTATGAATTTGGCAATAGTTATCAAAGGAACGAAACTGCATTTACAGGGGAAAAAAATTAAATAGAAATTACTAGTAGTAACAAAGCAACAATTGAGAGACTAAAGACTCCTGTTCATGTTGCAGAGGATGGTTCAGGAGCAAGCCCTGTATGAAGGAGCCGTGCGACACGGCCTATACCCTCCACATTCTGCAGTCATGGGCATCTCTCCACCTCCCCCGGTCCTTCTCCGCATGAGTCCTCGTGATGAACAGATCTCCTCTGATGTCTCCATGCCTGTGCTCAACAAGGCAGAAGCAGAATCAGAGAAGCGAGGTTCTCCTAAGGAAGCATCAGCCACAATCACCACTGCCTCCCTGTCTGGATCGTCAGAGAAACTTAACTCTGATAACAAGTCTGATGAGGATTCCACACCAGAGATCTTTCACAAGAAGTTTGACAAGATGAGGAAGCACACTGTACATTCCAGTAATGATGACAATGACAATTCCATGTCCCTGGACCAGAGTCCTACTCCAGAGGACTCTGAGATTGCAGCAGTCAATAGTGAGGTCACTATCAAAGAAGAACAAGACGAGAGGGCCAAGAGGTCAGCTCGAGAAGCTCATCCAAATCTCCTTGCTCATCTCAAAGCTCCCACTCAGGTGGTCCCTTCTCAACTACCCCGCCCCAACCTTCCCATCATGTCATGGCCTCAGGGCTATCCCATCATGCAACAGCATTCAGGTTCAGCTGATGTCCCTAACATTCACTTTCATGGCAGCCAGATGAAGAAGAATGGAGTCCCTTCTTTAGAGACAGCTAAAGTCTTAAGTGAAACTTCAATGGGTTCCAAAGAGCAGTTCCATGCCACAGCAGTGTCCCATCTCAAAGACAAGCTGTTGAGAAAGTTTGACAGTATGGAGAACCTTCAAAAGATCAGCAACAAAGATGTCGGCAACTCTGACCAAAAGCCTGTCAGCTCTGCTAGTAATGTAACTCCAGTTCATCTCCCTCCAAGTACCAACCCCCAGTCACAAGCTGCAGCAGCACTGCTCAACAGCCAGGCCTACCCTCAGGCTTTGTACCAGTCCCTCCTGGCCCGAGACATGTCACAGATGAGGGGGGTTAACTACCCCCTAGCTCCCTCCCTCAACCACCATCTTGCCAACATGCAGCAGTTTGCCCAACAGGCCTATGACAACAGCAGCAGCAATGGTACAGCACAAACCACAGCTAAACGGTAAGCAGGTCCCCGTATTTTATGTTACAGCAGTGTAATGTTATCTGTTTTATAAAAGCTAGCAAAAATTATTTGTCAAGTTAAAAAGTAATATTTCACAAAGAACTAAAGCTTTGTAGAGAAGGGCACATGTTGATTAGTTGACATCGCCATCTGACAGATCATGATCGATAAAATGATTTGAGATATCAGGAACTTCACCTACAACATTTTTTTTAATTTAGCTAAAGTTTTGTAGTTGGCCATCCTGTGAATTTCATAGTTTTTCTTATAAGTACAGTTTCCTCTGTGTTTCTCTATATTGATTATCATTTTAACAATGCTCTATTTCTTTCATCTAGGAGTGACCACGGTCAACCACTGAATTTGTCCACACCGAGGTCAGAGGAATCTCAGATTTCCAATCAGGCTCCAGGTCTACGGTCAGAATTGACCAATGGCATGACAGAGAAAGGTGCTTCAGTCTCATAGTGGTGCCTAAATCCTGGAATTCAAAATTCCACCAAAGATATAACTACAGCAGAAGGTGCTATTACAACCAATTTGCATTTTATGTTTCTGTCGACTTGAGCAGCTATGATTGACTCAGCAGACAAAGCAGAAAGTCTTCGTCCACATATTTTACCTGTCCTCTCGCTGACGTCAAAGGCGCTCTTAACAAATGGCATTTTTTTTCTCTAATGAATTTAAAATGTGCCTTTCGGGCCAATAGAAAAGACTTATTGCCAAAAGTTGTCAACCAGTAGGAAATTTGTCATCAAGTTTTTTAACTGAATATTTTTTGCTTATATGTATTCATTGGAAGGCAACTTATAAGAACTGAATTTGAAGTGGACAGAAAGTTGCACTTCAGCTTCTCTATCTCTGGATGCAAGGATAACTAGTCTAAAGAGTTGTATTGTCAGCTGAAGTGAAAGACATCAAATTGTACTGCCATGGAAGTTTAAATACTGTATCATCTCTCTGAGGGTAACTGTGAAGCTTGGAGAGAGGTGAAACTATGATCTCAGTGCAGTCACAATGAGCTTGACTAGGGGAAGCATGATGTCTGTTCATGAGTTCGTTAATCGGAAGTTGACCTTGGAAAGTGATGATATTTGTTCTGGAGGTTATGGCCTTGGAAAGAGATGTTCGTCCTTCAGGTTATGACCTTGGACTTAATCTTGCAATTTTTTCTCATTCTGTTATTTGTTAATTGATTGTATTGCTTAATGAAACCATGGCGCTTCAGCAGAGAGATTGCTCATACCATTCTTCATGTAAAGTTCTCTGTATATAGACATAGTGGCCTTGTTGGCAGCAGTTCTTGGTCTCTAGCCTGTGTCAGGTTAAAGTGACAAGCTTAACAAACACTGCATCAAATTTTCAATTCTTCCTTTGCACAATATGTAATCTAATTCTAATCAAATATGCCATTGCGTTTGCTCATAGTGCTCAAGTTACTTCTTGGGGCATATTCCTTTGGAGTCAGTATTTCAACAATTACTTACATGATTGCGGAGGGCATTACTGTTTAGATGAAGATTATGAAAAAATATTTCCATATTTGCAACCTATTGAATCTGTCCTTTGAAGGAATTGTCAACGCCTTGTTAACTTGCAAGAGACCAGTGACTCAAGTCATTAGCAAAATTTACGTCCGACTAAGCAATCTCTCGGGCAGCTTCCATGATTTCAGTGGTGATGGTTCATCAGGGATTCATGCATTTCATTGATCATGACTTTGGTGAACCAGTTGTTTATTAGTGATTTCTTTAGTTCTCATGTGCTGTTCGTGTGATCTTGATGCCAACTGTGTTATAAATCTCTTAATTGCTGAATCGACAAGTATGTGAGTGGAATGCAATCATTAATCAGATTAATCACATGTCATATTTACCGAGGTGAGGTTTTAGAGCCCAGCCCATATTGTACGAGAGAGTGTGAGGGTATGCTTGAACTGGATGTGTGTGTTTTCTTTCATGTCTGATGAGAAGTTTTAAGCACACCGATTTCATTTCTCTTTTTCTTGCTGTATAATAATATATTCCATATATATTTAACTATTTATTACTGTTTAGATATGTTAACATGCCCACATGCTGTTATCTAAGTGCTGAATTAGTTTAGATGGGTTATCTGCCCTTAGTTGTGGAAAAGCACCCTGGTGGCGCTGATTTCCATTATATTTAATGAAAGAGTACCAAATTATGTTGTGTGTTATATCTTTTAAGTATGATTGTTAATTTTTCTTTTGAAGAGAAAGACCTTTGAAAAATATAAGAAAAATTAATTTATCAGATTTCACAGAATAAAGTGTTGAACTTCTACCAATTAAAAAGTGAAACTTGTGTTCGTCCATTGGTGAATAAGAACAGATTATTTATTATCATCAAATCGTCACTGTGATTCAAACATTCAAAATCTACAGATTTTTGCAAAATATGCCATCATGTCTATCAGACACGCATAATATCAATTAACACTTTTCCTTTTCAGGAAGCGTATTATTGCATAAATAATCGTTCTAAGGTCATCGTTCAAGAATTTGCAAACATAATACATGTTTCTCAAGGAAATTATTACATTAGCTATTGAACATAATTTTGCTATAGTTGTTTGCCAAGAGGAATTCATTTCTTGCTTTTGTCATTTGCTTTTGTACCATGGAAAGCTTCTACAGTGCTTGATTATAGATTGAACCTTTTAAAGTAAGAAATCCAATTGACTTTAATGTTATTTCGTTATGCAACCGTTTCAACTTTAAGTTGTTTTTATGAAAGACAAAAAAAATACTTCAAATAATTTTGTTTTCATTGTTATTTATATTTTACGGAAACCTATTTGGTAACTGCAACAAGCTATCTAAAGCTTCCTGTGAAAACAGGCACTATTCCAAACAATTTGATTTAAAACTTTGGCATTTTAAATGTTAATTTAATGTTTTAGCTAATTGTTGTTGAAAGTGTTATATTGAGAATGACTGTATCTAATTTATTTCTGAGGTGTCCTTTGCGGTCGCATGATAGGTCTATGTGGTTACTATGGTGTGTAATAAACTATTGTGTTCAGTCTCCCTCTGACTTTTGTTTTCATCCGTGACAGTTGTACATGAAATTTCTCCAAATTTGGTGACAGCTTTCATTTGGAGATTCCACAGACACCAGTCAATTATTGTAACCTTGACCCTTACTTCAAGGTCGGCAGGGAACTTTGACCACTATCACATAAACCATTGCATATAAAGTCTTTGATTTTGGTGGTAGCCTACAATGGTTGATCACAATGACACAATCGATTATGATGACCTTGACCTTCTTTCAAAGGTCGCCATGACACTTGGACCGATTTTCAAACTCTTGTCTATCCAATATCTCATTAGCCAGTATCTACAAATTTTGTAATAGCTCATATAAAGAAATACACGGACATAAATCGATTATTTTTACCTCACGTTGGCACTTTGACCGCTTTTGCCTGTTATTTTTTTTTCATTTTAAGAACATATGTTCATTATATGGAGAATCCCGCCAGTGGCTCGGCAACTTTGTCTGCAGTAGAGAACTGTTCTACACGCAGTCAGGTTTGGGTGCAATATAACACTGAATTTCAGTGCAGTACCACCCTTGGTTCGCTTGTCCCAGCCGATGCTCGCAGGTTTCACCGCAATTCATAACCACTATAGTGTTGCGGACTTTCTTCCTGCAATAATATTAGCAGCCGCGATATAAGTGAAATAATCTTGAAAGCGGCGTTAAACCCCAACTCACCTCACCTCAATATATGGAGTATTCAAGACTATGAAACCATTTTTAAATTTTTAATTTTGCTACTTATCATTGAACTTGCGATGTATTCAAATGTGTGATAGGCAGACCTTTTCATTGTCAACATAACTCTCTTATTTATCATTGATATAACATATGAAGGGTATACTACTCAAAGTAGAAAATAAACTTGTAGGTCAATCTCATTCATTTTATTATAAGTTGCGAAGGTCGTTTCCTTGTTAGACGCGAACATTTGTGGTGTTACTGAAAGTGTCAAGTGATGTATATATAAGCCTAATTGAATACAGCATGAGTTGCACAACAGTACAAGAACGAACTGAATAACAACAGTAAAGCTCGCAGACAACAGATGGAAGAATGAAAACAAGTCGTCACCGGTACGCGTTTGTAGATGGACACTAAACCCAGTCGCGGATCCAAAGTTTTTTGGTTTATATCGTTTTGATGTTCAAACCATGGCCATACCTCGCCCCTTTCCAAAACAAGAGCCTACCCCCTCCGAGTCACACATACATTGAAATAACAGTTTTACTAATATATCATTGAAAATGATTATGTAAATACTATTTATGAAACCAGCAAAACCAAACAACCCAGATAAATAACAAAAGGTACATTTTGGTAAACTTTGATATGCTAAGTTTGATTATGTTGAGTTCTGCTCCAGAAACGAATATCTTAGTTGCGTTTCAATGGAAACAGCCAAAATTAAATCTCCTGTAAGTAAAAAAAGCCAACTATGCACAGCAACATGTGAGGAGTAATGAACATACAAAGTCTCGTAACAAGTCTCGTAACATCAGGCGTAACGGTTTTCCAATTCTATTCAATGGTCTTACCGTTTCAATGTGTGTTGACCGATAGTTCAACACATTAAGTTTAAATCAAAGATAAAAATAATCACATAAGCATCTCCTCAGACACGAAAGACGTCCGTCACGCAAGAACTTTCCTGATGGCCAGAGATCATAAGATTTAACCACTTCAGCTCATTGACCTTTAAAATTGTGATTGAAAAATAACGATAGATAAGCACTAAGAGTATGACAGATTGGACAGTAAAATACGATATTGGTTTAATCTCAGGTTTATTCAAATTATGACTATTTGGAAATAGAAACTTCATAACCTCTAAAATCTTGAAACAGTGAAGTTTCATGGTTGCATATCATTTATTTCCTGTATACATTTCATAAATAGGCGTAAATGATGGTTTTATGGTTGAAAACAATTCAAAGAGATTGTATCTGTAAGAACTGGCTGCCCGCATGTGGGGCAATCAATCAATCTTCCTTCAATATCTATAGAAATTGATCGATATGCTCAACCCCCTAGTGTACCCAGACATGTCTGATCCCATTCGTAAATAATAGATGCCCAGTTGGCACGTATTCTGTAACACTTTTGTTTCAACATAAAATATGATTGGTGCGGACGATGAACCAATATCTGAAAAAGTTAGGGTACACATAGACTAAAATTTAGTCTATGAAAAATTGAATGTTCCTTCATCCATAAAATTTTTTTATTTGGGCCCGTATTCAGTTAATGAAGCAGGACTAGGGTACACAGTTTGCTGACACTTGATTCTCCCACATTCTTCTTACAAAGCTAAATTCAGTCACAATTTGTAGACGATTTTCAGCAGATTCATTCTCTTATCTTCCCATGCTCCTTTACATAAAGATTGAAACTATTTTCATAACAAATATCACTGATAGGTACATATCATGTTTCCGTATAAGATGTCCTAAAGGAAACAGAGCTTAGCATCCGAGTATCAGAAACTTAAACTAAATTTTCAGTAAAGAGTAAATATAATATATATGATACATATCTTCTGTTATAGGTATCCGATTATCAAAAACTTCACTTATAGATTCGGACAACTTCTTGATGAATATTGAAAACAGCAGAGGACTATGTGCACACCTCTGTCTTACCCCTGTAAAGGAGTTGAAATGATCACACATGTTCTTGCCTTTAATAACTACTGTGTATTTAACTTTATTATACACATTTTGAAGAACTTTAAATTATTTCCATGTTTTCTATTATTCAAAAGAACTTTTTCCTATACATCATGCCAAATACCTTTTAAAACAACACATGCTCAATAGAAGTTATCTTGTTTTGTCGTTGTTAACTTTAAAACGATAGATTACAGGATAGTAATGTTGTCGATCGTTGAATGGCCTTTCCTAAAATCACCTTTATATTCACAAAGTACTTTCAGCATGATCGTCGATTCGCTTACAAATGATGGTTTTAAAATGTTTGCTATTAAGTTATGGAATGCCGTTGCAATGGCTTGGTTTATTTGCACCTCCTTTCCCATTGATTGGTATATTTTTGCTGCACTCGAAGATTCAGGGAATTTAAGAAGAACTTTAAAGGTATTTGAGAGAATGTGTTCCTACGTCCATCATTTATGTTACACTTTGTTTCTAATCCTGAATGGCAGCAGCCATCATTGTTATTTCTGAGAGTTTAGTAAGCTGTTTAGTTTATGTTTTAAATTCCAGACATCCATTACACATTATTCCTTCATGAACGGTTGTTTAACAGAATAGTTCTGAATGTGACTTAGAAGCCCTAATGTATCCAGATGGATCATTGAAGATAGGAATATGTTTATTTTTTTAAACTTGGTGTTGCAATACTTTTTTCCATTTGTATATTTCATTCGTGAACGAGTCAAGTAATAAACGACATTCAACTTTAATAACAAGCAGTTGTTACCAAGAAAATCCTGCTTTCCTTCTTACAGTACATCAAGTTTATAAATGTTGAAATATGGTGTGGAATGTATATACTTCAGTTTTCAAAAAAAAGGGAAATATAAAGACTTAAATCAACGCCATTCTTGACAAGATAGGTATGCTACATGATATGCGATAATCCACTCTAACAGTTAGACTCTGAAATGAAAAATGCATCAGTTAATCGAAAACTTAAATAAGATTAAATGAAATGAAAAGGAGACTGAAATTTCTTCCTTTTCAGATTAGAAATCAAGCTCTAAAGTCTTTTTTTAGACTTGCATAGGCTTTTACCTTATTTCAGGGTCTGGCCTACAGACTAGAGTTAATCATGTAAAGACTGTTTTGGATTGTTCCAGTTAAAAGTTACCTATGTTGAAACTATTTCATATGACACCTGTCAAATCTTATCATTTTCCAAAACAGGTTATAGGGACGTCTTATCTTGCATGTTCAGTTTGGCTTGCTTTTTCTTTTAATATAGAAAATGCGCATTTACATTTTACTTGTTTACAGCTGTGTCAGCAGAATGAGTACTCACAAGTCTACCTTTTCCATTTACTCTCTGAACCAATAGAGGATGATATGCAAGAGATGATATGTCACATCCGTCTTATAAAAAAATTGACAGATGCAACTGACAGTTACAGCAAAACATATTATTTGTTTAAAAGTGTTCATATCCTGTTTCCCTTTCATCGTAATGAGGTACACATGAAAACTTTTCATTTTCAAATTTCGGTAAGATAACAGATTGTGCGAGTTTTAGCCACCATATACTAATTATGACTGACAATCGAGCTGGGACATAGCTTTCTGAAGTAAAGTTAGCACTTAGATAGTTCTAAAATTGTAGTGTTACAGTTACGAAGAGTATCTGAAAGGATCAGTAGCACGTTTTAGGTAAACACAGAGATCTCGCGAAAACGTAACAGATGTTACCTATTTCAAGACATCGTTTTTAATCAAAAGTGACATCTCTAAAACGAACGTAATATGTTCGGTTAGGCTACGTGGATCATTTTCCCTATCTAAAGTGTTTAAAAGTGTTCACGCTTAAATGGCCGCCTGCAATATTTGATCATATCGGGTTGAGTTATGAGATGGTTGACCCTTTGAATAAAATTAATTTGGCAAAAACAAATATTTAACCGGGGAAATTTGAAGAAATTAAATTTCAAAAAAACTTGCCACTGCCCCTTTAAAGGAAATCGAGAAAAGGTCATATACATATTCAGAACCCGATATTCCACCTACCATTTACTTGTATGGTAGTAATATGACCCGTAAATCCCATCAACCAATATATTTCGTTTGTCAGCTTGAAATCAGTTTCAAACGTAACGTGCGACCCATTACATGCAATAGAGCACGTATTTGCGCTCATATAAGATAAATTAGGACATACTAGGACATATGCACTCGTGAACCATAGCTTTCTGTCGCAGAAGTATACCGTATTTCCTGTAATAGGGCCCTTATCAACCCTGTACATATTGATAAACGATTTACATAGGCCTCCTTCTAGAGGCCAGGATCTCATCATGAGACCCATGTTAAGTACCATTACAACATAATACTCTGCTTGTATATATTGTGTATAGTACTTCCGACTTTATTTAAGCGCTAAGAGGTCTTGGTATAGATCATCGAGTATAGATAATATATTTTACAAAAAAGATCTATGACCTGGAAGCCAAAAGATAGATGTTTTCACTATTGAAGTGAAACATCCTCATTGAAATCGGTGAAAACCTACCATACGTACCTCGATTCGTTTTCTGATCTGAATATACTCCACGTTGAAGGTTTCATGTCATTCCTGCACATCAGCCAATCAGCATTGATCCTAGAAAGTCATTGGGACGATTTACTCTTTAGCGGGCATCTGATTGAATTCAAAGGTGAAAGGTCCAAGAATAATCACCAGACCAGACCTCTATATGAAGTAAAAAGGCTTGATAATGGCGTTCGCCTATGACATTCAGGAGCTATTAAAAACGTTGTTATGGCAAACCCTATATATGAAATGTATTTACCTATTTTCACGCGCCTCGGTATGTCTATAGGATAACTTCGATTTACACCTTTGTGTGGCACCTCTGACTTAAATAGTTATTTAGATGGGGTGGCATTGTGGTTCATTTTAAATATGATTAAATATAATTGTATTACAGACATAAACATAAAGGGCCGTTGTCTTAGTCTATTGTATCAAGTGCATAATAGCAAGTTGCAGAACAGATGCAGCTGTGTCCGGTTTACTAATACTTGTGCATCTTCATTTGCTCGATTTAAAAAACTTCGATGACTTTAGCTTATCGGTCTAGCTTTTCGACAGTTCGCCCATTGTTTATCTGTCCTTTTATTTCCACTTTAGACCTAGATTTGGCAGATTTGACCCATAAATTACCGCATAGGTGAAATTTTAGAACTATGGTCAAAGTTTCCAAACTTTTAATGTCTAACGCATTAATGAACTTAATACATTTCTTTGATGGCATCATGCCTCTTCGATCCAGTTTCCAAACTAAATTATCTTGGCGTTAAACCCCAAATCACTTCACCTTAGCCTTTGTTTTCAAATATATTGATTTAGCGAAAATTTACATGAATAATAAGAGTAATAGCATTCATGGGCGGACATGTATTACCATACATGGAAAACCAAGCCTTAAATGACCTAATTTGGAACACAAAGACCTGCTGACCTGCTGTATCCAGGATATGGGGATCTTAATGACGTCAAGACCTCTTGCACACAGATGTTAATTATGTATGTCTAGGCGTATGAATATCAGGACGGAACTACTTACAATGTCATCCGGAGCAGACGACCAAGAGGATCCTCCTTGTAACTGCTGACTTGCAAGTCATCACAGGTTAAGTCGGTTGACTCTCCGTATTTGTAGGAACATTCTGATATTCTACTAAGTGTCGAGTCGAGTGAAAATTAATTGATCTCAGCTTTGCTATATCTTACATGTAACTATTTGTTTGTATTACAGGTTTTAGGATTTAAAACCAAATCGAATTGCAGAAACACGAGTACGGATAAGTGAATAGGCTAGAAAGGTTATTGGATGGCGAGGTTTCTGGATATAGTGGTTACGAGTAGGCGCGTAGGCTATCTAACCAAATGGGTTTTGTTGTTTGTTGTCTTTCTTTGAAAACATACCTCAAAATATTATTATCAGAAATGGCTTCATATTTCTTGTACCCACATTGCTTTGATTAATTTGTTTTCGAAATCGAAACTGGTACAGAACGACCGCTAACAAACTGCGAATAGGCAGGTCAAGAGAGAATGTGGGGCTGCGCACTCCAAACATGAGAGTTCCAAATACAGTAAATGTTGAGAGTCGTATTTCTTATACATGATACAAGTAAACAAGGAAAGTGAAGGACAGGGAACTTAAATTCAGTAAAAATTCACACACAAAATCGAAAGAATCAACCATATAGTTAACTAAATCGTAACGTTTGACACCCATGGGGCGCATCCATCCGAAAAACGAAAATCCTGTATTACCCCTGTGGTACCCTTAATGTTTCTAAACTCATCTACATTAGTCAATAAGACATATTTCGGATAGTTGCGGTTGATGCGAAACGCAACAAAACAAAGAAATAGGACGTGATGAAAAGGTATTGATGCATGGGTTTTCTTCAAAACAAAATTTTGTAAATTTAGCATTTAGTGATGAATTGAAGAGTCGAAGGAGATGATTTGACCCGGAACTCACTATATGTTGGCATCAGACCCAAATAGATATGAGAATACGCCATGACCATGTAAACTTTCGTAACTGTCAACACAATCAAGGACCAGTTCGACTCGTGCCATCTGTCTAGTCAATACGTCAACGTCCTGTAAACACCATGCTTGTCTTTGTACTGCCACCTCCTCCTCTAACCTTTAGAAAGCAAAAAGCAGTATCAGATGTAGTCCCCGAAGACGTTATTCTAGCATATATATCTCGCCCACGTCTCCCTTTTTGCTTGATGAGTCCTATTCCGTGTGCACTCTACTCGCCGTAATTGCTAGCTAGTCTAGGTAGAGTGAAGTCAACAACGCATTGTCTTTATGCAAGATGTGAGACTGCCTTATGTGTCTGTGTTAGTGCACAGATGCGTCTGCAAGTAAACCTCAAGTAACCTTAAGAGCCACTCCGTGATTTTCATAACATATGATTTACCTTTGTTACGAACCTAAATGTCATATGTGGTAATATAAAATCAAAACATCTTAACTTTTCATGTCCAAAAGACATATATGACAAATACTGGTTTTCCATGAAAATCTAAAAACAGCCTTATAAATGCACAGAGGTGTAGATATCACTTCCAATATACATGGATACTAGTTATATAACCTAACAAACACTATCAATTCCTAGCTGCCCTCCTTGCTGTTTTAGATAAGTCTCCAAAATTACGTTTGACTATTTGACGCGCGCCACTGTCCGGTTTTCATATTCATATTGTCACTGTAAAAAAACAATAAGCTTTAAAATTTGTCTTTTTGGTAACAGTCGATACTTCGCGATCAAATGACACCATTTATTAAGTTTGGCATATATGACTCCAACAACTCACGGAGTGGCTCTTTAATGCTTTCTTCATTTGGCAAGGGTGCATCTTAGAAACAAGACAGTTTTTCTCTCTACGCATTATCCCTGGTTAGAAAAGAGCTCTTTCACATGGTCCACTAAATATCTTCTAAAATATATGACTCTCTGTAGAACAGGTGTGGCTTTTGTATGTGTTCTATTTAGCAATCAGACAAAAAATGAATAACACAAAAACCATGCACGAATAAAGATTAATTAGGTCAGGGAGAAGAGCTCAAGTTTGTCCCAGAGTTTCCGGACTTTACAGAACAAACCAAATATAAGGGACTGGTTCTCGTGGATGGCCTTTACTAAAATACTCCAATAAAAAGAGGTTATTACCCGAGCGAGAGCGAATGGGAACTCCTCTTCCATCAAAATCAAAATAAGGATCAAAAACTTTAATCATCTACAATCTGATGTTAGCATAGCAATATCCTGTTAAAAGTTCACAAAGCTAGCATTGGTACCAACGAGCATTTTGAGAGGCTCCTTTCGATTCGTTGTAAAATCGAATTATTTCATACAAATAAACTGGTTTGTTTTACTCCTTCACGATTACACGTATCTTGACTTATGACACGATATCCACTACCAACATTTGCGGGAGAATTTTAAAAAACAATCCATTCCAAACAACTCTAAATAAATTAATATAATTGGTATTTAGTTCACTGAAAAGCTGAACCATATTGCAAAAACAAATATACGACAGAAGTTATATAACTTTTTAATCGTAAAACTCAAAGAATTTATAAAACGTTAAAACAAGCACCGGTTTTATAAACATGATCATACGTTTGTGTATTCTGTGCGCTATTTCACGATTTCACTTCATCCAAATTGATTACATAAAACGATATTAATACGTTTTCATTTAACGTAAAATCATTCATTAGAGCAGTCTTTCACTACCTTACCTTTCTGAAATGTTTGATCTTATGATCTGTCTGTATTAAAATTTCCACGCCTCATTAAAATATTACACTGAAACTCATATCACATCATATATGACGGTAACCATTTCATGTATAGGTTCTATTTTCTCCTGTTTCGCTTATTACAAAAATAACGATTTCCTTTTTAAAACCCCAATTACTAAGTCATGTCTTTATTCAAGGACTGGATCGACATCCTTCGTGATTCCCAAATCACATTAGAATTAATCAAAACTTAACCATCGGACTAAACTGAATATTTTTGTAAGCTTTTTAGAACTATAATAGCAAATATAGGCCCTCATTTGTCAAACCACGATTTTCCGGCAGTTAACTCATGTGTTTACAATATAACAAGTGTAGCTGTCACCGTGTCAGCATGTTTTCCTTCCTAAAAGCCACCACGATATCAGTGACGTCGTTCCAATAATCCGTAGGAGCTGTTGACGTAAAGCCAGTGTTGGAATAATATCATTTTCACGCGAATCAATTTAATTCTAAAAGCCACTAGTTCTTTCGGTTCTACGGTTGGCATTTTCTACGCCAAGACTGACTGCAGGAGTACAAACCGTTACGTCATATCTTTCCGCGATACGCCTTCGGCCATAAGGCTTTCAGCCACGGCTCCGGCCACTTTAGCGAGAGCTCTCGATCCTGTTTATTCTGTCACACTGACCCACTGACCGACTTACTCTTGCACGCATGCGCACTCTCTTATTTGCGACCAAAGACTAAATTTGCAGACTACAAACAATTGTTGCCTGTCAAATAGTCATTTAAACCAGGACTTATCAAGGCAAAAATTGACATTACTGGCACGCATTGGCATGTTAGTCGAGAAACTAGAATTTTCCTGAAAACCATAAGTCGACAGACAATTATTTTCAAATCGAGCAATATAGTTTTCGTGCCAGAAAAAAATCGTTAAGTGACTTGATAACAGTCTAGCGTTAAGACGAAGACCCACTTCGTAAATGCACTTGATTAACCTTTCCTTCAAGTCTTCCAGAATTAACCCCCCTCCCTTCAACGTTTCCCCCGCTCCTTTTCCCCGATAAAGTATTTCTGCACAGAGAAGGATTGGAAGCAGTCAAACCTACTGACGGGGGACGAATATAGTTCCTTATCGTGACATTCACGAATCTATCATTAATGGTTGCCTCACTCCAAACTTGAACTGCTTACGTTATTGTGTTTGTATGTCTTTATGTCGGCTACAAATTAAGGCTCCGTTCAGCGTATGTGTTGTTTGCATTTAGCACAAGACAAATATTGAGTGTTCAGTAAGGGGATGCTGTTCTTCCTTCAACTTAAATCACCGAGGGTGTCCAAATTAGAACCAACTCTCCCCGCAACATATAGTCTCATTCACTGGTGAACTTTTAGGAGCCACTCCGTGAGTTGTTGGAGTCATAGATGCCAAACTTAATCAATGGTGTCATTTGATCGCGAAGTATCGACTGTTACCAAAAAAACACAAATTAAAGCTTATTGGATTTTTACAGTGACAATATGAAGGTAGAACGTCGCAATTATGATCGAAAACCGGACAGTGGCGCGCATCAATTTAAATAGTCAAACGTAATTTTGGAGACTTATCTAAAACAGCCAGGAGGGCAGTTAGGAGTTGATAGCGTTTGTTAGGTTATGTAACTAGCATCCATTAATATTGGACGTGATATCTACACCTCTGTGCATTTATAAGGCTGTTTTTAGATTTTTATGGAAAACCAGTATTTGTCATTATATGTCTTTTGGACATGAAAAGTTTAGATGTTTTGATTTTAAATCGCCACATATGACATTTAGGTTCGCATCAAAGGTAAATAATATGTTATGAAAATCACGGAGTGGCTCTTTAAGACTACTGAATTTTTACTTTTGCCTACCCCAGCGGAAGTTGATAGTCCTGATGGAATTCTGTCGAAGGATGCCGATCAGCGCCGATGATGTCAATGCACAAGCACCACGATATTTGGGGTAATGCTGCAAGACTTAAATTTGAGGGGTTCTCATTGCGCAAGCACCTATTGTTCAGAGGTACAGAAGCAGTGAGGCATATCAGATGGTTAAACAATGGGCCTGCACAAGGGTCGTATCAAGAAATATAACTAGTAATTTTACTACATAACAGTTTATTACATGTTTCACATAGACATACATATTGCATGATAGCACTTTATTGCATGTTTCATTGAGAACAATAGTATATATATATATATATATATATATATATATATATATATATATATATATATGTCAAAGATAAATTTATCAGAGAAATGCGCGAGGTATTTATTACCAGGGTCCTAAGCTTGCTCTGGAACCGGTCGTCTAAAGGCTTTGGCATTTCAGATTTCTCTCATTACCATTTTCTTTGTAAAAGGAGATAAGGGAGATTATACCGATACATATCATATTCTCTAACACAGACGTGACTGGTAATTATAGATGGAATATGCATTATTGATGTGATTTGATATATTACTGACTAAATTATATAACGTCTTAGTCCAGATGTACCTCGATGACATTTTAACGGAATCATTTTGAAAGACACATTTCAAGTTATGAGAAGAAAAAAAGCAAAGAAAAGGCAAAAGGCAGTTATGGTGAATTTGGAACTACAGGATATAAAGAAAGCCTTCCTAAGAATATGGGACACAGACTGTATGAACTCTTTTAGTTCATCCGGCGCTCGACTAGATATTAAAATCGGAAATTATTGGAGTTTCTTAATTTTTTTAAAACTGATTTAATAAATGATGTTATGATGTCACAACAAAATTGACATAACAATTGTATGTCGACATATCTAGCAAGCGGTAGCTAGGAATTGATAGATTAAAGAAATGTAATTCTTAAGCATTAAGCTGAGGTTCTAACATATCTTCAATGAAACATGACGGAGTAATGTTAGCTATGTGTCATTTGTAATCTTTGAATATATATATATTTATATTAAGAAAAAAAGCATTTGTTGAAGACAATCAAGATTTATGGTGTATGAATAAAGATTTCTCTGAAGTGAATACCCCATCAATCCTTAATGAATAGTCTTTAACTTAAACTAACTTTAAGATGTATTCAGGGTTGGGTTTTTTTATAAAGTACGCATACGTTTTATTGCAAGCAAAGGGCGGAAGGAAGAATAATGGCCGCTTTTGATGTTGAGCACTTGACACAGTGACATTTCCAGGTTACTACATAACATACTGTCACAGTTGCATGCCAGGGGGGAAGCGTTCGTTTAAAGATCAAGGTTTTTCCTCCCACTGTTCACCTTTCACCCTCAACCTCTGCTCCTCGGGGGGAATGGGAATGACCAGTACGGAATCTAGGAGCTTTGTGGAGACCTGACAAATTTTGATAATTTACCGTTCCTTCATCCATAATATTTGTTTTCTTTGGGCTCCTAATTTCATACATTGAGTCAATCTAGACTTGCTGAATGATTGAATGTTGACCTAGACTGTATAAAAGGTTCCTTTATATACACAGTCATGAAGCAGAACTATGGAGACCATCTTTCTTTTTAAATTGACGGGAGAAAAACTCACGCTGCATGGGTAAGGAGTCAGAAAATGTTTTTCAAAAACTCCTATTTTTCAAACTCATTTCCTTCCGAAACCTCTTACACACATCCTTCCTTTCCAAATATTTTTCAAAACTTTCATCCCAAGTCTCAAACGTTTTCCCCTTACAAAACCTTTCCTGGAAACTTCCCTTCTCTCCAATTGGAATTCCAATGATCTATCTTACCAAACATTCTCCGAGGGCTTTCCCTCAAGATGGCATCTTCCTCCTGAACTGTTTTCCAATGTTGTTAGCATCTTAACTTATTATTTCAAATCTCTCTTCAACATCCTCTTCCTTTTTCTGTCCCCTTACTACTGTGTTTAAATCAAAACTGCCATTCCCACACCTCGTCCAGATTCAACAACCACACCAAATCTATCCTCGAAAGTCCTGAGAAAACGATTCGATGTCGTATGGGGATGTGATGGATTGTTTACCATGGTTATCGAAAATGTGCCGAATCATCTAACTTTGTTTTTTGGCGATGAACGTTCAATGTAAACCAGCTCACGAAACTTTCAAACCTCCAGTGCCAAACCTCCAGTGCCAAACAACTATACTTCCCGTTTAAACCTCAAACTTCAAGAACCTACCTTCCAAATTACTATATTTGTTTTACTTACAAACCATTACTGACAAAATTTTAAACCAAAACCTCATTGTTCGTCCCCTCCAGCTACCCACCTAGTGAAGTTATGAACTTTTTAAAGTATGTCTCAACGAAGATTTAGGCAAAAAGGGAAGAGGTAAGAAATTGGGTTTATATTAAAGAGCCACTCCGTGAGTTGTTGGAGTCATATATGCCAAACTAAATCAATGGTGTCATTTGATCGCGAAGTATCGACTGTTATCAAAAGACACATTTTAACGCTTATTGGGATTTTTACAGTGACAATATGAAGGTAGAACATCGCAATTATGATCGAAAACCGGACAGTGGCGCGTCAAATAGCCAAACGTAATTTTGGAGACTTATCTAAAACAGCCGAGGGGGGGGGGGGGGGGGGGGGGGGGGGGGGGCAGTTAGCAGTTGATAGCGTTTGTTAGGTTATATAACTAGTATCCATGTATATTGGACGTGATTTCTACCTCTGTGCATTTATAAGGCTGTTATAAAACCAGTATTTGTTCTATATATGTCTTTTGGACATGGAAAGTTAAGATGTTTTGATCACCACACATGACATTTAGGTTCGTATCAAAGGTAAATAATATATTATGATAATCACGGAGTGGCTCTTTAAGTCAATAAAAGTTCAAATACTGTTATAGATCTCAGCTGGAACTTTTTGCTTTTGAAGAAGATCTGTTGGAAAATATTGAAAATGAAAATGGTAAGTTAATGTTTGACCATTTTCCAGGTAGCAGAACTTGACTCAAAGTGTTTACGTGAGGATCCCTTTAAACTTCATCCAAATACGCGAAAATTAAACCAACGCGAAATATTATGATTTTACAGTACATGAAAGACTATATCAGGACATAACTCAATTCAATTTGATAAGAACTTATGAGAGTCTTCAATAACACTTGTGATTACCTATATTTCTTCAGAAAAAATATCAGCATTACATTGGTGCCACTATTGTTGGTATTGGTGAAAATTTATGTAGTTACACCCATTGTATCGTAACTAACTTAAAAAACAATTAGCTGCTCATCGTGTCAGGCTGTTTTTCAACTATCAAGGAACAGACTGGACATTTCTCGTATGTCAGTCGAATAAATCTTGAAAATATCATAATATAGGTTTTATAGCAGATATTTGACGCGACATAAGCCATCTTATAAACATATTCCATGTTCCCATAGAAAACATTACTATTCACGGTTTTCGTGATAATGTCTAAACATGATGGTATCATCTTATTTTCAGTACTTATTTCATAGTAAATTTCCTGTAAAAGTCCTGTTTTGAAGATTTACCACAAGTCACTCCATATTATTTTATCATAATTATCAAGAGCAGATAATATCATGTCACGCAACATTAAGACATCATAATAAAAAATTTTTTTAGATATATAAAGAAATAACTGGTCACGCTTTTCGTGATACTGTGCTAATATAATAGCAATATATTATTTTCAATTCTCATTTCGCACTAAATGTTAGTCAACTATGAGGATGAATGTTAGATGAAAGACTCGCCGACTGACCTGACCCGTATAGGAAGATGACTTCATCAACATGTTTGTGAGCTAGCGACATCTGCTACCCTGATTGTGGGATAATGGCCTATATCAGTCAATCGATGAGGTTCTTCCCGCATAACCCACCGCCTTCTGTCAATATTCACTTAACAATGATTTGCGTGAAACGTGTAAAAGAGCAAATCTAAAGCTAGTCTATGAAGTATTGTTTTATTATTTAAGTAAATGCCTAGATTATCTTCTGATGTTGTACGAGCACGAGTTGGTGATACTGACAAAACCGCTTTACCATTATAAATACGAGTTTTGACATTAATGATATTAGACGACTCGACGATCCTATTTGTCTCAAAAATGGTTTTCATCAATTTTCAACGCAGCCTGTTCACCAAAGTACTGCTTTCATTCAATGGAATTATGACGTCGTCATGTTTATGCCACCGTAGCATTGTAAGATCACCAAGGACGTGACGTCCAAGTATTCGTGTACTATAAGATGTCATTACTTGGGGTGATTGATAAGTAGTGAGTCTCCATTGGAATCCGTGCAAAGCAATTTTAATACATTGGCTGAGCGTTTGGTGGTGACCGCTCTTTTCAGTAGGCTTTGGTATGTTTATTTACAAAAGGACTTTAGAATATATAGTCGTGACAATGGCTGCTTTTGATGTTGAGCACTAGACACAGTTACATTTCCAGATAGCTGCATAACATATAGTCACAGTTAAAAGTTGTGATTTCACGTTAGCATCACCGGAAGTGATGACCAATGATCGATCAAACGATGATGAATGATCTGAGATTTATCGAACGATTCATAGCCTGGTCCAGGAATTAGACGGGAGCGAGTTCATTTGATTATCACTGAAACTTTGGAAATCACAAAGGTTTCAGCACGAAGGGGCCATAACTTTTAACACGTCCTGATCGAAAGCGTTCAAGACACACTGTGTTAAAAGTTAATCGGGCCTCAGCGTTCTTAGATTCTCGTGGTGTTCCTCTTAAATGGACACAGAGTAAGTTGTTCGGGGAAAAAATGTCAAACCTTATAAATGGTGTTTTTCGATCAAGAAGCACTTTTTTAAAAATTAACATCCTAATGCTTATCAGTTCAGTATAGTGACAATAAACAGGTAAAAATCGAAATTCGTGATCGAAAACCGGACGATGGCGAGCTCCTCATGACTCACAGTAATTTTGGAAACTTAATTTAAGCAGACACAAGGAGAAATGTTGTTTGGTAGTGGTTAATAGGTCATTTTACTAAACATGTAAACAGGACGCATGATTTCGACTTTTTAACAGTTATATGACCGTTTTTCAATTACAATTGAAAACAAGAAAATATCATGCTGTTGGCATTTAAGAAATAAAGGTTCAACTGTAGAAAGTGGATTTGAACTCAACTCAGGTCATACGGTATTTTGGTTCTTATATTAGCCAGATCAAAATTTATGAAACATACTCTTGGTCACACAATCAACAGCGAATCGTATGCTTTACTGTTTAGCGACATTAGGCAAGAAATTAAGACGGAGATACAAGGACAGCGGACCAAAGGTGTGATTTTCGACCAGGTCAATAGATCAGTGCACATGTGACATATCAGCTGTTACCATGTCCAGAATTGATTACTGTTTCAGCTTATATTATCGAACCTAATCACCTCATTTAGCTCCATCAAACCTACTCCATCAAACCTACATCTGTTCCTTGATTTGAAGACTGGTCTTTTCAGAATGCATTTCCGGGCCAACTATGACGTCACAGCCACCGTGGATCAGTTTCTACAGGCCCAAAAACAGATTCTCACAGAACTTGTATAAATGCTCTGAAACACAGATGTCCGAAGGATGGGGGATTATTTTTAAGAAAAAAATGTATTTAATTGGAATTTCTTTTTTTTATTTCCGCGCTAGATTCACTACTTATCAATCACTGTCGGTGCTGTCAGGCAGACATCATTGTTCAAAATCAACTTCTTTAACAATATCTCTTAAAGGGGCAAAAGCACGTTTTAATGAAAACATTATTTCTTAAGATATTCCCAAATAAACATGAAATTATGCCTAATGTATAGTCGTCAACATCTTCAAGAGTTCAACGTCTTTATATTAAACTCGGTCATCCAATGTCGTAAAAGAAATTATCAAGTATCCAGTAAACCACTGGTGTCCATTTTTGTGTGAAAACCTTTTAATCATTCGAGGTAGGCGAATGGATTTGTATAGCTTAAATGAACATTGCACTTTCATTTTAAGAACTGCTTCTTTTGATTAAAAACATTGTCCTGCAATTAGTAACATTATTTTTCATTGGATCACTTCATGTATCTGAAAAAACGTGCTACTGTCCCTTTAAGAGATATCAAGCAATATATTCCAGCAGATTTTGCACAATGTTTAATAGCCTAAACCGTTTGATGAAAAGTAACCTCTTGTTGTTTTGTATGATGTGATAAGATAGATGTGTGAGATTCTTCATATGTATGATAGATGTATAGGTATGATAGAATAAAAAGGAAGAAGGTCTTTATATAAATTAAAAAGCAAAAAGAAATTATGTAATAGTCCTTTAAGATTACATCATCCTGAAATGCTTTGCGGTTAGTAAATAAAATAATCGAGTGGTTTTCAGGTATTTAAAAACCCTAAGAACGAGGAAACGACAGTTCATGCAATGTTATGCGTAATTATATACTCATTCATTTTTTTAAACAGATACTTGTGCATATTTAATAAATAGAGTCATGGGCTTTGTAGCTCATCAGCTTTTATATTGGAGATGCACACCGTTTAGTGAAAAATTTAACATTGTTGTTGCTTCACACTATCTGCAATTATACAAATTCCTGTACTATTTCTACTTTTGAAAGTGGATTTGAACTCAACTCAGGTCATATGGTATTTTGGCTCTTATATTAGGCAGATAAAAATTTATGAAACATACTCTCGGTCCCTTTAAGCGCCACACAATCAACAGCGAATCGTAGCCTCACTCTTTAGCGACTCTATCTGCAATTATACAAATTCTTGTACTTTTTCGAGTCGGACCTTGCGGGATTCGAATCCATACCCTCAGAGTCAGGTTTGCATTGACCGTACTAGCAGCAAACCAACTCGCCTATCTCGTCATCAGAATTTGTACTTCTGCAGATAGTGTGATGCCAACTATGACATATGTTAACTTTTGTATTGAATGATGTCGAAGAATTTACTACATAGTTGTCCAGGTGAAAAACAACATCATGAACAAGTTCAAGTGTCAGTGCCTGAGACGAAGGTGACTTAAATCAGAAGAAAATTCATATAGAACATTTATATCCTTTAATTTGAAATACAAAATGAAAAAAATAATTCTTTGGAAATTATACTTGTTAAGGTTTATCTACATTTTTAATCATTTCAACACTATTTTATATTTACATTTTAATGTTGTAGCTGGTGAAAATAGCTTCTGTAAGCACTAGATGCATCAAAACCAGCTTAAAGTATCTTTGAAGTCAGCAACCACATATAATTTCTTACCAACATCCCCCTTATTTTGATCAACCAACACCAACACAAACAACACTAACCCTCGTACCAACCACTGAATAAACATCAACTACACACGGGAACCACTGAATAAACATCAACTACACACAGGAACCACTGAATAAACAACAACTACACACGGGAACCACTGAATAAACATCAACTACACACAGGAACCACTGAATAAACATCAAATACACACGGAAACCACTGAATAAACATCAACTACACACGGGAACCACTGAATAAACATCAACTACACACGGAAACCACTGAATAAACATCAACTACACACGGGAACCACTGAAATCGCAAGTGAAGGGTTCTTCAACCTCTGACTACACCAACGAAATACACATCCACTTGGCAAAGAAATCACTGAAATAGCAAGACGTCAGGTTTCTGGCTGACTTACAGATCTAGTATACAACAAGAATGATTAGCGCGAACTTATTGTGCTACAGACGGGATTTTGGGCTCATTGTACCCATATGATTTTATTAATCATTCTATAATTTCTCAAAACATAATCTAAGGGGCCATCTCAGCATGCGTATAATTAATTTTCTATTCATAAAAAGGAATGCAAAAATGAAACAAAATACATTTATTGAAAATTGAACAAAGCGTCTTTATAAAAAAAGGGGTTTATCCTTTTTATTTGCACGCCAGATGCAACCCAGTTGTGCCCTTCTTTTTAGGACAATTAATTAACACATTAAAGTCTCCTCCCTCAAGGTATAACTTCCTTTCGTTTGAAGGATTAGAGTTTTATTTTAGTTCCCTAATGACACACCATTCTACTTGTTTGGCTACTTACGAGCTAACATCCACATCAAACGAATGATGATTTAGATACGTATTGTTCTACGAATATTCATCCATCTAAAAATGAAAAATAAAAACAGCCTGAAAAACTCGCCGTTAGGCTTTTATTGCTTATCGTGACAACTAAAAGTAAAGAAATAAAAAAATAACTTGCTTACTTGTTTGTATTTTTATTACCCGCGCACATTAGATTGCACATTAATAGCATATATAAAATCATCAGTACTGAAATCAGTCCAGGCATTTTATCCGTAATAAGTACAATCGATTGCTAACAAGGAGTTGTTTATGTCGATCTATACCACAAATTGAAAGACATATTTCTTATCGCAAAGTCATGATCAAAATTGTGTTTTCAATTTATCCATTTTTTTTTTTTGGCAAATGAAAAAAAGTTGTTTTGATGTGGCAACGAGTACTGCTGCACTGTGTGATAAACGAGTAATGTCTGGGGCGAAGTAAAGCCATTATTCTGTTATCAGATACACAGCTGCATCCCGTAAGTTCGTTCATCTAGTGAAACAATCTTGTAATTTGTAATATTTCTAAATCATTGTGGCATGGCGAATGTGTCACAGTGTGATGTTGTGTTTTCGTTTCAGAGAAGATTCAATGTAGTATAGATTATTTAGAAACGTACCGATTAATAATTAATTGAATCTTCTCTGAAGAGAACAATTATCATTCTAAATCTCACAATTAATGAATGCATTTAGATCAACGTTGTATTAATATTATATGTGGTCATAACGTTGATTATGCAATGTAGATCTGTCGATGTATCTTAATTTATTTAGATTGACAATTAAGCATAAATCCTTTGTCAGCTCGTTGACATAATCAGAAGTAGAAACTACACAAAAAAACTGTTTTCTTTTTTCCGTGTAAAATTTCTGCCCGGCGTAAAAAAAATAATATAAAAAAATTTAAGCTCCGTCAATCTTCCTGCTATCAAAGTTTTCCTATTATGGCAAAGGGAAAATGGAAATTGAAAATTAGGAAGTACAAAATATGCACCACTGACCTGGCGTCCAATAGGTAGGTTTGATACATTGACAAAAGTTCCCCCTTTGTTTCAATGGAGATGAAGTAATGCAATTGACGTCCAAACGAAATCCAAGTTACATGATATATAATACACTAACATCTCATTTAGACCTGTTGTCCATGGCAACCATTCATAAAAGTGTCATGTATATTATTGATATCGGGACACCTTTTCTGGAAGAGTCCTGATATGGGATGCAAGGACTCGTTGGAAAACGGTTTTGATTAATGTTTCAAACTTAAAGTTGCATTGCACTTTGCCACGCGAGAAGCACGTGCTCCTACACACCGTATTGCACTCCACACTTTATTCATCGCACTCCGTCTCGGACAGGTCTCTCGGACAAAGCGTCCGCGATATTTCCTCAGAAACTATGATTAACTAGTTGGTGAACGAACTTTAGGTATACAGTTAGAAAGTAAAGACAACAACAGGAAATAATTAACAAATTGGATTCAAATATCCGTTTATTTTATTTTATATTATTTTTAAAACATAACCTTAGTTATGAAACTGTACATGTTTCTTGTACTTATTCAGTATTGTAAAAGATGACAGATTATTCATATTATAATTCATATTATTCAAACTTTTGATTTACCCTTTCCAAGATCATCATGAATAACGTGATCTTTTAAAAAGAAAAACAAATTTTAACAATTGAAAGACAATCGTTTCAACCAATGAAAGGAGTCCTTTACGCATCAATTTCCATAACTCAAATGATTTAAAAGGTGTTCACATTAACATGGTCAAATGTAGTCGTCGCGTAATACGTAAGACTTCGATAAACGGGTTTGATTGGTTATCTGTTACTAAATGAAATTCGTTGACATTAGGTTTGATATAACTCGCCTTACCCTTTTCGACGCTTCATAGACTGAAATCAAGTCTGTCACAATTTTTAGGGTTTTTTCATGAATAATAAAGAGCTGTCCTTAATAGTATTTTTGGTCTTCTTGTTACACATTGTTTATTGGAACAAATCTGCACTGAAAACATTTTAATTTTCAATGTAAACATTTCATAACATAAGCCCCTATCATGAAAATCATACAAGTGCTACTCTCAAAAAGCCATCAATTCAATGAGGAAAGGGGAATAGTTTCTCATGAATTTTCATAACAACAAGTGAATTACCACTTAACATTATTAATATGCTACGAGCCTAGAGCCGCTCAGCCAGTAAAGTGATGATGAGAGGAAAGTCAATCAAGGTCACGAGTGCGCTAGCGAGGTTAGTTGGTCCTTCTCGAAAACAGCGGCTGGAGCCTACTGACCGCTATCTGACCTGGCCGGAGTGTGACCCAGAAGGTATGAGGTCAGCAGCAGGCCGTCAACAATACATAAACTCCGGCTTGATTACTGTTCCTCGCAGTTGGAACCAATCCCATGTAGGCCTACAAAACAACAAAATGAGATGAAGAACGAATGCCTTTGCGCTTCAGTTCATTTGAGAATGTAACAGGTGATAAGGAGTATTCCTGGATAGATTTAATGATTTTTAGAGGATTCCATATTTAGTAAATTACATCGTTTTTCAAGCTGTTGATTAAGGTTATTAACCAAATGTCTTGTTGATAATAAAATGATTTTAGATATATTTTCTTAAACAAATTCAAAAGAGCTGGAAGGACAGCTTCAATACTGTTACCAATAATTATCACAAAATGTTGTTAAGTGAAGATCTTAGATGAATCACATTGTTAATTTATTGATGTAACATTTGATACATTCAAAACGATTAATGAATTTAGCCCATAGCTGGTTGAAAATAATAAGTTTCTGTATATATTTAAACACTAAAAAGTAAATGTTTCATTTAAATGTTTTTGAGATATCTACATGAATGACGAATACCTTATTAAGACTAACATGACACAAAAACCACTTCAAACACTGAGAATTGATACACTCACACACATCTGCACCCCCTCCCCCTCCCCCCCCCCCCCTTTTTTTTCTGGATGTCCAAAAAGAAAGTGGTGTATTTATAAAACATCATATATATCTTTATAACAAATCAATATTCTGGAAACGAATAGGCACATTATTACGTTGTAAATGTTGCTATCATCAGCATGTCGCCTGCACGAGCGGCCTTGATCGACTTGTTTGTTTATCGCTCTCGCCTCTCTGACGTCAGCCCGGTCAGTTTCTACGGCCACTGAAACATAAGACGAGAAAGGGTATTTTGGAAATAACTTTGTTGGTAACGAACATCACCGTATGATGTAAATGTAAATGATTTAGAAAGAAATAACGTCACATTGAGCCTAGTTAACAGTCAAGAGTAATCCCATTCGTGTAATAAAAAATAACATTCGTTTATAATAAATGTGTTATCAACTGAAAAGAAACAGTGTGATAAAGAAAGACTTGTCTTATATTTTTTTGGAAATATTATCAGCACTGCTAAAAAATTTTTGTTAAAGTGATAGGACACGTTTAGAAGTTGTATTAAACAATATATAGTGAGCATTTCATTATCTGTGACGTAGTGGTGGAGAAAAGTATAAAATCAAATATTGAAAATAAGATAATGTTTAGTCTATGAACATATTTTCACCAATATGTATAGTAATGACTGTGCTTTATTCAAAACATTGCTTCTTTGATCAGACCTGGTTCTTAGAGTGTAAGCAAAGTCACTTAATTAACAATGTTATGACCTTAATAGCGAATAACTGGACATTCTGTCACGAACACTAAGCTTTTGAAGGTCACAAGAACTTAGAGTGGGCAAAATAAAAGAATGGTACTTTAACTATATAAGTAAATGCTGCTCCATAGATCATTAATTATTTTTGTCTTGTGTATATGGTGTGTTTGTGTACATGGTGTGTTTGTGTATATGGCTTGTTTACGTATATGGTGTGTTTGTGTATATGGCGTGTTTGTGTATATGGCGTGTTTGTGTATATGGCGTGTTTGTGTACATGGTGTGTTTATGTATATGGTGTGTTTGTGAATTGAATACGAGGTGTAGGCTCTCTTTGACATCCAAAATCATAACTCTTGAGTTTTTCAATTAAAGTGTATGTCTGTGGATAATTGCTATAATTTTGTCGGTCGCCTTTACCTTATCCTTAGTCCGTTTGCCAGAAGATAGATGTCATATGAAGTCAAGAAGACTTTTTGGTATTTTAAAATGACGAAATTTCAGTACCCTTTTTTTCATATATTTATCAAATTATGTGACAATAAACAGGTTATAAACTCGATATTTGTAATCGAAATTTGGACAATGGCGCGCGCAAATGACTCAAACGTAATTACGGGAACTTCTTTACATCAGACAAAACGACAGATATAGGTTGGGTGTGTCATGTAGGTCATTTAAAGATCGACTTAAATGACCCATGGCAACTTTCGTGATTCATAAAATACGTATTCTAATTTGCCAGTAACTTGAGTTTAAATTTTCGAAATCGGCCGATAAACAACTTTAATAGGGCTTTTTCCAATCACCAGCTAATTAGCACCAGTGAACAAAACTGAACTGGCCCGTGGTCACTGAGGCGGGTCCAGCCGCGTGTCCTGCAGCGTGACGTGCTAGTCGGCGGAAGTATAACCTCCTTAATGAAAAAACAACAGGAAATCTCACATTCTAAACAACTGTTTAAACATATCTAAAGTCATCCAAGCAACTCAAACCTCCGATGAATTGATGTTAAAGATATCTTTAATTATTTGTATTGTTCCAAGCGAAAGACATGTTTAAATATGATGCTATGCGCACTATCCCATAGCATGTGTACATCAATTACGACGTCTGCCAAATGTTGTCACAACAATCAGACTGGTTTAAATAGTCTTATTTTTGATGACACACAGGTGGCCGTTATATAATCCTATCGCATTCAATTTCGATTCTTGATTTAATGGTCTCTACCTTTTGAATTTTAACGCCTTGGACCCATCAAGCGGAATATATGCCGTGGGGTGCCTGATCTCTTCCGGGGGGTCGCTTTTCGCGTGGTCTTGGACCGCGGCTTTCGTGGGGCCTGCCAAAGGAGGAGTACTAGGTCTCGACCTGCCGTGTCGATTCACTTATCTACCCCCCCCCCCCCCCTCCCCCCACCCCCCTATCCCTCACCCTACCCCCTACCTCCACTTCCCACCCCTATTCACCTTTTTTCTTATTAATTACCCCCCCCAACCCCCTCAACCCCTACAACCCTCACCCCCACCCCCACCCCACCCCACCCACCCCCACCCCTCACCCCCCTACCGCCACTCCCCACCCCCATCTCCCGTCCCCCCTTTCTTATTAAATACCTCTCCCTTGGCTATGTTACTTAATTTTTATTATTATCCTCCCCCACTAATTTAATAATAAGTAACATAGCCACGTCGGCGAAATCACCAAGAGGTGGAAGCAGACGTTAAACTCCAACCCAACAACAACGAATATATGTCCTGTCATAAAGGCGTAATCTTGGCATTCGTCTGCTACTTAGTTTATTGTCACGGCGTCCAGTCATTTTGAACCAATGAACTTGTAGAATATATATTCAACCAATAAATTAAGAGAAGGAGATTTGCCTCATGCACTTCTACGGACGATGACACACATTTAAAAATTTACATCGTGAATAACGGGTACCAACATTCTTTAGGATTACATAGGATGTTTCTAACGCTTGCGCCAGGTATGTTTTCATGTCATCGATTGTTAAATTGGAAGACAGAGATATTGCAACACGGTGTGAGATGTTATACTAGCTAACAATATAATATACGTTAGTTAAATACAAACGAATCATCAACTAAGTACTAAGTTGTCGTAAAGTGAAGTGAAATAAAATTATTTTTTCTAAAGTAAACATTAAAAAAGTTTTTACATTCTCTCTCGTTTATTACAAAAACCTTCATTTTTTTCGAGACAATTTAGAACTTCATATCGATAATAAATGTTGTAACACTACGTGATATCCCATAGTAATGGATCTCTCACCGACCAAATTCTTAACCTTTTTGATATAAACCCACTCAAGAAAATCGCGTCCAAGGATTGTCACAGTCCAATCAAAATGGATTTGACGAGTAAGAGGGAAAATTGATATCATGAAGCAGTTACATATCGTATTTTGGAATTCTTTCGGTCATGCTATTGCCTCTATTTTGCTGTTGAATTAGCTTAAAAATACAGAGAAAATCAAAGGGCGGGACTTTCAGCTGACGACCAGTACGTCACCCACTGGGCGTGGCTTCGAGTCATGCTTCGGTGATTTTGTCTAAGCGTTCGCCAGGCTCATTAGACGGTTATCCAAAACAGGGGTATAAAAGGTCTTCTAGTAGTCGAATTAAAGCGTATATTTTTTCATTTTTTGGCTCTATTGATTCTTATAAGTGAAGCGACTACAGATAATAATTTGTAATAATCACAATTATGCGTTACGTCTCCTCTTTAACATTTATACATTGAAATTGTCTCAGAACTTCGACTTCTTAATCATAAAAATAGGAAATCATCAGAATTTGGGCATTTAAGAAATAAAGATAAATCTTTTGGACTTACATAGGATCATAAATTTTATATTGGTTCATACATGTACTCTGTGTCGCTTTAAAGGCACTAGTGCACGCTTTTACGGTTTAAATTGGCTATTTTAACGTTTAAGAGGACTTATGCATTCACATAACCTTTCTATCGATGCAATGAAATAGTTAAAATTCTTTACAATTGGCCTGCAGTCAACAATGAAAAAATTTAGACAGCCGCTGTTGGCTTGGACACATAAAAAATCAAAGTTTAGCTGTGCACAAAACGGATATCTCAAAGACAGTTAAACGCGGCTGAACTAATGTTATGTGCAGCTATTGAATTTACCTAAACTCTGAACTGAGACCAAAGAATGAATTATGTTTCATGAAAGCAATGTTGTAAATAAACCGATTTAATAACACAGCATTAGCATTGCTATTAGATTGACCAAAGCGGCTGCCGTTTCCGCTTTTTTGGTTATGAGCAAAATCTTAATATTTCCGATATCGTAGTTCACGCGGATTTATTGTAGCGTAACATTAAATACTTCCGGTCTTTAAAAATCAACTTTACTACCTGAATACGTAAATATTCGTTAAATAACTTACGAGGTAGATTACTTGAGTGAGGATCTTGAATAATATCGAGAGATATGCAGAATCTGTGCATTCGTTGTGTTAACGAAATATTGGTGTGCACTAGTGCGTTTAAGCGGCATGAAACGGAGAATGGTTGATTGATAATTAGTTGCCTCCACCGAAAATCTGTGCAACACAATGGTAATAAGCATATGCATTAAATCATGTTCCTCGAGCTCTGTCACCAAAGTTCCATATATACGATGAAAGTGTTTAGACAAGTCTTTTCAATGAAGAATGGTCTGTTCTTGAAGAAATTGGACCATATAGGGTCGCAAGGTGTGGAATAATTATTGCATAAAAAGGATTTAACACCGGAAGCGAATCAGGACGGTATGGTTGAAACATTACGGGATGCTTATCTTACAAATGCCGCACTTGAAAGTAGTCAAGTGACTTCAAGCGTCGCTGAGACAGCATTCAAAACGAACCACGTACCAAAAACATTTGTATCACCAGAAATGATACCCAAAATATCCATGATCCGATAAAGAATGTCCGGTGTGCTACCGAACGATTAATTTCTTGAGAAGTTGGCATCAATCACCAACGAGTTCATTTTATTTCATATAAATACTCATGAATCAAAGGTTTCAGCATGGTCGTAGGGGCCTATACTTTTGAAATCTGATCACAAGAGTTCAAAACAATTCATATTGAAAGAGAATCTAGCCTTTATCAAAGCCGATTTTGACAGTTTCCTAAAGGTAATTTTAATGATGAATGAAACTTCATCCACCTTCAGCAAGAGACAACGGAACAGTAAAAAATACGAGACATCATCGACCAAAAAGAAAGCTTTTTCGTCAACAGGAGTGATGAAGGCCTCAATATTCTGACATTCTGGAGGTGGACAACCTTCAAAAGGGTCAAACGGCACACACTATGTCTCGCTTATTAGGAAAGAATTAAAACGAAGACACGAAGAAAGTTGACCTTTGAAGGGGAGATTTTCAAACAGGACGGTGCGCTAGTGCACACAACATTTGATGCTGTGTCTAGTATAATCTATCGTCACTTTCAATCATTTAGCATCAAGCAAACTATGACTTCTACAGAAATGGAATAAAGCCTCTGCATTTTAGGGGGACTGCGTTGAAAATAAAAGCATTTGAGTTGAATTCCTTCGTTCTTACTGTGTTAGGTTCGCTACTCATCAATTACCCCTCAATTATGCTCAAATAGACACGAAGTTATATAAGTAACAAATATTAATGGCTTGTAGAGGATATTCAACCTGGTGTTTAAGCATTATGATATTAAGAGTTCATAATAATAATAATAATAATAATAATAATAATAATAATAATAATGAGTATTTATAAAGCGCTATTTCCATACACAAGGTGCATGCTTAAAGCGCATATACATGTTAGAATAAAAGGTAATGGTGTTAGGTATTTTGAGTATGAGTTATAGCATTATAGAATAGATATAGTACACAAAGTCTAAGGTGAGTCTCATGACTTTAGAGCTTTGCTAAAAATCTGCGGTCAAAATGGTATCTCCTGGGAGGTACCCTTTGATCAGAAACCAGCTATTTTTCTGTTTTTGATTATACGGTGCCGTGATGTGTTGAAATAAATAACGGAAAGGTTAATTCGAATCTAGAGACATGATGTTAATGTCACGGCGATGACGCATGTTATGCTATGCCATAGTGCGGCGACACGGACAGATAAGGTTACATCTAAAAACAATTACACAATATTGTACCAAGCTATGGCGAAAAAGCAACTTGAACCTCTCGTTTCCTTACTTCCATAGTCTTTGAAGAGATGAACTTACATTTAATGTATAAATTATACGAAAAGCGATCATTAAGTCTTCATATGGCCTTAGGTGGTGTTTATCTACTGTCATGTATATATGTGTGTTAACGACCTTGTTTGTTTTCTTGTTTTGAGGATTACTTCGTGTTGATTTCAATTATATATAGATTCTGATCAAATCGGAAACATCGGAAACGTGATGGAAATCAACTACTTGTTTTTTACCATGATTATATTTGATATTAGCTTTTAAATTACTTTAACATTTTGTTATAAAGCAATGAAATATGCGTAGTTACATTTATGTTCAGGTGACTATATATTTTGACTTATAATGGGGTGAAATGGGATAGAAAAGTAAATGCTGATAACCTGATTATTTTAGAAAGGCTGTGTGAAATACAAAAGAAGATGATTTTGAGAACCTTTTTCTTATAGATATAGCATTAATGTTAGTTTAACTTTTGAAAATTTTGAGAATTTTAGAAATAAATGTAAACAGATAAATTGATTATAATTTCGTTTTCTATTTGTAATTAAAGCTTCGAAATGCATAGATATTAAACAATATATATGTTTCAAATACTTCTTTAGACTACCTGGTTCACATATAAAATTTGATATATTTCAAATATTCAGTCGTATATTTAAGTGTTTGCTACTCGTAAAGTAAGGTTCAGTTCGAGACAAGACAAAAACTGTGAAAGGGGATAAAGAGTGGACACGGTTTAACACATTCCAACCTTGTCAGTTCACAACTCACTGATCCGAGGTATACAAGACGGCAGATTGACCATTGCCCCTAGGCCTGCTACCCCATAAGGTAAGTCAATCGTGGAAAACACATGGCCACCTGAGAACTTGGAACGCTTGAGTAACCCTACTGACCCGCAATGATAGATGACCCCCGACCTTTCACCCGACTTGACCGATACCCCATCTCTTTGTCGCGTGCAAGTTTGGAATTTTGAATCTGTACCCGGACAGCCAAGCATGGTGTCAAGTCTGGGTCAACGAATTATATTGAATAGAGGTCAAAGGTCTTTAAGGTCAGCAAATAGAGGTCACAGGCCTTTGGGGTCACCGGAAAGAGGTCAAAGGCCCTTGTGGTCACCAAATAAAGGCCAAGCAATATCAATACTTTCCCAGTGTAAGGAACCCAGAAAAACATTAACCGTGGAAATAATAGGAGAAAGTATTCTCGCCATCGAACCTGCCGAAGCCCGAAAAGAGATTTTATCACAACAGAGGTTATGGCGGAGTTATCTCTGTGGGGAGAGAATGATGTCTCGAGTGGTTTTTGGTCCTTGACATATTACTGCTGTATAGTTGGAGTGTCTGATAGCATAACAAATTATTAAGATTAGTTCAGTACATGTCACTGATTATAACAAACAATGCCTACCAAAGTACACATAGAGGCATTAACCATGGCAAACAGCAATGTAATTTGATTTTTTTGGTTGAGCTCTCTAATTTAATGAACAGATAAGAAATACTATGACTGGGTCATAGTTAGGAAGGTCAAACTACAGTATTAAAATCTAAACTTTTTACAACAGTTAATCATCATGTACCGTCTTACTTTTATGGAAACCATTTAACACCACTACCCTATTTGATTTCTTTTCATGACATTAAAGAGCCACTCCGTGAGTTGTTGGAGTCACATATGCCAAACATAATCAATGGTGTCATTTGATCGCGAAGTATCGACTGTTACCAAAATAATACATTTTAAGGGCTTATTATCTTTTTACAGTGACACTATGAAGGTAGAACGTCGCAATTACGACGGAAAACCGGACAGTGGCGCGTAGCGACCCAAACCGGGACACGACCCAAACCGGGGAAATCGATCCAAGTTTTAGACTCAACTCATTTCCATAATTTGCTGCGGAGAGTTTTAGATCACGTGAAGGAAGTCATTGAAAACTTGTAATGTAGTTTATATGGAAAACGATTACGGCAAATTGAAAATCATTGTTTAGAGCTCCATAATATTTGGAAAGGTTTATTTGGTATAAATCACCTATTTTGCCATATGTGTTTCATGCAGTAAATGAGTAATAGTATCAGAGAGGCCTTTTGAACCTAATTTGGAACAACAATGTTCATTTGCGGTAAATCACTTTTAAAGATATTAACATATTTTCATGCTTATGTAATCTAAAAAATGAATGTAAACATTAATGTCCAATTTTATTTTATTGTTTACACTTTTGAATGCCACAGAGGTAGTGATATATAAATAAAAACTTAATCTCCAGTCTTATGTCACTATATTGATTATGAGTGGTTTGGTACATTGAGAAAGAAAGCTGAATGAAACATTTAGTGAATTTATCAAACCACATATTTTGAACAGGTGTATGGCGTGCGGCATAGTCGAGTTCGACAACAGTTTTCACTTCGTTTTTCTTCTACGATTACTAATAATAAGATTGAGTCATGAAGTGTTTGACCCTCAAATGATTAATGCATTTGGGATAAACATTAACCTCATTGGGGAAAATTTAAGAAATAAACTTTCCCAAAACGTGCTACTGCTCCTTTGAAAGGCCATATTTCTTAAGTTTTCAGTATACTGTCATCGGACTAGGAGACGGATATAGCTATGAACCAGCTACATATGAATACATTCATAAGTGTAATTTTTCTGAGATAAAAATATAACATTTACCATTGAAATTTCAAAAACAAAAATGATGTTGATAGATTTCCTTCTTAAACCTTTCCACACATTACCAAAAAAACCACACAAACAAGACGGCATGTCAAGGTTTCATAAATATATAGGCATAAATATATAAAAGCATAGGCTCGATGTAATCATGTTATCAAGTTTGGATTGAGGTTATGGCACGAGTATAAATTTATTTGTTTTAAAACTTAAATGCGTACCCTCGGCAGAAGAATAGATTTCGTTACGTTTTCCGTCGAAATTGTATTCAATTACACTTTTGAAAAAATTTCAATTCTTCCAAAATAAAAGTGTATCTGGTACTTGAACATGTTGAAACAAAATTGCGCACTTTTTGGTCTACAGTATACAATTTAAAGACATTTTACCGTTTAGGTCCAGGGTCCAATAAACAATTTCAAAATATGCCACATAACTAACAGTTCATCAAAGGAAACCAACCTTATAAAAAATCATCGCGAATCATAACTCTATAAACATATAAAAAATATAGATTTTAAAGGCGTTTTCCTGTTTTTCGTCGAGGTCCTGTCAAAATTAACAAATTCAAACCTTTGTAAAATATCTATTAGTTGACCAATGGTAGCCAAACTTACCAGATCATCGTGTATCATGATTATATACATGTCGAAACAAAATTGCGCACCATTGGGTAAAAAAATATAGGTTTTAAAGACGTTTTCCCATTTCTGGTCGAGGTTCTGTCAAAATTAACAAATTCAAACCTATGTAAAATATCTATTAGTTGACCAATGGTAGCCAAACTTACCAGATCATCTTGTATCATGTTTATATACATGTCGAAACAAAATTGCGCACCATTGGGTCGAAAATATAGATTTTAAAGACGTTTTCGTGTTTTGGGTCGCGGTCAAATATCCAATAGTTGACCAAAGACAACCAAACTTTCAGTTCATCGTGTATCATGAATATATATATGTTAAACAAAATTGAGTAAAATATATTGTTTAAAGACGTTTGTCCCGTTTCGGGTCGATTTATTTCCGAAACTAACAAATTCAAACATTTACCAAATGTCTATTAGTTGATCAACGGTAGCTAAACTTACCAGATAACCGTGTGTAATGAAGTTTGGCAAACCAACCTAAATAGTTTTTATAGGGCTCAATAGGTTAGTTGTTAGAAACGTTTTCACTCTTCACATCAACGTCCTATGGTATATAAACCAACATACTAATCCATTGTTCTTGACGATTTCGTATATTACTTAAAAACATTTGTCATTGTTTTGGAGCACAGTTTACTTTAAATCAAGAGATTTCACGAAGCTGCCTCCAACTTGAATATGGTGCATCACTGTTTAAAAAGCATATTAACATATTCTCATGCTTTCTTTAGCATAAAATTGCTTTTTTTATGCGTTTCTTATTTGCTAATCAGATTTGATATACACCAACAGTTTTTATCTATTGATTTTGGCCAGGCATATGACTGTATATACATTGAAATAATTTCTGAATTTTAAAGTTCAAAGTAAATGGCCTTGCATTTAGTTTAATAATCTAAAGGTTGCCTTTTTGATTTCTATAAAAGTAATCACACTTATAAATCGGTTGTTATTATCTTCTGAGGGGAGTGGTGGAAGTGCCATGTGATATTTAAAGATTATCGAATTTTGGTTGTTTTAGTTTTGTGGAGGAATTTTCCGGTAAGTGACTCTAGGCTACTTTCAAACTCAATTACAAAATATAGTTATAGTCCTTACACTGAAATACCGAGGATTGATTAATATGGATGTTGTCAGTTGGTATTAAACGACAAATTTGAGTCTTGAACCATTCTTAACTTAAGGCTTAAGTAACTAGACTTGCAAGCATTTTCCAGACTTCCGAAGTCTCCAACATTTGTAGCATGTTGAAAATGTTGAAATAAGAAAATACTCATATTTATTGCTTTCCGTCAATTGCTTAGGCACACTATTCTTAAAGTTTATATTTGGTATAAATATTTTGGATTTCGAAAATGTAAGATATGATGTAAGGAGTTAGTAGATAACAAAAATAAGAGAACCGTGGTCTATGTAGTTCAACAGACTTGGTATTGTTGATGTTCAAGACGAAGATGTATACCCGTAAGATTTCCAAATGAAATACCAAAATTGTCCAGTGTCAGTGCACTAGATAAGATGTCTTAACACAAATTTGGAAGAAAGTTGATAAAACCATTTAATATTCCTTAAATCATAATCCTAAATAGACAACAGATTTTATTTAAAATAGTGACTATTTTTCATTCATTTACACACTCTTAAACATTTGCTCTTTTATGTCTTAACGCATTTAAAACAACTAAACCATGTTTTAAACAAGCAAACAATCTATTTTTAACAACATCCCACTTCTATCTTCTGACTCCACAACTTCTGTTATCAACCTTTCCCATATTAACATTTATCAAACAACTGTCAATACGCAACAGAAATTGCAAGTGTGCCCAGTCCACTGTTTGCAAGGGCTGTCTGAACAGGCTCAGTCATACGCTTCAAAATTTATTAAAATGTTTTTAGTTTACTTATTACTTGAGCTTCAGATATGAACTTGGGCTCGATTGAATCCTCCTTACTGCATCAATATGATTCGACTGATCATCTGACAAAGCTTTTGAAAATTACAGGCCTTTAAATTTTGCAACCCGGTCATGTCATATAAACCCCTGCCACACTCTTACTTTTGGGGTTAGGAAAATTAAATTTACACATCTTTGTCTCAAACCTACAAAGATGGTATTCTCAAAACATTATATCCCAACTACATGAGTTGCTCGAATTACATATGCTTAAATTGTGGTGTCATTGCCAAAAGGTAACAATTGTATGCTAATCAGTTCATTTGGGTGACAATATAAAGCCCCCCCCCCCCCTTTTTGATAATAAATTATAGTTTCAAGACAATAAAAATGATTTGAGAATATGAATGGTTTTATAGTAGATCATATATATCATAACGATAGCCTGTTGAAGCCATTACAGATGATATGGTTGCACCGGTCCAGGGCTTAATCAGGTCTGATCGTAGAATAAAGGTGAACGAGATATCTTCAGAGTGTTGCATTTCTCACGGAAGTGTTTGCATCATAATTCATGAGCACTTGACCAAGGTGTTTGCAAGATGGATATCACGAAATTGCACAAGATCAACACCAAAGAGTTTAATCCAGTCGTGAGCTCTTTGACATCTACAATTTGGGTCTCGATAACTTTATGCCCGTCTGCTTACAGGGCAAGAAACATGGATTCATCACTGGGATCCTGGTACCAAGCAAGAATACATGCAATAAAAGCACAAGCACTCTCCTCATCCAAAAAGTTCAGAACTAAGCCTTCTGCTGGCAGGATCATGGCGACCATTTTCTGGGAATCAAAGGGCGTGATACCTATAGACTGTAAACCGCCTAAAACTGCAGTAACAGGAGCCTACTATGCTGACTTGTTGAAGTGATTGAGAGCGGCAATCAAGAGGAAGAGGCGCGGCATGTTGACTGCTTGAGTTATTCTTCTTCATGACAATGCTCCAGTGCACAAGAGTAGTATCGCACAGGCTGCTTTTCAACAATTTGGCTGTTAACATCTTAACCTTCCCCCTACAGTCCAGATCTGTCCAAGTGCATCGAGGTCCAGGGAAAATATATTGAAAAATAAAAAATCAATATCGCAACCATTGGCTTTTGTTTTATATCCATTTCGATTAACGTATTTACTTCCCCTCGTAGTAACTAGCATTCATAATAACTAACAATGTGATTTCGCGTTGTTCGGTTTTCATTCAAAACATTTTCAAGTAGATAAGTGTCTTTTATCTACCTAATCCCTGTCAGAAATGTATTTAAATTTGTCTGTATGATCAGTGAAGAGGTTCATATTTTGTTTTAAGAAAACTTCCGTTTATTATTTTTTTGTGCATAAGCGGGAGAATCTAAATAATGATAATACATATTTTTGACATTGATTGATGAGATATGCATTATCAATATGTAATGGTTTTTTTAATTCAACCGATAGATTTACGATAGGTGGGTAATAACTTAACTGAAATAATGTTTTAAATGCAGACATTTGAACAAAAGATAGTTCCGTTGCTGATTGTTTTTGTTGTTGTTTTTAAGAGGGTTATAGTTTGCAAATTTATCAAAGTTTTATTAAATTTGTTTTAAAAGATCCATAATTTCAATTAACACTCAAAATGATAACTCATATACAGTACACTCGAATGATGTTCTCAAATACCAAGGCAAACATTACAAGAGACTTAATATTAAAAGAATGAATTAGTTTTGGATAAATTAAATATCAGCCATCAGAATCCTGCGCCAAAGCAGAGAACCACAATATTTCCATGGAAATCTGAGGATCTGGGAAAGATCTAGACTTGGTTATTGACAAATTTCTACACGACTTATATATTTCAGCAAAGTGAAAGTAGTTCAAAGGTGGTGCTCTATCGAAAGCTATAAAATCTTCAAGAAGACTGCTAGAGCGCGAGTATACTGAAAATTAGACTTTTCTACCTTCTGTCAAGTATTAGATATTTTACATAGGTTTGAATATATCAATTTTGACAGAACCTCGATCCAAAACGGGAAAACGCCTTTAAAATCTATATTTTCGACCCAATGGTTCGCAATTTTGTTTTAAAATTTGTTGATTCATGATACAAGATGATCTGGCAAGTTTGGCTACCTTCTGTCAAGTATCAGATATTTTATATAGGTTTGAATATGTTAATTTTGACAGGACCTCGACCCAAAACGGGAAAACGTCTTTAAAATCTATACTTTAAAGCCAATGGTGCGCAATTTTGTTTTAACATGTATATAATCAAAATACAAGTTTGGCTACCTTCTGTCAAGTATTATACATTTTACATAGGTTTGAATACAGTATATTAATTTTGACTGGACCTCGACCCAAAACGGGAAAACGTCTTTAAAATCTATACTTTTGACCCAATGGTGTGTAATTTTGTTTTTCCATGTGTAGATTCATCATACACGATTATATGGCAAGTTTGGCTACCATTGGTCAACTAATAGATATTTTACATAGGTTTGAATATATTAATTTTGACAGGACCTCGACCCAAAACGTGAAAACGTCATTAAAATCTATACTGTTGCTCCAATGGTGCGCAATTTTGTTTTAACATGTATATAATCATCATACAATATGTTCTGGCAAGTTTGGCAACCATTGGTCAAGTATTAGATATTTTACAAAGGTTTGAATATATAAATTTTACAGGAACTCGACCCAAAACGGGAAAACGCCTTTAAAATATTTATTTTCGACTAGATGGTGCGCAATTTTGTTTTAACATGTGTAGATTCATGATACAAAATGATCTGGCCAGTGTGGCTACCTTCTGTCAAGTATAAGATATTTTATATAGGTTTGAATATGTTAATTTTGACAGGACCTCGACCCAAAACGGGAAAACGTCTTTAATATCTATACTTTTGACCCACTGGTGTGCAATTTTGTTTTTACACTTGTAGATTTATGATACACGATGATATGGCAAGTTTGGCTACCATTGGTCAACTAATAGATATTTTACATAGGTTTTAATATATCAATTTTGACAGGACCTCGACCCAAAACGGGAAAACGTCTTGAAAAACTATACTGTTGGTCCAATGGTGCGCAATTTTCTTTTAACATGTATATAATCATCATACAATATGATCTGGCAAGTTTGGCAACCATTGGTCAAGTATTAGATATTTTACAAAGGTTTGAATATGCGCAAAGGTGCGCAATTTTGTTTTAACATGTATATAATCAAAATACAAGTTTGGCTACCTTCTGTCAAGTATTATACATTTTACATAGGTTTGAATACAGTATATTAATTTTGACTGGACCTCGACCCAAAACGGGGAAAACGTCTTTAAAATCTATACTTTTGACCCAATGGTGTGTAATTTTGTTTTTCCATGTGTAGATTCATCATACACGATTATATGGCAAGTTTGGCTACCATTGGTCAACTAATAGATATTTTACATAGGTTTGAATATATTAATTTTGACAGGACCTCGACCCAAAACGTGAAAACGTCATTAAAATCTATACTGTTGCTCCAATGGTGCGCAATTTTGTTTTAACATGTATATAATCATCATACAATATGTTCTGGCAAGTTTGGCAACCATTGGTCAAGTATTAGATATTTTACAAAGGTTTGAATATATAAATTTTACAGGAACTCGACCCAAAACGGGAAAACGCCTTTAAAATATTTATTTTCGACTAGATGGTGCGCAATTTTGTTTTAACATGTGTAGATTCATGATACAAAATGATCTGGCCAGTGTGGCTACCTTCTGTCAAGTATAAGATATTTTATATAGGTTTGAATATGTTAATTTTGACAGGACCTCGACCCAAAACGGGAAAACGTCTTTAATATCTATACTTTTGACCCACTGGTGTGCAATTTTGTTTTTACACTTGTAGATTTATGATACACGATGATATGGCAAGTTTGGCTACCATTGGTCAACTAATAGATATTTTACATAGGTTTTAATATATCAATTTTGACAGGACCTCGACCCAAAACGGGAAAACGTCTTGAAAAACTATACTGTTGGTCCAATGGTGCGCAATTTTCTTTTAACATGTATATAATCATCATACAATATGATCTGGCAAGTTTGGCAACCATTGGTCAAGTATTAGATATTTTACAAAGGTTTGAATATGCGCAAAGGTGCGCAATTTTGTTTTAACATGTATATAATCAAAATACAAGTTTGGCTACCTTCTGTCAAGTATTATACATTTTACATAGGTTTGAATACAGTATATTAATTTTGACTGGACCTCGACCCAAAACGGGAAAACGTCTTTAAAATCTATACTTTTGACCCAATGGTGTGTAATTTTGTTTTTCCATGTGTAGATTCATCATACACGATTATATGGCAAGTTTGGCTACCATTGGTCAACTAATAGATATTTTACATAGGTTTGAATATATTAATTTTGACAGGACCTCGACCCAAAACGTGAAAACGTCATTAAAATCTATACTGTTGCTCCAATGGTGCGCAATTTTGTTTTAACATGTATATAATCATCATACAATATGTTCTGGCAAGTTTGGCAACCATTGGTCAAGTATTAGATATTTTACAAAGGTTTGAATATATAAATTTTACAGGAACTCGACCCAAAACGGGAAAACGCCTTTAAAATATTTATTTTCGACTAGATGGTGCGCAATTTTGTTTTAACATGTGTAGATTCATGATACAAAATGATCTGGCCAGTGTGGCTACCTTCTGTCAAGTATAAGATATTTTATATAGGTTTGAATATGTTAATTTTGACAGGACCTCGACCCAAAACGGGAAAACGTCTTTAATATCTATACTTTTGACCCACTGGTGTGCAATTTTGTTTTTACACTTGTAGATTTATGATACACGATGATATGGCAAGTTTGGCTACCATTGGTCAACTAATAGATATTTTACATAGGTTTTAATATATCAATTTTGACAGGACCTCGACCCAAAACGGGAAAACGTCTTGAAAAACTATACTGTTGGTCCAATGGTGCGCAATTTTCTTTTAACATGTATATAATCATCATACAATATGATCTGGCAAGTTTGGCAACCATTGGTCAAGTATTAGATATTTTACAAAGGTTTGAATATGCGCAAAGGTGCGCAATTTTGTTTTAACATGTATAGAGTCATTATACATGATGAACTGGCAAGTTTGGCTACCTTGTGTCCACTATTAGATATTTGGCATAGTTTCGAATATGTAAATTTGGACAGGACCTCGACCCAAAACGGGAAACGCGTTAAAAATATGTACTGTTGACCTAGTGGTGCTTTTTGTTTTTTTAACATGTTCTGGTACATAATTCCAATAGTAAACTATTGAAAATTTAGCATTTGTTTTAATGTGTTAAATATGACTCAAAACGCCATTATCATCTTTACTGATTATTGCGCTGTTTTGTTCACTATTGTACATTTATTTAACTTTGAACTGACGTTATATAACTTATGTAGGGAAACTTTTTTTGGGATATATATTCATATTGGTAATCCTAAATTGAGTAGTATATCTTGAACCTAATTTAGTCATTTCTAGCACGTATTCGATACAGCATTAAAAAATATAGAATAAATTGTAACCAAAGTATTCATTTTTTAAAAACTATACAATGTATAATATACATATTACATATGGCGAGATGATTGAATATTTTTATATAAGATGCATAACCTATCTACGTCCAATACGATAGTTTGAACATAGAGGTCAAATTAAATCTTCGGCATTTTCCCTTGAAATATTTCAAAATGCGATGCAGTTCAACTCATGACGGTTCATTTTCTGTTGTATTTGTTTAACGCATTTATACGTTTATTGTTTCCTATCATATTTTTTCTAAATTGAATTGAACTGTAATTTCGATCAATGCATTTTGCTCCCCAATAACTCAAGAGTAAAGTCGACAAAAAATTTATTTAACTCAAAGTCTCAACCATTTCATATTCACATTAACATTTTACTTCAACCTAAGATCTCATGACATAAGATATTCCTGTTTCCGTGGTTCTAGGCTCCTTTCAAATTTATTTCTTATGAGATAGTCAAAGATGAATATAGTTAAAATGTCATTTTTATAGAAATGACTGAGAAATATATTTTATTTAGATTATTACATACCTTTAATTTTTATTTTGAATGGAATGGAATGGAAATATTAAGAAAATATTTGTCAGACAGCAAATAAAAAAATAAAGAAAGAGAATAGAAACATTTTTAATCAACAGCGTGAGCAGAAAGAAGGTACAGTGATTATGGTTCGTTTCCACAACGCAATCCTTCTTTTGCAGCTACGGGGCAAATCGCGCTCGACTTTCCAAGCGGACGAAGTCGAAAATAGGCTAATAAAAACAAAAGCTGTTTTTCTTGGCACACAAAGGCTTTTTTCACTTATCCATACCATTTAATGATTTTCAATGAGGCAATTGGATTTATTAATATAGATTTCCCTGTTTGGGTCGTTTCCCGGTTTGGGTCGTAACAAATAGTCAAATGTAATTTTGGAGACTTTCCTAAAACAGCCAGGAGGACAGTTAGGAGTTGATAGCGTTTGTTAAGTTATATAACTAGTATCCATGTATATTGGGCGTGATATCTACACCTCTGTGCATTCATAAGGCTGTTTTTAGATTTTCATGGGGGAAAACAGTATTTGTCATATATATGTCTTTTGGACTTGACAAGTCAAGATGATTTTATATCACCACATATGAAATTTAGGCTCGTATCAAAGGTAAATAATATGTAATGAAAATCACGGAGTGGCTCTTTAAAGCCTTATCTTACCCAAGTTATTCTAGTGATCCTATATTTGTTTATGACCTTAGTTAAGTTCAGACATCAGTTAACTAAGAATGTTATCTTATTTTATCTATGTCAATCATATCCAAAAACTGCATTTTATGGCTAATTATATTCGTAGTTTATGTTTTGCATCTTGTTTTATTGAGTTAATACAAGTCGAATTAACGTTAAATGTTTATGTAAGATCGAAAGTATCTGGAAATGTAAAGAAAGTCAAGAACGCAGGATTAATGGAAAAGTATGTTATAATCACACTGAATGTGTCACGTACGTAATGATACTTTTAACGAATGTTAAAGTAGAATGTTTGCAATGTTTAGTAGAATGTTTGCAATGTCGTAACGTTGGCCTGAACAACAAGTATACAGATATTTTCTGTACCAAAGTAATCACTTTTCAACTTTTATACTTCACATAATTTTATTCTGTGTATTATTTATCATGTATATCGGTAAAATTAAAAGGGAGTCCTATACATGAAGGAGGTTAGGACATATAAATCCAAATTATGAGTTACTGAAAAATAGCATGTGAAGCTGAATATTTATATAAACGTTAGATTAAGAACATGCATTTCACGGCCTATTTTCCCCGCGAATGAAAGTCTTTTGCGGGGCAAATGGTGAAAGAAAGAAGAATTTTAATTCAAGGCTAGGGTAAATGGCCATTCAAAGAATGACAATTGAATATATAAATTATTTCTATAATTAGTCTTAAGCCTTTCAGAAATTCTTCTTGCTGCTTATGATAAAAAAGAAACAAATTATGTTAAATTAAGACCTCTTTTCTATGTTATAAGTTAAAAATGCATATGTAGATAAAAAAAAAAGTTAGGGGATAAACCCTTCCTTAGAGAAATCATTTCTGCCTTTCATTATGTCATCTAATTTCGTCTAAGGTTGGAGAGAACATTTTCAGATATTTATATATATAATATTCATTTGGTGGCATTTTGACAATTCATTATGTAAAGAAACGAACTTTTCTAACGACTTTTATTAAGTTTAGTTTACCATGCATTAAAATAAATGGCCATATATTGTCAGAGTTCAAAGCAGTATGAAAGAAGGGGGAGAACTCTTGTTTCTTCACTCGGCCTGCAATATGTGACCTTGTTAACTTGAATTCGGATCCGACGACTTTCCGAATGGATTTTAGCAATAAGGTAATTTGGTCTATTTGAAATAGTGTGCATGTGAAACAATAACTTTTAATTTCACACACTTAACTGAACTAAATTCAAATAAATGTTGTTCATTAGAAAGAAGTTGAAAGATTTAATGCCTCGCACGATTTTTTAGCTTTATAGTGCAAAAGTTTCGCCTCTGCTGTCAGCCAAGTCTCTGTGGCGCAATCGGTTAGCGCGTTCGGCTGTTAACCGAAAGGTTGGTGGTTCGAGCCCACCCAGGGACGGGCTTTATTTTGTTTTGTGGTGTAATAAATGATATATAGATTACATTGGAACTTTGGAAATTTTTATAAAATTTTGATAATCTATTTTAATAACAATATAAAGAAAAAGATGATCAATGTAAATAATACCAAACTCATGTTATTTATATTCTTTATGGAAATCATCATTTAAATATACATTCATTTACAATTTAATTTGTTTAATTTCCTTCACAAAGGATTTTCAAGTTTTAATTCAATCTGTTGAGATCTATTGATAGAAATTAACCATATCACAATGTTCTGATTTTTTTCATCTGGCTTGAAAGGTCCAATGGGGTTGTGGCAAGACTTTTCTTCTCATGAACCATTGATTCTTGAGATTTTAAATCTTGTTTACAGGTACTTTGGCCAGTGGGGATTATATGAATTGTAGCATGTCCTTAAAGTGACACAGAGTATTTTCATGATTTTTAATTTGGCTTTAGGGACCGGTCATTTATTACAGGGGGGGGGGGGTGGGCCGGAGTTTTTTCTCTTTGGATTGTCTATAAAAATGTGGCCCTCCCCAACTCGTCGCAATTTTTTTCATGGCCCTTCCATTTTAAGCGTATTTTTTTTCTTGACCCTCCCCCAAATCATATCTACGAAAGTTCTTGAAATTGGTCTTTTGAAGATTTATGGTCGGTCCTATATTCAAATTTTTTTGTTGATATTTCCAAAAGAGAAACTTCTTTAAGTAACGCTTAAAATAATGTTGAAAAAAACAACAGATTTACCCTTCCATTGATGGGTTTAACATGATATCTGGTCTATGATAATGGTCTATAGTGTTTTAAAATCATTTTTATTAGAACTTTTTTTTCACATCAACTGTTTATCAAAATAGGTTTTGAATACTATTGCTTATAATACACACATATGTTTAACATAGTGTAAATTCTATCTTTAATTTTATCTTACTTTTAATGCTCATTTTTTATTTATTTTTAAGATTCAAATCACAATGTCTTTTTTATCTCTAAATAACAAAATAGGTTAGCACTGAGGAAGAGAAGGAATTTCTTTTATGAATGATCAACTTCTTTATTGAATTTACTTTCAACAAAGATAAAAAGAGCTAAGATATTGCACTGGTTAAAAATTCCATCAAAATACATATCTTGCCAACATTATTCCACTGAAAACTTGAAACAATGAATTCATAAGTTGATAAAACCATGGAAGGATCAGGTTGGGAGATAAGCTCTTGACATAATGATTTCTTTTAAAGCAAAAAAAATAATTTTTTAATCTATCTACAAACATTTCTAGAGTATAGGACCAAACAATGTAAAATGTCAAATCTTTACTTTATAGGAATTAAATTATCAAATTTCATAACATTTAAACTGTTTGTGTATGAGTTTGATTAAAAAAATTTAACCGTCTACATTAAGTTTGTAGCACAAGAAATCTATAGAATTTTGAAGGTACATAACATAAAGATAATAAAGGCACATCTAGGTTTCATATGTTACATTTCTTACATGTTACTTAATAGTTAAACAATAAAGTGTAAAACCAAAAAAGTATGGAAGCTTAAGTATGAAGATAGCAAATGTTCCCAGTTTTTGGAATATCAACATTGGAATTTATTTTTCTAAATATGCATTTAGATATTTTTCATCAGTATGGCTATATTAACAAATTTGCACCAATCAAGCTATCTGCTAAAGTGTTACGGTTTCATAACTTTGTATCATTGAGAACGATTAATATAATCATTCAGATATTAATAATTTGACTAGCTGTTTTAACTTTATGAGTCTTAGTTATCAAATATGCATCTTTGTTGTATAAATATAGCAAACACCTGTTAACTGCTTGTATAAACTCTCAGTCCAACAGAACTACTTTTCTACTTTTTGTTCTACAAGAATAAAGAACAATGAATTGAGCAATGAATTCATGGTGATTTTGTTTATATAAGCATGTATTTTTTAAGAATATAAACCAGTCTCGCTCATATTCTGGAATTTTTTTTATTTGATAAGGCTTTATGATAATGTTTCAGTCCCACTTTCAATTGCTAAAGAAGGATGGTTTTATAACTGTCTATTTCAAAATGACCCTCCCCAACCTTTCGTAATTTTTTTCATGACCCTCCCCTAGTGGCTGTATATTTTTTTCTGACCCTCCCCTGAAAACCCCCGGCCCACCCCCCCCCTGTAATAAATGACCCGTCCCTTAGTAAGAGCCAAAATACCTTAAGACCTGAGTTTAGTTAAAATCGCCTACCTAAACTTGCATCTTTGCACCCAAAGGTTCCATGATAAAAAACATTTTTGGTCTTCTTCTCCAGAAGGAAAAGGCCTAGAAAGTTGAAATCTTGTGTGAGGACTCCTTGTTCCTGATGAGGGCCACATGGGCCAAGCCCTAAAAACCTACTTATTGTCTAGAAGCAAAAGGCCAAGAAAGCTGAAATCTTGTATACAGACTCCTCAGCTTACGTGGATTGTGATTTAGATTTATTGATTTGTTGATCCTGTGTACCTTCTAAGAATCCTTTTGATGGGTAACACCTCAAAAACCTATTTTTGTCCCCAGAAGCATTAGACCTAGAAAGCTGAAATCTTGTGTACAGACTTTTGGAAGATGGCCTGAAATAAGAGCCAAATGGACCACACCCTAAACATTATTTTAACATCATTTCTAAAAGCAAAAGCTTAAAAAACTGAATTCTTGTGTTCAGATCCTATGGTTTATGGGGATTTAAATCTACAGCTTTTGTGACCCTTTGACCCTTAATAAGAACCTCATGGGCCACACCCTTATACAAACCTCAGTCTTGTTTTCCAGATGTAAAAGGCCTAATCAGGCCTTTTCTTGTGTACTCTCTTCTGCTAATGGAATTTATCATTTCTATTTGTGATGTCTCTTTAAACTCATTTTGTATGAAGCCTGATGAGCTACGGAGCCAATTGTTCTATTCTAATTTAAATATCATCAGTCTGTGGCTGATTTTTTTAAATTTACAACTGAAATTTGTTTGTAACCATCATTCTACAGTGTCCACTCATCATCAAGACTGTAGACCAGGGTTTGATTCTCGATTGCGTCATACCAAAAAATAAAAGATGAGAGTTGTTGCTTCCTTGCTTGTAACTCAGCCTTACAAGGACAGAGCAATGCATTAATTGGATTCTGCACTGTGGCTGCCGGATGCATTGTGCACGAAAAGAATTTCAAATTATGTACTTATACGGAAGACAATAGTTATTCTTCTTGCTCAGTTTATGAAAATAAATTTCCAAGGAGGGGGGAGGTTTCAATCAACACCCTATAGATCCATCTTGAAGCCATAGTCCTATGATATGCTCCTTGCACCTGAAAACCACTTGCATTATGACAGGGATTGTATAGGGTTGTATGACGGAGCTACCTCTGTAGAGAGTGAATGAACCCACTCTATTTCCATGTGGTTTGTGTTCAGACTGGTAGCACCATACCTAAGATAAATTCCTTTTTAAGTTTTCAACCTGATCATTACTCAAAGAAATCAACATTTTAAAGATAAGTTGATGAAATGTATTTTACAACATAGTCACTGCAACTTTTTTTTACAGTGCTGCAATTGTTTTTGCACATCAAGAGAAGTTTCTTCACCCAGCAACAATAACTCATATCATTGTCTTTTTATCGTTAAATCATTAAATGTTATTGCTATTACTGTATAGCACACTTTAAACCAATATATATACCAATACAACAATAATATTGAACAGCCACTTTTATGTATGGGCATATTTGGATCTAATATAATCATTGTTTACAATAGTATAACATTTAGCAACATATGTTTAGATGTGAAGAATGAAATGGTTTAATGAGCTGGTCACCCTATTGTGTTAACAGATGATACCTCAAGATGCACCATGAATAGACTGCCCCAGGTAATGGTGTAACAATTTATCAATAGTATCCGTTTGTTGGTTACCTCTATGCCTTCATCCATTGGGCTGTGAAGGGCAAGTAAAGGCACAGGTTCTAATTTTTAAATATATTTAATTTCATCAAATTATAATCAATAAATATATGTTTATACCAATAGAATTATTGAAACGGTAAAACACCACATTACTCAACCCTGATTATCTGTAGTCATAGAAGAAAATGTCAAGTGTTAAGCAAAAACTGTTGACAGCCATTTTAGTGTGAGCATCTCTTAATCATTTAAACTAAGGAAATTGATTTGCATAGCTTCAGTGAAGGTGTTCCATTTGTTACTGAACTGCTTCTTTTGATCAAAAGAGTTAACCTTGTGACATGTAACATCTGTTTGTGTTTTCGTGAGTTAACTATGATCACCTAAAAAAATATGCTACTGCCCATTTAGATTAAACTCATAAGGAAGATCCTTGCTATCTTCAATAATTAGGTAAAGAAAACTTTGATAGTGGATGGTACAAATGCAATAGCTCTTATCACTGTCAATCAAATGGAAGATTAAAACTAAAGGAAAAATTAACTTCTTGAGGGTTATTCATTAGTGTCTGATCCTCTTATATTGATCCGTAGGAGACTAAGGTGAGGTGACATTGGGTTTAACGCTGCTTTCAAGGGTATTTCACTTATATCGTGCCCCGTAGGAGACTTAAGTGCTATATATGAATTGTAAGTTGTTCATGATTGAATAAGATGAAAAATGCATCTACAGGAGCAATATTGTTACTCTTCAAGACTTGTGGATTTTTCTACAAATTCACTGTTCCTCATGTATTTAATATACTTCTGGATTTGAGATGACACTGTTGATTGGCATAAAATGATCGGTCAAATCTTTTAAACATTTTTTCATCTTAATTCTTTTTCTTATTTCAAGAAATTAAAAAGCAAACTTTTCTTTTTCCTGGGCTGCCAACATTGTTTGAATTCAGACACTAAGATATGTTCTATGAAATCTTAAATGTGTGTACGTAGAAGTCCCTTTGTTTTGGTACAGACAGTAAGACTGATAAATGGAAAACTGATGAAAACGTGGGAGGTTGATTCAACTAATTTTTTGACCAGATTTGATATTTCAGGTAATCGGATGCCTTAAAAAATGTTGCTGAATGGCGATTGCTCTCTGGTTCACTTTTTCAAAGATGCTTAATCCAGCCCAACTGTCAGCTTATTTGTCTATCATCTGCATGTCATATACTGGAGAAAATAAATATTGGTACACGGTGAGGTTTTTTAATTTAGAAATTATCATTAAAATAGAAATTATCATTTGTAATTTTATAGCTACACTTTGTAGTTTTGTAGTTACATTTTGTATTTATGTAGTTACACCTTGTAGTTTTGTAGTCACTTTGTGTAGTTTCATAGGTACATTTTCTAATTTTCTAATTACACTTTGTAATCTTACAATTACACTTTGTAATTTTATAACACTTTGTAATTTTGTAGTAACATTTTGTAGTTCTGTAGTTAAATTGTAAGTGTTGTATTTATTCTTGTGTTCTTCTGTTCCTCGTGTTCTTTCTGCAGTTTAGTGCACGTGTTGCTGATGTCTAGTTTATCTTGGTTGCAGTAGGAGAAAACCCATGTCAACATAACTTTCACTGTGAGACTAGGTCTGAGAGAAAACCAAGACATATGTAAATAGGATATTTTATTGAGCAAAGTTTGTGTACAGTGTGCGGCAACACAATCGCCGAACGTTACAAGATTCTGACTACAGAGGAAATTAGAACTCTGGTCGTGATTAGCTTCAAGACTGCTTGTACCACATAACAATTATCACATAAATACCATCCAAGTATGTTCATCCTGAGTCCTGTACAGTATTTTAACAGTCTCCATATAATTTATTATCTACATTAAATATACATCAACAGTATTATGGCTAACAGTCTTGCATTTGTCAACAACACATGTTTGGCTAGCAATGCTCGTCAGGGCAAAAAGAGGGTCATCGAAAAATGGGTTTGGACAAGCGACCATATTTTTTACAAAATGTAAATAAAAAAAAAAAAAGGAAAATTAAAAAAAGGAAAAATATGGTGAGGTTGTCCATACCCAAAAATTTTGTCGAGCACTGCAGGGCAAACATAACCGTACACTGTACATAAACAGGAATACTATCTAGATTCTGATCTTTAACTGAATATGCATAATTTTGAAAAAATAATTATAATAAAAAACAGGTTTGACACTCTGCATAGTACACATATAATATGACGTCACGGGTTCAGCACCAACTGTAAGTTGTTCATTGTTTTCATTGGCTCAGACAGTAAATTCATTTTCTATGCTTGATTCTTACTGGATAACTCCACTTGAATCAACTGTACAAAACAGACCTGCTATCGAGAGCCAGCCAATGAACGGTAAAGTCACTTTGGTTGCAAGAATGCAATAGGGTGGATGGACATGGTTTATGAGGGGCGGGGGAAGGTCTTTTGATCAACTCGACTGCTGAATCGAGCAAAAACCATCAACAAATCAACCTTCACAAACAATCACACTTTCTCAGCAGTCTTGGTTTTGATCAATCCGATGATATTCAGTAGCCAGTTTAGTCATGTGACATGAATTATGACATATCAGATTGCACCAATGCTGCAGACGATGAGTTCCGCGGAGCATGATGCTTCTCCGAGCGAGTTCACTGCCACACAGCTATACTCCCCTTCATCCTCCTCAGTAACATTACGAATGATTAACGAACATTGTCCATTGTCACTAACTTCTACTATATGCCGCCTATCTTCTTGTACCTCCTCATCTTCATGCAACCAATGAACATCGGGGTCTGGGCTGCCAGCAACCCGAACGTCAAATCGAATTACATCGCCAGTAAATGCTTCACAGTCCACCATTTCCTTGAGAAATGACGGCGAACGAGATTCACTATTGTCACTTTTAAATCCATTTTGTTTATTTATTGCAATATTCCCGTTGTGATCCGAGCAGGTTTTTGAGTCAGGCCGAATTGTCTCCCTTTGCAGTCCAGATTCCAGAGTTGTCTTCTTTAGAGAAGCTTCTTCTTTGCTGGTCTCTTGTTTCCTTCCATCTCGATGGTTTTGTAGGTCAAGAGTTGTGTCCCTTTGATCAGGACTATCTGGATTTCTTTGCTGAGGAGATTCGCCATCAAAGTCTTCTCCGTCGTCGTGAACCTTTGAAGAAGACACATTTGCTTTATCAGAGACTGAAGAGTCAGTTTCCCAGCAAGCACTACCAGAACTATCACAGCTCCATGCACGGTCTCTCCCGCCGCTGCTCGTGCTACTTCCCGACATTAAGCGTTGCAAAGAGGCCATGCGCCCAATAGCTCGGATTGCAGTCCCAGTTTTCTGGACAACAGAAAAGGCTCATGCAGGCAAGGCAACAATAAACAAGCAAAAAAGTGCAAGAAAGATTTAGTCATTGATGGGATGAATTCTTTGAAAATGAATCTACAGGAATGTGGCTAGTACGATGAATTTATATCATTTATTTTTATAATGAGATGGCTGAGAAGCTTATTTTTTCTTATGATGAGGTATTGCACACACATGACATAAAAGGATTATTTCAAAAAAGATAGTCGGAAGGTGGGACGATTATACTTAGATGAAAGGAGGGATTACACAATCTGATCAAATGCTAGTATATAGATACGTGAGATTTAAAGGATATCAAACATTAGATTGATTTATAAAGAATCTCATGATGCATTATTTTCAGTAAGAATAACTTGAGTTGTGTAACAGTAAATATTTTAGTGAAAAACAACAGGAAGGATGTTCAAGAAACAGTGTCATGCCAACAAACTATTGTGTCCTTCTAATGAAAGTTGTTTATGTGATTAGAGAGTCAGTTCACAATCATTTAAGTTGATCTTACATTAATAATTCATTATCTCAAATTCAAAATGCATGAACTACAAAAGCCTTGTGATGGCAACAAATGCAACGTGACTTGACGTGAAAGTAGTTTTGTGCTAAGAAAACTTCTGTGAATTTGTGAAATTAACCATTATGAAAAAAAACAAATCAACTTTCGGTCAGGAAACAAAAGAGCAATGTGAACAAACTTGCATGATAAATTTCTCTAAAAGTGATTCCTTACACTTGACATATCCATAACCACACCATCATCGGGAAACTGAAACACCCATACATGACCTAATGCACTTCAACCTGAAGAAGGGGCTATAAAATAGCCTTTATCTGCATAATCAAGTGACTCTACATAAAGTGAGTTGTCCTATATGGAAAACTGATCTGAACCTACTCATTAATGATGATGCAAATTACATTCAAGGAAAAGGCCTTGCAAAAGGCTTGAAACTATCAACATGATAACTTAGTGCTTTTATATTTGTTTCTGAAGAATCCAATCTTGAATAAATAATAAAAAGATAGATCGTCAAGATGTACAAAGCAGGGCCCAGATTTTCGAATCTCTCTTAGCGCTACTATAGTCGTAAGTCTATGTTAATGCACGGTACTTATGACTATCTTAGTGCTAAGAGAGCTTCCAAAATCTAGACCCACTATTGGATATGCATCAACTTCGCCTTTTTTAGGTTGACAGATTTTTTTTTATTTATGCATAATGATATTTTGGATGAATAGTTAAAGGGTAAATTATATGAATTGACAGTCAATATTGGACTTAAATCTGAAACAATGAGATGAGATGATTAAACTGAACCACGTCCACTTGCAAATTGACACCAAAGCTTCTGGAACCACTCCAGCGCACAGACCCTCATATCATTGCTGCCAAACATATTTGAATTTGAGATGTCAAGGGCCATCTCAAAACAATATTTGTCAACAATGACACAAGAGCCTATGCTTCACCAACACCGACAGGCAACACACACCAACACATGGGAATAGACCTAGGCAATCAGTTCACTAATTCTTCTTTTTATATTAACTCCACATTTTTTACTTCTTTTAAATCAATAATGTGAATCTAACTTCATTTGACCACATTTGAAAAAAAAACTATCTAAACTGCTACTTTAGACTAAAACGTATTAAAATCTCAATGGTTACATCGATATAACTTTAAAATTGATTTTTTTTCCCCTCATGGCTCTCAAAATAAACTAGGATGATTTTTCCTTAATAAAAAACAAATTAAGGAGAGAATATCAAACTAGCATAACTAGTTGTTAGGAAAGCTCCTCCTACGAGTTAAACTTTTAGCTACCTGAATTAAGCAATTAAGCTGAAGATTATCGTATTTTATTTAATGAAATTAGCTCTTTAAACCCTATTTTTCAAAGAAGGCATAATTAATTTCTTCCCCTAACTTGAATTGAAAACCTCAAAGTTTTACAAATTAAAAAAAAACAAAAAAAACTTAAAGTTGTAAGACAGCTAATCTGAGAAGCAGATCACAACATACTAATAAGACTGAAAGATTTGAAAACCTAGCTACTCATATCTGGTCAGGGAGGCATGACCTTAACTCTCTTAATCTTAAGTTTGTATTTTGATAAGATAGCAAGAAAGCCTGATTTTGATCAACTTCTCCTATAGGACAGAACTTTGTCAATCTCAATCACTGGCTTTTTCAAGCCTTGTTGCATTTCATCCCAATTTCTGTACCAAGGCCTACATTTTTAAAGCTCTCTTAATGCTAAGATAGACTTAAGTGTATACGTTAACACTGGGCTATGACTATCTTAGTGCTAAGAGGGCTTCGCAAATCTAGGCCAAACTCTTTTAGCGAATTTTGCCTCATTTGATAGACCAATCAGAAGACTGCTAAAGAGCAAGTTTGAGAATCAATATCTCTACAATGGTGGATCTGATCCCCTCCCCAGTTTCCCTCCCCCCTGAATTTTTTTTTACTGTAAATGGGTGACCCTGGGGATGAACAATCCCCTTTTCAGTAGGTGAACCCCCCGCCCTGGTTCAGCAACTGTACTGCACTTTAATTTGGCCGCAATGCAGCAAGTCGTTAACCAGTCAGTGATGAAGACCGGTGAGAATTATGCCTTACGGGGGAAGTTGATCAGTGATACAAAACTGAGGATAAACCCCTAGGAAGCAACCCAGACTTCATACCTTCATTCCTTCAGTGAGATGGGGACAGAGTCACAGTGCATTATTAGTACAACACATGGATCCACATATTCTAACACAATCAACCTTTAGCTGGGCAGGCATTAACACAAACACTCATTTTTAACTTTGGTCATATATATTCTTAAATATTCCCCACTTGATTCAGGTTTTGCAAACAGAGTTCCAACTTTAAGTCTGTACTTTCACCACAAACCCTTCTTTGGTAATCATTGATGTAAATTACAATGTTCTTCAGGTTTTAATTTTTTTTAAGATATCTTATATGAGCCTACAACATTTAAACTGAATCATACATATATTTCATATTTGTTTTGCAATAATTTAATTGATAAGATAATTGATAAGTTTTCGTTGAAACCTGAATCAAATGAATAGAACATACATCAAATCTTTTTTCTGAGGTAAATCAACATTCTGGATATCAAACATATATTTTGACATATGAGATTTTATTTCCAGGATTGATTTTGAAAGGTAGACATTTTTTACAATATTTGAATTTTCATTGGAAATTCACAAATTCAGATTATATCAGTTACTATATTACAAACTTGCTATACATTTCATACACTGTTACCTAAATTTCTATCTATTTATTACATCACCACAGACCATTACCAGAATTTAGTTCTCAATTTAGATTTGAATGTTTACATGAATACACACCTGCCATTTTCTCCTGGCCATGAACCTCTTGAGTCTATCCGTGTTGAGACGTTTGTTCCTGATACGTCTCTCGTCCTGGGCCAGCCACACATGTTGCTGGGCCTGCTTAATCAGGTGACGCTTACTGCAGAAATACAAGCATGTCTTTATTAAATCATATTTATATTTTTCTCGATAATAAAAGTCTACAGGTATGATGATACTGACATTTCATGATTCAAGTCACATAACAACATCTCCTAAAGATATAATTTGATACAAATATGTCATTTTAATAATAATAATAATAATAATAATAGTATATTACCCCGAAAGGAATTCAGCTTGTATCATTACAGAGCATGAACATAAAGGAACATGCATGTGATATATACATTTATTACTCTGTTACTTTTTGGTAGTTTCAGATTCTAGCATTACTCTCTCTATCATGTATAATGGAAGCTCAGAATATCTTGATAGAGGAATTGTGAGTAGCTGCTAAATCATATGTACTCAAACCTATGGCTTATTTACTGTTATGTTCAAAGGTGTCAAGAAAATTTTCGTACTTTTTGTTCTTAATTAAAATGCATCTTATGAAGTCTTTGGCATTTTCTGTGATTTCGTCAAATGACTCGTCATCGAAATCATAGTCGCCAAGTGTGACATTTGCCAGTGTCTCTGCATCGTTGTCTCCAAGGAAAGGAGACAAGCCCGTCAAACTGGAAACACAAATACATGAGGATATTAGATATGGATTATTTTTATTTCAGCAGGATTGAGAACAAGGCATGAAATCATTTTTTTTAAAGTATACATGTTTTTATTTGGTTGACTTTAACTAAAAAAATATATATACAAACTATAGAATAACCTATATTATTCTGTCATGTTATTGCAACTGATGATTTTAGAAACACTTCAAATCTATAATTAATTGTTAGACAAGAAAAGGGAATCAAGGCTTAAGAAAACCTGGCCAATAGATTGAAGTTAAGTTAGTAACAATTCTTGAATTATCACACATGAATAAACAATGACCACATGTGCAGCCCTTTGTATAAGCATTGTACAACCCTTGTGGGGAAATATTTGGTTTTAGATGATTGCAAGAAAAAACAATATCAACTCACAGCAGGTAACAAATAACACCAAGGCTCCACATGTCGGTGGCAAAGCTGATTTCGTCGTAGTTGATAACTTCAGGGGCGATAAACTCTGGCGTTCCGAACAATACTTTCATACTCTTGCCATCTTGGTAACGCCGAGCAAGACCGAAATCTATGATCTTGACCTGGTTTGTGTTGTCCGAGATACAGAGAATGTTCTCTGGTTTCAGATCGAGATGGATGATGCCCTTGTCGTGAATGTAGCCCACACCATCACAGATCTGACGCATGAAGTGGACGCAATCACCCTCAGTCAGCTCAAAGTTGTCGCTGATCACACGCTCAAACAGCTCGCCACCGCCAACGCTGAAAAGATTTGGTTTATTTTGAGCTTACTCAAGAAATAAAAAGGAAAGCATGATTTATGAGTAAGACTAAGAGGAATTCTTTCTTATTGAAACAAAACAATTCGGATTGGTCGACTTATAATCATAGCCATGCCCAGAGTGCTTAGGCACCAGCAGGAAAGGTTTACAGCTTTATAATACTTCTAGTCAAAGCGTACTCAAAGCTCAACTAGATTTTATTACTTTAAACATCCTCAATACTTAACGCTATTGGAGAACACTGTAGACCATGGCAGCCAGAGAGTTAAGACGACAATGAAAAATATTTGCTTGAAGCATTCATAAACTCTGAATGCTTGTACATTCTTTGATTACAGTCATACTGCAGGGAGCTACTTATGTGTCCCATAACAGGAGAAGTTTGGCTCTAGCTATATATCTTTTTACAGTTATAAGGATGATGAAAACATGTGATAGAAGCATTCTTAAAATAACTATTACTCACAATTCCATGACAAGAGTCATACTGCGGGGAGCTTCGAAAGCATCCCACAACATCATTAGTTTTGGGTGAGCCAGCTCATTCATGATCTCTATCTCATGACGAATGTTGGCTTTTTCTTTCTCTCGACATTTCAGGATCTTCGCTGCCCAGATCTTGTCACTCTCTTTGTCTCTGCATTTGTAAACATTGCCAAACTTTCCTCTGAAACAAGAGTGATAAAATAGGTAAAAAGGCTAATATTATTAGGTATTTGCTTTATTGAATTATTGAGGCATTTCATCTTTAGAAATTCATAGAAAATTATTTAAAACGCGTATTGAGATTAAGGACACAAACTTGCTTATGCTTGAAAATATTCATGAAACATAACAAGTAACTGGACTTCAAACTTTTAAGTCATTCTTTTGGTTTTCAAAATGAAAAAATAATTTTGAAAACAAAGATAAGTGAAAAACAGGTGAAATAAAAAAGAATTATTGGATTTTAATTTCAATCCATAAGAACATCTTTCAACCTTTTTGTTTCCAAAATAATGTTGCTAATAGAGTAAATGTTTACGAATCCAATATAACAAATTAATATAAATGCAATGATAGATGTGTTAATTACTTACTTGCCAACTTCGTTCATAACCTCGTAATGATCTTCAAACTTCTTCAATTTGTCAACTTCCACAAAGCGTGGCTCAAATGGAAGTTCATCTGGGAGAAGAAAATAGACTTGTTAAAAGGACATTATTAGTCTTTTGCAGTATGTGTAAAATCTTCTTTCGATGGATTTAAGATTTCATGTTATTTTCTTTTGTGCAGAGAGTGATACATGCTTCGAGCTAAATTATCATTAACTTTATTTCATGCTCATTAAAAAATCTCTTCCATCATTAGTTGAGTGATTAATTATTCATGCTCATTAACTTATTCCTTGGATTCTAAACTGCATATCTCTTTATGTCTAATATATTCATAATTTTTATTATCAAATTTTGAACTAATGTTATGATTACATGTTATTGTTATTCCCTTTCCAGAAAATCACGTAACACATTATTTCAAGAAAAAGATAATTAATTAGATAAAAGTACCCCAAAAGACCTTAACTTTTTCACAATGATTTCCAAAGAATTGAAACGGGATTAGGAACAGGTTTGGACATTTATTAATAAATGAAGATTTGTAAGAAAAGCAATCATATAATATCATAATATTTTTATGAACTTTTAATAATAATACAGAATTTAAGAGGAAGAATGAAAAATTATCATAAAAATTAAGATGAATTTTTTACCTATGCCGAATATTATACATCTAGTTAGAAGAAACATTCAACATTTAAAGTATCTAAACAAATGAATTATTAGTAATAAGAAATGAAATGACATGCATGACATACAGAAAAACAGAACATTGGACCTGAAACAATGTGAAATATTTTGAAATGACAGCAATTAAGAAACTAGGACCAGAGGCGGGAAACTGATTTCGATAAAATGAGGAATAACTCTTTATTGGTTAACCTGTCTCTACCCAGTTATTACCTTGAAAAAGCTTGTAAATTTGCAAATAAATGGCTTGCAAGTAATTCATTTAAAAGCCATACTGGAATATAACCCTATTCTCAGGAAAAGTGTTACCAATTGAAATGCACAACAAAAAAGTTGTTTTATAACATATTAAAGCATTAAACAAAATTTTCAGCATCTGGTCCCAGTAGTTCAGTAACATTACAAGACTTATGTCAGCTACAGCAGGTAGGATGTTAAGGATTTCTTGCACTATACAGGAATGTAGCCAGGGTTGAGATTCAATTGGAGTTATCTCCCCTTTCTTGAGGTTACAACTTTAACCTTTACCTTTAAACTTGGTATCCACAGGTGAGAAAACCTCAGATGCCCCTGTAACCATGGTAATGTCAGAAAGAGGTGATGTAAGCACAGACTCTAATGCATTAGAGAGATCTCTAGTGGTTATGAACTGATAATGTCAATGGTGTGTGTCTCTAGGCAGTCATAGCACTATTGTCAATCCTAGGTAAAAAAGGAGTAAAGATTGATCAATGAGCTCAAAATGCTTGGTGAGACAACACAAGGATCACTAATTGTATTTGCTAACTGCAGAAAATGCTTCTGTGAATTAGTAAAGTGTATGAATATGTAACCATTTTGTATTATCAGTTCATAAAGGTGTTAGGAAACACAACCAAAATTTCAACCATTTTGTAATTTAGAAACTTAGAATTACAAATCAAAAGTTCCAAAACTGGGTTTCTTCAAAGATTTAATCATTCAAAAGATATTTTAAAATTCTATATAAAAAATTCAGTAAATAAATAATTTTTCAAGATGTAGTGGCTGAAATTTTTCAGTTCAATGCAAATTCCAGAACTATGGATATATATTTGCTAAAACTAAGTTCCAGAAAAAGCATTTCATGGAAACACACACCAATAGCTCTAGTTCAGAGCACAATGTTAAATCATTCACATTTGCATGAAGGAGTATTTAAAAAATGACATGACTGTTATATAAAGAGAATCGCAGTTAGTATAATACAGATCTCAACAGGCTTGTGCATCAAGTTATTGAGAAATGAGTCATTTAAACAGTCATGCTCTCCACACCCAATGTTTGAAGGCAGGCATATGACATTGAAAGATATTTATTCGTCAGATTCATAGTGGATGCAACAAGGTTTCTCTCATTGTGTAAAACTTGTATAGCATGAAATATCATCACCAAAGCCATCTAGAGCAGGGTTATATACTCTCGATTTTTTCAAAACATTTTGACTACAATGCTATGAAGAAATAATTTATAATTCCGTTTCATGTAAATATAAAAAATTTATCTATAAAATTATCATGTTTTAATTTCTAAATTTTTTGCCTTTCATTATTTTCAACCTTTTCATTATACATATCAAGGTGTAAATTATGTTCAGTTCTCTGTAAAAAAAAGTCTATCAGTTTTCTATAAATCTAAGTAGAAATTATCTATATGAAAGCTACAGATTCTACTTCTAAAATAATAACAAAATTACCAGCATAATCTACATCAAAAGAACTTCTGAACTTACAAGCCTAAGCTAGATAAATATTCTCTTCTAAAATATTATTATTAAGTGCAAATTCACTCTGTTAAGGCAGTTCACTTCTAGTCAAATACAAGCTTTAAGAGTGCAGTCTAACATACCATCAGATTCATAATCCAGAGCAAACTTGATATCCGAGGTGAATATCTTGTCTGACATTTCCCCAGCGCAGCTGTATCCATGCTTGTTTGCAGCATAAACACGGAAATAGTAGGCCGTTTTCTCCTCCAAATCATGAACCTGGCAGAATGTGTTCTGAAATCAAAATAAATGAGTTACTGAAATATTTGAATTGATATTTAGTATGCTATGTTAATGTTTATGCTTCATCTTAAAAGGAATGATACTATTGCTTTATGACGCAATTGTGAAGGAAGACATATCAATCAATAAATGATTTAGTTCGAATATGATTGATGACATTAAAAAGAATTAAAATTTGAGTAGGAAAACAAATGACGAAAAACTATGCATATTATTTAAAAGACCATGAATAAGGAAATGTTGTTACTTCACATATATTCTGTTTGAATCGTTTATCATGTATTTTTTAAACAAATATTCATTAAGAAGAAGCCCAAACAAAATCTATATTCATTATATCATTAACTGTTAAACAGCCGAAGTCAACAAATGCTGCCTAAAAATGGATTTCTAAACAGCATGAAATGAACAGAATGAACTCACCTTGCAGTTAGAAGTCAGAACGGTCCAATGAGAACTTCCGTTGTATTTTTTCATCTCGACTTTATAGTGAGTGATCTGTGAGCCCCCGTCATAGGGCGACCCACACCACCACAGTATCACCGATGTGCGCATTATGTCATTGGCCTGGGGCATTCCAGGTGGTTCTGGGACATCTGATGACACCAAAAACAATTCATATTCTTCAGAAAATGACCTAAGTATATTGGAATTTTTACGATAATTCATCAGTGAGACAATTATAACTTCAAACTTTTCATAACTCCCTTGCATTTTCATCTAGTATATAATGAATTTTTTGACATGAAGTTCAAGAAAAGGAAGTCAAGTTAAGCATTGATTTCTCATGATGACAGGAATTTTTGGGATTTGCCAGCTATTCATCGGCATTTCAGAATAGTACTGATTAAGATATATGGACCTCATAGGTCATTGGTTATCAATATGCCTCCCCTTTATAAACAATATATGGGTACACACCTTCTACGCTGACAGAAGCTGAAAGAGAATCTTTTGCAGCGTGATTCTCGATGGCGACGATGTATTTACCGGCATCGTCAGATGAGATTCGCTTGATTGTTAGTACACTGCGGTCTGCTGTTGTCTCGATGTTGATTCTTCTACCTGAAAACAGAGAATCTTTGGTGTCAGAGTACATATGAGTCAGCGACTTCAGTGCCAATTAAGCAATATTTCAGCCATAAGTGGCGTCAGACTACATATGAATGTCATCAAAAAGTGTCAACAATTTCTTTATTATTATTTTCAACTGAACTGAAAAGTAATCTTCTCTCTGAGATTAAAACTAAGAATAAGTCGGAAGTTTGGTGGATTACTACAAGACCACTCACTTTTCTGTATCTCATCTCTCCCATTGAACCACCTTACTTCCGGTTTGGGGTCCCCCGAGAACGTGGCCTCGATGGTGACCTCTTGGCCCCGAGTGACAGCCAATGAGGACGGAGATATGGAGAGGAGGCGGGCCGGTGTGGTGACCGAGCCCTCAATGTCAGATCTCGAAGAGAGGGAGCTTGTGGCTGTTAAGATAAGCTTAAGTTAGTAACAGAGTGATAGCTAATATTTGAAATGAGAAACTTCTGTTTGGAGTGAATGAAAGAAAAGGCACATATTACTTTTATTGTTAATATAAGTTTCAGTATGCCCACCTTCCACAACAAGTTTGCAGGAGCTTGACGTGGAGCCGTACTTGTTGGTGGCTGTACACACGTACTCTCCCTCATCTTCAGAATACGCCTCCGCGATCGTCAACTTCACAATGTTCTCCTCGGACACGGACATCTTGAAAAACTTGGAACCCTGCAGAATATTGAGTAAACCATTTCAAAGGTTGTTTGACTGAATTTTTAAATAAACTGATGGTTAAAGAGTGTATGGGATATTCAACCCTTTTATTCTTTCTTGACCAGCTGTGACATATATGCACTACACCTAATCATGTAAACCACTGCGTCAACAGGGTTCTCGTTTTAATTGCTTGTTAAGTGTACACAATCAATTTTTCACAATTAGATATCAAAATTTCTAGGAGTAAGAATTAATGTTCCCTTTTATTTTTATTTTTATCAATGTTGTTTTGATATCAATTATATGTTCAAGTGTTCAGATTTACTTATATAGTCAGTACATGAATAAGTGCCTGAAAAGCCTTTCTACTTTAAGACTGTATATATAAACATAATAATGTAACAAGTCTACCAGCAGCACATGGGTTTGTAATATTTTCCTTGTAAAATGGGCCATGGCCTTGAATACTGAATAAATACTGTCTGCCTGTCTGTAAACATAATGCATGGATATCTAATATTTAGGATGACAAACATATCAACACAAAATTGGTTGTCATAACAAGAATTAACAAAGACAACAAACCTTAATGGCTTTGCCGTTGACACTCCAATCGACAGTGCCATTTGAAACTTCACACATCAACACCGCCTGGTGGCCATACCTGACACGCTGGTCTGTCAGGGGTCGTGTGATCACGGGAGGTGTCACTTTCTCTCTAGGGGGTGATATGTTATCTAAATTTTGATTGGTTCTCAGAGACGAATCTAAGGAACCTCCCATCGTGCTTAGTCTTTCTTGTTTTCCATTTTGAGGGGTGGAGGTATCACTGAGTTTCTCAAACCTTTCCATCCTCGATTTAACACTCTTATCAGTGACCTTCGAGGACAGCTCATTCTTCTTTGATTTTCCATTCAGGTGATCAGGGGATGATTTTTCAGCAAAGGAGTATTTCTCTAGCACATTTCCTTTTGGTTTCAATGGATGTTGGACAGGAGTTTCTTTTTTAGCCTGAGGCGTCTCACTGCCGGACAACTGTTCAAATTTGTTGAGTCTTCCTAAAACTGATTTCTCAGGTTTGGCTGAAACAACAATGGTTTCTGTCTTTGTTTTAGCAATCTCTGGACTATTCTCAAATTTGCTAAGCCTTCCCTGAAGTGAACCTTTGGATGTTTTCAACTTTGGAGCAACAGGTTGAGGTTCTGATTTTGATATTTGCTCAAATTTATTCAGTTTATTCTTTAAGTTTTCTTCTTTCGGAGGTGTTTTCTTCAAAGAAATGCTGGAAGATTTCTCAAATTGTTCATTTTCCACTTTTGAAGCATAGACAACACTTTTTGTAACAAGAACACTCTTTTCAGATATAACAGATTTTTCAACAGTTCCTGCAGGACTGGATATGTCCCTAGTTTGAACAGAAGATTCCCGAGATTTGAGAGACAGTGTCTGGAAGGTAGATTCAATAGGTTTTGATTTGGTTGCTAATACTGTGTCAGGTTTCCCTGGCCTTGACTTAAGGACATTCCTGAAGTCTAGTTGGTTTACTCCCCCTCGAGTTTTTTTCTCTTCCTGGCCACCAGGCGGTGTACGTTCGCCTCGACGTAAAACTTTCCTGAAATCCAGTTGTTCATTCTCCTTGTCTGATTTTTCAGAATCTGTGCTGTTTTGTTTTCCAAGTTTTCCAAAGCTTTGCCTGAAATTTAAATAATGATACATGAAAACCTGATAAATAACATTTAAATATCATTCATTCAATGAACAAGAAATATCTTGATATTTTAGAAGAAAATTATTTCAAATCAATGGAAGTATTAAATGAATTGATAAATGCTTGCTTTTGTCCGTTCCCATTAATCTTATTTCAGTCATTGTGGATTTGCACAAAAAGACAACTGAATGAAGCAGTCGTAAAATATATATATATATATATGTCACATTAACATATTGCTCAAGGGGTAAACTCATAAGAGAGTGACTGTGTCAATCAGAAGACCAACAAGGAAGAACCATGATGTCACCTGATTAGCATAATTTACAATATATCCTTGTACATTGTACGTATATTTTGTTATAAAAACGCTTGTAATGCGATGTTAACGATCATATCGTTTCATCCCTGATGAGTCAATACTATTGACGAAATACTAGTATCGGATTAAAATGATTCTTCAAACGACTATGTGAAGTATGTTATATTTAATCTATATGTGACCTTGCGTTTGAACCAATTCAACTTTTCATATATATATATAAAAGTCCTACCTTGTCTTGAGAACAGATCTGAAGTCTGTTTTTTCCTTGACAACAAGTGTCGCGGTGTGAGATGTTTCACCGCTTGTGTTGGTTAAACGACAGGTGTAGCTACCTGCGTCAGACTTGGTCGTGTTGAGTATTTCCAGTATGTATTCATCCCCTTGAATTGAGGTCTGCAACAGTCATATGTACATTTTAAATACTTTTCATCATAAAATTGCAAATTAAATCGTCTCTAATTCAAATTCAAATTTTAGAAATATCTTTAATACTTTTTTTTTCTGCTTAAATAGTTTAAATATTCTTAGAAATTAAAATGGTCAAGCCTTTTGAATTAATTTGTGTCAAAAGGTTCCTGAGTAGCCAAAATTCAGGAACTATACCTGTAGACCATAATGCTTTGAGAAAATGATGATCATATATAGGTTGTTACTGAAAGAGCAAAGCTTTAGCTGAGTTTGTCAGATGATATCTCTTTTGAGTGCCATCGATAGATAATTAAGCATTATTTACTCACCTTGAAATGACTATTTTCAATGATGGCTTGACCATCTTTCTCCCAAGAGACTTTGGGGGTCGGGTGACCTTTGACCCGACAGGTGTACATTGCGCTCGAGCCCTCCTCCGCTGTGAGGAGTCGGGGGCTCGAGGCAAACTCAGGGGGGGCGGGGAGGGCTACGTCTGTTTAAAACAACGAGCAAACTCAAACAACACGGGTTATAAAACAGTGTCAGTAGTCTACAGAACAGTGAGATCGGGATGACGCCATTTTTACAATGGCAAGGTAGTTAAGAATGGTATAAGGATTTGATCCACGCCTTTGGCGTAGTACAATAGATAGAGAGAAGAAAAGGTGTTAGATAAAGAAGGAAAGATCAAATAAAAATAAAAAGAGAGAGAAAGAAAAAAAGAAAGAGGGAGAAAGGATGAACTAAGGGAGATAATCATGCTCAGGATTCAGATTCCGCTGAGCTGGAGAGATCGTTTTCTGAAGAGAGAAAGAAGCAAAGGGATATTGAATATACATAAAATATATTTTCATCATTATAATCATAAAAACAGTAATCCCAGAAAATATTGAAGTTGCTTCAAAAATTCATTGATCGGTAAGTCCATGAATTATTGGATTATTTAACATCATTTTGGAACAATATTTTCTGGGAATTATTTATGCACATGGACTAAATGTTGATATTTTGACGTGTCACAAACATATTATCAAACATTTCAATAGAATTTTGTTATACATGTTTATGACAATAATTATGAAACAAGAGAAAGGAAATTGTATAGTAAATGATAATGAAATCTTTTTATTTCATTTCAATTTAATGTATAGATTATCTTTAAGTGTTTAAGTAACTTCAAACACCATTTACGGTATGCATGCACAGGCAAGGAAGAGACAATGCAGTTGATAATATCAAGCACAATGGCCAAGAAGGTTAAAATGTATTGTTATAGAAGACAAACAGAAACAATCTGAAAGCTGTGGTAGCAACTTTTGTCAAAAGGAATTATTTCAATGATTAAAAAATGCTTGAAATCATTGTGCCAATGTGACTTCTCTTTAATACTAAGACTTAAAAAGTTATGACTTTGGTCAAATAACATAGATGTAAGATATCAAAGGTGAACTATTGGTGAATTTTGTGCAAAGTGATGAAAACTTTCAAATCCAAAAGAAAATCAAGACAAATTATTGGGAAATAAATTGATATTGTCAAAAACATTAATGGCCCTAATCATCTAATCTCAATAAATAATGAAAGGTTTAATGAAAAAATAAAAGTATCATGAAACCAAATGATTCAAGCAAATGATATTAATCAGTCAAGATGCATATGTTATCTCCATATCAACATCTGTCCATATACATTCACAACCTCATGCAGAGTCTTGTTTCAGGAACATTGAGTTTTGTGGAGAGGTTAGTTCAAATGGGCCACCTGCTTACAAACTCTTGTTTGCACATTTCAGATTGTTGGCAAGATGATTTGTGGTGGGGTAAGGGTGAGGTAGTGAACAGGGTGGAGAGGATGGAAAGGGGGTCTGAAAAATATTAGAAAGAGATGAGGTCATATGGGGTTTAACACCTATTCAAGAGCATTTCACTTATATTGCGGCTGCTAATATTATTGCAGGGAGAACCCGCTATAACATTTGGGCTTTGCATTGCGGTGAAACCTGTGATCATTGGCTGGAACTAGAAAACCATGGGTGGTACTGCACTGAAATTCAGTGTAGCATTGCACCCAAACCTGACTGCATGTTTATCAGTTCTCTACTACAGACAAAGTTGCTGAGCCCCTGGCAGGATTCAAACCATGGACCTCTTGATCCGAAACGAAACATGCTAACCACTGCGCTATCCAGCCCCCTATTAGAAAGAAAACCTGTTCCAACTATGTGATTTCGAACTCTAAAGAATCTTTGTTTCAACTGATAGCTCACAATTTGAATGTATCATTTAAAATCATATGATAACTTCTGACGCCTAGTGTTTGAAATAGATTTTAATAATCTGTGTAACAATGACAAATATATTTCATGAAGAAATGCAATGAAACCTGATGGAGCCTGAAAGCCACTTGTGTTAATGTGCTTCATTTTAAGTTGCTTGAATCCAAACAAAAATTTTGAACTTTTTCAAAAGTCATTTGCAAGCTAGATGTGGCCCTACATAACTTCCCCCTCCACAAAAAGTCTTTATGTATTCATACCTCGCACATTCAATCTACAAAACGTGTCAGTATCACCGAGATCACTGTACGCCTCGCACACATACTCCCCCGCGTCTTGCTGACACACCTGGGGGATCACCAGTCGGTGGATGTTACCCTCCGATATGAGGTGACACTCAGTGTCTTGCGGAGTTATCTCCCTGTTATTGTGGATCCAGAACACGTCAATGGGTTCACTGCCTGTAAGCACAAACACATGCACATACATGCTCCATGCAGCCCTTTACATTCTATGGTTAATACAGGATTGATAGAGGTGGTAAAGTAAAAGGGATAATAGCTGAAATATTATTATTGGATAGATGGGATAGGTCAAATTGAAAGATATGATAGTTGATATACTGATTAAATTGCCTGTTATATTATTTAAGCTGGATATCTTGCAACTACCTTAGGGGGATCTACTAATTCTACTAAACAGTTACAGTTTACTGTCAACATAACTTAAATGAGTAGGTTAGTAAACTGATTGGGAAATCTCAAATCTTTGAAGGGCAGTAAGATAGGAAAGCTTTTTTCAATTTGAAATAGACCCTTTAAGGCCGCTGTCAGATTTTTAGCCAAATGTGTTGTAATGAGGTTAGAAAGTTGATTTCAAATAGAAACTGTAATAAAGAAAGATATTTTATCAGTTGATGATATTCAAGTGATATAATCTATTCAAACCATGCATCTTATACACCTATGGACTATGGTAGGGAGTAATCAACCAACTGGGGTTTACAGATACCAACATTCATCAAAATGCTCAGGTTCACACACATTTCCAATCACTAAATCTTTTTTCAAATGCAGATTCTCAAAATTCATTTCCAAACTTAAGCATATTCCACAATTCATCACACAAAAACAAAACTGAGTGTAACTACTCTTTCAAAATAAATCTGTACTGACCTTTGACCTCGACCAACAGCTCAACTTTGTCTCCGTTGTTTACTTCCATGTCTTTGAGTTCTCGTACGAAGACTGGGGGTTCACGTTTTTCGTTTGAAACTGTATCAAAAATAACTTTTATCTTATTGGTGAAAAAATAGTGCGTCAATGAATTTTGAACTGTATGTGGAAGTTATTTTGTTAAGAAAAACAATAATCTAACATTAGAGAAATATATAATGCATCAAATATTCATCTAGTTCATTATATTTTCTAACAGTCTAGAATCCCCTCTTACGCTGCACAATCTAAAGGGCTGAAATTAGGCTCTAATATGTATTGATACTGGTTTTTTTGGTGTGAAAGGGTTAAAAACATTATATGTTTTTATATATTCAATTTAATTCATTTTCATCTGAGTTAAATGAATGAGTTATCTCCCTTTAATGACAGCCTAAATGTCAGTCGCCGTGCAAACTGGTGCAATCTTGCAATTTTTGGGTGAAATTGGACCAAAAGGTAATTGATAGCTGTTTTTCCGCTTCTTTAGGGCAATAATAATGGCTGTAGATAAAATGTTGGAGTTAAAACAAAGAACGGGATATCAACAAGCACTGTACCTTCCACTTTTAGGCTACATTTGGTCCTTGCTTCGCCAGTTGGCCCTGCGACAACACACTCGTATTTTCCAATATCCTCCTCTAGGACCCGAGAGATAGTAAGAGAGGCTACTCGGCCATCAAAGCGAGCGCGGAACTCGCGGCCTGGCTTGATTTCCTCCCCGTCTTTATACCATGTCGCTGAGCAGTCTGTTGCATCTGAGATAATAAAAAACAAATTCATGTTGTTAAATATAAAGTTGTTATTTGGCATCTGAATTCATTAAAAAATGATTTTATAATAAAATAGAATTCCAATTTTGTTTCAAATTTGAAATTGTAATGCATTTTCGTGAATAATGCCAAATTACAAATTAAAATTGGCGTTTAACAAGAGATACCAAAATTTATTCGGCTCATAAAAAATATAGAAAAAGTATATTTTTACATTTAAAAATGCCAAACACGATATGAATAAATGCATCACTGTACGCCTCCCACACTTACTCCCTCATATTCATATTTTTCCAAAGACAGAACTTCTAAAATATCTTCCGAATGTCTAATAAGAAGATACACATGTGACGTGGTCAGTGAATACTCAAACTCTGGAAGGGCTTCAAATGTGTAAGTGAATTGGTGATTGCTTCCTGCAATTCTAGCTTCCGATAAATTGATAGAAATGTTTTGAATGAGTAATAATAATTTTATGCATCTAGGGTGAAAGAGAGCACTTTGGGTACCATCAAAGCTGCAATCGAGAACGAATCGCTTCTCTCCTTGGACTGCTGTCTGGTCTTGTAGGGGTGCTGTCACACAGGGGCCAGTCGGCTTCTTGATGGTGGACTTGGGTTTTTCTGTAAATCGATTATTGAATCAATCAATAAAAATAGTTATTCATAAAAAATCTTCCATTTGAGTAAATCAGAGTAATAACATATGTTGAAATAAAGTGGAAACTGGCTTAATATGACAATAAATCTTGGACATGCAGGTTTAATTCTTTGAGTGGCATTTTTGAAATTGGAAACAACTAAGTACAAATATTCATGGATGACAACTTCTTTATTCTGAGATTAAATTCAATCTCAGAATAAAGAAGTTGTCATCCATAAATATTTGTAGTTAGATGCAGGTTTAAGCTTAATCAATTCAGCAATCAATGGCTAAATATGTACATGGACTCACCAAAGACATTGAGTTCGGCAGAGGCCTCTGTTTTACCAAGTTTGTTGGACAGGAGACAAGAGTAGTTCCCCTTGTCCTTCACTGAGACATTCTGGATCTCAAGGAAGTGGAAGCCTTCTTCTTCGTATGTCTGCAATAGAGAGAAATTAGAGATACAAAACTAGCTTCCATTTCATACCATTTTCATTAAACGAATTACGTATTTAGTAAAGGAGCGAGGCAAGTTTGATACCAATACCATTCATGAGTTTCATATAAATGTAATCAAACAGGACTGAGTTTAGTATTTTATTTATTACTCGTAGAAACCGAGATTACTACTGCTGGCACATGCTAACATTGTGACGTCATACTTAAAGATTGTGACGTCATGTGATGTCATTCAGCATGCGATGTTATGACACAATGTGAAAAAACATTGTATATTTATTCAATGGCGGTATCTTTAACGGATGAGTAATAATCAGATTTTTCAAAGGTCAAAATCAATTTCTTGATAGATTTAGAAGTGTGCAAGGGACGTTTGAAATGAATGGTACTTGCTGGGGCATCAACCTGAATGAATATGTTCAAACGAGTAATCCTCATTCTACTCTATTGCAATTTATCCATAAAATGTTCTGTGAGGGGGAGGCTCTCGGTGTTCCTCTGAGGAACGAGTGGATCCAGAGGTTTATGGGTAAGTAAGAATAAGTAGAAGAATTACATGTTTCTTCACAAAGAAATACATAAACAATACCAGATGATTCACATATCTCTGAGGACCATTTATCAAACAAGGAAAGACAAAAAAAATGTTTTTTAATTTTGTAGAGTCAATCTGCTTCTGTTGTGATACATTGTCATATCGATTCAATTACTTACTCTTGTTTTTGAATCATTTTTGAGTACTTTTCCATCTTTGGACCATGTGACCTCAGGTCGTGGCAACCCTTCGTAGCTGACCTTGAACTTGGCAGGCTGACCTTCATCTACAAACTGTCTGCGAGGTTTCACACCAAATTCAGGTGCAAAATCTGTGTCAGGTTTTGATTTTTGTCGATCTGCTCCTTCAGGAGTTGCCACTCTGAATATTAAAGATTTATAATTAGTTACACCTTCACCTGTTGTCTAATGAGAATTATTGAGTATAGCCTAACTTTCATGAGTGATGATTCACAGTTATTTCATTTATTAATGTTTGTGATTCCAAGAAATCAGGCACAGGGAATGGTTGATAATTAAAACTTCAAGAACTGAAATTTTAACGATTAATTCAGCTCTGATTAATAATTCGGTAATTTACCTAAATATTACAGTGTGAAAACAAATCCCATGATGGTAAGAACTCATAAAACTCTCTTAATACTATCCAGACAGCAGCAATAGTTTTGTCCTTCATTTGGCAAACATATTTGAATGAAATCAAGATACACCGACTTGATTCCCAGTCATGCAGTTGACAGACACAGACAAAGTCACTTTCCCTGTCTGTGGCCAGGACATTTTGATTAAAATTCAAAATATTATAGATTATTTCCCATTAACATACCTGTTATTGAGATCAATGCGGAATTCCAGTGGTCCTTGATCGCGTCCCCTATTTCCTCCTGAAAATATATAATGGTTTAAATCGTTATATCATTATTATCACCTTTCAAATATCATGAATCTTAATTAAAAAGCTCAGATAAGAGACAAAATATTGATTTTACAATAGTTATCAATGAAACATAAAATTAGTTATTAATTTCAAGTTTGAAATTATTTCACATTTAAGGATCACTTGAGTTGTAAATGAACAAATTAACAAATTCAGTGGAAACAAAAAAACATTTGTTGACACAAAAACCTGCTCTGGTATTCATATGAAGGTTGGCAAACTCAGCATGCAGTAGTGGTTTCAATGGGAAATTAATTGGTTTATGTTAGGTCTACAGGAGTGATGGCTAATACAAACTCATGCAAATACGTTCAAATCAACAATATCTAAGCGAAATGTCGAAACAATCGATATATTGTCGCTTCTGTAGCACTGAGCGACTCTATTGACTTTGTTATTGTGTTGACATTACAGCTGCTATGGACGACATAGTGTAAATGTGTAATGCTCTTATGGAGATTACTTTACAAAAATCAAACTATTGAGATTTGATGACATAATGTGTGGCGTGTTTGGCATGAAGTTGTGAAAACAATGTATTATTGTATTTCAGAACAGAACAATGATTTAACCATTGGTGGAGTTTGTAACCAGAAAATATATGTCTCAATCAGTAGCAACAATTTGATTAAAACTTCAATTAACTAAGCTCTATATTCAATATTGTGCAACAAATAAATCTGCATTATTTTACAAATTTTAATTAATTTTTTAATATGACAGTCATGAGAATGAATTATTCAAAATATATCAGTAAGAAAATAGAGCTTACCATTTTAGTTAGCATGAGTGTTTAACATGTTTCAAGTAGAAGGAAGAACTATAAGCATATGTTCAAAAATGCCTGTGTTCTTCACAATAAAGAATTCCAAGAAACTAGTCTCTTTTTTGGAAATAATTTCTTCAATAAAATCCTGACACTTAATGTAGATATGAGTTGACACCTCTGCAGGTATACCATTCACAGGTAACTACACTGATGTAAGTATCTATAGCTTATCTCCTAAAACCTTACATATAAAGCATGAATTCATTCAATACACTGATATACCCATGCAAGTCTATCATTGATTGATATGAAACATGATCACCAGCCTCTTACACCTTAAGCATGAATACATTCTTACAGACCTATGGTAATTATCTTCAATAGCTTTTACACAAAAGATATTTATTCTGATCATGTGGCAAAGATATTAGTCGGTCATGCCTCACTGCTCATCGATTTGTTGAATTGTATTGGCATAAGCACAGGATAATGGGAATAACAGGTAGATCGATAGGTACAATAGGTATTGAGATGTCGTTACAGGTGTGAGCACAGGTAATCATACACCTTTTTGAAGGTGTTATTAACCTCTAGATTAACACAGCTTTAAGGAGTCTAAGTTTATAACATGTATCAACATAGATATTATAAAGAAATTATTTTCTTAAATCTATTCAAAATAATTATGCAATTTATGACCAAAGCTCAATTTGAATTGAGATACCTTTCAAATATTTTCATCCCTCTGAATGGATAATGAAAGGAATAAAAAAACACTTTTTTAGTGAATATTAAAATATTTTTAACATTAATTGCTTCTCATGCCACTCCTACATTTTAGCACAGTTTAATTTCCAATGAAGATCATAATTTATGATTTTGCAATGAATTATCATTTCATACATAATGGAATTACAAACACATTTTTTATTTTCAAAGTAAAGTCCTTTTTAAAGGAGCCTAGCTATTTTTCACTATTAAATCACTGGAGCTTGACGTATATATCATGCAGGTGTTCTGCTTCAATAAACAATCTGCGTAGTTCTTTTACACTGTAGTCTCATTTGACAGGTCAAAATGCACAGGAAGTTCCAAGCATTCCATTTGTAAATACCTGCCCCGGAAATGATTAATACCAGGGGAGATTTTCTTTCATAACATAAAGCATGTGCATATAGACAAATTTTATCATACCTTGTGTGCGATTAATTATTCAAGTCTTTAAGCATTTTCATTATTTAGATGAAGGACCAATGTAATATATTGTGCTACAAACAATTTACTATATTTATTTTGATATTTAACTGTACCTTTTGTAGTTCAATCTGAGATATATATTTTCATTTGGCATTAAAGTCAAGTAAGAAAACATCTTCAATTTACTTAATGAACAACAGAAATTATGTCTTTAAACAAAGTGGCCTACAGTGAATGAAAAATGGGTAGATTTAAGTAGAACCTAATTAGAAGGAGGAAATGGTTCTGATATAATTCCTAACAATCCTGAAGGTTGATTTATTCTTCAATACGAGAATTATCTTCACCATCTAACCTTGTGCCTATAATAGGATACCATACTTGACACTTTAGATTGTAATAGAATTTATTCTTGACACTTCAGATAACATCGGTTACACAATACACCGCCATTCCTGAAAATCTACACTCATAAAATACCATTGTGCTCTTTCTAGAGTTGCCCTTCATCAAAGGAAGGAAGTCACTCTCAGCCCATTGAGGGTTAATGTTTCAAAGCCAGAGAGACTTAATGAAAGAAGAAACAATGTTATACGCTTGTCTTGAAAAAAGCCAAGGAAGGAGTGTATTATCAAGTGGTACAGTCAAAAGATTTAACGCTTCCATGCAGTATAACAACAGTAATGTACCATCTGTGTTGAGTATGTATTCATATATTCAGTCACAGCAAAGTGCTTCTTTCAAAACAACCTGTTTTTATTGTTAACATTAGCATTCCGACGTCAATCAAATTATGACATACATTAAATATACATTTCCTTATATTGAAATGTATCAAGACAGGGATAAAAACCAAGCGCAGAATACTGTTTATATATTAGTCACCACCCTAAACATGAATGTTGAAACATGAAACAGGAAATGATGTCATCTAAAATCTAAAATTTTGCTTTGAAATATCTGTAATGCACTGTAATATTCCAAGCAAAACCTTTCTTCCTGAACTTTTGTCTTTTACTATAGTTGTGATCAAATAAATTTTGGCTAAATGGCTAGGATTTATATAAGAACTTTTTAAAAAATATTCTCATGCTAGTATATACAGACATAAAGCATAATAAATGCAAACAGAAAAAAAATAAAACAAGGACGTTTAAAAAAGAACATTTTCAAGGGAAAGGAAAATTATCTTGCTTCATTTATGTTTCAACAATTAGATCATGATGACATAATGTTGAAGATAAGTTCATCCTGCTACATCAGTGTATGGAAGGATCTCGATCAGCGGATTCAATTACGCTGATGTAGCAGGATGTTAATTTTTGGCTCCAAAATATTTTTCATAATATTAATCATTGTGTGGGAGAATGACAACCACTTGTTAAACACAGTCTGCTAACTTAAACTAAACACTGTAGATATGGATACTAACCTTAAGTGACCCAAATGACCCATCTTTGTATTACCAAGATCCTATTTCATTATAACCTACTTTATTTGACAGAAGTGAAGAAACAATTTCGCAATCTTGGTAAAGGTCACGACATACTGACAATAACTCACACCTGAGAAACTTTGTATATATATTAAGGCTCATTAACTTTTTATCAGCTATAAGAAAACTTAGTTGAAATTCATATCAAGTTACCTTTCTAAATGTTATAGATCTTTATTGCAAATCAGTAAACTTAACAATTACAGAACTACTCTACATCTATATCATTTACGTACATCCATTCTCAGTTAACAGAAATTTTCTTTTCATATTAGAATTTCTATAGAAATAATCTTGTCAGCCATTCCAGAAATGTAATTTGCACTCAAACAAGAAAAGAAAAGAACTTATTTAAAATAATAATGTACTCTTAAAGGGGCAGTGGCATTCCAGGGTTTTTTTCAAATTTATTTCAAATTGTTCCCATTGATACATGTTGATGCCAAATGCATTAACTTCAGGGTCAAGCACCTCATTTCTAAACCTGACTATATGTAGTCATAAAAGTATCAAGTATCAATCCCAAACTACTGGCAACCATTTTAGTGTGAACACGTTTGAATCATTTGAGATTTGAGTAGCTTAAGAATACATGTTATGTTTGTTTTAGAACTGCTTCTCTTGATTAAAATTAAAAAGATTGGCTTACAATTGGTAACATTTATTTTTGTTTTTGAGAGATCCTTCTATTTACCTTAAAAACATGCTACTGCCCCTTAAAGTTCTTAGGGTAAACAGATTGGTAATGTTCCAAACAAAACAAAGCTTATCCTTTTTAAGAACAAGAGACACAAGAAACCTTTGGACTGCTTTGAAAATGGGTTCCACACCTGAAATAAATGCAATATTTTGTTTGTAATAGGAAAGCCCTCTTGTGTTGCTGTCAATGTCCCTTGAGAGATCCAATTATTTCCAACAAAGGAGAAAGAGGGGAAAATAACATGGGGTCAGATAGGGTTCATCTATGTTACTAGTCCTTTTATTATAGCATGACGGAAACAGGTGAAACTGTTAGGTAAAACTGCAGGTAGCTCAATATACCACCATGTTCTCTTATCATTCTATTTAATTGTCTTAACCCTCCTGCTTTCATTTTATTTATATTTTTATTTTTCAATGCATGATCGACAATCTTTTGATCCAAGAACACATATCATATTCGATAAATGTTGAGGAGATTTTGAATAGTATTATTCTAACAAGAAACATTGCAATGTCATTTTAACTTTGCATTGTTTTGAAACCAATGAGCATTGGCTGGAATTAGTCCTGATAAATACTTGAATTCATATACATTCTGGTTTTAAAGCAAATTTTGTATAAAGATTTATCCCTTTTTTCCATTTTATGTGATAATGAATGGTTCCATATTAATGATATGTCAACATAACAGTTAAAGGGTTAATGTTTCTTGAAGAGGTAAGCTATGTTGATGTTGAACACAATTTAACATATTCATGCCATAAATATGTGATTTAAATGTTTACTTTCATATAACCATGCCCCAATTTCATCATACCATGTGATAAAGCAGCGGTTAAATGCCATTTTATTCAATTACCCAATAGAGGTTTGATAAATGTTGATGAAAGGCTCAATACCAATGTATAACAATAATTGGCAACTGACTTTTATGACCGTGTTAGTTATGTTATTACAGCCATATAAGAATATGTACCACGGTGTGTCTAATAGCAAAATTCCTCATAAATTCTATTCAATTTGAGAATTCCATGATCCATGACTTGATATGAGGAATGTCAGCGAGTTCTAACAGATATAACTATCGTATAACTTAATTAAAAGATTTCATGGAAAGTGCAATATGACTGAATCAAATCAGAATACATAAACATGCAATTCAGTCAAATCTCAAGTCATGTATATATAAAATGTGTATTAAACAATTCACATAGTCTAAGGATATTCACAATAAAGAAGTTGTTATTCATGAAACAATGTTGTTCAAATATCAGAAAACCTTATATTACTTTATATATTTCTATCTTGTTTTCATACATAACTTTATAAGCTTCATAGATAAATATTACATAAACGTTTATTCAACTTCCATGTCATCACCTCTTGCACTGTACTAAGTCATCCCCAATTTTCTATTCATAAAACATGTTTTCCCAGTTGGCTTAAGGTCACTAAGTGGTGTTGATATTTCAAACATATCATATCCCTCTTACCCTCCTCCCCCAAACACTCCCCCCCGCTTTTTCCGGTAACCCCTCCCATCCTTCCTGATGACAAGTAGAGCAGTCTAACTCTAAGAAACTTTCACTTACCACAAGTCATTTCCTCAATACACACAACCCCTCTCTCCAAAGAACTATGCGATTTGACACAACCCCTCTCTCCGAAGAACTAAGCGATTTGACACAACCCCTCTCTCCGAAGAACTAAGCAATTTGACACAACCCCTTTCTCCGAAGAACTAAGCAATTTGGCATAACCCCTCTCTCCAAAGAACTAAGCGATTTGACACAACCCCTCTCTCCAAAAAACTTAGTGATTTGGCATTACCCATTAAACAATAAATACCATCCATTCCTTAATAGTTGGATAAGGAATTTAGACTCTTTAAAAATAGGAATAATTAAGGTAAGGTCAAGTACTTAGGAAAGATCATACCAAGATTTTTAACTGAGACAGTAGGACATAGATTCAGTTTTTATGCTGTTTAACAAGGCTAAACAATAAAACAACTTCTGTTAATAAACACACAAAGAATTGATTTCAATTACTTCCATTTATATTCAAGAAATTTCATCACTAGTTGTCAATACCTACATTTCTCTTTGTTATAAGAATACTGTACCTTAACCATCCAGTAGGTCTACAGTTATTTATGTGGCAGCTAAAACGTTAAGAGATGTCATTCTCTACCATCTAACATTGTGCCCATAGACTCACATTACACTCCATTTTAGTCCATGAATTTATTTTTTTGCAAAAATAATGAAATACTTTTATTCAAATTCAATTTTAATGTTTCAAGTGTAAACAGTAAAGCTAGACTTGCTAACTGAGTACATATACTGTATTAAAGGCTTATTTTATACCCAAAAGCAGAGCAGAACTCTCCCACAGGTTTAAAATGTTATTGAATTGGTGGGAAAATGTGAAAAATTATATTCTATTAATGAGTGAAATAAGCTCACTCCCTGTTACTGATTGCCAAAGACGTCACTGTGTACGGAAGAGTGTGCGTGTTTCATTCATTAGAGTGTGGGAAAGAAATCTAACAACCACATTTGAACTGGGAGAGATCATCTATTTTAAGATGATGACATCAATGGGCTAGGAAATGTCCCCTGGTTTTGTCTTACATTCAGAATCCCACAGATCCAAATTAAATACTCAGCTTTCAGACTATCTCTACACAAAAGAAAAAAGCGGAAATATGATGAAATCCATCATTATCCATGCCAAGAAGAAATAGCTTGATTCTACAATCACAGGATAAAACTTAAATCCTTTTAAAAATCAGCTACTGTTATGTTTTTCTAGCATTTACAAGTTATAGCAATGGTGTTGTCATTTCACAGACTTGGACAGAGTATTTTTGTACCTGAGTCTGAATTTAACTTTGTATTCTTAGAAGAGTATGCATTATTTATCAGAGTTCCTAAACTGTAGCTCTTTGTAAGAAATATTCAAATTGACTGTAGCTACTGAAAATACGTCAAACATTATCTGTCTGAGAAATAAAAGAAAAACTTTTACTTAGTTGACAAATAAATAGATAATAGTTTCATCCACAATGATCAGTAATACAGGTGGTTTTAATGTTACATATCAATTTAAAGGGGGAATTAATCAATAAAATAACATGAATTTATATCAAATAAACAGTTCATGCAGTTTCCACCTCAAGTCTTATATAGAAAAAAACATTTGTTGAAGAAAATCAAGATGATTTATTCACAAGTACTTTCAACGTCATAATTGTTACTCATGACGTCATAACCCACTCAACATCATTCACCTAATGAGACCTTATGGTCAAAAATACTTTGTGAAATTATAGCAATTTACACCACAAATTTGAGACAGCAAAAACATAAGAATGCATTGTCATTCTTTGAAGCACTTGAATCAGAGCCTGTTTATTATCACACTAAACGAGCCAAAAGGTGGTAGAGAGGCAATGACTACTTATCTCGTACATTCTATCCTCACAATAACCTGTCCTCCCATATATTCTCCCCTCATAAAGGTAAGTATGACCTGGTTGTCTGAGTACATTGCTCCACTGATGGCTTCATAAAAACACCCATTACACCTGTAAATGTGTCCCTCCTCATCCCACCATGTTAAAACTGCTACAGTGTAGTTAACACTTCTCCTTTAATACAAGGTGATGGTTTTGGGCTGTGAATATGTCATATTTTCTCCTTTTAGGGCTGGAAATGTTAATTCCATCATTTTCAACTACTTTTTAATTCTGTTAAAGTATTTTTATGCGTCAATAAGATTATACAATTAAATATCTGTGTTTCTAAAGAAAGAGTCAAACATCTTATCATATATATTGATTTCCAGATATGAACATCAATAACTTACTTCCAATTTTTTAAATTAAATCTAGTTTCAAAATGACATTTGAAGACAGTTGACAAACAATAGTCATCTTTTTTTTTCAAATATTGAACAATAATTTTGTCATTTTACCATTAAGGTTCTAAAGGTAAAAAAATGTTGTTGCCTTGGTAACAAATGCTATAATTGCAAACAGTATGATGAGAGATGACTTGCAATGTGGACAATCCTGTCTATCAACTTGGATCAAGTCCAGACCCCATTATGACTATGGAAGCTTTATGCTCTATATGTTTGTGGAATATTATCACTTCATCAGTGAAAACCTGGCTGGGTCGCACTACTCCCAGTGGAGTAAAAGTATTTGACCTCTGAAGGACTCAAGTTTATGACTATTGAAATTGTTTGAGAGTTATTCAACATCAAGTTCTTTGCTGAAAGAGGTCTTGATGTTTTTTGATTCAACCAACTTTTGAAATTTCACCAAACTTCCTGTTAAGTTACAATATTCATTAAGCATAACAAATTATAAACTGAAAAATAATATCTTATATATCGCAACTTAATTCTAAATGAAATTTTCCTTTTATCATGATAAATCTATTATATTGTATCTTTGGTAATGACCCTTGCTTTTCAGCTTGAATGATGCTTTAAGTGTTATCATTCAGAATGTTAGCTTTTATTCATTCATGTGACAATGGCATTCACATTCCAATGGTAATTCAGCAGTTAACGCCTCGGTAAACAGGTGAGGTTAAAGACTGCATTCCTTGACAATCTTGTGTTGCAAGAGTGTTTGAGGTGTTGTTTCGTGATGACAAAACAGTATATAACTTCTCTTGCTTCAAACAAAAACTTCATTCAACATTTCATCGATAAAAAAAAATTCATGAATATTTTACTGAGTAGTAACAAGTTTCAAATGAAATGATTTCATTAATGTTTAAATTAAATTACATATAAAAATTTTAACTTTGCTACCATATAGAAGCTTGAAATTAATGCACTCTTTACTTCATTATTCTAAATCTTTTAAAGTGGTTTTCTGATTCCATGACAAAAAGCAAGTAATTAATTTCAAATAAGAAAAAAGTACAAATAATTAGAATCATCACATCATAATTAAAGATATTACAAATTACAATAAAAATGTCAAGTTTCTTTAGTCAACATAAGATGGAAATCCAGTGCCATTTTTATAAAGTTGTAATTATGTCTTCATTTACAATCCATGACAGCATTTGTTTTGCCACAGCCCGAGGCAGTTTCCTAGAAAGTAGTTCACCAAAGCTGGTATGTATAAAGTGACAGGTGATGTATATAGCAACAAGTGGCCGGTATATGGTTATAAATCTGATAGATACATCATTCACTTGACTAGGTGACACACTAACGACTTTGTCAATCACAGGTGTGTTTGATAGGAGAAACAAACATTTACCTGCACAGTTTAATGAAATATAAACATTCTCGGTATGGGACAACTGGATAGTGTCAATGGTTGCTTAGGAGGAAATGATTGTCATTTTCTAAAAACTAAAATGTTTATTAATGATTAGTATAGATGTACTCTGTGCACACAAATAGTGGTTGGAGCACAGAGCAAAAGATAGCTGAAGTTTTGTACGCCTAATAGAATATTGTACTTAACAGGAACCATTGAAAGTTTAAATCACTTTCACTTTGAAACCAAACACCATGTAATTAAGGCGTTATATCAAATTTGGTGTCTCATCCTTTAAAGTATCAAAATGCCAGTCTGAACAAATCTTTATGTCTCCTACATTGTATAGGATTTACATTGTCCATCTCAAAGTTTTGTTTTGACAACATTTGGAGTTTGCATGGTACAGTGACAGACTGAAATGTGACAAATTCCGGCACATTTGAACATATGTCACTTTCTGCATGGAAGCACCTTGTTAAGGGTGATGTTGACATACCTCTCTCTCACCTGGTGCCAGATACACACACCTTAATTCTAAACCAACTTCAATGTCCACTAACCATTATTAGCTTGAAAGTGACACTTGTATATCCAATCAATCTTCACCAAAGGAATGCTTTACACTGTTAATTGTTCTGAAGGTGCGTCTTCGTGATATTTCACTCGAATAAATGCCACAAGTTTCCAGTTTCATATTCACCTTTGTATTAATAATAACATGCCTTGACGTATTTATAATAATATGCCTGGACATTTTGGATACAAAGCATAAATTTCACACCTACTCAAAGTAATTTTACAGAAATATAACTTATTTAATCACACCTAATAAGGTGAGATATTCAGATATCAACCTCTTTATTAGGATCAGTATTATGGCATAGTTATTTCTTTTTTGAGTGAATTATTAAGGTACCTCTAAATGTCTTTATCATCTCATTTCCATTCATTCGGTTAGCCTTAACAAATTGACTATCCTTTTGATCTCAGAGACAGATCTCCTAGAAAACCATTTAAATCATAGACATCACACAAACACATTAAAAATCAACAACTTTGCTTTTCTCTCATATTGGTTATGCCACAGTTGATCTTAAAGATTTCTTCTTTTTTTTTCAAGAAATCGAGCAACTGTTGACACGCAACTTTGTTTTATTATGCACGCAAACAAACACTCCATATTTGGCAATCAGGTCGAAAGAGTTGTCTGACAAGCCAAGTCAAAGCGACCTGAAATTTTTCATATCCATATATGTTGTTACTTTTAATAACTTTTTGCTCAATGATCATTCTGCAAAATGTATGAAATATCAGTTGGTGTCAACTCTGTCACCATGGTAACAAAATATGATGAGAAAGTTTAATAACATGAAGTGATCATCATGTTACAGCTTTAAAGCATAAAAAATGGATAGATAATTTAAGTGTTTCGCAAACAAAACAGTAGGTACAAATTGGTGAAATTAGAAGCTACAAATTAGCATGGTTTTAGCAATGGTTTTAATGTTTATTTGATTTTATTGTTGTATATTAATAGATTGTAGGAATATTTTTTTACAAAATCTAAATTTAGTCCAAGTTAATTTCAATGAATTTTGTAATTATAACGTAGTGTAACAACCTAAAACATTTCATGACAATAGAATCAAATTGAAATGAACATTGAAAGAGTAAATACCAATAGACTTAAAATTCTCACCCTTCAACCTGAAAACTATCAGTATATAATATATTGAAATATATAACAATAATGAAATAATATCTAAATAAACAGTGAAAGAAAAAATATCAATATCAAAAGTATCTCTCTTCTACCTGAAAACTATCAAGCTTTATGAAGGCAAGGAGGAAAAGCCACCTGTACCAAAATCAATATCACAAGAAATCACACTCACCTATCTGTATGGTGACTGCCGTACAGTAAACCTTCCCAGTGTCTTGATTTGCACTCATTGTTGATATGTCAACACTGTATCGATTTGGTTGAAATTTCACAATATACACAGTCTCTCCGTTTTCATCCTTGACTCACAACATTAAGCTATGTTGTTACTAAATATGACAGTCTGCACTTTACAACAAATTGTCTCCCATTATGAGGGTTGATATCCTCATCTACTATTCCAGATTGATATCCAAGGGAAGAAATACAAGTGCATATTCCTGTATCCTTGGTGGGGAATACAGAGTCATAACACCACAGTGATCTGGGTTAACAGTGTGGTATGTTAAAGTCTACATCTCTCTGTAGAGCTATACAGCAAATATCTCATTGTTTGTAGTGAGATACAACATCCCTTTGGGCTCGGTTCATGCAGGCTCTAACTTAAAACTGAAATCCAAACAAACGGCGCTTTATAAAAATTTGGTTTATTTGTGTATAGAAATGTTTATCTTTATGAACAATATTTGAAGATCATACTTCTTTGATGTTATGAAATCAAAACCACAATAAGATATTTATCAGAAATAGAATTTTGGTTGACAACAAAATTGCTTTAAGAGAGGAAGACAATGTAAACTGACAAATAAGATATACAAATAATTCCCATTCATAAACACATAACACAGATATCCTTAACTGTCGCCCTGCTGAAAGCAAGCTATGATGCCAATAAACCAGACATTTGTACAATCCATCAGGTGAAATTAGTAACAAACAAAATGAAAATAAAAACACGCCTAAAACCAACTTTAAACAATCAGATTCAACTGGATAAACTCCAATCAATAACAGTCGATCACAAATCCTCCAGTGTCCAGGTATCTTACAGAACAATACTTCCTTCGCTGACAGTGAAATATCACTAAACAAAATATTCGATAAACGTCAAAGTTAATACCAATAAAGAGATAAGAGTGACCTCACCTCAATCAGCAAATATGAATTGGACTTTGAACACCTAAACAACTGAAATTTGATAATCAGACAAAAGGATATTAATTTAATGAGACATGATATTCTCATCTAACCAAAGAAAGATAAATTCACAGAGAACTAAAACTATCACAAGGAAACAATTGTTATTAAGAGGAAGAAAATATTCTTTCAGTGATGAACTTTGAACTAGAGTTAAAAGATGAGCTTACTTCAATAATCGTAACCAAAAGCTATGATCATACTCTAGAATATTCAAAATATTCGTTCAATGACCATCTTCGAAAATCAAATACAATAAGCTCACCTCAATGATAGCAACCAATAGCCATCACTATCCTGACCCTCCAAAGTAACAACTGACCAGTCCAGGATGGAATCACAATTAGACGACACATTGACACATGGCCACATCCATCAAACAGCTAGACACCTACACAAGTCGACTCCAACAAAGAACACCCAAGGCAACACATGCTTTGGAGTTAATCACCACATATCTTTCATAATCCCAGCTTTCAAAGGGGAATAATCCGAAATAATCCCAAATTCCCTTACATAAAGAGATTTATCATAATATGAAAATTTCAAGGTGTGATAGAGTTTTGTAATAAGTAACATTACTGCCACTCTCCAGCTTCTCATACAGAGAGATGTGATTAAAACACTGAGGGAATCTTAATTTATGAAAAGGTTGTGACACTTATTTAACAATGTTATGAATGCAATCTGGATTGAAAAGAGCTATATCACACATTTCTACTTTGGTTTGCCAAAATCTTAATCAAAAGTTTTAGAAAAATAGTTTTTCAAGATTTCAGTCAACAATAGCTGAAGTTTGTCCAAATCTGACACTGCTTTTTATGGAAGTCATTGACAGCTTAAGCTTAACTAAGTCTCAATCCAATCAAAAGCAATGAAAGTTGAATTTGCCTAAGCAAGGTTTTGCTCAAAGCTTGAGTAAATTCTAAGTGAAAGTCAATGACAGCTATTTTTTACCGTAATAACAATCCCTTCTTATCAAAGCAATGAAGTTACAGTAAGGATTTAACTTGATGTCAATTTAGCAGAAGTCAATGATATAATTTTGGGTTGAATCTTGATCCTTTTCAATCAAAACAATGAAATCTCTGGTTAACTAAGTTTTTAGTCAGAATCCAAGTTAATGACAGCTAAATTATTCCTAAATCAAGATACCTTTTCAATGAGAGGTGACCACAGAAACATACCTGTGTGACTGACCAACTACATGTGTGACTGACCGACCACATGTGTGAGTAACTGACCACACAATAACCTAGGAAGAAATCCACACCCACACAACTATCAGGCTTTCCCAGCCAGCATGAAATGAACCAGTGGGTGGATATTGATATCAAACACCAAGTATCAGGCTAATGACAAATCAAGCTCGGTCAATAAAATCATATTGAAATAAGTATTATTTTATTCTTATGCTATTTAGTGTCTATGGTGGAACTAAAACTTGCCAATTTGACGCTTTGACCTGGAATTTCTGGGATTTGTATAATCAAATATTTATCAACTGATACCTCATGATGAAACTTCTTATTCTTCCAAAAGATAACTTGATACTGCTGTAGTTTGGACTAGCCCGGGGTCAAACCATTATTTGAAGATTAATACTATGATTCCCTAAGTCAAGGAATTCTCAATACTTACCTATGTTATCTGACACACCTGCAGTTGGCAACGAAACTGAACAATCAACTTCCCAGGTGAGAGGTACTTCACTCACTAGTATTTTCATCCAATCTCATTAGTTTAAATTTCTACGTACACCATTATCAGATCAGCGCATTAAATCCCAAACACTGTCAAAAGTTTAGTCTGGACGTCACAAGGGATGACCCTGGCTGAAGAGACTAACCACCTGAGGCTGACCAGTGGAGACCCATTCACCTGTAATTTACCTGTGCTGGTTTACCTGTCTCTCACCTGGATCGTCATCTCACCTGATTGTTTTCTGGACAATACCTGATAAAACCACTTTGGAGATTCTTTGTTGAGTCATTTACTTCTCACAAGATGCTTTATCTTCCTTTGTTAGACTAACAATGTTAATTGGGGCCCAAGCAGGCCCATAACTTTCCCTCAGGACAGGTCAAAGGTCACAGCAGTGTAAGGATGGGGAGCGATTGAGATTAGTCACTGATAATACCTTACATACGACAATCATGGAATAACAAATCTTATCTCTGTTTAATGAACAGGGGAATTGTTATAGTCATCACTGCATACTGACATCGCTGAACATTACAAAATAACATGTATCTATTCTTGACTGAAAAGTCATATAGAAATTTTATCAATCAATCTTTCAAATATATGACAGGCCTATTTTTACCTTGGAAATCATTTCTTTGGAAAACAGCAAATTTATTATTGAATTACAATATTGAAACTTACATAAATAAACAATAGCCTGCTGAAATATGATTTTTTATTTGCCCTAGTTGTAGTGATCTCAATTCCCATTGTTTTTTCAGAATTAGTCACAGAAGAAAAAAGTAAAGAGGATGCTTTTAATAGCTTCCTTCAATGATTCAGTAAGTACAGATACTTTTCTCCAGAAAAAGCTAATATGCTATTTTAGCTGTACAGGAAACTTGTCACAGAGTGATAATAAAGCAATCATAAAATCAGTTTATAAAATCATGACTGATACCAATATGCTATATACAGTTAGATAATTTGGATCTAAATTGCATCATTTGTAATGTATTCCAGTGTATTTCCCACAAATATATAGAGAAGAACCGATAAAAGCAAACGTAACCAGATGCTGATAATTATTTATTTTGTTCACATGTCCTTATTCATCAAATGCTTCCTGATTTAATCACAAACATGAGAAACTGATTAAGTCATTAGTATTCTCATTAAGGCAGGATAGATTTACAGTTGCTGCCATATGGGAGATATATACCCACTTCATAGTGAATGATAAGAGACCTCATGCCTTATATTACTGACAATCAAGGAAGAGTATCAAAATAGAAATAGATGTATTTTAGGAAAGATGTAGAACATCATTAAAAGTCATAATTCTAATCTGAGAAGCTAAAGCCATATCAGCTCTTGTGTATGTCTTGAAATAGATTTACAATTCCCTCTCTACGTCAGATAATCCGATGCCACCACCCACAAGAGAAGATGGTGTCCGTTTTACACAAGGGGGTTCTTTGAGTGAAGCGGCAGGTGAACAAAGGTGATTACAGGTAACATAGACAAGACAGGTGGAGGAGGCCCACCCCTAATTACCTGTTAAACTTATATATATACACTGAACCATTAGCGTCTTCTCACTCATACACCTTTCTCTTTCACAGAAATTACCTATATACTACCTACCTGTGAGTAATAAAAAGTGACATTGATGAGATAAGTGGAGAAAAACACCTATAACCTATTTACATACTTATTTACTTACTACACCTACTATCCTCATTTGTTGGGGAATTTGACACCATATGCAATTGGGGTAATACCAAGTAATATTTACAAGACCGATGGACAAGAAACATTTGCTGCCTACATGCAGAATCTCTGTCAATTACTGGCTGGCATTACCTCACTAATTTTCACTGTCACCTATAAACATCCTTTTATCTACGTAGAAAAGACACTTAAGTGATTAATATATATATATTTTTTTTCTATTTGTTCCCTCAGGTTACATAGTCAATAGTGTACAACATAAAACATAAAGGTATAACAATAGAAGGAGTTAAGGAAAGATTCTTTTCAGTATACAAATGTAATTAGCTATTGAATAATGGGACGAGTGGAAACCATTTATTATTGAATTTTTCAGTTTCATTGTTTCTTTTGGAAATGAATTTTTCTACTAGAAATATCTGTTTCAATTGATTTTTGTAATCTTTGATTTTTGGATTCAAATTCTTTATATTACATAAATTGATATATTTTTTGGCAGAAATAATGATTTGATTCATTAACACATTTTTGTGTAATGTAACAAACCAGATCAAATATTTCGAGAAATCTATCTTTTGTTTTGTATACTCAATATGTCATCAACACATCTACCCATTTCTTATGTATGAGGTGAGACTACCAAACCAATTCTCTCTCTCTTGTATATACCACCTACCTTTGATTAATCAATAGCATGTTCATACACCTGTCCATTTCCTGTGATCACCTGTACTTCTACACACCTGTCCTGTCTACAGGAAACCATTTACTGGTATAGATACAAAAATAAATACTACTTACCTGTAACACATTGCACACCTGTTTCATGTCTAGAAATCTTTCTTAATCATGATAAATTCAAAATATAAAGACATTATTTCAGCCAAGATGTTGTATGCATGAGTAGGTGTAAGAATACAAGGTTGTTTCCTACAAATGTTTCATAACAACTCACTTCTGCAGAGTCAGCAGAAATATTATGTCTGAATTTTATTTCATTTTAATTTCTGTCGATCAAAGGATAAATTACTGATAAAAAAACTCTTTGATATCTAAATTCATAAATAAAGAGACTTTCATAGTTCAGGTAGTCAGTTAATGATCCATTTTTATAGAGAGCTGAGACTTCTAGAATGCACAGAGAGTCAAAAATATTGTATGAATATATTCAAACAGGTTATGTTATCAAGAGTGAGCATATGTGTGTTTAAAGCACTCAAGTTCTCTCGAAATGAGGTCAAATTTGAATTATGCTTAGCAATATATGGCACAAAGTTGACACTATTTTCAATCTAGATAGATCATAACAATTGGATCAATTATATCACAAAAAACAATGATTAAACAATTGAATTTTAATTCAATCTTATTGTTAATTATAACCTAAATTGTTTTACCAGTATTGATATTTTCAAAATTTTCAAATGATTTCTGCCTTTTTAATAGTTAATCCATTTATTAATTAATTAAAACCAAAGTATATTGTGATGCTTTATAAAGATATAAAAATATTATTAATTTGAATCCATCTGTTACCAACATAAACAATACTACTGTAATACTAATAGTATAAAAAAGATAAATTCCAACAAGAAGTAACTTGTCCTAGATTGGACAGATAAAAGCCTTTAATAAAATGTCCAATCAATGAAGAGACCAAACAATTTAAAGTACCTGCAAGATAACAGGTACATTTGATACACATGACCAACAACAAAGGAATGTTCAGACATATTTCATTATCAAGTCATGAAGAAAACCTGTCCAAACTCAACTCAACAACAAACCACACATTTTGATATCACGATCCTTTCCGCCAAAGATTAAAAAAATAATAAAATCAGTAAATCACTCAAGCTTTGAACAATGGAAAAAACGACCATGATCACATACCAAAATAACTTGAATGTCAGGTATTCAAGGAATGACAACAGCAACTCAACTTCTTAACATTAGAAAAAGACTTTTGTAAACTTCCTATCTAGTGAAATCAACTTAAATACATCTCACGACAAGAACACAGCTTCCATACCTTGTACATGAACACACAATACCTTCCCCTCAGTAATGTGTACCCCTTCAGTGAACACAAACTGTGTACCTTAAACAACCTCTATATCTCCTCGTTGACTTGGATAACTTCTATAACTCCTTGCTGACTCGGACAACTATATTATATATCCTCGTTGTCTTGAACAACTTCTATATCTCCTCGTGGACTTGGATAACTTCTATAACTCCTCGCTGACTCGGACAACTATAATATATCCTTGTTGACTTGAACAACTTCTATACCTCCTCTTGGCTTAAACAACTTCTTTACCTCTAAAAGACCACAACTACACTGTTCCTCAATGTAACACAATCACAAGATCACTCGATCACTCCCTCCCCTCAGCTCTTGCCTGCCTCACTCTGAGATCAATGACCGCACGTGTGTGTCACTTACATCACATTTCCTTCCTCTGATTGTATCACCTCCCCTCCATCAGACCAGAGTCCGTAGCTAGCTAACAGAGCAGTGGTTCACTACTATACAAGTAGAGCTGAGCCTCTCAAGCCAAGCTTTCACTCTCTATTACTGCCCTCAACCATCAGTGATGTGTCACAGTACAGGTACACCGGCCTGCCTACCTGTGCCTCAAAGCTTCATTCAGTGAAGTAACTGTAAAGCAGTCCCAAGGATTGATTCAATGATACTTGCTGTGTAAATTTTGACTTAATGGACCTTCCTTAAGTGAAGACTCAAAGCTTGATTCAATGAAACTTGCTTTAGTATAGTCTGGATTTGATGGACCTTGTTTCTTGCCTACAAAGGCCTCGTTCGACAAAGCTTTCTTGCTAGACTAGCATGGCGTGCATCCAACTCTAACAGGGATCACTTTATCAACCAGGGCTCTTCATTTCAACTCCACTTTTTCCTTCCTCAAACTTGTGAAGAATGCCTGCGTGACCCTCTGTCATATTGTGCCTCATGGCGCTAGGAATAGGTTCAGTTGACTTGGAAATATGTCAAACGATAGTCAGATTGATAGCTTTGTAACAATGTATTGGTTGTAAATTTCTACCTGACAAATGAATACCTCTTTTTGAGTGACGTCTATAGGTAATCATTTATAAAAAGCAATAAATCTATATGGAAAAGTTGCTTTTTTATTTTAATGATTTAAATTCTTTCAGAAATTTATCACTTTAAAGTGTAATATACGATGAAAATCTCATACAACTTTAAGACTTTGACAGGTTACTACTTGGTTAAAATCACAGATAAATAATAATTCAATCTCCTAATTGAAGAAATTCAATTTGATGAAAATTTGTGGCATTGCATTTTTGATAAGATTTTTAACAATGTTCAAATATGTCAGTAGACGTGACAGATATTCAGGTATTGTACGAAGATGTTTACTGGTAAATGTTAAGCTGATTAATAAATCCAATCAAATTTGTTCCTTTTCATATCTGCTAGTTGACTTGCTCAAATAGAATAAACATCCATCTATTCAGCTAACCAGATTCAAGGAACTATACAAACAAACCATTCATATGAAAAGGAAGATATTTATAAATAGGATTAGCAAAAAATTGTATTCTCAAAATATTGACCAACTCAAACTCGTTGATTGCCATGCTCCGAAACAGGAAGAAGACTACAGTCCAGAATATATGAGAGTTTCGGAAATGGTACGAACAGACTCCATTAGACTGTGTCACATCCCTCTTTCAGAATTGTGTTACCATCTTTTATTATGAAATATGCTTGAAAAGAGATACGTCTTCAATTTGGATGGCAAATGATTTAACATTTTGTTTAATAAACTTCTAGTGCTTTTCAATTTTTTATTTTGTGATGGTGATATTTCTTGTCATAAAAATTAAAATTCAAAAATTGAGGACAAAATTGAATCCCATATGGCCAAAATAAAACTCTTGCTATCAAAGCAGAAACATACTTATATACCAGCTTATCTAGCTTTGGTCCAGAGACAATCCTAAACAATTCTCTATGAAAAAAGGCGTCGTTCAACGACATTAACAACTCATTGATAGTAACAAGCATCTTTCTTTACTACTAGAATTAGATTCGTTCATAAAAAAATCTAATTTGGTAGAAATATTTTAATAAGAATTGTCCAGGGAATCTGACAGACTGTTTGTGAGTCTAGCCTGTCTGCTCATGAGCATATGATGTTGGTTGATCTCCCAAGGGCTTCACCTGCAGGATATGGGTTAATCAGCCCTCTACACAATACCCTTCAACCCTCTCTCTCTAAGTGTATCATTAGGTAGTCATGTCACCGGCGGGTTCAGGAATTCTGAAGGGGGGTAGGAGTCGCGTATTGAAAAGGTAAGGGGGTTAACACTCCAGATTAGTCCATATTACAGTTTACTTTAAAAATCTGTATGTAAAATCTTCAAGTAATACTTCACAGACAGAGAGACAGGTGGCATGTTAGATGTACTAATGTTTCAGTCACCGTAAAAAGACCATTAAGGAATTTGTTTTTCTGCGTTTCATAGTTTTTTAAAAAGTATTATGTTCCAAGTGTCATCTTTTTTAAACAGTATTCAAACATCATATGTAACACCTAAATTTGGTTGAAACATTGAAAAGTTCTTAGAGCAGATATGAACATTATAAGTCGTAGTGATGCTATTTAAATCTTATAACAAATGAAAATACATAGTTCTTAAAACAACATAGGTGTCCATGGGGGGGATGCTTTATCATAAAGAGCATTACCAGTAAATATTCAATAATTAAAAAGCTTAAAATTTAGTTACTTCTCAGCATAAAGCAAAAGTGATGTAACTGACAAAGGACTCAATGAAAGGTAGGAGGCTGGTTCGTAGAGGGGCTAGATAAACAGCAAGTCTTTGATGGACTTAACATATCAAACAATGGCACAGAAGGTTTCACATAGTTTAGCTGGTCTGTCTCTTTATATTTACTTGTATAAAGCTTGGAGGGAATTAACACAGGGACAACTGGACCACCTACAGAAACATGGACACAGCTAGCATTTGCTCGTTGTTTGCAGTCGGTTATAGAGGTATACTACACGACAAATGTAACTGTATGACAACCATTTTTGATATCAGGGATGTATAATTTATAATCAAATGCTTAGTAAAAAGCTGCATTCATGACAGTAGAGAAGTTGATAATTATAATATAAGTGTTATCTATCCAATAAGAGTGGTTTCTTTGATCTCTAAAACTACAACAAACACCAAAGTAACATGGAATTTTTTTTCTAATGATTGTCTACCCATCAACTGAAACGACAGAAATAACAATAATGGTAATATGTATGAAGCAGCCGAAAATGGAAATGATAAGTTATTTTAAGTTTAATTTATTGTTGATTATTGTTGTTATTTAATAAAGACAGTATTCAAAGTAATATTTTACAGGCAAATTTGGTTTACACACTATTTTACCATTTCATGTATCTCATGCACTTTTTGGCAGAACTCTTGACAAAGCCTTAAGTATATTTCTTAAATTTTTTAAACCCATGTAAGGTATTTACAACATCAACAAAAAAAATAAGAAGATTAATCTAAAAAAAAATTCAATTCTGATTACCTACCTAATTTTTCTAACAAAGAAAATAATTTAATGACGATAAAAAAACACATTCCACCAAAGAAAACATTCCTGAGGAACAACCTGTGATTTATGTGCACATTCCAGAAAATTTCCAAGACAAAAGCAAAGTCAGTAGGGCAGTGTTCCCATAATAAACACTGCTTCTTTATAGGTGCTGGAATTTCAGGGCACCCATTGTAGTCAGACTACAGCTACAGAACTGGGGGTGGGGAATTGAGGGAGACATGTGGGAGGAGTAGACTGTGGGGAGAGGGGGTGATCTCTCCAAAGTTTGACCCTCAACCCTTCCAAGAATAGGGAGGTAACATTCATACCTGACTCCAGTCTGGTAGTTTGAGATATTTTCTCAAGGTTTTTTAATTGATTTGTGTTATTTAAGATTTCGAGTTTTTACGATTTTTTTTCAATCTTTCAAACTCACTCTTCACTCTGCAGTTAGTATGATTTTCTTCTTCTGTGAGACATACTTTTCAATTGTTAAGTGAAAAAAAAAAATGTAATTTGATTTTGTAGTTTTTGATTTCATAAAGTCATACACTTTGAACTGTTGGGTTATTTCGCATGAACTAAACGGTAACACCGACTTACACATGAAATCTTATAGCATTGGTGCATATGTCTTTATACAACCTTTTATATGTCTAATTATTTGTACAATAAAAGCTACAAATGAAATTCAGAGGTGTGTTCAATGTTCAACAAGATAAGTTTCTAAGTAGTGCATGTTAACTTGTTAATGCACAGTTTCAATTACAGTTTCCTTCCCTAAGTCAAACATATCACACAGCAGTATCGCTTTCATAGGGTTTAATAAACTTATTCCACCACTCATACCATGAACCAGTATATAATTACCTTGTTTCATATGCTATTTCCCTGAAATATTCATACATTTTTATCTTACCTTTCAAACTACTCCAAATTAAATGCAAAGACAGCAATTCAAATATAGTAAATATAGTTTATATCACTCCTACTTTGTGTAGTATATCAAGAATATTTATTCCTATCAATATTCTTTCCAATTCAAACAGTCTGCAACATTAAAAGAATATATAAGAACCATAGAATAGTTTTGTAAAATGTTAAGATAAATTAAGGCTCTGAGAGATTTTATTACTCTTCAAATAACTGAGACACTTCAGTGTAGGTTATGTAAAGCTTCAAAAGTTGTCTCCCTTAGATTGGCAACTCTTGATTTGAAAGGCATATTGTCATTTAGTATAAATGTGAATCTTTTGAGTGTAAAAATCAACTATCAATAAGTTAAAAGTTGTTAAGGAATTTTCTGTTTTAAAATAAAAAAACAGGGCTTTCAATATTGCATTGTTGTTATATCAGCTGCAGGAACATAGATCACAGCGACATAGAAGCCTTGTTCTAGTGTTGATGTATATGCTGTGGCTGTTATCACATTAAACAAGGAACACTTTTCTCACTTCAAAGACAGTTCAATCCAAACGTCAACTTGCTGATTGGTTTATCAATAACATGAAACTGCCATATCATACAACGCGGATACTATTTTTCTGTCTGAGTTTTCCATATTGAAATAAGGAAGAAATAAATTCTTCAACAAACGTTCAAATTAACTAAAAAGATATTGGTGATTCAAATTTGAAAATGTTCAGTACTTTGTTTAACTATTTACTCACAAAAAGAAGTCATGATAAATATCCTTTGTTAAAAGATTCAAATTTATTGACATTTATTATGTTTGGGTGAAATTGAATTCATCATTATTAGACAATTTGTAAATTTTGAATTAACTCATGCTGATAACAAATGAAAATTTACGATTAAATTATCAATATATAGAATTTCTACCCCAACTACCAACAACATTGCAACTTAGTATTAAATGTTTCGCCTCGGTCATATACACCGTCCAGGTTTCAGTACTAGATTCGGCCTCTTGTGTTGACTTAATGACAGTAGAAATAAAAATTTCCATTGTTGGCATGCATAATAAGGAAGTATCTTAATACATGTACGTTGTGAAACTATTCATGAATTCAGACCTAAGTGGGTAGTGAGTCACTTGTCAAGTTCTTAGAAATAGACACTTCTTAAGGGTAATATAATTGAAATTGCTAAAATTAACTGTCACTGGTGTTGGTTGACTGACTGTAAAGGTTTGGAGTTAATGCTGAAATAGCCAAATTTATTTTTAATCAAGTTTCAAAGTTAAAACCCCCCAATTTTTTTTCAAAATTCAAATGAAGGACTCAATTAATTTGCAAATCATCACAAAAGATTTAAGTTTATGAAAGTTTTTTGTTTCATACAGAAGCAAGTATATATTGAATATTTTTGCAACTCTGTTGTAAGCTATGTGAAGTACTGAAGTAAAACTAGCAAACTTATGAGTCACAGCGCTCAATGTGACACGCACACATATTTTCATTGTATACAGGGGTAACCATGTAACGCTGTCACTTTAAAGAAACTCCTTATTTGAACAGTTTACGTAACTGCCTTTGTCCGCATTCTTTGAAGACGTATTTATTTTTTGGACAAACGTGCCAACCTTGAGTAATAGACTTGCAGGGGTATTGGAGTTCTTCACACGTCCTTCACAAATACAGCTTTATTTTTCAAACTTTTTTTAATTTCAACTTTCAAAGGTGCAAATAATGGTCATGTCCTTTGATAATAATCATAACTGAATTGAAATAATGTTATCGTTTTATGTTATCATATTCAGAACCTAATTTTTTTTCTTGAAGTTCATGAAAGTTATAAATCATGATGTACACTTATGACTGAGAGAAGGTGTAAATGGATATCTATTTATATGTACACAACATTGGCCTTGCCTTTACTTTCATTCTAGCTTACCTCATTGAAATTAGTCACAATATATTCCTCAAGAATGATTTCATACAGCTAACCTCTTGTTATGCTGACTGTAATTCAACGCTGGTGATATCAGACAGGTCATCAGACAGGTCACGGCTAGTGAACCAATGAATATGCACTACAAGACTTCATTCGCTAAAACTGTACATTTTTTAATAAATACGATGCACTATTTTCATAACTTTAAATATTTTGGTTGAATTTCATATTACATTTATATCATCAAGAAGAAAAGAGAATTGTTTGTATACTTATTTTTATATACAAGCACTTGTCTGGCATATTATAGCATTCTATCTTGCAATAGACAGTCCAAAACATGAAAATAATACATCAAAGCTTGTTGCTAATTAGCACCTCAAACTAATTGCCTGTATTCTAAATTGCCTTAGGTAACAGTAAGCAGACAATCCACAGGGGTCAGACAGAGCTTGACAGTAGCTTATCGATTGGCTGGGTATTACATAGCCTTTGAAATTGTAGCCTGTCCACTGACAGATTGTTCATAAAAGCAAGTTTTCATCTTGGCATTTTAGTGATATAAAGTTTGCATGCAAATGATGCAAGATCCATCATATCGAAAGCAGTACATAATGATGACTTTTAGAGATTTCTTTCTATTTGATATATTTTAATTCAACAATCAATGCACTACATAAGCTTTCAAACATTTCTAGTATAAGACAATATCAAATGAAATTATTGTACAATATTTGGCTTTGATAAATCAAAATTGAAAAAAAGAAAAGAAAACCAATGAATTATAATTTTATGATTTAACTTAAAAATGTGTTTTTTTATTATGATTTCTAAACTATGTAACATTTATCATGAATTAATAAAATGAAAGAATAACAACAAACAAAAGTGATAATGAATTAAACCTTTACTAACCTGAGTTACAAGATAAAAAACAGAAGCATGATAGTTTTATTTACATATACAAACCATCTATATCAAGAATATGCATCATATATATATATATAATATCAATATATGCTCTTAAGTTATATAACGTCTTCTCAATAAATCTTCCATTAAAACATACTGTAACAAAAGATCTTAAAAGGTTTAAAACAATATTTGTATTGGAATAGCAAACTTTCTCATATATTTTCCATTTACACTTCAATAGCACTATACAAGTCATATAGGTGGAGAAAAATTCCAGATGTATAAAAATCAGAACAATTTAGCTTCTTCAACAAAAGCGAAAATGAAGAAGGATGTTCTTTTACAAAATTGAAATTTCACAATGAATAATTTTGTTCACAGGGTCGGTTAACTAAGTGAGTCAAGTACCCAACCACTATAGATAACAAGCTGTCATATTTCCATCAACACCCTTCTGTGTTGAATAATACTGGATACATAAAGGTCAGCCCATCTAAAAATGTCAAACTAAATATGATAAAAATCTGAATTATTTTTCATTTAAAATCTATTTTAACAAAATTCAAATACCATATGTTTTACATCAAATTTGGATATTCAAACATATATACATTGACGTTGATAAATTCCTTTATGAAAAGAATCAATGTTATAAAGCCACCAATGACTCCTTGACAGATCTACAGCACCAAATTGATATGAAATACTGTAATGAATGCAGTAATGGTTGTTTCAACAGCGTTGACCCTCATATTGTAGAACATAACATATACATGTATTTGCAATACTTAGGGTGACTCCTGAATAATCCCTCGCACATCACGACACCAAGCATGTTAGTATCCGGCATAAACATGTCTCCCTCTACACAATTCTGGCAGGTTTGTAGTTCAGATCACAGTGTGAATATCATGAAAATATCAAATGTATTATTGACTGAAATCGTCCCAAATTAACGAGTTAACCCATGTCCTTCCAATGGCAAGTATGGTTGCATAAAGGCAGCGAAAAGGAGCAAAATTGCAAGTGTATTTTCATTTTTAAAGAGATTCCTAGCAAGTCAAATTTTCTAAATATATCTATTTAATCATACTTTTGAAGGAAATAAATATAAGATCTGGGACTCAACCCTCAATTTTTTAAATTATTCTTGTGATGTAAGCTTTTGATTAAGGATTCCCCAAGCACAAAAAAGACAATTTCTGGATAGACATATAAACGATTAATGAAATGATTTAGCTCCTTAATATCCTGACTATTACATTATTGGAATTACTCCATGCATAGCTGGAGCAAGGATTCTTCTTTGTCTGTATGCCACAAACTGACCAGCATACAAAGATTTAACTCAATTATCTTATCCAATTATTTTAAAACACAGTAGTTTTGACTATAAGGAAAGCCAATCATCCAGTTTCCATCAAGAAAAAGGAGTGACTTGCTAATGATTACTGTTACAATATGAATTAACTGCTAAGAAAATTAAAACTCTCAATAACTCTTTTTAACATGTTCCAAGCATTGAAAATAAATCCAAGATCCTTCAAGTAAGGAGCAGAAGGGTTAGGGTTAACTTTAACGGATTTATAAAGTCGTCACTCTCACAGAATCATCATCTTCATCGTCCACAATTGTGGAGAGTTTGTTGCGGGCGGAGCCGCGACCTGGTTTTCCTCGACAAACGTCCGATATTTCCGGAAGTGACTGAGTGGGTTTGATGATAACATCAGAGGACTGCAGCATGCTTCGTAAAGTGCGGAAATCTGGAGCTGCAGACGAGCGCATAGTGTCTATACCCTCGTCACTACCATAATTAGCATTTTTGTCCCTGTACTTGTCACTACGTGAATAAAGCGCAAGTTTCACATCATCTGACAACGGAGCATTCAGAATTTTTTCTCCGCAGTTGATTCCCTCATCGACGTGCAAATGGTTCTGGTTACACTGTTCTCGTTCAAGATATTCACTGCTGGACGACTGGCTCATCGTATTACACTCACTACCAATGTCCGACTTTGAGTCACTGTCAGTGTTCATGTCCAACTTTTCTAATGACGTTTCCATGCTGTTTCTGTTTGTCTCAATTTCGTCTCTACGATTTTCAGAGTCTTGGAGTTTTGTCTGAGATGTTCGTAATCTCATGAGACTGTTGGTTTTCGTTCCTGGTATCAGACTTGATCCAGAACGTTTTTTCATGTTCTGTAGTGACGATCGCGTTCCATCTCTCTGTAAAGTATTCCTAGAATCGTCTGGTTTAGGGGTTGTCGTGGCAACCACAGGACTGGAGTGATTCAAGATGGACGCCACCCGTCCTTCAACTGGCACGTGTATGTTCAAACTATGTCGTCTCTTAACAGTAACTTTACTTTCTTTCGAAGGCGAGAAGTCATGAACATCGAAAGAACTAGTGTGAACAATTTCTGAAACACTTCCAGTTTTACTCCTACCATAAATGTTTTCAGCTTTGACTCGAAACTGATACTCTGTATCTGGTTGAAGGTTTCGGACCTTGTAAAAGTTACCTTGACATGATTTGGTCAAAATGACCCACTGTCTTTCACTGACCACATACATTTCAATCATGTAAGCTATTATGCTTCCCCCATTTGTCAATTTTGGCGGTTGCCATGACAATGAGAGGGAATTATGGGTAACTTCTGAAATTGTGGGTATTCCATGCGGGGGCAAGGGTTTTCCTGTAATCAAAAAATCGAATATCTATAAAGTCTTTGGTTTCAATAAACATATTGAATCACTGGTCTTTTATGAATTATCATTTTTCAAATATTGCATTTAGCCTCTTGAACAATGAACAATTTAAAAAGTGTAAGTCATAAATGATGAATCTTTAGCAGTTAAAACACCCCCAAACTTAAGAGTTTGACAGTGAAAAACAGTTACATGAAATCAATTTAAAACTCAGTAGAATTTCTATATAAGGTTTAAAGTAAGTCAATTGGGAGCTGATTATAGAAAAAGCTGCAGTTATATTGCAGAAAAGAGATTTTATAGAGGTATGAAATGGAGGAATTACATTACAACAGAATAAGAGGAAGAAAATGTTTTGATAAAAGAATATTTGGAAGATAATGTATGTGACAAATGTAAATGTGTTTCATTAGAGATAACGTGATAATACATGGGAGTATTTTTAACGGTATATCATATTAGGTTTTCAAAGTCTGATAAAAGTTATCATAACATCATAACATACTGTAAATAAATTAATTCCATCATTGTTGTCAATATTTTCCTGAGATAAAATGTTTAAATTTTTGCTCAATTGACCTTTTTTAACCAAAGGAATAAAATATAAGCTTAAATGAAAACCTTCTTAAATAAGGAAAAACTTTAATTTAAACTGAGAATATCAATTTTTAAAAATTTCTTATAAAATCCTTTGAAAAAAAATTAAGATTTATAGATTGTCTCCTGCTAAAATCCTTCAAAGAGCCTATTGAACCACCAAGTCTGGATATACACTGCTAAATAATTTCCCTACATTGTTCCTTTGTATAACAGCTAACAAACTTATAATCACCTTGACATAATGTATGATATAAAGTGTTATACCTTTCACGTTTCCCTGACTACTCTTCATAGTGGCATTTCCTCCCTTCACGTTATAATTCCCGTCGAGAGCTCCTCGCTCCCTCCATTTGGCTTCTGAACCATGTGACTGATTAGAGCCCATGTCTTCAGGTGATACTAGAATCCGTCAACCGAGGTCAAATAGCTGTGTTACTCCGCTAGTAGCGTCAGTCACTTCAAGCTTGTAACCGTGCGCACAACTTGTTCCCACCCGCCAGTAAACTTGGAACTACCCGCGAGGGGAGCCCATTCAGTAAGCAATGTTTATCAGCAAACAAACCCAGGTCATGCATAGGGCCCCAGAGTTCTCAATAAGCAACAATTGGTGACAGTGTACATATGTATACACTATATTAGATGAACGTCACAGATGAGTCACGTCCGACTGTACTGTCAGTGGTAATTCCCACTCCTCAAGCTGTGTATCTAATCAGGAACTAACCCTAAATAGGAATATGTCAGTCTGGTTGCCCATTTATTTGTATAACAGTTGAGGTCAGGTTTTCATTCAACTTCTGTTGTGTTGTGGTCTGTGTATGCCTGGCAAACAACTCTTACAAACCCTAAGACAAGAGTCGGAAGCAGACCGAATAATCCTCCAAACAGACTGTCAATACCCCCAATGTGGGACTTGTAAACCCCTCGTCAATTTGAGCTATCTCCACGGATTACTCTCAGCACAAAGTCGCACTTAGCAAAACTTGCTCCTCATGATAGTTCTGTGGATTAGGGGAGAGTTGACACAAATTCTCATCAGGAATTGACACAAAGATTTAAACCCCTCTGTAAACATATCCAAGATATAAGGCTTCACTTCCCCGTTAATCAAATCAGACTGAGCCCAGTGCACTTATATAGACCAATACTAATTAAAATCTTACAGCTTAACGAGTCAATTCTATATGTGCACATGTGCTGTTGGGAGATAGTACCCCCTGGTCTCTGATTAACTCTCCTATTCAAACCTTTCTTCCTTCAATCCAAATTATACAGGATTTACACAATGTTACACAATTCGCCCTAGCTTCCCTTAAAGGACATGAACCCCTTTCATAATCCCGAGCTCACTGTACCAATATTTTCACTTGAGCTCTACCACACAGACAGACTCTGTCCTGAACATGAGACTGCTGTAATCATGGGATTAAAGAATCCGGACCTAACAAGCGTGAAACTATTGTCAGTGTACTTGCAGGATAACACTCTCAATATTGTCAAAATCGCCAGGCAGTCGCCAAGTGAGAACCTATTATAATAGTAGACTCAGCTTTGTATATACAAATCTGCTCATATGTAGTGTCATGAATGAAACTAATAAAGTTGTTGGTATCCCAGGCAAATATACGTAGGTAACACTTAGGTTATAAAGTGCGAGACCTGCAGGTATCTATGGAACTCATACAATGCAATCTTAGAAGATAGACACCCTTATTATACTCTTGGTAAATATAAACTGTTATTGCAGCCTCTTGATACAGTCTTTGTAGATATGCAGTCTTTGACAGTCTCACTACAATATATTTGCAGCACTAATTAGTAGCTAGACACAACTTCAGACTCCTAATGTCATTCATCTGCTTATAATACCATGTAACACTTTGTACAAGTTATAACATAGCACACTTTGAGACAGATGTTATGAATTTTCCCAACGATATCCAATGTACACAAAGCAGCATATATTATATTGTAAACTCCTTCTAACAAATGTCCTAGCTGAATATCCAATGTTATCACATTTTGCAGTTACCACAGACCGTATGACTGTCCCTATTGAATATTGATATAATCCCACACAAATGAATACAATGTTACCACAGACAAATACAGAGTTATGGCAATGTTACTTCTATCTCTTCACAGTGGACAGAGAGCAGTTGAGCAGGTCAAGCATAATCCACCATAAGCTTATACATACTCTGTTGCACTGCCACAGGCCCCTTCTACATCCAAAATTGAAGAAAGTTCAGCTATATTTCCTCCTCACTTGATTATTCCTCATGTATACTGTTGTATATTGTATGTCCAGGTACTCTTGACAGATGCTACCTGTAACGAGATTTCACCTGTGATACAGAGGTCAGTCCTCTACAGGTGCATTGGTTGGGGTCACAAGTGAGAGTAATATCTCACTAATTGAAGACTTTCCTGAGGTTGATAGTGTCTGGAGTGAAATATTTCAGCAATTCAAAGCATTTGATTGAAGATGGTAATTTTGATTCAACTGAAGTAGTTCACTATGTTAGATGTGTAAAAAGGATAATAATGAATAATACTTCCTCTAATTGAACATCTTTCTGTTGCTCTCACTTTCATCTTGTATCCGATGTTTAGGATAAGCCCAAGGTTTTAAACTGTGAAAATTATATTTCAAGTGTCTGATTCTCCTACACTTCAAGATCCACCTCGATCTCCCCACACAGGTGTATTCGATGAACCCCAAACAAATGAAGGGAAAGTGATATTTCCCTTAGTGAAGTTGTCCAACGGTGAATCCACTTTCACATCAACTTTCACCTGTCCTTTCCCTCTCAAGACTACTAACAAGTCAAGTGAAAAATGATATTTTCAGTAATTGAAGGCTTTGTAATCTGAGGCAGTGTCCAGCCCTCACAGGCATATATCACATGCAGGGTATCAAAGTCTTGTCAAGCACGATAATGGTCTTCTGCAAACAATCTCCAACCTTGTAAGGATATTAATGGTCTATATATGCGTCCTTACAACATTCCACATGTCAACAACACTGTAAAGAGTTTCTTCATACAGGATCACAGCACATAAAGCAACAAATGTGCATTAAAGAACACATGTCTGGGCGAGGTATGCTCTTAAAGCAAAATCCGACCGTGAGCCAGAGAGTCACAGAGTCACAAGATTGTCCTCAAACACTGATCTCTCTCCCTCAGACACTACGCACACCTCATACCGCACGGACAGGTAACCAGCGGTAAATGTGACCACAGGGTAAATTGCATTAAAATCAGCAGGTAACTTGCCAGCTCGTTTACCTGACAATACCTCTTTCTTTACGCTCACCCAGCTGGACAGCACCTCACCTGGAAGCTGGCTCGTCAGCCACAGGTGAACCCAGGTAACTAGTGCTTACCTGAGAAGGTCAATCAACAGGTAGCCAACCACCTACTGACTAACATGGGTAGCAAACATGGACAGCTTGTCAAACCTTGATTTTGTCTACAACATGTAGCCACCCTGACCACACAGCTAGTTACCCCCTTGCCATTGTATCTCCCTTTTCAGGATAGAAATTGTGGTAACCTAAATCCATCCTTGCAAAAATCAAATGATATACTATAATCACCAGAGTCCAGTGGTTTGGCTTGAACTGTTACACTTTTCTTCACAACTGTCCAAAGAAGACAGGTATCCCGACAATGAATATGAATCTAAACAATACTATGTGAATGCTCCCTGGATAATATGTTGATGATCCTGATCAGATCAGCTGTTGGACCACAAATGTAAGAAATATCCTGCCTGTTCCACACAGTCCAGTTAATTGCTGTATAGCTTCAGCTGTATCAACCAGCAGGTGCCCCCTCTGACCAGGGAAGGACAGGTGCTCTCACAATGGAATATCAATTTTATACCTCTCTTTATGGATGCACCAACTCAATAAAATGTTGCTGATTCGGTGGTTTGGAGATCGGAATTAGTTTACTGTGAATTTTAACAATAATGTATCAAATACATCAGTTGGTAAACACAAATCAAAGTCACATGCCTTCTCCCTTCAGCATTCACCATGTTATCATCAGTTTTGGAGAAACACAATGGAAATATTTTCATGGTTTACATGGAATCTAAATCTTCATCATGATCACTTTATCCACATCCAACAATGAATTTATACTTCTTCATCCAAAATGTCTTTCACAAATATTTCAGCGATCCAAGTATTTCATCTGTTTGACATTCTCACAATTTATCGACATGAACTATGATTTCCACATTTCAGCAAAACGGTGTCAAGAGCACACTTAATGCTGGACTTAGTCCATGAAACTCCTTACATAGACTTACTCCAAGCTTCCCACTCTGTCAATATTACAGTACTAAAGCTCAGCAAAAGCACATGCAACAAGTGGCTGGATGCCAGCATATCAATTAATCTGCTTGTATGTGTCTAATTATCACCTACTGTTAATCCAGCTTCCCCCAGGCTATCACCCCAAGCAATATCAAACCGACCAATTAACAGACAGCAATGCTAATTAAAAAGACATCTGCCATAGACCGATTAGCCTTTTCTTATTCTTAAATCATTTGAAGGTTGAGTCACAAAAGATCATGTTGTTTTTATTGAAGTAGCTAAGTGATTTGATCGTTTCCAGGTTTAGGTTACGCAAACCATATAGGAAGTAGGGACTGTAACATGAGTGCAATCATTTCATTATTAATTAAAGTTAACATCTTGGTAGCTAAATAATTAGGTAGTAAAGAAAGAAAACAATGGGGTATTATGTTACATTCTTGACAAAGAAACAAACTGCTGTTCTAAAAATGAACTAATGAATACAAATGAGGCTATTTTGATAAAAACTTATCTTGTAACTTGTATACAAAGCTTACATCAAGGGAAAGCATTGTTCATAACATAATTCAGAAATTTATTTCATACAGTGGAATCTTGTCCTGATTATAACACCAACGAATGCATTCTCAAGGTTTATCTCAGCTCCTGCATCACACATTTTTTCTATACAAAATATCACCATCTAAATTAGTAGTACTTAATCATTCTGAAAGGCCAGTGCACAGCAATCCCAACTTTTTATATTTACAAAGGGAACCTGCATTTTCAATTAATTGAACCAAACATTAATGCTATAATTACTCATTCAATTTATATTTTTATGTATTAATAATTTTATGTTCAAACAGAAATATTCTTGGGAAATAAATCCAATCTCACTCAAGGATGTTCAGAGACAGAATAGTGACTGAGCCTTACTGAATGAAATCCAACATTTCAACATAGTAACACTCCTCTAGTTACAGGATCAACAACAAGCTACAACAATGTACTACAGAGTTGCCATATTCAACCCCAGCTGGGGGGGATATAATTGAAGCTGATAATCAATAATGGAATATTTGTATACAAGACGCCCACACTGGATAGCACAGGTGTCAAACCCTGATTGATGCAGGTATTGATCCATTGATCAACAGGTAACAATGCTGCCACACCTGAGTTTACTAGAATATGGTGCCAGCCTTTCATGAATGTGAGCTTATTTGGAAAATATTTTGATATGGAAGTCTCTCCTTCAGGACCACCATATTAAGGGGATGGCAAGGTGAGGCCTGAAGTCAAGGATCCACTCAAACATGACAGGCTGGGCCACAGTTTTGGACAAATATTCTTACCCGAAAAACCTATCACAAAACCAGATTTTATTTTAGAATAATAGATCACAAAAATAAAACTTTTGGTCTCCTCAACTTGACATCTTGTGTTTTGGTTTTGATAAACTTTTATTAGTTTTGTAAGATAACGACTGTCTAACGCTATATGAAAATAATATTCTACAAATCGATACCGCAAATGATAAAGACTGATACTTCAGATACATTATGATTACTTTCTTTATTATGTCTGGACAGAAGAACATTTTAATTATATTGACCACATAAGCTTGTTGTTTGTAAATATCCCTGTAAGCCGCACTTCACCTAAATACCATGGCTTATTGCCCTTCCCTCAACCATTAAGTAACACTATACCTCCCACATAAACAATACATTGTGGCTTGCTTTAGCCTATAATGTCCACTCCACTGAAGAATGACCCATTGTATCAACAACACAACCAATACACTTATTCTAGGGTTTCGCTTATATTGTGTCCAAAAGAATCTATTTCAATATAAAGTTTTGAATACTTAATATTAAATGTTTAATATTTTTTACTTATGCTTTAATCATATTTCGAACTTTTTTAGTCCACTTTACAATTGTCCATTGTTGGTTATACTTTGCACAATATTTCATTGTATTTTTATCTTTTTAAAACACTTAACAACAGTCCCTTGATTTTATTTTTTGTTAAAATCACTTATGGTTTCACATAAACATTTTTGACAAATCATTTTAAAAATCTTGACTCAAGTTTGAATACAAATTAAGATGAATAGCCTTGGCTTAGTACTTTTACACATATGAACAAAAAACTGGGATAACATAAAACATTTGTATTGTTTATTTCAAATATGACGCCCCTTCACAATACACTGATACACTGTAGAATATGGTTTTATTCTGTACTAGTTTGAGCACAGCACATACATTGTCTCAGTCACTGCCCTGACTCTTATATGACCTGTTCTATTCAATCGTCTGGGACTAACCTTGTTTACATTTCTTCACCTACTTCTTAGACTGACCACTCGCTAAACGAGCTTGAGACAGGTGCAAATACAGGTGTTCTAAGAGACAAGCCTCTCTTCTGAAGGGGTTCTATGTACTGACACATTGGAGAACAATGTTACATTTGTATCAACACATGAGAATAAAAAGATATATTCTTGATAATTTAATTTTAGTATATCCTGGCAATACAAACAAAATTTGATTCTGATTTAAATAATGTCAATTTTTATTACATATCACACATTATATTTTTTTAACATATTTGATGAATTTCTATACAATTTTATAAATTCATATTGATTTTTCTTATTTGTTTCAGCTTTAGATGGTATAGTTTTAGTATGACGCTCATTTCTAATTTTAGAAATATCCTTTAATTTGATATAAACTATAATTCATTAAACAAAAATATAAACATTACCTATTTCTTATAACATGCATGTTTCATAACTTTTATAAACGTATTTACTTGGAACTAATATCAGCAACAATAAAACTAACATTTTAGGGGAACAACACAAAATTGGTCAATGACCTCTATGAAAAACAGTCAAGAGGCAAAACAATTTCTCTGTTGGGAAAAAATAGGTAAGGTAAGGGGGTTCGGAGGTAAGTACCTGTTACCTACTGATCAATATTTGAACAAAGGTCAAACAAGAACTACCTACTCAATGTAACAATCGTGGAGCATGAGATATAAAAACAAGTTTAGTAACAGATGACCTGCATACGTTAAGAGTTCTCTTTATTGAACTTTTTTATGATCCTTTATCATCAGACATAATAATAAATAACATAACTAAGTGAGTCATTGATAAGTGAAAGATATCAGGGCACATCCTGAAACAATTCAATCCTAAATACATTTTTGATGCTTGTCAAATTGAAAAATAGAGCGGTTCTGTTGAAGGCATTTATGTTTGTCAAATTATTCAGTAGACATTTTGGCAAATCTTAATCCCGTCTTGAAACATAGAAATTACAGAAAACTACTTTCAAGATAAAGTTATTGATCAATTTGTGTTTGGCTTTGCTAAACTTGTATATCAGCGATCCCATTCCAAAGTTAAACTGAATTTGTTGAACTTGAAATGTACCTGTTTCTGTTAAGCAGAAAAAATTTGTAAAAGCAGAAAAAACACACTTTTTTCTGAAATACAGAATCCCACGTCTTCAATAAAAGTAAAAATGTTAGAGTTTATTTTTTTCCACAAAACTTCCAACCCCCCCAAAAATATCAATTTCTTAAATAATGCAAGTACTTGCCAATATGACCATATCCAAAGTAAAAATGTAAAGGATCACTATGAATTACAAAATTTCCACCCTCAAAACCTATCAATCTCTGAAAAAATGCAAGCACCTGCCAGAAAGGCCCACACCCAACCCATTGATCAGAACATCCTAAATCTCAGGTTTCTATTGGGACCACCTTCCAACTGAGAGGTTTCCCTCAATATAATGATGTCCTCCCAGCACAAAGAACACTTTATTCCTACAATACAGGTCCTTGATTTCACACAATGGAGAACTTTCTTCCACAAAGGATGTCATATTGCACCAAGTCATATCCTGAGATTCTATTATTTCTAACAGATTGCTGGTTCTCACTAGAAATGTCAGATCTCACCAGGACATATCCTGTGAGTGTCTGTATCTATGTGAACAGATCACTATGATTACAGCTGGACACCCACATTACACTGGGCAAAGGACTACTGTACCCACATTTATCTACTTCATAGCAAGGCACAGTCTTTTTTAACACTTCACCTGATGGGGCAGACTTAGTTGTAAAGTTTTTCTCATTTCAGGAGAATCTAAATGGCAAAAGCTAAAGTCTTGACTGTCAATATAATTATTCCTGCAAATTCCTATTTCCAAGTTCACAATTCAATAGGAAATTATTTTCTTTTGTAAGAAATATATACTATAATTTGTATAAAAAAGAATTTTCTAAACTTAAGAAAAATTTTCGATAAGCAAAATTGTTAAAAGCAAGGGCATTTTTCATACCTTGCCTAAATAATTCAAACAAAAGTCAAATTCTTATGCCAAATTCAGTTTGATCTGTCATTGTTTTAAAAGTTTAAAAATACAGACTTACCCGAATCCATTGTTAGCTCTAACAGTACATGCAGGGAAATGACAGTATAAGCATAAAGATGACCTCTCTCACACCTTACATCAACACCATATGATAGAGGAGCTGACCCAGTGTAAATCATCAAATAAATATGACTTATGTGACCATTCTTGAAATTTTAAATAATGTTTTCCTGTGAACTTTGAATCAAAATAACTCTCCCTATATCTATCTAACCAAAGTTGTGACATTTGTTTACTTATACTGAAATCTGGTTGAAAAAATAATATTCATAAGTAAATATAAATGTTTCATTTGAAAATATCAAAACTACAAACTTACACATGACTCACCTTGACAAGGACAATTTCTTTGTTCTTATTAAATCATTTTTAAGCAATTGATGCTGAAATTACCAAATGTCATTTTGGTATTTAAGAAATATACTGACGTTTATTAAGTATTAATTTTATTTCACTAAAGACAACTATCCCCTTATCTCATTTTTATTTTTTCTGAAATCATGTTTTCATAAAATTTCAAAAGGTTACATGGAGATATAATACTTGATAATTTATTTCAAAGTTATAAAATCTATTTTACAAACTAATTCAACACAGGACATGATGCAGGACTTGGACAATGATAAAACCCACAGAGCAAGTTACCATAGCTGCATGACTAGTAACTGTGACTAGTGGGTGACCTGTGTCACACGGCACATGTCACACAAGCTCCATCTGTCACCACATGCCAACCAGGTGTCAGTGATGTGTCGGTCACCCATATTACCATGTATCTCACGATAACGAGGACATACATCTCCCCAGGTTATTATTGTCAGTGTACATCTACCTCTGGTTATGAATGTCCCCAGTTTCATGTCTTGAAGTAATATAGGATAACATTAGAGGAGTCTGATCTGCAATAACTCACAATTCACTTGTTAAATCACCATGTTTGATATTTGTTTACTTAATGAAGATTTTTACATTTTGCAAGTTTGTATTTACGTAGAATAATAATAATAAAAAAATTCCAGAAATGAAGCCATGTTTTGGAAATGTGAGTGAAGAAATACATTTTTAAAGTACAGAATTTTGTATCTTTGGTAATAACCAAAAAAACTAGTGGTAGACATTACTCCCTCTTTTAAACAGCTGACATTTACATAAAGGTATGGCCCTGTTAATACACCTTCCCACTGAACCCTTGTTATGGAGTGATAGACAGTCATGAACTTATGGCACTCTCCAGTGACCTGGACATGTTCTCTCTTCTGATTAGTGTGTAAGATGAGGTATTCAGTTGACAACACCAGGTCACAATGACATCAATGACACTTGCCCAGTGCACCGGACTGATATCCTTATAAAGATATGATGGGCTACTTTCACTGGCCATAAGACCTTGTTCATGGAATTCGATAAAGAAATGCCCTCCATACTTAAATGATGACCGGAGAAAATCCAATAGGACACAAGCCCACCTGGACAAAACCCCACAGCTATGTGCATGGGGACAATATTAATGTCAATATTATGGTTACTGATATTTTTTTGTATCATTAATGTTAAGTTATCATGGTATGAATGTTAATTAGCTGAAATCTACATGTAAGTTGTTTGTTCCATGTGTCCAATATTAAATGATAAATGGTAATTCAAACTTAGAATTCTGTGAGTGAGGTTGACCTGAATGCATTCTGCATACTCATTAATGAGGTTATATGTGTCCCTGGGATACTGAAATATCTATAGGTATGTCAGTCACTTAATTTCTTATCTTAAAAGTAATGGGGCTACATTTTCCCTGAAGAAATCAGCCAGTTCCAATAAGGATACAGAAAGGATGCTACTCAATCTCATTGGCAAATTAAGTTTTCAATGGCTATGGTCATATCTTCATTCAAAATGAAACTACACAAAGAACTGCTGCTGTATCATATATTTTAATTAATTTCATAAAATATTGGAGATATCCATTCCCTTGATAAAGGTTCAAAGTTTTTTCAAAGCTTGGAGTTTTATCAACTAATACATTTTTTCATGAGAATCTTAGCTTTCTTTTCACATCTTTACATTTCATTTAGATTTCAGTTTCAATACTTTTTAACCTCATGGACAATTTCAAAAGAACATCTCAGACACATATGCCTCTTCATTTTTGCTCTATAATTCTATATATATTCACTCAATAAAACATATGATTCATACTTTGAGATATGCAAGATGACAGATGACATACAGACAAAATTAACATTCAATTTCTTCTTTCATTAAAGAATAGTTCCTTTTTTCTCCGCTACACAGCATGACTAAATATTCTGAATGCTGCACACAACTAAAAAATGTTTTGCAAAGCATCTTACAATTGTTTTGTCATCTTTTATTCCTATCTTTTATTGAGCTCACAAAGAAGTCTCTCTTGACGCCAGTATACAAAAAAACACTTAACATGGGAGCCTCACATCCCTGTAGATTGTACGGGAGTTCACGGAATTAACTTTCTAAACAACAATGTGTTATAATCCTTGAACCGTGCACCTACAGAGCTTATTTTTGTTTACTTTTGTTCTGTAAACAATAGGTTCTGAAAGGCTGCTCCTCTACGTGTTCATAAAAAAACAGAAAAAAGCATTATTTTTGTTTTTGAAGTACACAAATAGATCTAGGTCAAAATGCAGACTTATGCACATAAGTATATCATATAACATGTTTATGGTGAATAATGCCAAACTAACTCTATGACTGTATGAATCGTCATATTGTTGGGGGTTTTTTTTTGGGGGGGGGGGGGGGGGGGGGGAGAGTTGGTTAGATAAAAGTATTCCAAATGTCTATATGTAAATATGGACAGTAAAATATTTTAATTGTCAAGTTCCTTTTTGCTTTCTTGATTTTAAGCCTAATCTCATGACTGATAGGATTTATGCTAAATATACGTGAAATTATAATAATAAAATTATTATAAAAATAATAATAATAAACTAAACATTTCATGAAGATGACTTGTCCTTTATCTTTTCTAAAACATCCTCAGAGGAAGACAATCTTTATCGTTTCAGCTCCTGCATACTTTATCAAGTCTCTATAACTAGCCACACATGATATGTTGGTTCAACTCTGCTTGCTTTCCTTCTACAAGGACACAAGATTGTAACCACAGAAATATTTGTTATCAGAAGAAATAAAATTCCATATGAAATATTTTGGATTTTTGAAGATTACCTGGCTCCAAGTATTCCTTCAAGTTTATTTCAATATCAGGATTAGCTAGCTAGTGAATTCATATAGAGTGAATTTGTAAAAATGAAATATTGATTAGACAAAATGTAGAATTATAAATTGAACAATAGTCTTGCAGCAAGAATAAAAATGATTACAAATAGAGAATTGTTTTTATTCAGTTTATCCAAAGACAATACAAAGTCATGATTTGGTCAAATTTTTTTCTCTGTATATCATGTATCTGTTGTTTGTCAATGACCACAATGGATTCTATTATTTGAGTAAATTGCATCCGAATCATAACATTATTTGGATCATAAAAAATATGAGAATTTATATTAATTTATAATATATTGCATTAATTTGAAAAACTTATGAAAAACTTGAGTTATCTGAATTTAACATTTGTAGTAGGTTTATCTGAATGAAAATTTGCTTGACACTTGTCAAGTAATTGCAAATAAAAGTTTACTTCATAAATTGAGCCATCTCAATCTAATGCAATCAAATTTGGAAATCAAAACATTTCCTGAGCGCAGTACACGGAAAAAATTTATCTCCTAATAAACTGGGTAACATAGAATTCCCACAGCAATTGATCATAGTTGAGGCTTTGCATGTAACCACTCATTATATTTTATCTCTGATTTCTTTCAACCTTCAAAGCAAAGGAAATCAATAAATCAATCAACCACTGCCATCTCATAGGATTACAGGAACAAAGGTATTTGTATTCGTATTCGCATTTTTATATAGCTAATGTCACACGATATCAGCTCTGCAAAATGCAATTTACTGCACACTCTTAATTCAAAGTTTCAGAGCACAAAGCATCAAAATTATTTAATTTGAAAATAAAATTTTGCCTTCTATTGATTTCTTTTGATATTTCTCATTTAAGGATTTATAACTTCAATAAATCAAATATTAATTACAGGCTTCAACAAGCATATCAAATCTTCGTATATTTCATGAATCTCATTACAACAAAAGAGGAAGATATCAAGGCCTTCCTTACAGAAATTTAAATCAATGTGATGATTTCCTATGGACAGAAAACATGAAAAAAATATATGAAGAAGTATCCAACACTGATCTAATACAGCACCTTTTGATGTTAAACAAGGTTCTAGCATTCTAATGGACATATGAATTCAAAACCAAACCAATCAGATTTATCAATCATTTCCTTATTTATTATCAGATGTATGGAAACTTTTCCAACAATGATATTTCCATCAAATTTCCCATACATACTGGAGTAATGAACAATCACCCTACTACTGACATAAAGGAAATGTATCATCCAACATGGGCTGCTGACAAACCTCTAGTATTTCACAAGGATTAAAATTGTTTAAATATTCATGTCCGCATTTGTCTCAACGCAGGTCACAGTGACCTTGGAGCCTGTGCACCTAGAGTAAACCCATTCACCTCAGCAAATATGATTTATGACCACTTAACATTGTCAGCTGATTCAGCCAAGTTTATATATACCCTTGTTCAGTTCTACGACAATGTATCATTAAGGAGATTTTTATGTTCACTTCTATCCAAATGAGTATTTCTCAACATCATGTGTCGTGAATGCAATCCCTTTTACAGAGTTATCAGGATTTCATATGACAAAAATTGCTTATTCAGCATTTCAGTCACAACATCACAGTGACGGTGCAGCTTAACACAAGTGACCAGTTTATCTTAGAAAAATCATTTAAAAGCTGTTGTAACCTGACTTTCAAAACTAGTAAACATTTCAAATTCATTTTTAACTTCAATCATATCTAACTGATATTTATGTCCATATATGTTCATTTAAATGATTTGGTTGCTTCATATTAGCAGATGCAGGAGACAATGTATATAATCTCTCCTTGGATATCAACATGGCTTTGTCATGATGAACATGAGAAGATGAGAGGGTTACACAGCCCTCAACAGAGTTCCACATGTGCTACGAACTTCATAATCATGACAAGAGATTTTGTGATTTCCATGTGACACAAATGCCTCATGAGCAGGTAATTCATATATCTGTCCCTGATATTGATATTCCTATCTATGCATCATAGCTGTATGTGTATATATGAATACATTTCAATATAATATTTATCAGTGAACCGATCAGAGTGACATCAGGTTCACATTGGTGATGACGCATGCATTATCAAAATATGGACATTCCATCATTGAAAGTCCAATGATTTTTTTTTTATTGACTTCTACATCACACCTACATAGTTATTCATACCTACGTGCCATTGTAGTTGATTTTTTCAACACTTTATCAACTACATAACCAAACTGTTCCATAAGTCATCCATTGTCAATTAATCTTGATTAAATTGTAGATTAAACTGGTTGTATCTATATATATTCATTGTCTGTACATTCAAGACAAAACTCAGACAAGGTCATATGTTCATATCAAACATGATCACATCATGTTACATCAGTATTTTTCTATCTATCAGGTCAGCCTTGATCGCTATGTAAACCAGCTAATGAAATGACTTGCATTTAACAATATTGGCGCCACCTGGTTGACAAGTCATTTGAGTGTGAAATATTTCTTTGAGTAAGCAGACTTAAGCAGAATTACACGCTAAACATGGCCAATAGACAACCATCAGTAATACGTCTTCATTGTTTTGTTCCATCACCAACATAATATATGATATCTTTTGAGTTTCGATTGAACTCCTTTTTTCTCAGATCACAATAAATTCATGAGCATTTTACAACAAAACTACATATACAAAATAAGCTGTTCTTGTGACTTCACTGCGGAGTCAATCTTGTTTACTGCTGAGTCAGCTTGTCAATAATAAAGGATAAAGGATAAAAAATCATATAAATATTCATCTTTAAAATTCATGCTCCATGCACACCAGTTCATGATAAAACTCATGCAATAAAAAGTTTATACCATGCCCTGTATTGTTTTCAAATAGCCTGAATATTTCAAGGATGTGTTGATTGTGGTACAGAGTGTTTGTGTGAAGTGCAATGTGTCACTGCAGTGTTGTGATAACTGTATGTGTGACAAAGTGAAAAGTGTATAACTATGTGTAACATATTGATGTAAGCTGTGTTGAAAGAGAACATTGCTGTATCAAGCTAGTCAGATTACACAAAGCACACAGGTGCAATAGCGTGAAATCTGCTTTCTCTTCTTTTATATATATATATATATTACAACCATTTAAAAAAATATCTGTTCAATTTTTTATATATAAAAATTCATAATCATAACCGGCTATGAATTTGCAATATTATTTTAAGTTTTGGATGGTTCAGAACATTATACTAAGCCCCCTAAGGTCAAATCTCACTTTTCATACAATTTAATTTTGACATGAAGATTGGGTTAAGATTTCAGGAATGTAAACATATTGTACATTTTACAGTTTTTGTCTAAATTTCAAATTGATTTGTTACAAGAAAGCAGACCTTGAATGGACTATAGTGTTGCTAGATAGGATACTGACGAGATGTCCACTCTGCTACATACACAACAGACACTACACCCCCAGCACAATGTCACAGGTACACAACATAGAGCTGGAGGGGGAAACATCGACCCCTCTCGGTCATCAACAGGCCCTCTTACATCTTCTCAAATGGAAGATTATGGGAGATATTAAATTGATTGCCATTACCTTCATCATTTGTATTTCAAAATCAATAAGTTATTCAAATATTTGGATAATAGATTCTTTTAATTAATCTATTGATATATATGCAGATCATTTTTTGGTGAGGAATTTGTTGAATTTTATCAATACAAAGAGGCTGATGGAAAAATTATATTACTATGAAATATTTTATTTCAAGTAAATATTTGAGTCATCAATGACACGAGACGGGTGGATGTGCTGCACTACTAAGGATGGAGAGGAGATCTTACCGTGGCTCACAGACGATGACTCCGAGTCGAAGGATATGTCAACGTTTTCTGGTTAGAAACAATAGGATTGCGGTCAACAAACAGCTCACATGGACAAAGGTGGATGAGAACGGATGGAGTGGTTGATTGATGTTCAATTGGATAACTGGTGATGGTTGAATAGATGGGAAGGGATTGGTTGATGGAAGGCTGGAGTTATAGATGGATGGATGAAGGGACAGATTGCTGGATGGAAGGCTGAATGGATGGATGGAGGGAGGGACAGATGTGGATGAGGGAGGAATGGCAGACATATTGAAGTGTCAAAAGGTAGTATTGATGGGTGGATGGGCAGTTGGATTAGGGGTCGGGACGGGTGGATGAAAGGTCGGATGGAAGGAAGGAAGGACATATGGGTGAATAAATGATGGATAGGCAGATGGATGAGGGGTTGAAAAGGACACATTGATGGGTGAAAAGGCAAATGGACAGGTGGATATATGAATCAAATGGTTGAATTGGTGCTTGGTAAATGATTGGTGGTGAATTGGTTGAATGGATTGGTGAAGGATCATTGATGATTGAATTGGATTGGAGATGACTGGGTTAGATTGATGGATTGACGATTGATTTTACGCACAATAGAGATAGCAGCGCAGCAGGACACATACAAACAAATTCAACTGTACATACAGATCTGTATTACACCTGGCAAAAGCATTTTGAGTGATTACTTACTCTATTCATCAAATGTTTTTCAAAGTTTTTTTCTTATCATTATGTATTTTAGAATATATATATAACTGAATTATCAACAGGTTAAACATGATAAGCAAATAGCAACAAAGATTCTACTGCACTGTAAGCAATACAGCTTCAAAATAAACCGATTCACAAAACAACATTTAACAACAAACATGAGGTTTGGTTGCTGGGCAGCTGTTGAAATATACAGCAGATAATGATTACTTATTGTAAATTTGCATTTAGGGCATCAGAATGAGCGCATGTGTGTGTTGATATGAGTAAAATATGAGTACCAAAACCATGAACAAAACAAGTGTTAGTTGAACAAGATGAGGAGAAATGAACAAAAGGGATGAGGTCAAAGGGAGATAACCCTACCTTCAACAAACACCATGCATGACGTGGTTGTCTCCCCTAGACTGCTGACGGCTTTGCAGACATATTTGCCTTCATCTTCTGGGTAGACTTCTGTGATGCACAGTTTACAGGTGGCACCGATCATGCTCATCTGGAAGTCCTAAGGAGAACAGAATTGCAATTGTCAGAAATAGCTAATACTATAAGATTGAAATCACAATAAACAACTATTTCTTAGAATCTAATATAATGATCCTATGAAAAAAAAAAAAAACTTTTAAAAGCTCTAAAACCAGAGGATTAGACTTAATGATAAGCTCAACCCCATTCTTATCACCTGACAATCTGAGGTGAATTTTATTGAAAAATACCCGCAATCAATTATTTGAAACCTAGGTGGTTGAAGTCAGCAACTGGGGTTGAAATATATAGTGAAACTGCTAAAAAAATGATTTAGAAATTTGCAAACAAAAATGTATTTGAATCAAACAAAATTTTTTAAAAAATAAATGCAAACAAATATACATTTATTTTATATTTATATTCAAATGTTACTCTTGATAAGCTAAAACTCCCTTTTAATTATGACAAAATGGCCAAACACAAAACAGCTTTGATTGACAAGTGGGAATAATACCAACCACAGACTGACGTTTTTGTCAAAATGCTCAATACATTGATTGATTACAGAACATAAAAAATGTCCTTGTCTGACAATAAAATCAGATCAAATACAGCTGCAGATTTATGATCGTATTAATATAAATAACTGTCATCATATTCTGATATTAGCTCTCAAGTGAAGATTGATTACAGCATTATTTATCCCACAAAAGATTTGAAATGGATGAACACTAATGAAAATATAGTGGTTTTTTTCATAGATAAAATAATTAATAAGTAATCTCTTTGAATTTATTATAGATTTCCATAGTCATAATCAATGCTTATCATTCATAATTTCTATAAATAGATAGATGAATATATAAAAGTATAACAAAAACTGCATGAAAAAGATAAAATCAAACAATTTAAACAGGAACAATTGTATCAAAAAGTTTTCATTTTTAAAATATTCTTATCATGTAACATACATTTCTCATGATATGTGCAATTAAGTATACATATTTTACAATCAAATATACTTATTTAATGTTGTATAAGTTTATGAATCTGATTCTAAATGTGTATGTAAGTGCTAACCAATACGAATTTAATATCTTTAATAAAGTTATTAAAAACACAAAGAGTACCATTGTATCAGGTATCTCCTCGCCGTCTCGGAGCCAGGTGATCTGTGGGCGGGGCTCTCCACGGACTTGACACTCGAGGGTGACGGTGTCGCCATCTTTACACGATACGTCACTCAGCGTCTTGACAAACTTGGGCTTCTTCATGCTGAAATCAATCATTCTAGCATTGGAGAATTCATCTACAAATCTCTTATTGCATTAAGATCATAAATCTGGGTCCTGGGATAAGTCTTTGCTACGTTGGTGGACTGCTTTCTGAATAGAAAATTAGGGATCCAAAAACTGACTTTTTAATTGATTTAAACATCATGGGCCCTTTTCACAGAATAATATTAACATAAAGATGATTTCCGTTTGTTCTAAAGACTTAGACCTTATGGAAAAAGACTTCTTGTACAAGAAATCATACGTTAGAATTATTAATGAAACTTTTGAAACAAAATCTTATAGAATTTGTTGGGATGTTGAATAAACTGTTTTTTTAAATTAATCTTTGGAAAAAGTAAATACTTACTCATCTTCCATGTCTGCTTCTTCTGAAAATTAAAGAAATTTTGAAATCAGTATATCTAATGATAAACAATTAAAAAATTCAAACAGAAACAACAAAGGTGGTTTCCAGAAGGTAGCTAGAAGAAACTCTTCAAAAGACAGTGGACGATTACTTAATTCCATAAACGCCCCCTTATCCTGATAAATCTCTCTGATAGCGCCAGTATCGGGCGTAGGCTGATGCCAACAATCCATCTAAACTGACAAGCTTTTATTTCCACTTCTCAATCACAGAACTACAGATAGATTGTGTTATGGTCTAGTTATTGCAGAGTGAGATATTTGCAGACTTTATTGTATCGATACATCAATTCTAAGATGCCCCTCCTCCACCATGAGCTGAAGTTTAGCAGATACACACCCTGAAGTCCTTGGCATTACTAATGAAAGACAGTATCAAAATCATTTCTCTCAGAGACTTGAGATCTTGCTTAGCTATGATGACGAGCTGTGATTGTAACAATAAGAGCTAAACAAATCTGGATGGCCAATTTACAAGAGGTGGAACCGTTTTGCAAATATTAAATCTTTGATTAGTTACTGGCTAGGCACAGAATACCACAGACTTTTGTTGGGTAGAAAGTGTTAACTGCAATCAAGAAACTTTAGATTGACTTTCCTCTGAAAAGGATGGGTCAGTGTACCTAAACCCATATTTAGTATAGAAGTAGATCAGTAATTACAAAATGTAGAAGCGGACAGTTGACAAAGATGTAAGTTCACAGCGTATCAATCACCTTGTGTCACCTGACAAACTCGTCAACAGGTAAACACAGTGGGCATGTACGTATATACATCACACCTCCACAACTGATGGCCGTGTCACAATACAGAGACATGGCCATTCAATACACTAAGTCATTTCACTTTCCGTTCATTCATATAAGAAAATGATAAAGAAATTGATATGGACGTCATAAATAAATAGAGATATATCACTGAGAGATACTTATAGCTCTGATTAGTGATAAGAGTAATGGACACTTTACTTAGACAAGCGACAAGCACCTGTTCAGTATCAGGAGTCCAATAGTAACTACATGCATGTTATTATCTACCTGTATTATTAGTATTGTCTACCTGTAATATTTATCAGTAGCCTGATAGGTAAACAGGGAATTTCATCATCTTCAATTAGGTGGAATGATAACAACAAAAAAGTCAACAAAATTAATATCTCTGATGTAGTTGATGCTGTGTCCTATTGTTTTAAAAGGATTATACAAAGTTTTTATTACTATTATCAAATCAGCAAATTTCATATTTTCAGGTGGTCGAATCCAGTTTTGTCATTCTTTAAGAAATAATCTTATTTCATAATTAATAAAAAAAAATTTCATAATGATCAGATTGCTTTCCGCTTATGCAGTTAAAATACGTCAACATATAATGATAAGGTTAAACTTTTGTGATAGTTTTCAAGTAGTAAAACACAAAATCTTATATGCAAACCTAAACAATGAACAAGAATTCTATTTGAACAGAATGATTAAAACTTTAACCTGAAAGTTTCCTTTAACACAGAACAAGACACATTATAAAAATTAATAAACAAAACTTTATCCATTTTAAAATACTTGTTACCAACTAATAATTTCAAAATGAAAAATATCATAAAATCAAAGAAGTCCCAAGTCTCTTCTAATATCATTTTTTCAACCAATTTTACCATGTTAAGGAATATTGCCTATCAATTAAAAAAAATTAAACTAGAGAGAGAATGTAAATCATGAAATTGATAACAGTCACTACTAACCTTCAAGGGTGAGTTTAGTGTCACTCTTCAGAACCGTCTTATCAGCCATCTTAGCGACACATGTGTACGTCCCGAAGTTTGATTTGATCAGATTCTTCAGTTCGAGGTTTTGAGTCCCGTTGGGGTCAGAGGTCGGGACAGCCTGGCTACTCTTGTTTACCTGTAACAAGATTATGTGGCTGGTTCACAGGTGATCATTCACCTTGACAGGTAGGGTAACAGTGATTAAAGGTATAACCTAGAGAATCTCCCTAATGTCCAGGTAGGGTATAGGTGATTAAAGGTATCATGAGCTCTATCCTGTCACTTAATTATTTCAACAGGGAATAAACTATTCATTATTTGCTGAGCAGTGAAGAATTGGTGTTCTAAGTCTTAGAATATTTTATCACTGCATATTTATAAAGACATTAGTGACAGAGCCGTAACGTCATGATGATGTTAGAAAGTTGCTCAATCTTAACTTATCATACAATGTCCTACATCACTCATAGACCAATAGATGGGCAGTGTCTTTCCAACTGCGTCCTCAATAATAGAAGATTAAAGAATATCCAACATGCTGATCCCTCTACCATATGATCAAAACAAGGTGTACATACCTACAAATATATATACCCAGGTAGCCAACAGGTAACCTGATGCACACAGGTGCACTGACTGCACTGCACTACAGCAGGTGAGGAACTAGTGTTTACACAGGGAGGGTCCACCCACTGCAGTCATCTACTCCGATTCTTACACAGAGAGCTACTCATGATCCTTGACAAACACAATACCTATGCAAATGTAGCCTCCGGTCAAAGACTCACTGCATACAGTTTCTCTTTAGTGTAAGTTCAGCTAAAAGCCTTTCAATATATTTACCTGAGTAATGACACCAACATATGTTATTAGAATCTTGCAAGCCTAAACTCACCTTCTTTCTATACTATGAGTTAATCTAAATCCTCCTTCTAAAAACACAAGGAAAGCCTGACCCCATCTCCCTCTCTTCGCAGAAGTATCTAAACTCACCTTCTTTCTATACTATGAGTCTATCTAAATCCTCTTTCTAGAAACAAAAAGGAAAGCCTGACCCCATGTTCGTCCCCCCTCAGAAGAACCTGAACTCACCTTCTTGCCGTTGTGCTCCCAGTGCACCTCCTTCACCCCCTCTCCGACCTCACAGGTGAGGGTAACGCTGTCCCCCTTGGATGCAGACATCTGAGGGGGGAGATCAGTTGTGAACTTCTTTGCAATCTTCTCCTCCTTTTTCTTTGCAGATTCAGTTGTGGCTGTTGCAGCTGGCAGGACTGAAGGAGGAGTTTTATTCAGATGCGCTCATAAACGTAGATAATCAAATATCCAACGAGAAAAGTTTTTTTGTAATGATGTTTGCAGAAACTAACATAAAAAATATCTGTCCTTGCGACACGTTGCACAAATAATCTAAGAATATTCTATTACTTGTTATGGTTCATTTACATACTGATAGAAAGCATTAGTAACCTCAGAAATGCTTCATATATATCAATTATATATTTAGCTGACTTGTGTCACTTTAAATGACTATTATTCATCCAAATATCAATGAGAAGAAACAGGACATTAGTTTTTCTTGAACTACAAATTAAATGTTAATCAACAGGCTTAGATACACTGACACTGGAATATCAATATTGATTATTGTAATTTCTTATAGGATATCAAATCAATGCATGAGATTGAAAAAGTCAACATTAGTGATCTAAGATTTTTTTTTTCATAAATCCAACTGATAGCGAAATTATTCATATGGGAGCATGAGTGAGACATAAAGGGAATTGTCTGATACAGGTTCTTAAAAGTCATGCAATAACATAGAAATAATAGTGTGCATTATTGATTTTTTAATTGAGCATTGCAGATTTATCCTCTTTATGCTATTTATAAAGCAAGGGACTTCATGATTCACTTTCTTTAGTAAGAGAATATGACCATACCAGATTCACTGTAGCTCAATCTTATTGCTAGGGGCTGATTGTACTCTGGGCCTTATGGCCCTGGGTGAGAGGGTACTTCTAGTCCTAGGTCCCATATGACCCTTGGCCAACTTTCTTAGACTAAGGTGATCATAGCTCAGCGTTGTAACTATGGTTTAAAGGCGCCAATAGCCCCAAAGTGGCTTTGTAAAAATTAGGGGCTGGATGAAGTGATGGAAATAGCTGCCTACCCACGAGATGAAAACACTGGTTCATTGGGTGATGACAAAAATGACCCTCAAGTCCTTTTGTATCATTTTCAATACACGAAGCGTCTATTATGCAGAGGTTATGAAAAGATGAAAAGAACTAGCTGGATTTTCAAACTACAAAGCCAGTTGGTATTAAAAAATAATTTGTACATGAAGATTAGATAAATTTTTCTGCTATGATTTTCACCTTGTATGGAGAGTCTGGCTGCACAAGATCTTGTCCCAGCTTCTGAAGTAGCAGTGGCCACATATTGTCCCTCATCTGACTTCACAATGGCGGAGATCCTCAACTGGTGCTTGTTACCTTCAGACACAATCCTCAAACAGTCGTTGGGTGTGACAGACTGACCATCCTTCATCCTGATTTCAAGAATAAATCTGTCATCAATTTGGTAAATGTTGAATCAGTGATTTTTTAAATCATCAAATTCATAACATGCTTTTTTCTGTGGCATAATATCTAACACACCTTGGGTGACCATCATCCTATTTATTTTATATGGTATCTTGTCTGCACAATAGGGCTGTGGAACTTAGGATCTTTTTAATTTTGTGGGTGGGTATTGATCTGAATTGTTTCAGTGGCATTCTAGAAGCTGCCAGTCTGAGGAAGACAATGATATATGGATGTACAACTTCTTTACTACACAATGGCGACGTTTCGGTATAGATCCTTATACCGTTATCAAGCATATAGCATATAGGTACTGTACCCATCATTTCCTAAATGCTTGATAACGGTATATATCATTGTCTTTCTGGGTATTAATCTGTTTGGGCTCTATCAGAAATTGAGAGATATAAATCCAAGTAGTTTGTCATCTAAAGGACTATAAAACAGGGAACATCTTGCTGAAAAGACTGAACATTTGTGAAAATTTGTTATGAATAACTTTAACAGTCAAGTGAGGGAGAACTTCTCTACGTGCTTGTGCTTCTTATAACAGGTGCCCATTGTATGTTATAAGTGTTGGGCCTGTTACAATAAATATAAAATATATATAAGGAAAAACATGTCACTGAGCTAAAGACAAAAACTAGGGTTTTCTCTCATTGGTCGTTATGTTATAAGCCTGTTGAGGGACAAAGATTATAAGATTTCAGGTCCCCATTCTCAAGTAAATCAAGCAAGACAGAGGTTCCTCCACTGGATTACGTATTCATCTCTTAACAATAGAAACATATCGGCAGCTCTTTATAGATTTCACTGCTAAACGGCAATGAAATACATGTTTTAGATCTTGATCCTATAATGATGTTTGTTTACAACCACATACCAGGAGACGGTAGGTGCCGGTACGCCAGCTACGGTGCACTCGAACACAGCCTCACTCCCGGCAGGCAGGGTCAGGTCACTTGGGGTCGCTGTGAAGGTCGGAGCCTCTTTCCCAGATTTATCAGCTATGGGAAAAAATATTCCTTGAACTTTCTATTCAGGTTGCTGTTTATCACTTGATATTAGATATATAATAAATCTGAGCTTAATAGACAGGTTATCAATTGATCTTAACACAAAGATCGGAAACTGGAATGTTTTACCATAAACCAGATTTTCAATATCCACTTTATGTGTTGTAAAAATGTGTAAACAATTGTCTGATAAACCTTTTCACCCCATGATATCAGACTCTAAAATGTATTTATTACTGGTTTCTTAGGGGCAAAATGACCACTGATAATTTCTCAATCATGTCTTTACATTGTAGAACACATATATTTTCATTGTTGTTCCTAGAGGGGATCCTGGGGAAAATTACCCACCCTTCTTGTTTGGTGTTTCTTAGAATGACTTGAAGTAGGATACTTCTACCATTACAAATGGTCCCATCTGCTCAGAATATGCCAAAATTACCCCCGAGCCAAACCCCTAGAAACAACACTGTTAACTTTGAATAGGAACTCTTTATTTCAATTCAAAATCCACACCACAAAGTTAAAATTAGTTTTCAGTTGAAATAAAAATGGAAATGAAAATCTACATGATATAAAAATCAAAAGGAAAAATCATTTCAGCCATACCAGGAATGGATGTTGAGGCTTTGGAATCTTCCGAGTCTGTAGAGAGAAGTGTTAAGTGTTTCTGTGTTAATCATGGTCAAAGGGAGGTAATCGCATGTTAAGGTTAATTGATGTAATATCACATCTGACAATTTTTGTTCATGTTGATTCAATTCAATGAATGATTTCAATTTATCAAAATGTCAGACAGCATATAATGAATTGAATACAGATCTTTTTTACAAATAATCTATATGTTATTTTTGAAGTGAGGGGGGAAATTATTTGTCAGTTTGCCTGTTAGCAATTAACTATTAATCAAGTAAGCTGGGTAATCATTAATCATAAATATGATAAAAATGTCTTAATATTAAAGTGTGGTGGATTATTAGGTCATTATGAAGTCAATTTAACTCTTATAAATTAAAGTTGCCAAAATTAGATGAGTAGGGATTCAGATGATGAAAATATTAAATGCTTTAACGAACATAAGCATTTTTGGGACATTGATTACTTTTATTATACTAATTAATCATTATTTAGAGGATTTTTCCTTAAAGCAGATTAAGAATTACAACCAACCAAAGCCACAATGCTAAGACCAAACGATTGATCGTAATTCTGAAAATGCTTTGAGGAAGGCACTCCAGTTAGTTTTAACTGATAACTATGAAATGGATATAGACACAAATTTACCTTCTATAGTGACATCACACTGGCACTCAGCATAGCCGAGAGAATTGACAGCGACACATTTGTATACACCACTGTCACTGACCACAGTGTCGTAAATTTCAAGGTTGTGGAATCCTTTTTCAAAGAAGATTTCATATTTGTCTGAAATTAAGTGGAAGTCACATTATTCATATGTCAACATTGAGGGACAGCTCAACTAAATCAAAAACGTTACGTAGCTACAACAAGTTAATTTGCTAAATATAAATATTTATAAAGCAATAGCATTTGGCATTCTCATGTGATAAAAAACAAACCTCCAGATTTGATTTCCTTTCCATCTTTGACCCACTTGATCTCAGCAGCAGGGTCGTCAATAACGGAGACCATCAGGTTAACGAGACTGTCAACAGGTGCGCGGACGTCCTTCAATTTGGTCTGGAACACAGGTGGGCTTCCTGAGCTGGGCTCGGCCGACACTTGTCCGGAAGGTGCTCCAACACGACCAAGGTCAACAAATCCTCCCACAAACCCCTCTTCTTCCAGGCCCTTTTTGGCTTCATCTGCGTCCTCATCGGAATATTTGACAAGGCTGATGCCATCACGGAGGATACAGTCCAGTTGGACATCCATCCCCTCAATGACGTCAATCCTGGGTGGCAGGTGCTTGATGAAGAATGGAGCTGGAAGACAAATATTAAGTAATTTTGTGACTAGATGATCAACACACCTGTAACGATTCCCTCAAGTGTGAATTGTTCAGAGGCATTTCAGAAGTCATCAACACCATGAATTGAAAGTCATCTCATTGGAATTCAACAACGATTTCAAATATCAAATTTGAGAGCTTATCTAAGAATGAAAAATGACCCCACGTGAAATCATTTTAAGTTGGAGAATTCAGAATTTCATGGAGAACCCCTTATCCATGCAAAATTTTATTCTTCATAGGTGTAGTTGAATACTAAAAACATTGTCATTTGTAACTAAGCTGTGATTCAGAAAAAGCACATAAAGTGAATAATTTATTTTTATTTCAAACTCAAATATAATAATAAGGGCTCTACATTGTTAAAGAAAGATATCTACAAATATACAAAGATATGGTATATCCACATTACATACCAGGTAAACTGAATTTATTACACGAGAAAAGGGGAGATAAATTGCGTTTTGATCAATTAATCAACCAAGAGTTAACGTCACTATAATGGCTTTAAGATAAATAAAAGATAGTTAGGAAATAGTCTGAGATATTTCTTTACTGTGCATGTGTTATGAGTGCATTTTTGTACAAAGTGTGAAGTGCTAACTGGAATTTTTTAAACTAAAAACTTAAATGACAATATGACAACACAAAGTTAGAAAAAAAGGAAAATATAGATACAACATGACAAAGAGTGAATATAGATATATATGATAAGTGAATGTTAGGAACAAATATTTGACCAGAAACAATATATACGCATTTTTCAAAACAATTATTATTTTCAAAATATTATGTGAAAAATGAGAAAATGAGAGATCCAATATAGTTGAAACTGAACTCAATAAGATATCAAAAGATATAATGTGTGTGTTATAGACTTAAAACTATGCTATAATTGTTAGGTACAATGTTATTAGCCTTGGAAAAAAAATACCTTGAGAACGCCTGGTGCCGTCATCTGAGAAAAAGATAGTATAAACTGGTAATGATTTGTTGTAATTTATCCCGTTAAAGATCGTTTTTGGTTTTGAAAATCTTTCTTTTCAAATGGAGTATTTTAGCTAAGTTATATCTTAGCTATTTCAGAGAAAGTTCAAGTTATCCTAGTGCTTGAATATTTTTGAGAAAAGGCACCCAGAACCACACAGTGCGTCATTCCTGTTCACTACCGTGGAATGCCAAGTATTCAGATGGAATGAATAAATTTAATAATGACTCACCTCTCTTCATTTCCACAGGTACTCGGTCTCTTGGTGTGTAGACAGGTTCTGTGATTTCATCACTGGAACAAAAGCATGAATTGACGATGACAAGTATTTCTACAACACCTTGTATCAAAGACCCCTGAAGCTCTCAATTAGCCCTAAAACATCAGATGGCAATATCAGAACTTATATTTGCAAAGGAACAAATTTATATAAATTATAGTACAGACTCAATGAGACCAATGCAGAAAGAAAAACACACACCAGAGGGAATGTTTACACAAATTACTTTATACATACAGCAATTATGTTAAAGTTCTCTTAAAGACCCATACCAATCAATGTTATTTCATAAGGATTTGGTTTTTTGAACGAACTAATTGAAACCTGTGAACTATACCTGTCTAGATCCCGCTCTTTGACCTTGACGATGCATGATGTTTCAACAGAGCCGAAGACGTTGGTTGCCCGGACGATGTACTCTCCAGCATCACGTGTCATGGTGGAGCCGATTTCCATTGTATGTAGAGTCGCGCACATCATGATACGATGTCTCTCGCCGTACGTCAACTCCCGCACTCCCTTGTGCCAGGAAACTGTGAAGGTTAACATTCTCATTTCATTTATAAACGTCTTGAATGAAGGTGCTTAATTCAAATTGTTGCAAGTTAACCCTTACCTGCTAATCTTTTGTCAAAGCATTGCTATCACAAGCCCATGAATATTTTGATTCCTTTGTTATCATGAAATGTAAAAAAAAAACATTAAAAAATAGTTTGACTTTAAATACTTCAGGGGGTGATAGACGAATGCCTGGAGGGTGGACTTAAGCTTAAAGTAGTTCCACCTACCAACAGGTGTAGGGAATCCCTCGGTGGCGCAGTCAAGTCTGAGTTTCTGTCCCTCAGTGATCTCGACCTCGCGGGGAAGCATGATGGAGAAGTATGGGGGTTTGCCTGGCACTGAGATGTGTTCCAGTGGATCAAAGTCTTTGTCTGGGCCGTAACCCAGTCGCAGCAAGGTCTTCTGGGATGGTGCAGGCGGGGTCTTCTCTGTGATTTCAATGGTTGATATGAATGTAGGATTCTAGTGTATGATTTTATTATGTCAATTAATGACCTTTATAAAAAGTTGGATAGGAGAAAAATTATTATGATAAAAGAATAAGTTGATTTACCTTGTGACAATCTTGTAGTGAAATACCTATTTCATAAAACATTTCACATAAACATTTTCAGATAAATCTTGTAAAAATGCTGAATTTTATCAATAAACCATCTGTGTACTATTTCACATCAAAAAGCTACAAAATGTAATATGACAGATATATTCAGTGGATGTCTAGTTTATATAATGACCGACCACAACCTATAACTCCACCTACCCAGGACTCTCAGAGATCCAGAACATTTGCATCTGCCGGCGGCGCTGTGGGCGACACACACATAGAGTCCTGAGTCTGATGGACGAGCTTTCCTCACCACAAGACGAGCCTTGCCGTCCTCGTCAGACTCTGTGTAGATACGGGAGGTGTTGAACACTTCTCGCACATCCTTTTGCCTGGATACAACAGAAAATATTTTTCAAAGTTAATTTAAAGCATTAGCTTAAAAATTTTAAATTTCATAAATGTCATCACTATTTAATAAGAGGATTGGCAACAGCATTTCAAAGCTTACCAGACAAGCAATTGACTCTTTTTCATAAATCATGAATATTAAAAGTAACCTTTGACAGCATTTCAGCTACAAATTTACAAAAATTATAAAAATTAACTCATTTACTGAGACACTTAACAGCATGATATGAATTAACTTAAAACAAAGTCATTCAAAGATTTTCATACATATTCATAGAAGTATAGCCATAAGTGAAAGCTTTCATAATAATAGATGTGCATACCATTTGAACTGGGGAGCTGGTTTGCCGGTAGCTGTACACTCAAACACAGCATCCTCGCCCTCACGGATACAGATGTCTCCCAGGGGGTTGAGGAATATCGGCCGCTCGTCCTTTACAGGGGACAGACGGTCCTGGCCTGTTGGACAGAGAATATGTTTGATGATGAAACCTCTAATATTATTTTGCACAGAAGATCGTTGTAGTTGATAAAACATTCATTTACTTTTAATGATTGAGTGGTTATCTTATTCCTGACCAACTGTTTATTCCTCAAGTGTTTGCATGTTGTTCTATGAATGGTTTTGTCTGCCAAGGAAAACATCAGCAGTTGGTCACTGTTAAGGTGTCATGATACATGATTTATTAAGTGACATATTAGCTTGAGTAGTACAATTACATACTCTCTATAAAAAGAGGAACATCAAGTGATGATGGTGTCACCTTTATCATGCATGTCAGCATAATCCAGAGGATGATGCAAATATTCTCATTGGTCTAATCTGTCCATTGAATGAGAAACATTCCGGCCAAGAAGAAAATAAGAAAGAATTCTAAGACTAAGGATAAGTTTCTTCACTCACTTTGGACATCAAGGCTGGCACTGCAGGTGATGGTTCCTTCAGAGTTGGTTGCCTCACACGTGTAACATCCACTATCTGTTGTGGAGGTCCGCAGAATTTCCAGTGATAGCAGGCCATAGTTATTCTGTGGCAATAAGAACTGACATGCAGACTTTTCTTACGAAACAAGATATTAAATAAGATCTGTATTGTATGACATGTGATTATAAGTGCCGCAACAAATAAAAAACAGGTTAAAAGAGGGTTTGAGAATGGTAAACAGGTATGTGCTGACTGAAGTAACCTTGAAGATGTAAAAATGGCAAAGGTTAAAAGCAACTGATCTTAAGTGTTCAATTCAATGTCTTATACATATGATGAGAAATGAGCCTCGACGCCAGCTACTAACCATGATGGTGTATCTGCTCTGGTTGGTGATGTCGACACCATCTTTGTACCACTTGATGCGAGGGTCTGGGATCCCGGTCACTGAGCATGCCAGGCGTACATGGTTGTTCTCTTGGACAGACTTGTTCCTCAGTTTGACGGTGAACTCTGGTGCCATCTGGAATCGGTATTGCTTGGAAGGTGCAGAGTCAAGTTGGGTGCCGTCGTCCTTTGTGATACCAATGTCAGACACTTCTGTTGGTGGAGAAATAAGTATGTCAGCAAATTCTTATCATGAACTCATTAACTGCATTTTATAGTCAAGACCTAACTAGGCTTGAGAAAATAATTATGACAATGCAGTTCCAGACTAGACCTGACACATGGCGCTTAACTGGAAGAGGTCATAGAGCTACTGATTAAATAGGAAGGTCTTCATGGATTTCTTGAAGGTATCATCTGACTATGCTGTTTTGATTTCATTTGGATAGAATTCAAAAGTCATAGAACAAACAAGAAAGCACTTTTTGTAAAGCTTTGATAGATAGAGATAAAAAACGGATGGAGAGTTGAGTAAGACAAAAGTTCACAGTAAATACTGATTAGTTGGATAATCTTGAAGCACAGTATACTGATTTCAAAGCAAACATTTTTAAATGGTAAAAGCAAAGCCTGAAGTTAAATTCTCCATTCAGTGACTATCAATTACAGCTACTTACTCTGTACTCGGATTCTGGCCTCTGTAGAAGTGGATCCAGCCTCGTTGACAGCACGACACATGTAGGCGCCGGAATCGTCCTTAGTGGCGCCATCAATGACAAGAATGTGAACATCGTCATCCTCTTGGATTATCTCGTAATGGCTGCTGGCATCAATGCGCTGTCTGTCCTTGTACCACTCCACACTGGGTATGGGTGTCCCCTTCACCACACATCTGAGCTGGGCCTTGCTGCCCTCTGTTACAGACATGGGTTCCAGGAATTCTGTGAAGTAAGGCTTCTTGGAGCCATCTGGCACTGACTCTGTACAATAATTGGTGAAAAGAGGATTAGTGATTATTTCATTGGTTTACAATTTGGCGTTTGTTGGGAATTGAGCTGATAACTGTGTTCATCATATAAAGGTAGGGATTCTTACTAACAGATATTTCAAATATTTTTCTTTGTCAGCAGCAAACACAAATGTAAATAACAGATGTTTTGTTCCTTACGCTTTTTTAAAACATACAAAAATATCATGCACAATTGCAAAGGCTTGAAAAATCACTTTTTAATCCTAACATATACACCTAAAAAATATGCTTGAATAATAACCTCTGATTACAATGTACATATAGATAAATACAACTGGGAATTTCATAAGTATTTTGTTATGATTGTTCCTGCTAGGCACAGTAAGTTATCTATGATGTCCTTTATCCTTAAGCCACTTTCACAACAACATGATGAAAGAAGCATGGGTCATTACCCTGAGCAATTAAAAACATGTACAAAACCAATATAATATAAAGGTAAAATATCTATTTACCAAGGATTCAAACATTTACAAATCCAATATAAAGCAAAGGTAAAATATCTATTTACCAAGGATTCAAACATTTACAAATCCAATATAAAGCAAAGGTAAAATTTCTATTTACCGAGGACTCTGAGATCGCAGGAGCACCATGTTTGTCCAGCAGGGTTGGAGGCGAGGCAGCGCCACTCCCCGGCGTCCTCGGCCCGCAGGTCCTTCACCCTCAGGGTGTACTCCTCCCCAGTCTGGGACAGCTTGAAGCGACCACTAGCAGACACCTTGTCTTCCCCGTGGTAGAACTCGACACTCGGGGCGGGATGACATCTCACTGTGGGAGAAACATGGCAGTGTTGTTAGTGAGAATATCTTACCGTTCTGGATTCCTATTCTTAAAGAATATAAGTTCTAAATAGCAATGAAGGCAAAACTATTTCTTTCTTATTGAGCAATATGTGAGTACATCCGAAGTAATTTTCAGCCTAGAGTCTTGGATCTTCAATACCCCTTATTCCACAAAGCATTACGTGGATATTTACTCTCTAAAGTACAAGTTAGTATTGTGAAATGATAGAAGATGACACTGAGGGAACCTAAGTTGCGCATCATGTCTCCACCTACCTGTGACAGACATCTCGATGTTGTCTCCGACCTGGGCAACCTGGTCGATGAGTGGCAGTGTGAACTCCGGCACCACATCAACGTCCTTCTTCTTGGCTTCCTCCTTCTTCTTTCTGCGATGCCGCACTTCTGTTAACACAATAAATTATTGTTGAGCTCTGCGTGGACAATTTCATGTCATTAGTTGCATGAAATTTAATGCAATTACCAAAAATGTTTTTCTAAAGAAAATAACAAGACAATATGAGTGAATGAGTTTGTTTGTTCAACGTCGCTTGGGCAATATTTCAGCCATTAGCGGCGAAACAAGACAACATGATCTATGATAAATGATCTAATTCTTTGCTCAATAGTCAGTTTGAACCAAAGCAAGCATTGATTTACTCACTTCATTTTAAGATAAGGTACCAAACTGTAATCTTATGATGACTCTTATGAAAGTTACATTTTGAATAAAATCTACAATAAAACTTGTTGGTGTTTAACAGCAATCTTAACTATTTTTATGTTCATAGGTGTCTTGTTGATAAGAATTACTGCAGTGCACCAACACTGTAGGCTGTTACCCTCTGCTGTCAACCATCCTAACATCTTGTATCAAGCATTGGTTTGTAACCAGGAAGTGAATTCAAACTATTACTAATCCTAATGGTCTTCCACTATGCTTTAGCATTGGTACTCACATGATAATACTTAGATGATAGTTTCAACAATAACACACAATCTTATAAATGTCTATTCCACAGAATGATTTTTCTACATCACAGAGAGCCGACTGTTATGAATATGTTACCAATAATTACAAGCTTACATCATGTGGACTTATCTCGACTATTGTTTCCCTCATAATCTTAGGTGCTATTTTGGCCATAAATCCTGTAAGAAGAACTTCAGATAAAGGGATTATAACGCCCTGAAGCTTGAATAAAGAACAGTTTGGCAAGTATTTTCATAAGCACATATTACCTATAGCTGCTTATAGACTTAGCTGCATAACTGCATATTCTTGGTAGATCAAACCACAATAACAATATGAAAGATCATAGGGTATTGCAATTTTAACCCAACATTTATCATGAGATTTATCAGGCAGAAATCTACATACCTTCCACTTTGAGGTTGGCACTGGTCTCAATATCACCAAAGCTGTTAGTGCCGCGGCATGTGTAAGTTCCTGAATCCTCGGGTTCGAGGTCTTTGAGGTCAAGGGTCGCGATGCCATCTTTGTAAGTGGCCTTGTGTCGTGGGCTGGGTTCAATCTCCTCACCGTCTCTCAACCTGCAGGCACAAATATCATGATAAACTTCCATTGACAGATAAAATAAGACTCTTAAAGCTCTAGTACTAAGTAATAATGGAACATGATTAATAATTCATAATACTTTACTGCTTATGCAGTCACATATTCTTTCATCTTTTGCCAAATAGCAGATAATGGTTCCTGGCAGTCATTACTTGAGCTATATAGCATTACTACCGGTATGTTCTCAAGAACATATGAGGTCTTGCTGGATGACCTACAAAGTCATTATTGGTAAACATAATCACAACAGAATGTTACTACAATAGGAAAAGAGTTACCCTAAACACTCTTACTTCATCAAGTGAGCAAACCAGTGGGCTCAATTACGTTCTGAAGATATCCCTCATAAACCATTTAAATATACAGGAAAGCTCATGGACCAACCATAAACCCTTCTGAAATTTCCTTGACTAGCAAGTTCTGGATATTCTGGTTCACAAGTTTTCTCTTTCAAAGAGAAAAAGAACATCCCACTTAAGAGTCTATAAACCATACACATAACTGGAATACTCAGAAATATTAACTTCCTTTACAAAAGGAGATCATCGATATCCAGAAAGAGGAAGACACATGCTTTTTTGTACATAAGGATTCCTGCAACTCTCAATCTCAAGAGAAAAATCCTTCACATTATTTATGTGACTGTTAAGAAATAACAGACCAGGATCCCTGGTGCTCCATGAATGTCAAGTTGATGAAAGTTGTGAACTTCACTGCTTCTTTCACAAACACCAGGGACAATATGGAAACTTTTCCTCATTATTCTGTAACCATGACAATGAACTGCTTACCACCTTGTTGTCACAATCAAATCATCAACTTTACACTGTCTTGGTTCTAAAGTTGGACCCTAAATCCTTCACAAGTGACCCTCTCTTGCAGCTTCAAGAAGGCAGCATGAACTCACACTAACATAACTTTGATTGGTGTCTGTCTTGGTGTCAATACTAATTAGCAAGTAAGAACCACACTAACTCTATTAACAACAGTGACGAGACTAGCATTAATAATGCATGAAACAATTGTGTCCCTTGCTATAATAGCTGAACCCAACACCTTATATTTGATTGTGTATTGACAACCGTTCATTACAAGATGGTGGACATCTGACTAACCATGGCAGGCTAGACATGACCAGGTGTTTGGATATTTTTTCATTATTACACATCCTCAACATGCTACTTACAATGATTACACTGAAGGCATTGTACTTTCAAAGCAACTAGTGAAATGTGGATGACCCTGAACGTCTGTACATCCTGTGTTTAGGTACCAATTTAAACAGCTGGGTGAACCAAGTGCCATGTGGATAAAGGACACAACACAGTGACCTAGGTCACAAATGTTTAATGTCTCCACTGGAATTCAAACCAGGGACTTTGTAGTCAAAGGCCAGCGTGCTAACAATTGCACCACTGCATTCAACTGAAATGATATTAATGTGGGTCTAATCTAATCATTCAACTTATGTTCAATTCAGTTTCAGTTGCTTAGAAAATGATGATATTGAATTAGAACACAACAGTCAATTGATTTGACAGACAACAAAGTAACTGACATAGTAATTTAAACAATGTTAAAACAAGATCTAAACAAGGAAGCCGAAACAAAAGCATGTAGTTTACAGTGCAGTAGCATTTATAAAGTGCCAACAAATCAAGAAGAAGGAAGTTGTGTTTCAGGCATGCAACCAAATCTAGTCAAAGAAGAATCAGTTATAAATTCAATAATGAACCTGGCAAAAGACCAATCACAGCTTGACTCTCTCTCTCTCTGAGGCAGGTGATAAGACGTACAGGTATCTATCTATCTATAGGTTTAACACCTGTCATCAAGGCATTTTCCTAAGAACAACAAGTTACAACAGGTATGGCAATACTGAATTACTCCACACAAGTTTTTATAATTTTTTTTTAGAAATATTATAAAATATTTCCTTTGTTTTAAAATAAAATTTTATGTACTATTTTCCCTTGAACAAGCCAAGACCTCGAATACAACCCAGGGGCCATGGGGTGCTGATTGAAATAGAAAAAAATGGAATAGTTGAATTTAATATCAATATCAATTTTTTTGATAAAATAATAAAACAACACAACTAATGTTCAACAAATAAATCTAACTAAATGAATGGGCGACAAAATTCTTTAGAATCATAATGCAAAGAATATCTGATTCAATCTGAAATATTTTGACATTCAAATACTGCCACTATGGCAACAGACATTTTACAACAAAAATTAAAACAGCTTCTCCCAGAATGATTGAGAGAAGCAGAGTTATTTTGGAGCATATTGCAGAGTAATTGCGTTATTGCTGCGATTAAAAAAGCAATTTCAGCATTCCGCAGCCACACCTACAGAGTTGAAACCGTGCCAGAATAACCACGTACACATACCTGCCAAACAGTTTTAACTCAACTTTTTATTCTACTCTAAAAGTCAAACAGCATGGAAAAAAAGTACTGTGCTGCCATGGAAACAAGTAGTTTTCCAAATATTATCAGGAAAATTCACCATAAGGATCAATATTCATGTGTAAATCCCTAGATATGCAACTGAATTTCATAAGGATTTTATTTTCTTTCCATTTCTTCAACATTACTGTATTAGAGATTTGATGTAAAATATCATAACAGAAGCAAATTGTTTTGATAATGAGCTGTGATTTTCTGCAATGTGATTCTGTGATTTTCTTGAGTTTTGCAATTGTATATTGAACTGGTTTATGGGTGTGCTTTACATTTTTACTTTTCTGATCGAATTTGTAATGTATTTCTATTCAATGTTGTATTTAAAAACTTGACTGCTACTGAATTTATCACAAATAGATTTTGCGTTATTGGAAAGGTGTCATCTTCAAAGCTTATGAAAGGAAAGATTATCAATATGCTCTTCCTTTGCATTATATCATTGCAATACTGTAATAGTATCATAAGCACCTGCAAGAGTTCCATAACTTTGGTTGTCAGCTACGTTTTACAACATGAGAATTTCAAGGGTTGGGAGTTACATCGTTCATTTGTTCAATACTAGACTGGCTCAAGATGTCAAGACAATATTCATAATGGCATTTAACTTACAGTTATTACAGAATTTGAAGAAAAATGGTGCGAATCTGATTGCTTAATTGTGTATAAAGGGGGTAGCTTTGATCAATTGTGTGATCATGTCAATGAAAGTATACAAGTTACTCTTCTTTACTTTATATTATTATGAGTTTCAAATGAATTTTGCAAACTCAGAAGATAGAACATTATGCTCTACAATTCTACTACCAGAAATTCCTGAACACAAACCTCTCTACAGTAACCTGAGTCTCTGTGAATGTCTCTGTTTTAACCTGCTCTTGTACCAAGTCAGCTGTGAATGTTTGCTGAACCTCCGTCACATGTTTCTCTGTTTTCCTTTCAACACAAACCTCCTTCACCACCCCCACCTCCACCCCACTCTCTACCACCTGTTCATCTGACCTCAGTACCAGCTCTGTCGCAGTGCTTACAGCCAATACCTCAGGCTCTGCTGCAAATACTATGTCTTCTTTGATATTGTCCACATCAAACACCTCAGTGTTTTCCTCCACAGACACAGCCTCTTCAATCTGTTCTAGTTTGTGTTCTTCTGGAACTTCTAAATGAACATCATCACTTGCTAGAGATTCTATACCCGTGTCCGCGCAGCATTCTGTCTGAACGTCTGATTGTGTCTCTGGTTCAGGAACCCGCACCTCACTAGCAGATTCATTTCCAGTGTCCATTGATTCCACCGTGGCGCCATCATCTACCTCCTCTTCTGGTTGGTCAACTGACTTCCATGTTGTTCTGATCTTCCTTTTGGGTCCTTTGGTCAACTTACCGCCATCAACTACTTTAGTTGATGTGGCAGCTAGTTGAATATTTTCGGCTGGTTCCTCAAAGAGTTTCTTTTTGTCTGAAAGATCTGAGTCATGGAATGGACAGTCTTTTGAGGGGCATTTATGATTCGGCAGCAGGAACATCAAACTCATGGTTGCTGGTTAAGGTAATATATCCTCAACAAAATAAAACTCCAATCATTAAAAAGGGAATGATGAAAGAGGGAAATGTGTTGCTAAGTAATCCACTTTAATCCACAATGAAGAAAATTGAGTCACAATTCGAAACAAATATTTGTGACTCTCACACAAAATGACACTCCAGGGTAGATCCTTACAAAAACACTCCAAGTATAAACACCTGTCTTCAATCTACCCCAATCGCACCCACTCCAATGTGGACAAGCAGAAAGAACAAGGGAGGTATTAAATCCAATCTGGTAGTTATTCCACAGCAAACAGGATCATCAGATAGAATTCTTCAAATCGAAACTGATCCAAGTTTATCTGAACCAGATTCCTCCAGAACACTCAATTAAGTACAAAAACTGATATGTACATACACACAAAAAACTCAGCCAGTCAAAGAAAGAAAAATATCTACAGAGAACTACAGCTAGAAGATGAACAGGCAACCCTCAAAGAATTTCATGAATACTGGTGCCGGCGGGCAGAGGAAGTCAGGATTGGAATGATCTAAACTAGTGCCAAGAAAAGAACCTTTAGTTACGTAGCCTGATATATCTGACATGATTGTGTACCTGTAGAGGCTCCAGCTTCTGCCTACCAGGGCTGGGTTAGGTAGCGCGATGAGATACGTGTGATAACACCAGGTGGGGGAAGGAGGGGAGGAGGTATACACAATATGCCGCAGATAACTGGGCTATAAAACACTATGACCTTTACAATGGAGCAGCATGTCTCATTATCTTTTGAGTGCCTTACAATATTTTTTTTTTTCACTTAAACACTTTTCCATATTATTTTTATCATTGAAACTGAAATGTTAATATTATGTGCAAAGCATTTTATAAAGATTTGAGTAACTTAGCAAAGACTTAATTTCATTAGATTGTGATAATCTTTATGAATAATGATAAAAGGTACAAATGATAAAATTGAAACAAATAGAAAAAATTGGAAAAGTTCTATTGTTGATATTAAACATTTAAAGAACATTGAAATGCATCCTAAATAGCTCTTTTGGCACATTTCCAGCATTTCAGGAACTCTTTTTTGATAGAAGCTATATGTTACTGTCAGACTGTACTGACTAGGCCTTCTCCGTGTATTTATCTCCTGTCAGCCAGCGCCACCTGTTGTACCTTTCATTACTTACAATCATTTACCGGCTTTTTGGCTTTTTATAAACTCAGGTAACAGGCTATGCATCAATTAACAATTGTTTACCTGTGTATTTTGCTTCTTTACAAAGTCATTATGAACTTGTAAAAACTTTAATTTACAACTAATATATACAACTTTTTACTTTCATAAAATGTTTGATCAAGGTTATGCAAGATTTGAATGTTGTAAACAGATGAAAATAGGATATGTAATTCAATAATCTTTTTGCATTGATTTAGTCTTACTAGTTTTAAGTCCTGAATATCTGTGAGGCAAACCTAAAGCATATTTACTAACTGCAGTAATGAAAGCCTTACCGTTCTGAGTGTCTTGATTACATGAATAGCAACTTATCATCAAGAGGAATAATCTAGGAATTAGCCAGGGGTTATTGATAGTCAACCTGGGGATAAAGCTGTATCAGCGAGTAATTAAGAAACTGCTTATAGAGGCACATTCCATCCCCCCACCGCTCTCCCCCTGTCTGTATATATCTCAAATATCTATCTTGTATACACCGACTTCCCCAACCTTGAATTAAATAAGGCTTCTGATAAAAGGCTTAAGATGAGATTCTTACATACCTTCAACAACCTGCTGCTACCTGGGGTAATTAATCTCATTAATAGATAGGTAGGAGGCAGGTAACAGATTAACTAAGATGATTCTTATTAGAGTTGATTGACCTCATTAAAAAAAATTCATTAATAATATAACAGACAGGGACAAATTCTGAAATTCTACAGCAGCAAAATATGACTTATAAGGATTATGGTGTTGATTTGAACAGATCTGGAAAATGATTTGTACATTCTTGGCAAAATTTATAGGATAAATGTTGGATCTTGGATGGTCATCTCATAGGAAGGGTTATGAAAGTAAAACCACTTGAATTATCAGGTCACCAAATATCCATAACTCCTTTATTGTACATCATAAGCACATTAATCTTTTTCTAAATTTACTAAATGTTAATCATGGTCTATCAGTATTCCTTTTATAACTTATTTGTTAACTTGATACGAGAAGCTGGAATCATACAAATATTATATTCTGTGAGTTAATCAATTTTGGTGAAAATCGTGCAAAGACATTACTGTAGATATCAAAAGTCCATCTCTCTATCAGGTAAATATAGTAACCATCTGCTCAGGAGCGATTGCATCTCCAGCTTAACAGCTCCACCTGGTGTCAAGTTGGCGCTGAATCAACAACAACAACTCTAGCTAGAACAAGAAAGGTGAAGTGACGTAAACCTTGACTTTTACAGAACTGATATATAAGAGAATTGTCTCTTAATCCTATCTTTAACAGCCCATGTTGTATGATTCGTAGCTAGGAACAGCTACTGATATAAATAGCGGCCAATACCTATTTTTGGACATATGCTCTTTCGATACACTGATTTTTAACAGAAATACATGAAAATAATTTTTACACCTTTAGATAAAAAAATTCCAAACATTTTGTGCAGACAATAAGCAAGTTGTTTATTCATATCCATTGGATATGTATTTCATATGAACAACGTTAGATATTAATTTAGATTTAATATTTTAGAAAATACAAATAACGAAATATTCACTTATATTTTTATAAAGTCAATTTCTGAACCAGATATACGGTGGCAGTAATAAAGGGGATCCTCATCTTGATTATTTTTTATAAGGCAATGTTAATCCTGCAAATTGGTGAATAATTATCGTTTAACTTGATTATTGATTATTTCAGCAGCTTAATTTTAAGGCATTGCTCCTGTTCCTTATTGTTCAAGTTCAGTGATGCCAGACTGTAGAAGAAACACCCATCACAACAGCACACGGATAACTCAAGAGAGAACAGAATCGCTGCCAGTAAAGCAGAATTCACCTTGAACAGTTCACAGCGCCCTCTGTAACACCCACCTCCATGTAAACAACACCCCCAACCCCCCCCCCCCTCCTTCCTGGCACACACACATACACACATGAGTTATACATTCTAACCAATCTTATCAGTTTAACTTGGAAACACTTAGAGATCTTAAACAGTGTCTGCTATATTTAACTACAGGAATGGAAATAGAATTGATATTTACCTTTTACCCAAAAAAATTGGTTTAAGATGCAATATATGTTTATGCATCTAGTAAAAGATTCATTTATGATTTATACAAATTTTTAATACATGTTTCTAAAAAAAATTTAATTTCAATTTTTTTTTTACATTGACAGTAATGACAACTCAAACTAGTTTTGAGGATCAGAATATTCTCAAAATTCTCTCCTTAAAAAATCAGTTAATAGACCAAATCTCTAATAGAAAAGAAGACCACGCCCAACATGTGATACATGTTAACATGCTGCATCTGGATGAGAAGATGAACAGGGTATTTCGGTATATTTGAGGAGCCAACCATCTGCTAGACTGACACACAGTCTCTCTGGAGAATATCATGTTGCAGGGAGGAATAAACTGAAGAGAATAAATGTTCGGGACCTGACAAACAGTGTAAAACATCTGCTTATTCAGGGGTTCCTTTACATGTAGCAAGCTTAACTATGTAAAACTTTAATATCATTACATTACACTGAGATAACCATAGCGAATTAATTATGGCTTTGTGAGGTTGAGTTGAGAGAGATAATTTAGAGAGAAATTATTTTCAAAAGTATTCATTCATATCAGGATTACTGGTATCATTGAAAAGAGTTTTTCTGCAACACCAATCAATTCATCCGATGAAAATAGGGCTGTGCCACTTTTGGGTTTTTAATCTAAACCTCTGATTAGCAGTCTAATGTAGGAATTACTTTACTTTACTTTATAAGGTGAAGGAAGATAATGTTCAAAAAGCAATCGGAACTGTCTGCCAAACCAGACAGTAATGCTCGGCTCATTTGACTGGTAAGCAAATCAGCTTGGCTGGCAGGAGGCTCAACCAGGTAATGTGATTAATATCTCCCCTTAAGTATGTTACACTTCATTGTTTTCATAGAAACAAGAAATTGTTTTCCAAGATCATTCTCTCGTATATGCTGTGAGGTAAGTTAGTACTAAAGGGATTAGAAATGTGAGAGCTTTTAATGAAGTAAACAGCAAAGAATGGTATCTTGTATATACTATATGAACACATATTTTGAACTTCTACATTTGATAATCTCATATTTTTCAACAGCCAAATAAAAATTCATTTACATTTGAAAATTAGATAAAAATCATTAAAGTGTTATACCCATAAGATGCAATATCAATCAAATATTCACAACAATTTAGGACAAATGGAAAAACATATACAAGTACAAATATGTAAAAATATGAACTAGAACCAAAATTAAAGAGGAAAAAGCTCCCACTTTTCAATTCTCAAATTGACACTCTTTAACAAGTTTTACACTTCAAAGCAATAACACTAAACCTCCTATGGATAAAAGCATTAACTGAGCCTGTGAACTACCTTCTTCCAATACCAGATAGATATACAACCCCCTGTGAACTACCTACCACCCACACCAGATAGGTATACAACTCCCCCAACACAGATATAGGTGTGAGCACCAGTCTACATATAGCATGTGAAACCCTATCACCTTCATCCATCTTGCTGCTAGTCGTAATGAACCCATGGCTTATTATATGGAATTCTTGTGTTTTCTCAGCTGACAGAAAATTAGCATTTTTGACTGAATTACTGTCTTGAGTTTGCTTGAAGTTTGAGGAATGTTATTGTAAACAAATCAGGAATTGAGAGAATGGGTGTTTAGAGGTGACCTTTATTCAAGCCTGCAGTACTTGTGTTAAGACTGGTTATAGCATTCCTATGCATTCATGCTCAAAAAATCATATGTTCTCAATAATGAATCTATCATTAATCATACTTAATTTATGGATAATCTCAATAAAATTTCACTCGCAATTTCTTTTTAAAACTGTTTTACAATTAAGACAATGATATGTTTGTCTCTATTGAATTTAAAATCAAATATCAGATAGAAATATTGTTTGTAAAAAAAAACCATATACTTATATAAACATTCATTTGATTATTGTATTCTTATTGTTAACATAATATCATGCATGTTGGTTAAAATGGGATAAATCTGAAATATCAACAGCTTTCTTCAAAACTAATTTTGGAAACAACCATTATAAATTCTACAAATTATTCAGTGTAATCAATCTTTATTCCTAATTCAAAATTTCATCTTAATTAACATAGACTCTCTCGACAAAAAGACATGAATGCATCATTTCCAACATAGTTAACTCACGTCAAGTCAGTTTCTAAAACCAGCACCATTGTTGTGAGAGCCATCACAGACAGACATTTTACAGCAAATACTGCAAAGTCTCTGTATTTGCCAAGAAATCAGACATATTGGCCGACATTTACACCTATCGGTGTTGGCTGACCTTATCGAGATGTGTAGACAACAATAGTCAGCCAGTGCTTCTCCATGTGCTGCTTCCAAATGTCAGGAAATGTTGGTCAAGTATCAGCTTACTAATTGTTGCAAAAAGTAATTATGCCATTATGAATTAACTTTCTTATATGATTAGATTCATTGCTAGGTAACAGAAACAGAGAAAATGTGAGAAATATCTATGCTACCAAGTGTTAAGAGACAGTTGTAATACAAAATACAGCTGTGAAACATGGCCCTTGGTCGGTATCTAAACAAGATGTGGGGATCAAAGTGTAACCGTTTGAAAGAAGGCAGTTACTGAAGAGACGAAAAACATGAAAGCTCTTTTAACAATGGAAGACGTCATTCAAATTAGAAAATGAATTAACCAAGACATTATCCTGCATCTTCTAACTACAATTCAAGCATAATGTCAATTCTTCAATCAATAATTTATGGAACAAAATAAAAAAATAATTGTTTGGTTTACCTAGCAATTAAAAGATTTTATGCCGTCAGAATGTGAAATCAAAATGTATTTTCAATTCCAATACCTTTCATAACAATACCTGAAGTGATCTTGTATCTGTCTCTGACGAAAAACTCCATACCTTGGTGCAACATCATCTCTAAAAGACCTTTGTTCCATAAATGTCTGAGAATGATCTCCCTTTGAAAAGGCCTGAGAGTAATCTCCCCTCACAAAGAAGTGCTCTCTGGGATAGAACATTACTTTATGTCCTGTTTGTCGAGGCCTGTTGTATGTTAACATATCAAAACTTGATCCTCGGGATGAATGGACTGAGTGATGTATCTGTGATGACAAGTTTGCCAACATGACATTGCCGACATGACGATCAACACTTTGACCTCTTGAAGAGTGCTTTGACTGATAAGGAGGCAATCTTGCAGACATGACATTGTCAATGTGATGGTCTACACTCTGACCTCTGAATTTGCATGCTGACAGTCCTGTAGACACTATTTCACCCATATGACGATCAACACTCTGACCTCTATTTTGATATGCTGAATGAGACAAAGCATTGTCAATTGGTCGATCCCTCAAAGACCTCTGATGGCTTGTTTGATAGATGTCCTGAGACAAACTAAGCATAACGTCTTCCCCATAGTCTCTTGAAAAACTGGAATCTGATCTTCTTTGAGACACTCTGGACGACAGGAAAATATCTAAGAGCCCTGCATTGCAGAACTGTAGGTACAGCGTCGAAAATGGACCAGCCATCCTTCTATTGTGTTTTTCTTTAAAATTAGGACAAAGTTGTCAATCCTCGAAGTCAAGAGCCATTATCAAATGACTGCCATGGAACAGGAACATTTGCTAGAGAACTAGAGTTAATGTTCAAGCAAATCATGGCATATAACTTGAGTTCACAAATTTCAAACAAGTAGTCACTTTCTTCATGTCAACCAAAACCAAGAGTAGCTGTGAGGAACAATATCTTTGACTGATGCGAACGTTGTGTTGAATCAACTACTCCTCACAGACAAAATAAGTCTGATTGTCAAGACACATTAATCACAACATATGAAATATAACCAGAACTGCATGCACAGCTGTTGCTTCATACAAGATGTATACAAGATTATCCTGACAAGTCATCAGATTATCTCAGACACTTGAGAAAAATCCCTTTCATCAGACAGATACATGGGCGTTTCAAACACTCCAAGGTTGTAATGAGATTTGTTTATCTGACCCAGCATATCTTCAAGATGTGGAAAGCACCATTCAAAATTAAGATGACTTTCTTCAATTTCAGGGACATTTCCATGACATCAGCAGAAATTTGTTCATCAAGGACTATAAACATTTGTCCTAAAGTTTGAAAATGTGGAATCAGCAGCGGAGTCAAACAGTTTAATTAATGAAAGATCAATGGTGAAGAATATTGTAGTTCTCAAGGACAAATTGATCACACAAGCATGATGAAAGCATCTCTATGCAAAATCATCAACGCCAAATCAAAAACTTTACAATTACAAAGATGTCACAGAAAACATGAAAATTCCAACGGAACAAGCAAGATAAGCCTTCCAGCCACAGTCCAACTCAGTAGATCTTCCTTGGTAGTTAACACAGCTACCATAAAATTTTAGGATATAGCACTGTCCACATGAGACAGTAGCAGATATTGGTAGTCAAAAAAGACACCTCATATCTCTGACGCTCCCAGAAAGATCTGGGAGAGGTGATGGCTAATTGATGCATCTGCTGCAGAACATATCATATACCTTCAAGGTGCCATTGACTAAAAGTGTGATAGCTCCTATCTGATGAAGCTTATTTTTTACCATCTGTTAAGAACCATTACACACGAAGCAGTTACATATGTCCTACCATAACATCCACCTTGGTGCAGTAGGTACATAGACACTGGCGAAGTACCTCAAACATATGGTATGAACAGCTATCAAATAATATACATGCATATCTGCACCGTTTCTCATGCGAAAGTGAAATTGCTTCAACATGAAGCCCTGTTTTTTATACATGATATAGATCTATAGAACTATTGAAAATACAATCCAAAAGCACTGCTGTACACATTATCATACCACTGCCATGATGGTTTGGTACCTTTCTCAAATCTCGCCATCATAGCATACCTTATTTCAAAAGTCTTACAGTATTCAAAGACAGCCTCTCAGAAGGAACATAAATATTCCTTCAAATGTTTGTTCCTTATAAAGATTTGGTAATCACTGAACCCATAAATTGGTTTGTTGTACATATAAATGATACATTTTTTATGACAAAAATAAATACATGAAGTCTCTTAAAGTGCATTCTGACCAGGTAATAAACAACAAACAAATACTCCACATGCAGAAAGGTAAGGTAATCACAGGTATCTGAGACACTGATCCACTACCATCAGGTTATAAATGGCTCATTCAGGTATATTTCTATTTTTACGAGCGTATCATCTACAATGTCAACTGCTAGATTTTCTGTAAACAAGTGAATGTAGTTCAGTGTATTTCTCATGTGTATTGGGATGTATCAATTAACATCTGTAAAACAAGTAATACAAATCTTTGATGTAGATCATCAATGAATTGGATACTTTTATGTGCTTATTGCATGCAGTAACCAATGTACAGGTAACTGGTAAATATCCTACTTAATGAACTGGATGTGTATTGGATGGGATTTTGTACAGGTGTGCAATTCAATGTAGACATTTCTTGTCAAGTGCATTGAAATGTGTAATAAGTGACATGAAATAGGGCTAGATTAGTCAAATATCAACTAAACCTCTTCAAAAAATCTTTTTCTCTTCAAATCCAATATCATTTTAAAGAACTTTGTACAAGTTTATTTAACACTGTTCTTTAATTTGTACCAACTACCAAACACTATATAAAGCTCTTTACAAATCAAATTAGCATAATCTGGCCCTATTAAGACATTCTGATATTCTCATATTTTTGTGTGAAATAAACAGCTTACCTTCAACCACATATGAAGAGACTGTCTTAACACACCTAACTAAACTACTTTCTTGATGCACAACCACATTTTATGTCTGTTCACTGTACACATCTATACTCACTGGACAAAAATATTTCAGATATGAATAAATTAAAAAACAAAGATCAATTTACTCATTTACTCATTGATAAAATATCAATAATAACAATTTCAATATCCTCAATATTTTTGTCCAGTATATAAGTATTAAAGTACTTACCAGGTGATCTCTGCAGGTGGTTTGCCGATGATCTTGCAGGCCAGTTGAGTCTTGGACCCCTCATACCCGGTGACGTCTGAGAGTTCTTCGTAAACCAGGGGAGCGTGTTCCGGCAGTTCTGAGAGTGAAGCACAAGGAATCAACATCTTAACTCATATTTTTGTAATTTTCAACAAAACAAAATTCTTTCATCCCATCTTGCAAATTTTTATGATTTCCTGAATTTAAATATACGACAGTATAATCAACTACAGATGAAATCCAAAAGAAAAAAGTCTCTCAGTTTATAGAGATCCCAATTGTGAGGGATGTCCACTGTGGAAGACTTCCTTGAAGGAAAGTGCTGATCTGGCAAGTGGAACCAGATGGTCTACCCTCTGATAACCTTCTGATAATATCAGCCATATGTACCCAGGGGATACCACTGATTCATTTATACATGTTTGATAGTTGAAAGTTGAGGGTTTTATATGTGTAGGACTTTTTCAAAATACCTTATATTATCAAGGGCACATGGAAAAAATTTCCATTGAGCATGAAAATTGTAATAAATTGTAATTGTAATCAAGAAATCTCTGAATTAAAATAATTTTTTCTTTAGGACAATTTTATCTATAGACAATAGAGAGGATAACACCCAATTGTATATTGCTAAGTAGGTTGAAGTTGATTCTCTCCAGGTAACAAGTAGCAATATAAATGTTATTTAGCCAAGCTGTTGTTTACAATTAAAGTATTAATTATTTGAGATTATGTTACCTCTTTGTGCTTTCCTTATCAAAAAATTTATATTTTTAATTAAGCATCTATCTTCTTTTCACTTTTAGGTTCCCTGTTTTTTAGAATGGCCAAGCTACCTTACACTGACTAGAATCAAACTGAGCAGAAATGAAGCGAGGTCTTTTTCATTTTCTTCCAGATCAGAAATGAACAGACTTCAATCTCTGACCTAACTAGCACAAGAGTTTAAACAGACACTGAAGGGATACCTTTTCTGTCAAGAATTCGCAGTAATACTGTGCTGCACAAATTGCGCCTTGAACGTGTTATCAAGCAAAGATGGTGTGCTCAAGTAAAAGACTATTTTATACTATATACATATAAACATAAACAGATGTGCTCAACACACAAATCAGAATGAGAAAGGAACTTACCCATGACAAGTTTGCGAGCAAGGATTCCAATCTCTCCTTCTTTCCTGAAGATGGCGCTGTCACGAGACAGTCGACCAATAGGAAGAATGTCAAGTTCATCCTCCTGAAATTTGTAAATTAGTTATAAAGTAAGTAAAATTTAAAACAAAATAAGTAAACTAGAAATTGATAATCTGCGGTATGGTCATATGTATTTGCTTGGTATACACTGGATCAACCTAACACCAACTGGTTATGGGCAAAATATTATAGATTGTTGTTACATTTTTTGTTCAGTGAATGGAAATGAAATAAAATTTAAATCAATAATGATATTTTTGAGAATTTGAATAATAATATGAAATTTATTGACTTCCATATGATAATAAAACTATGATTATAAATCTGCCATCTGGTCATACAGTGATCATAAATTCTTCTATATTTACAGAAAAAGGATAAAGATTAAGCATTTTTATATTTTTATCAAATATCTTGTTTAAAATACAATATCATGGTAATTCAAAACATAATCACCTTGTGCCTCTTCCTGTCTCGGTAGTCCTTGTGCCCTTGGCGGGACAGTTTGACTCCATGCAGCTTCTTCTCAGCAGAGCCCTGCAACAGAGTTTGAACATGTAAACTTTGTCCTAGGAGTGACTTAACTAACTTTTCATTCATATTACAACATATTAGTTGAGGTTAAAGTGAGTTTTTGTTACTGATATGGTTGGTTATAGTAGTATTTGACTTTCACCAATTTGTAAAAAATATTAACCAAATGAAATGAGTAGTCTTTTACAATATTTTCAATAACAATTTGTTACTAAAAAAAAAAGGGTATCATATTTGCTATAAAAACATTTTAATTAGAATTAATGATTCGGTCAAAAGTGCAGTGACTAAATTGGTGCTAAGTGATATATTATCTTAATTATGTCTTAGAAGTAAATTGCATTATAAAATGGATATAAGGAGAAAGCAGAGCTGAATCAAAGTAAAGTGTAAATACTAAAGAGCATGTTTGTAGGAAGGAATGTACAAAATGAGGTAGAAACCAAAACAACAGAGAGGCGTCTAAGCTTCCAGTACCTGTATAAAGAACACAATGATACTGATGAAATAAAAGAGACAAACTCAATATGAAGGACAGCACAGATGAATACCAAGAACAGTCCACACTGCTACTTCATTGGCTACCAGCTTAAAGGGATGGTCCTATCAGGGTTTATTCCCCCTTCGGAGGTTTGATAAGCTAAACTGTGAGTTGAAATCTTTTCAAGTTTACCTATGCTACATTTTAAAACAAAGTTACAAGTCATTATCCCATTGTCCACACTGCTACTTCATTGGCTACCAGCTTAAAGGGATGGTCCTATCAGGGTTTATTCCCCCTTCGATGTTTGATAAGCTAAACTGTGAGTTAAAATCTTTTGAAGTTTACACATGATACATTTGAAGACAAATTTACAAGTCATTATCCCATTGTCCATACTGCTACTTCATTGGCTACCAGCTTAAAGGGATGGTCCTATCAGGGTTTATTCCCCCTTCGATGTTTGATAAGCTAAACTGTGAGTTAAAATCTTTTGAAGTTTACACATGATACATTTGAAGACAAATTTACAAGTCATTATCCCATTGTCCACACTGCTACTTCATTGGCTACCAGCTTAAAGGGATGGTCCCATCAGGGTATATTCCCCTTCGTTGTTTGATTAGCTTAACTGTGAGTTGAAATCTTTTGAAGTTTACACATGATACATTTGAAAACAAATTTACAAGTCATTATCCCATTGTCCATACTGCTACTTCATTAGCTACCAGCTTAAAGGGATGGTCCTATCAGGGTTTATTCTCCTTCGGAGGTTTGATTAGCTAAACTGTGAGTTGAAATCTTTTGAAGTTTACACGATACATTTGAAGACAAATTTACAAGTCACTATCACATTGTCCATACTGCTACTTCATTGGCTACCAGCTTAAAGGGATTTTCCTATCAGGGAATATTCTCCCTTCGGAGGTTTGATTAGCTAAACTGTGAGCTGAACCCTTTTGAAGTTTACCTAAGTTGTCTATTGTCCATTGTCTAAGGAACCCTTGCACAAGCTTTCATCCTTCTTTCTTAAGTGAGTTGGTGTTTAGCACCGCTTGGGCAATGTTTCAATGGTCTAAGCTTCATTGAGCTTTTAGTTTCAGAATAGAGATTTCAGAATAGAGTAGGCGTTTCAGTCCTTATGAGTTACAAAGCTATAGTGACAACTTTTTGCTCTTTCCAAAGATGTATTTGGTTACATGTTAACAAACAATAAAGTAATCTTTGCACAAGCTTTCTAAAATTTTCATTTTGTGTAAGAGGTTTATAAAGCAGTTCTCATAGACAGAACTACAAATCTATATTGACTCTAGATGACATTACACATGTATTATCTCACTCAATTTGAATACTTTAGTATTGTACCATGTGCCCACTTGTGTGAATAAAAATATTTGAAAAAAAAAAAAAATCTATATTGTCAGCTTTTGCAATTGGAAGATATTTGAGGACAAATTTACAAATAATAGTCCCAATAAGAGTGTGGTAACACAGTTTTGTTTATGGAGGGAAGAACTTGCAGGCTGAGCTGCAAATGTTTAAATCCAGCTGGTGAACTTGAAGAAGGAGAGAAGACTGCCCCTTACAGAGTGAGCATGCGGTGTTAGACTACTTACATCCGTCTCATCTCCCTCAGGTTTGGGTCGCGGCTGTGGAGGCAGAAAGTAAGCATGATATGATAGGAGTGCATTCCATTATATGAGGTGACGTCATGATACACTGCAACTTGGGGGCAGGCAATCTGGGGTAGGGGTATCGGTTACGCTATGCAGTGATTGGTTATGATGAAATCATAAAAACAATTCTGTGATGTGTTTGAATTAACCTTTAAAATGCTCTTCTGATAAAGCATGGGAATTGAACTTGATGTCTTTCTGATTGAAGTAACATTACTATGAATGGTTACAATAAATTTGTAATTTTTTTTCTGTAATATGAATTAGACCAAAACAATGTGGAATTAAGTCTTCAACTTAGAAACAAATTACAAATGGGCTAAATTCAAGACAAAAATGAATCCTATTTTGTTTAAATGACATAAAAAGTTCCATCATTATGTGGTTTAATTGTTCACGAGTCAGCACTTATATAGACCGGGTGAGAAAAGATCATTGATTAATAGTTGTGTGGCTACATGTATTAATGTAAATTTAGATAAAGTAATATTATATGATATACATTCAATTATATATATATATTTTATTCAAAACAATTTTGGGAAACAATTTTATGGCTTGGTCAGGTCAATGTGATGAACAAAGACAATCAAAACCATGCTCACAATACAAAACTCTCAAATAAATTAACAATGTTAGTCTGACATTTCATTTGAATTTTTTAGTGAACTTTTTTTTAGTTATGATGAATATGAAATTAGAGTTAACTCCAATAGTGCATATATTGAACAATATTCACTTTTTTAATTACGATTCCTACATTCGAAATTTGATGATTAAAGGGACATAACTCCACAAGTTGTTGACACACATCTCAAACATGACTTGGCCATGCTGATATGCCACACCAAAAGCACTTTGAATTGTCATTTGTATACAGGATTCCATGTGACAGCCTCATGGTGTAGAGGACCAGATAGGTAAAAACACTTACGTTCAACCATGGGTGGGCCAAAGCTTCGTCAATTGTCATTCTTTGTCTGGAATAATCAAAATTTTACCATATGAGCCACAAATAAAAGCGTGATCATGTTTATGAAATCTGCATGGCTCAGTAACCAAATAAACATGACATTAAGTCCAATGCAATACAGGAAAAGAAGATATAAGTTACCTATATACAGGATATATCAAAATGCTCATCCCTGCGTACAAGAAAAACAGGATGCGAAATAATCTATAAAGCTACTTACTTCTGACTCATTAACATACTTAAAAGAATGCATTTTTAATGCACATGTGATTGAAACATTGTGAACTTTATGGTCATGACTCCATCAACCTATAGATGGTAATGGAAACAGGAGTAAAGTGGCAGAATGATGAAAATTGAAGGGATCACCTATTTAGAATTTGGGCGGACAAGAGTAGGGTTCAAGCTTAATTCATCAAAAGAAAAGGGAATCGAAATCCAAGAATATCATCTGTCTGAGATACACCAGTGGAATAAAAAGATAACAATGTTGTACTGACTTCTTGTCCTTGGCAAATAACAAAATAAAAATGTTGTACTCACTTCTTGTCCTTGACGAGGAGTTTGTCGATGAAGTCCCGAGCCTCCTCAGACACAGGGTCCCAGGCTTCATCATCGTAGTCAAAGTCAGCGCGGTTGATGGCGGCGAAGGTTTCCTGGTCTGTTTCTCCCGCAAATGGTGAATATCCACTCAGGCTGTTTGAAACAGATAGCATTTAATGATTACCTATATAGAAATATTTACTTTATTACTGGAACCAGTGTATCTTCCCTCTGGCAAGGATTGCCTAAAATGTCAAATGGTGAAAATGTTGTCTGTTTGGAACAAAGGAAAAAGATTTGCTTTTCTTATAGTAAGTCATTATCTTGACCATTATCCAAACAACTAGTACGTGCTATAAAAAGTTTGTTCAAAATCATAACTTATAAACAAAAAATTCATGTTAATACTGTTTTTGTGCAATGAATATAAAAAGTTGGAATGTTGAATAAACTTAGATATCAGAAACATTTGTATAGCAAGAAAAACATGTGTAACCACTTTTAGGAAATTCAATTTCAACGTAAAGAAAGAAAATATCAGCCAAAATTCAAAATTTGTAACTTTTAATTCAAGAAGAGAAGATAGCTAAAGCCTCAACTCACAGCACGTAGGACACGACTCCAAGAGACCACATGTCAGTGGCAAAGGAGACTGGTTCAAAGCTGATGATCTCTGGTGCGCAGAACTCAGCGGTTCCGAAGAGGACCTTCACGGCCTTGCCCTCCTCCAGACGCTGGGCCAGACCAAAGTCGATGATCTTCAGGTCTTTGCTGTCCTTCGTCACGCACATCACGTTCTCAGGCTGGGGACAAGGACAGGGACCAACTTGTTTAAATTTAACTACTTATAACTATGGAAGACAATTTCTGTATTCAATTACTGACGTCTATTGGGGAGAATTTATGGAGGACAACTTCTTTATTCCCCAAAACTTGATGTCTCTGGGCAAAATAATGGAGGTTAACTTCTTTAACCCAAAATTATGCAAAATTCATATCATATAAGGACAATTTTATTGATGAACCTTTTTCATTCAGACAGTCATAAAAAATACCACATTTAATATATTTTGATTGTTTAGTGTAAAACAATGTTGCAAATCAAGAGGAACCAGATTTCCACAGGTTCAGATTGAGAGAGAGAGAGAGAGCTGTTACCTTGAGGTCGAGGTGGATGACGTTGTTGTGGTGCATGTGCTGCACGCCCTCACAGATCTGTCGCATGTACGTGATGCAGTCCTCCTCCGTCAGGTCGTACTCCTGCTGCACCAGCCGGTCAAACAACTCACCGCCAGACAGTCTGCAGGTAAAGCAAGAACATTTATAAACTGTACCCCAAACACATACAGAGAGACAGACTGTGGACAGAGAAACAATAGAGTGACAAACTACGGACATAGGTTATGGTCATTGCAATAGTGCTATCAACTTTCAATGGTGCATGGAAATTTTCAACCATCAGGAAATATCTTTTTTACATAGAGAATTCAAAACTCAAAACAAAACTTGTTGATAAATATTCAATTTCAGTACCCAAATCTAAAATTAATGCAAATATAGTCCAACAATATATTTTTTTTTAAAAAGTTCTCGTAGCTACGGAATCCTACATTTTTTTCTGACTCATAACATATGAGAAAACAAAAAGAAAAAGTATGTTTACACATTATATATTAGAAGACAAACTAGTGACATTGTGTTCATCATCTAATAACATAACTGTTTCACAAAGGACATATCTCTTAATCTCATTTTTTCAGGATGATAAATTATCAATCTCAATAATAACTCAAGAAAAGTCAAAGAAAAATCACTTAGTTATACCATCATCCTGAACTCTCCTAATGCTTAAATCATGATGTCAAGACAATATATATATCAGACTCACAGTTCTAGGATCATGACCATCTCTCCGGGTGCGTCGAAGGCTTCGTGGAGCTGCAGCAGCTTCTTGTGGTGCAGGTGGTTCATCATGTCGATCTCGTGTCTCACCATCTCCTTCTCGCTGGGGCGGCACCGGATGAATTTGGCGGCAAAGTTACGTCCTGTTGCTCTTTCTATTGCTCTGTGCACAACTCCAAATGCTCCTCTGGAAGGGATGATATAAACAATTTAGATACAATTAGATTTTAGTCCTTTGATTATGTGACAAAGTTACAAGTGTTGGATTGGAGATCTTTATAACAAGGAAAAAGTTAATGTGTAAATAAAGAAATTTATTGCAACCAAAGTCGAAATTTTTCAATCAACTTCAAAAGGATGAGGATATGGCTAAACAGCTTCTTTATTCTGAATCGGCGATATTTCAATATAAATTCCAACCTCTCTGTCAAGCACCTTGAAGAATGTCATTTACAACACTGATAAGAAAGGAAATGAAACAAGTTTTACGTAACATACAAATGGTCAGGGCACATTTTACACACCTGCCGAGTTCCTCACAGATGATGTACTTGCTGAGGATGTCTCCTCGGATACTGTTCACATCCACCGGTGATCCGAAGAACTCCTCGTCATCTGGACAGGGTAGGAAAACAACATAAGGTACTGATAATGACCATATACAACCCAGATCTCACATGCAAACATATAATCTGATGTGAATTTTAGAAAATATGGTTTATGTGATTTTAAGTAATGAAATTACACCAGTTCAGAGACCTTTTATTATCTCCAGGCACCAAAAGTAAATTGCCATTTAAGTTATTTTTATTTGATTTTGATTGTGATTCACATATTTTTAAAATGATAATTCACAATACAATAACAATCTTTGATGTTATTCCAAATAACAAGGAAAAGCTTATCTGATTATACAATGATTCTGAGGGTGTGAAATCAAATGTTGCAAAAGACTTGCCCTTAAAAAGAATTATTACTATTTCAGAAATTGTGATCCAAAATATAACAATGTAACATTTGTTTATTAACTAATATCCATGTTTTTCAAAAAAACTATAACCAAACTCACAAATGTTATCGTAGTCGACGACTGGGATAGGTTCACGTGTGACCACAAGCTCGGACTCGGGTCCTGGTGCACTGACACCAAACATGTTCTCTGCAAGAATGCGGAACTTGAACTCTCCATGGTCAGCCAGGCACTCAATGGTTGCTGTTGGTTCAGACGCAGTTATGGCGTGCCTCCAGATTGCTGTCTGCATGTCGCATTTCTCTACAATGTAGCCTGTAACTGGTGAGCCGCCATCTTCTTTGGGTGGAGTCCAGGTCATGGTGACCGAGTGCTTGTCAATGCTGGTGATCTCAGGCTTGCCAGGTCTGTCAGGTCGATCTGAAGTTATACATGGGTTTGTTAACTCCATAAGAGATTATGATGATTAGGGTAATGTTCATCAAAGATCTAAGAAATATGAATGAGATATCCCTAGTTCCTTTTTATAACAACAACCACTGACGGAGCCTTCTTGTCGGAATCATGTGCATTGAAAGGTTAACTTGACCAGCAGAATCCAATAAACATGTATCAAAGATTGCAGCAACTGTAAATTCTATTGTTTTTTTTATATCTGACAAAAGGCTTTAAGCAAATAGATATAAACCATTACAATCAACCAAATCAATGTATTCAACCTTTGATTCAACTTTTCCCCTAATGCTTTAGTTGTAACAGTTATTGGCAAAACTTTACTTTATTTCAAAACTTGTGACGTTTGTAGCTACTCTATTTCTTAATAAGAAGGTAGTGTCAGTAAGTAATGGCTCTCATTAACATCTGGTAACTACACTTGGTAAAACAGCTTTGTCAAACTGAATCATCCAAAAAGTACATTGGAATGTTGATAATAAACTATCTAGGTGACATATTTTACAATCAAACAAAGACTCAATAAAATCTATTGGTAAAAACCTTTGCCCTGGAAATAGGAAGACTTGTATACAATGGTTAATGCAATGTACAAGAGCCCCTGCTAACACCTACCAACAACCACAATGGGTACAGCAGCCTTGTCAGAGCCCAGCTTGTTCTTGACCTCCAGTGTGTATTCTCCTTCATCCTTCTTGCCTGCATCTTGTACTACAATCGTTGAGTGAGTGGGTGTTGTCGTCAACTGCACATGGAAACCTGCCTCAACCTCCTTCCCATTCTTACACCAGGTGGCGCTAGGAGCAGGAACACCAGAGATCGGAACACGGAGCTTGAGGGAGTCACCGCTGAGGATTGTCAAACCTTCGGCGTATCTTGGTGGCAGGTCGATCTTAGCAGGAGCTGAAGTTGTAAAGTGTATATTGAAGGGAGGGCCCAACAAGGATAGATTGCTGTTAGTTAACCTACTAGTGACCGGTTTCATCCACTAGATTGGGACTGAACAGACTGACGGCTTTGGCATCAGTCACTTTGCCGACATCAAAACATGTCAAACCTGTCGCTTTGCATTTCAACTCAATAAATCATGGCAAGAATGATCTGAAACCACTGCTAGGCCCCGTGCCCTAGCACTCAGATGGATATTTACGCTCCATACCTTCCAACCGCAAGGTCTCAATGATAAGATTGTAGGCTGAAGTATCCACTTTGGTCCTTTTATTTGAAGTTTGTAAAGAATATTTCCTTCAGTTTCAATAAGTTGTCTAATGCTATCCCTTGACACCCAATCTGACCACAGTGATAATTCATAATATTGTGGACTCTCTGATAGAATGTGAATATTAAGATTAAAAACTTAACAAACAATTTATTCAATGAACCATTTGTTAATCCCCAAAATTTATCATCATATATTTATCATATACTTATTCTATAAAAAAGGGCCTTGTGCTAAGGAAGTCATAAAGCAATTTCAACAAAAATCTCTTTTTGTCTCATAATAAATTGCACAAGATTTCCCCAAAAGAACATAAATAAAAAAGGTATATTAAAGAACAACTCACCAAGGACACTAAGCCTTGCCCTAATGGAGATGGTTCCATACTTGTTCTTGGCCTGACACTCAATGTCGCCTGCATCCTTAAGCTCAACGTCCCGGATAGCCAAAGTGTATGTGATGTCGTCAGACTCCAGCTTGTATCTGCGTACTCCGAACACTTCGGTGTAGTCCTTGTACCTACAGCAGGGAAAACACTCACATGAACTCTTCCCCTACTAATCTATTTCAAAATTCACCTGTACCAATTTTCATTGTTTTGAATTCATTGTTTATCAAACTCTCAATGCTTTTGAGCGACATGGACTATTGACAAGTGCTACCAAAAATATTTCCATGATATGAAGGATGATGATCCAAAGCCGAGATGTCATTGTCAATATGCATGGCTGAGAATTTGATCTTACTCACCAAGTTATTTCAGGTGCCGGAATGCCAGTGACGTCACAGACAAATCTAGCCTCGTCACCTACGGCAACCTCAAGATCTTCAAACTCTTTCACAAACTTGGGAGCCTCAGTCACTGTAGAGTTGAAACAGAATAAACAAATATAGGAATGCACATCTGAAAGAATAAACTTATGAAACTTGTCTTTGATAAGATTTTACTTATGAAAGAGGAGGAACTATCCCCAATGAAGGACATCTTCAACAAAAGCATTACTTGAGGAGGAAAGAAAATTGAGATGACATATTTTCAGAAAGGAAGAATTCATATAGATCAAAAGTATGAAATAATTTAAAGCTTTAAAATCCTAAAGGAAAATATTTACTAAACACAAGTGGATATCACCAGAGGTCAGATTTCATAGGTTATTGTATCTAGCACCTCTTTCCTCAAGGTTGTATTTTAGACCTGGGTTGTTTCATAGTCCTGGGTTATACTCTGGATTGCCTCTCATACAGCATTAACTATATCAAACTCTCCGTCCATATTAGAGGAATGATAGATAATAAAGCAAGTAACCACCCTCACCAATGGTTTCTCTGCAGACAACAGCAGCAGAAGGTGGAGAAGGTGCACTCAGACCAATTGCATTCTGGGCCTTGATGCGGAACTCATATGAGCATCCCGGATGGAGTCCAAGGACTCTGTGTTTGGTGTCCGGGATGGGGTCCTTATTGACCGGCAACCAGGAACGACCGGTCACGTCCAACCTCTCGATCATGTAGCCAGTTACCGGCGAGCCTCCATCTGACTCGGGTGGTTGCCATGTCAACTCGACATGATGAGGTCCAACCTCCAAGACCTCGGGAGAGTCTGGGGGTGAACTTGGAGGTTCTGGAAACGTAGCTAATTTGGTTAATTTACGCTTTATTTTGATAGTTAAGAAGTTCTGTTATTGTAAAACATAAACACAAGAACATGCAACCCCATGCATTAAGGCTGAAACATAAAACAGTTATTAATTATCATTTCAAGTATAAAACTAAATAATAAGCAATAAGATTAATCAGGTATAAACATAGACTATCTACATATAGCATTCGATGCTTTGTTACGAACTAAATACGATATTCAAACTGGATACAAAACACCATTTGATGTAATACCATTTAGATTTTTCTTTCATGTCACATGTACATGAAATTGCAAAAAAGATATTTAAAAAAAAAAGATCTGCGGTGACGTAAACCAGCTGAATTTCCATACTTGACATTTTGTCTATCTACATACAAGTAGGACAGTGCAATACATAGGACAAAAGCAAGGCGGAGCTAGGTACAAATAAACACCCATAAATACAAGCATAACTAAAAGTAGTTTAAGGCTGACGGCAAGGAAAGGTCAGGGTCAAACCAAGGAAAGGTCAAGATCAAGCAAAAGGAAATGTCAAGGTCAAACTGAGGAAAGGTCAAGGGTCACATATTCACACTGCTGTCATTCATCACAAAGTTCACACAAGAAGTGTCATTCTGTTCTTGCATTCAAAGAAAAAGGCAAAAAAATAACACAACAACTATTTACTGACATGCTTTATTTTTCATTTTCTCAAGGCCTTGTTTCCATTTTAAATCTGAAAACAACTCAAGGAATACAAATTAAATATCGTGCATATTATCAAATAAACAACATGCCAAAATGGATTAAAACATTAAGAGGGTCATTGAAAACGTTAAGGAAGAAATAAATAGAAAAGCAAACTAAAAAAATTACTAAAACTAAACATTTAAAGCTTTTAATTGTGCATGAGAATAACTTTACTAAAATATATTTCCAAGTTACTTATATCATGGATTACATCTTTAAAGAATAACATTACTAATAAATACAAAACACAAAATAGCATTATCAAGTATGAATATGCAAACATTATATTTGATGCATTCAATGGGCTACAAATGTTTTGTTACATTGAATACACTTTATCTAAAGTAATACAAAAGATGCACAAGATTAAAGGCACTGCCTACCTTTCTTTGCCTTCAGTTCCACCGGGTGTCGGAGCTCCACAGGGGGACCGACTCCAGCCGGGTTTTCTGCGGTCACACGGAAGAAGAATGATTGGTTCTGCGGCAGGCCAATGATGTCTCTGGAGAGAGTTTTACCGGGCACGTGAGCCACACGATCCCATTGGTCAGAGCCTGCGGCTCTCTTCTCAAGGATGTAGCCAGTGATGGTGTCATCATCCTCAGGGCGTGTCCACACCAGGGTCAGGGAATCTTTGTCGATGTTCTCCGCGCGAAGAGACGCAGGGGCCTCGGGCGGGGCTGTGTGGAGGAAAGCAGAATAAGGGTTAACTTCCAATTCAAATGATAGAAGGGCAAAGGAGTGTTTTTTCAAGTGAGTGTGTTATTGTTAGGTCTGCTTGGGCAATGTTTCAGATCAGTCTGATTAAAATCAATTGTGTTGGGAGGAAAAATTAAAAAATGGCACTACCAAGATTTAACTTATTCTATCAGTAACATGCAAGTAAAGGAGAGGAAATACCCCGATAGAACGACTTCAAATCTGGGTAGTGCCATACATTTTGTCAAACTTTCTTTCCTCGCAACATGGTTCATTATAATCAGGCTGTATGTCAGCTATTAGTGGCATCGATGGTTTGTGTTGAGGAAATAAAATGTTTGTTTGTGTATTGAGGATTTTCACTTCTCATCTAAGTAACATCATTAATCAAGTGTATTTCTGAATTATTCATTTCACAGAGAAAGTTTTCATCATACTTTTCCTTAAATCTTCAAAATAAAAATTAATGTCAAAACACATATGTTATTTTTATCCATTTGCTGATCAATGTTGTGTTCATTTCCAGGAAATGTTTTTTTTTAATAATACTTCATTGAAATGTAAATATTCAATAAATAATTCTTCTGTTTTCCTTCGAGTTTTCATACATTATTGACTTAACCTTTTCAGCTGAGTATTGGTCAGATAATAACAAAGCAAGGACTGTACGCTTCATAAGATCAACTTTAATGAGATTTGAATTATATATATATCACATGTTTTTTGTGTTATTAGTAATGGAAATGTACAGTCAATGTAACAAGTGATCCTCCTTCCCCGTGCGAAAATCTTTCTGTAGACTAACAATTTGTGATTTGTTATGTTAATTTTTCAAATTAAGATTGGCAAAAGGATGCTTATTACATTTGTTACCTATCAATCTTTACTACTTTATCATAGCTAAATTTATTTTTCATTTAATGTAAAGATAGTTATTCCTTCTCAAATTACATAATTGATTAATGATAAGCACTGTGTAAACCTAACTTGTAAAGTCTAAGGCATACACATATATTAATTGAATAGTTTAAGTGGCTTTTTCAAAGATAACAATATTTGTTACGTAAGTATATTATGAATAAATAAAAAATGCATTTTCACTAATTTTGTGTTAAAGCAGTGAAATTTTTTTTACCAAGTCCAAATTCTTCTTTGTTTTTGACTATAATACTAACAAAATGTTATAATTGAAATGAACTAAATGTTTTGAATTAACCCAATGCATTATTGTATACTATTACGAGGTATCTATGAGCCATTCAGAGGTTATATTTTTTATCATACCTTGAAGAAAAGTTTGTGAATGACAGATTATTTTCACATGTAAACTTTATACAGCCTGATTTGCAAGTTTGTTACCTGAAGCATGTGACACATTTGTTTCACTCTACTTTGATAAATATTCTGTAAATGTACCAACTTTTTTTGTTTACTGTTTTAAAGTTTTGTGAGCCAAATTTAATTCATCAGCATAAAGAACTTTGATGAAATAATCTCCTTTGAAGTAGTCATAAAATATAAATCACATGTCTATTTACAAATATGATGTCTTCAAAAATTTAGTTGACAAAACAACAGTGTTAAATAACTTTACAGTTAGTCTCACTGACAGTATCTTTTCGTGACAAAAGAAAAAACATTTCCTAAATTTCAAAACATCAAAATAAAAGTTACCATACCTCCCTACAGTGTATAAACCCATCACTACATATCAAGTAAATCCTTGGATGTCCAGTCAGATTGTACATTTCTTTTACATTCTGCCTACCAGAAGGAAAAAGCCTCAATTCTTGCCTGGAGGCGCTTACAAGACATGAAGGGAACGTTGTTGTTCATGTAAATTTAAGTCTGAGTAAATAAGGACTAAATGCGAGCGCGCATATAGCCATGCGATTAAACAAAGTCTGTCACACAGGGCTTGTTTGCTGTTTATAAAAGTGGACAAACAAGCTCGGACATTGTGTGGTCGAGATTTGGTGTGAATGGGCATCTTCATTGAGAGAAACAATGTGTGGGCAATTTGCTCTCGTTTTTGGTTAAAATGAGGGAGAAGTTGCCTGAGCTTTTCATCAACAGCATTTGGTTGTTGTAGAATTTTGTTGGAATTCCTATCACTGAATTTCTAAAAATATTTGTTTGATAAGAATGTATACATGTAACTATTCTTTCAGTTTGTGGTGTTTTCTGCTGAATAGTTAAAATAAGCTAAATCATTATCATGAATGCTATGTGTAAGATATTTTTTTCCATCTGGCTATGTTTACATGTGTTTATGTATAAACTTATCTAAACCAATAGCAATGTATTAGTCATATACTTATAATGCAATAAGTATAAATGTATTAAAACATCATAAGTCCTAAATCTTTCCTATGTTTCACACCATTCTTCTTTCATAGGATATCATGTTTGTTTCTAACGAGTAATTTCCTTGTCATTATAATGGTAAATATTATTTTGTATACTTGATGAGCTTAGAAAACATTCAACTTAACTTGATGACTCATCAACTTTTTTATTTATTCATTTTTTCTTAAATGAATCTGTGTTCACCATTGACATTGCATAAAGAGAATACAGTCTCTCCTTTGGATAATGGTGTTATCTAAAAATTGGGCCCACATCTCTGAATTCTTAAATCATTTCAGTTTCTGCCCGCACCTGTACCTCCTAGCGAAGTAATATTTCAGATTTGCAAATTATCAGCTCTTTGCCAATGATGATATAAATGATGATCTAATGATAGTTAGTTGTTAATGATTGTGACAAGAAATTATTAAAGCCATTAATGGCATTCAGAAGTTGCAAACTTAAAGATAAAAAAATATTCACGTTTACATCTTAGTTGTGAAAATGCAAGTTTCAGACTAGGTTTACTCTTTCATCAGGTTTAACAGCTTAGCCTAAATTCTTCCAGAAGTAAGGTCAAAACGCCTCAAGCATACACTTCATTAGGCATCACAATGAGTTTCTTGTTAAGAGCTGAGAGTTCTGTCCCTTAGATCTTAGACTAGTACGAAGTTCTATTGTTTGCACATTTCAACAACATGTCCTTGGTTTTAATGTATGTAATGTATTATTAACTTCATATTTCCATCTCTAATGATCATATCATGGCATGTACCATGTTCTTATAATCAATCAAACATTATTGTTTCATTAGCGTAAACAAGGAAACTGTTAAATCTTCTAGACATCAAATTTTTTAGATCAACATGTCATATTTTATCACATGTAAACTGTATAATATCTTTATAGCAGTGTATGAAATATAACTGTCTGCCAGCCAGGAGCCTGGTTACTTTCAGGACAGCCTGGTAACCTTTTGAAGTTTTTCCCAAATTGTAAAAATAAGATCTATGAAAATACTATTTTCGGGCAGCATACTTCTCAAGTTTACATCATATGCTGATAGAAGAAATCAAGAAGCAGTGCCATAGTTGAACTGTGTAAGTTTGAAGAATAAAGGTAATGAATATCCACTTGTTCCTTACAGGAATACCAAATTTCTTCTACTTCAACCACAGATTTTATTTGAAGCAAGGTTCTATAGGCTTTGTAGGTTGTATTGTTTTTAATCTTCTAGAATGTCAATCTTTGTAAGAAAGCTTTGATAGTTTATTTACTTTTAACAGCTACGATAACTTCCAAAGCTGTATGAATTAGATTCATCTTAAATCTAACATGTACTTCTATTTGCATGAGATTGTTGTTTATGGGATTGATGTTTGATGTTTGAGTGAAGGGGAGATTAAATGGACTGTTGCAGATTTGGAAAAAGAAATTACTATTGTTTTAGTCTGTACACTTCAACTTTATTCATCAGGGGCGTAGGAGCGAATTTGAAAGTGGGGGGGGGCTTGAATTGAAATTTTGTAACCAAAAAAAAAAAAAAAAAAAAAAAAGGAAACTTGCTGGCTGCTTATCTCATCTTATCATCAATTAGGACATAATACTGAAGTCAGTTTAATTCCTTGTTTGATTGGATGTTTTAGTTCTACCCTCAGAGTAGTTTTAGAACTACCCTCAAAGTAGTGCATAGTAACTGTTTTGTGACAATACTAGACCAGTTATTGGGAAATATGTAGTAGATTATGTAGTAGGGCTAAGCCCCCCCTGTTCCTACGCCCCTGTTCATGCTATCCATAACATTGTAGTACCTGAATATTCAAAAGTATAATTTCTATAGCAAGTGAGCAATCCCAGATCATTCTGTGTGTATATTTTAGATAATGTTTTAATCACTGCTTGTGTGATAGAGCGATTACAACAAGTGTTCACACCACACAAGACACACGGATTCCAGTTTAGGAATATGAGCTGCAAGTGTTTGTTCATATTGTGATGTTCATCATACTTCTCCATAACAACATCCAGGATTGAGGAATGGAAGGCTTCTCACAACAACTATGGTAGTGAATAACCAATGATGATCTCTTCTTTACTTCTCTCCTGATATTATTTAGCAAGTAAAATACAAGGACCCCTATATAGACGGCACCAGTAGGTGTTGCACTAAACAATCTTTACACTTTGTGCAATCCATGAGCATTGCATAAGGCTACCTTAGTGATCTTAGCCTTGGTGTTTTGTGCAACTAGACCCAAACCCTAAATATTCATGTTTATTAAATAATATGAATTAGCTTATATGCATGAATGAATAGATATAAACCTAAGAGAACAAAAAAAGATAAGACAGTCTTCCATCTTAGTTCTCAGGATCTATTATGCTGTGGAGTTCATACCAATCCTGATTCATGAATTCCAGTTGATAGCAAACCCTTTAATCAATGAAGGCAGATTGTCTCTTTTTTATTATCAAGACAGACATATAAACTTATATAGATATTTAGGGTTTGGTGCCATTGGCCTGGTATATACATGGTTTACTCCAAACACAAACACAAATAACATAGACATGATTAGGCAAATCCTTGGCTTCTTCTTGTTGAGATGGTATATCAATCTTGATACATGTGGAATCTTGTGGAATCTAATTCTGTCATCTTTGATGAATAAAGTATCTTAAAATTTGTTTGTTAATACAAATTATATCCCTTTTGACAGTCTGGTATTACTGTCCATGGGAAGGACAATGAGTCTTGTGGATAGCGTGAGCTTTTTAATGGTTTTAGTATCTAACAAAGAATTCCAAATATTTTAGATATTTTAAATTATGTTGACTATTCATAGAACTTTTGAATATAAAATATATCATATAATATATATAATATATTCCCTTGAATATATCCCACCTTTCTTATATTGTAAGTACAGTTTATAACATTTCCATCACTAAGTTTCTTCTCTGATACTAAATGTCAAACGATTGACTGTTAATAGTGTTTTGAAAATGTTAGATTCGGTTTAAAGTGGTTCAAAGAAAAGGTTGGTAAAGACAGGTTAAATGAAATATTTCATTCACATGTTAATATGACCAAGGCAATTAAATTGTTAATGAGAGATTTTGAGAAGGGATTTATAGTTGAAAGATAAGCACTTGTTATGAATTAAGATTAATCTAATAAGCCTACCTAACTGATTTCAAAATGTGTCATATAATGATCCAAATGTCAGTATAGTTTCATGGCATAAATTACTACCATTAAAAGCAATATTTTTAGTTTGATGTAAACAAAAACGTAAATGAAAAATAAATGATTAAACAGGCCTGTTAGAATCGTACAATATTGTGAAGGAATAATTCTAAAGTTGAATGTCATTATTGAAAAAATTCCCTGAATGATAATTCTATAAATTTCAACTTGAGTTATTTTGATTTTGCTTCAATTAAAACCACTATAGATGAAGACTTGTGCCAAATATAAACAAGTGATTGAGTGTGATACTTGCACGTCTATCATGCACTCTTTGCATTGTTTTGAACCATGGATCACCCTGGAGACAACTTTGCATTGATAAATGTCTGAAAAAATTGGATTTTAACAAAAAGTAATAACAATTCAAAACCATAAATAATTTTCAAAAATATTTTTACACTTAATAAATGAGGAGCATTTTTCCTAGTAATGTGATTAGATATCTGATATATCAATGCAACAAAGTAAAGAAAGTTGCCCCAAAGTGATCCTTTCTGTATACCAGTTCGTAGATATGCGATCGCTCTATAAAAACACAGTGCTTGACTTGTTTACAACACTTACAGTCACATTCACAATCACAATTACAGCTACTCTAAGACACAGAATAAATACGACAAAATACCTCATAAAACATTAATAAAAATTTATTCACTGAGGAGACCTATCAATCAAAAAACATGATTTTTTCAAAATATTAACAAATATATTTTTGTGTGGAGCTATTCTTTAAGTGAGGGTCTGGACTTTCATTATTAAGGACACTGCTTTTTTTATTTTGCAATTTTTTTGTGGGTTGCCTGATGCACCAATTTCCCTTTTTGTTTGTTTTTGCTTTTTTTGGATGATGGTCTAAATGAAAATTTCAATGAATTGTTTTTCAAGAATGCTACCAAATAATTTTGTTTGATCATATATTGAGTGTTAATTATTAATTAGCTGCATTTCTCAACGGTCAGGAAAGAGAAACACACGAAAAAATACATAATCAAACAAAAAAACATTGGCCAACATTTCAAGTAAAAATTGAATTACTTTAATTTTGAAACAAAAATGCTTAATTTTTTCTCCTATCAGGACTAGTGAACGCAAGAAGCAAATTAAGCCAAATAATCGCATGCGCAAATAAATCAGCATTTTGCATAAAGCAGCATGTTAAACTAAGCATGAGCAACGATAGCAGTCTCTAACAATGAAAGCCCTATAGCAAAAAATAGCTCCATACAATGTTATATAGATTTGTTAATAGCCATGAAACAGAGATCAGGAAAGAAGAAAGGATTGTTAACAATTATACATTGTATTAGTATAGAATGTACATCAATTAGTAATTAATTAATAATTTCATAAATTATAACAAAATTAGTTTGAAGGAAATCTCAACAACTGAAAGGTGTTATCTGAATGAAGAATAGAATTATAATTTAACTCAATGCACCACACACGTCGTCATAACAGGAAATTAAGAGATCAATCCATTAAAATGGAAACTCGTTATGTAGGGCTCTTTGTGGATGAAAGTCGTTAGAATCTGCCCTCAATCGAACTCAAATCTATGGAGTCCCATACAGAGCTGAGGGGGTTATCTGCGTACACTCGGTAAATGTACTCGTATCTCGTTAGGTTTTGAATCAGGTACACATTTATGCATGGTTGAAGGTTTGCCTGGCGCAACCAACTATTGCCAGCATACTCTGGAGGGAAACAGAAACATAATGGTGAGAAAGTTATCAATTAGTTGAAAAAGTCTCAAAAATTTTTAAATTGAAGGATTAAAAGAAATAGTTCAGTCTTGTGTTGATAGCATAAATTCTAAGAGATGTCTGAACATCATCAGATTTCCAAGATCTGTAAGGTTATCTAACTCTGAATTGTCAAGAAAGACCATGTTCATGATGGGTCAAAGCTAAATTTGTTAGAACTTTCATGAGAATTTAATTTAATCTAATTTAATGCACTGATCTTGGAGACCTATCAACACAAGGCTGAATTGAATAGTATAAAATGAACCTTTGAAAAAGGAATGTTTATTTTATAATTCATGCGTTTACAAAGATAATTTTGTTGCTGAATATCTTCTCTTCATTGCATAATTTACAGATTCAAGATTAAACATTCCCTTTTCAAAACAATACATTAGAAAGTGATAATTGATAAAGAAAAAACAACACACAAGCCACATGCTGTATACATGCAAAGCAGACATGCAAAAACACAGGACATCACATGCTAACAGAATTGTCTCCCTTGCAAGATTTTCAAAAACGTCTCAGTAGTTTCACGAGGAAGACTATCCTGATCAATGGTTACCTAATCCAAGATCTACACTACTACTATGTCTGTGACAAACTCAACACAGTACACATGGAATGTTGAACCAAAGGTAGGTCAGTTTTACATAAGTATTTATACTTACAGGGATGTGTAAGATATTCATGTATGTATAAGGAATGAGGTAGAGGGTAAGGTTTAGCATTGGGACTGTTTTACACTATCTTTGCCATCTGACCCAAACACTTTGAAATTAATTAAGAAATTTTATCATACTCTTTACTGCATGAAGTTATAATTTTGCAAAACTTTATTTAGTCTCTTCTAAATGATGGAATGAATGTCACTGTTTATAAACAAACTAGATAAGAAAATATCTTTACTTGGTTTCTTGAATTTGGTGTCTTTTTTACAAAAAATGACTGAAACTATTGTATGAAAATAATGAAAGTTTAAAAAAAGGAGAAAAGTTTATAATAAATCAAAAATCACTTTTGAATCATTTTGAACTCAAGAAAACCATTATCATAAAATGTTCAACACTAGGGCCAAATGCAAAGTGTATAAAAGATGTCTATGTTCACACATGTACCAATGACGGAAGGGGCGTGTCGGATCATGTGATCACTAAGTGCCACGCCCCTTGACCATGCCTCAACAGGAGAGAAGCCAGGATGAATCACCATGGAAATGCTATCAAATCCCCACATTGCAAACCCACATCCAATGAAATAACCCTTCAGGAATCAACAACTCTCAGCGTAAAATGCAAATTTAATTTTCAAAACAGTCAAAAGTTCATAATTTATAAAAATATTCAATTTAATTTTCAAAATATAAAAATATGCTGAGAACTGTGAGCCTAAAGGTATATTTGACATAATTTTCTCTGCTTGCAGTTACGTTCAATTTTACAGATAGGTATTATTTAAACACAGAAAAGCCAAATGCAGTTTTCCACAAGGACTTTCACCATAAATAATTATGATGTAATAATTTTGCTGACAAAGGTAAGTTTACCTCAGCTCTCTGAGTATTAAGACTCTGATAAGTATGTGCTGATGTACAGTATAGTACTTATGGGAACCTTAACACTTAGAGAGCTTTCAAATCAAGAGCCTGCTAACACCAAACCTCTCAGTATCACACTTCACAAAAAATGTTTGCAAGCAGAGAGAAAAAGAAGAAATTTCACTCACCAAAGACTCTCTTGGGTATAATAGGCATCTCTGATTGCAGAGGGTCGCTTCGCCCATATCTGTTCTCAGCATACACGCGGAAGTAGTAGTCGAGATTCTCTGTGAGTCCTGTTGAGGTGAAAGTGAGGTTCTCAGGGTCGTTGCGTCCAACATACATCCAGGATTTCTTGCCATTCTCTCTCCTCTCTATGATGTAACCTGTCAGTTTGGATCCGCCATCGAAGGAAGGTGGTTCCCATTTAATGGTGGCAGACTCACGTGTCATCTCCACTGATCTGATTGGTCCAGTGGGAGGTCTTGGTGGGCCTGATACAATGATACAATGAACTAATGCAAGCCAATATCAAATTGCTTTATAAACATCCATAATAGCAGATATCTATTATAGTTGAAAGACTTTATTGCTCGGGTGAACATCACATGACACAGCTAAAAGTTGGACGTGAAATTGAGCTAAAATTTGTTTTATTTGTACAAACTAATGAACCTAAATAACAAAGGCAAATCTTGAATGAACCTAAATAACAAAGGCAAATCTCACCATAGGGACTCTTTGGTATGATGGGAGCCTCAGTGTCAAGGGGCTGACTGCGTCCGACGGCATTCTCGGCCATCACACGGAAGAAGTAGCCAACATTGTCCAGAAGGTTTTCTACCTTTACAGAGGTGTCGATTGGGTCCACCTGCAACATTAGAGATTAGTTATATAGCACTGTATCCTGAGGATTGAGGTATAGCTGTCATGGTGTCAGGACACTTCAGGCAATTATACAGGGAGGCACTGAAAAACTATCTCAGAGCCAGAAAAACTAACCCTTAGTATCTACTTCAGTATCTGCCAATCTATCATTTCTCTGCAGGGGAGAGCCTATCAAAAATAAAAAAGTCTATTCTGGCTTAAATTTGTCTTACCTTGGCCACTCTGAGCCACTGTGGTCTCCTGATGTCTGACTTCTCAACGATGTATCCTGTGAGTCTAGATCCGCCATCGCTCTCTGGCTGCAGCCAACTCAAGACAACTGAGTCATCTGTCAGATCGCTACACTGCAGTGGACCAACTGGACGAGAGGGTTTACCTGTAAGATAAAGGTTAATCTCAACAGACTCACGATTTTTCACAAATCAAGTGTAAGATTGATCAAGCAAGGAGCCAGAAGCCAAAGGTTCTTATCATTTGATATAAAACAATAGTCTTCTCCTAAAAATATTTGATATCCCGAAAAGTAAAAGATAAAAACAATAGTTATTTTGATGATTGTATACCATGTTTAGGGACCCTTTGATATAATTTACTATAATAGCAATGTCACCTACCCTTCTGTTTGGATGGTACAATGGGATGTTTGAGCTCGGCAGGTGGACCATAGCCCTTGATGTTCTTGGCACTGACTTGGAAGAAGTACTCGTAACCTTCGATAAGTCCACGGACATCGTAAACCAAGTCAAAGGCTCCAACTTCTCCAGAGGCAACCCAGGTTGCAGCCTTACCATCACGCTGCTCAATCTTGTAGCCAGTGATGACGGCACCACCGTCCATTTGGGGTCTTCTCCAGGTCAAAGTCACCATGCTGCGGTCAACTGCAGTCTCGTGGAGATCTTCTGGGCGACCAGGCAGGTCTGCAATGGTCAAGGAGTTCAATTTCAAACTATCCTAATTAACCATAAAATGGCATTGAGGTAAATTTTCATACTTTGTAAAGAATCCACACATAGGACTCATGACTTGTTTTAACATTATTGTCATTATGGTAAGGGACAGTGCTAAGAAAGAACATATACATGGAAATTAATTTTTGAACCAAAGACTTATTATAAGGAAGCGTACTCACCAACAGGTCTCTCTGGCATGATAGGTTTGGGTAACATGGCTGGTTCACTGAGACCTTCTGCATTCTCTGCCATTACTCGGAACATGTACATGCGACCTTCGAGCAGATTCTTGGCTTCAAATGTGGTCACGTTTGGTTCTGTGTTGCCCAGTCGCTGCCACTGCATCCTGTCAGCGTCACGACGTTCAATAACATATCCGGTGAGATCAAGTCCACCAGTGAATTCTGGTTGCATCCATTCCAGCTGAACGGTTTCATCGAGCACCTCAGAGGCGCGCAGATGGCTGGGAGGGGATGGTACATCTGTGGGTAGGGCAAATAAGTGAGGTGAAGGACAAACATAACAATAAGATGTAATTTTGTTCTGTATATTTTGCTGATGAATTTTGAACTGCTTTTTTGTAGTTATGATTTTCAGTGGACCAACATTTTAAAACTTTTTTAGAAGTAGGCTAATTGCAGTTCAAGAGGTTTTCAATCAATGTTAACATAATTAGAACATAAGCACTTACCAAACTGGTTCTTGGCAACAATGGGTTTCTTCAGTTCGAGAGGGGCACCAGTTCCCATCTTATTCTCGGCAGACACCCGGAACACATAGGCATGGTCCTCCACAAGGCTTGACAGTGTGTAGTGGGTCACAGGGCCAGCAACTCTTGCAGCTCTCATCCATCCTGCGCTTCTTGTTGTGTCATTCTTCTCAATATGGTAGCCTGTGATTGGACAGCCTCCGTCATCAAGTGGTGGTTGCCAAGACAATGTAGCAGTGTCTCTCTTCATGTTGGTCAGTTGGAGAGGTCCCCTAGGTGCTCCTGGGGGTTCTAGAAAAGTCAAGAGTCCAATATTCACAATGATGCCATCGGAGACTTAATCCCATAACAGTAGAACTACACTGGTTACAAATGGTAAGAAACAAATCAATATTTGAATATTATCTTTCACAGCTGATTTATCACAGTTATTTTTCTTTGTGAAATTTAGCATTTTACCAAATAATTATATTTCTATAGAAATTGCACTACACTTATCTGCTCACTTTAAGAATAGGAAATTCAATAGTCCACAAAAAGTATATTGTTGTGTGAAATAGACCAATGTTGAAATGGCAAGCCCTGCTGAAAAATACAATAAACATACCTAGTGGTCTGGTGGGCTTGACAGTTGTGTCCAGATTGTTTGGTTTGCTACGCCCAACAGCATTGACAGCCATGACACGGAACTCGTACACTTCTCCTGTGGTCAGGTTACGGATGTTCTGTCTGTTAGCAATGCCATCAACTTCAGCCATTGTCTTCCATTCCTTGTCATCCTTTCCTCGTCCTTCAATGAGGTACTTGGTGACTGGAGATCCTCCATCATCTATTGGTGGCATCCAGTCCAACATTACAGAGTCGGCAGTGATCTTGCTTGCTCGAACTCTGCCTGATGGCATTCCGGGAACCTCTGTGGATGATATGGGAAGATGGCTCAAGATTAATTTGAAATCAAATGAAATATTTAGGGACAAACTTTAAATGTTTCTCTGATTTTTAGTTAAGTTTTTACAAAAATTACAAAATGCTGTTCAACCTATCAGAGAGTTACACAATGATGAAAACATATGATTGGAAGACAAACAATTTACGTGTATAAAGGAATGGTATGCAGATTTCATATTATGGAACTGACCTGGTTGTCTCCTGCAAGAAGCAGGGGTGAGAGACTCCAGGGGCAGACTGAGACCTTCATCATTCTCTGCAAATACTCGGAAGATGTAGTCGTTGCCTTCGATCAGCCTATCAACCTCCATAGTGTGAGTAGTTGGTCTGACAGTGTCCACTCGAAGCCAGGACTGGCGTTTAGCTTCACGACGTTCAACAACGTATCTCTTGATTGGAAGTCCGCCATCGTTCTCTGATGGCTTCCATTTAATGGTGGCAGAGTTCTTGTTCACACTTGTGATTTCCAGTGGCCCAACGGGTGGTGATGGAACATCTGAATTAAAGGAAAGAGAAAATATGATCAACAACATTTTGAGAATGGAGATCTTAAAACAAATATACCATAAATTCATATCAACTTTTTAACAATTTGCATAAAAGACTCTTAGAATAAACAACAAATGAATGCTGAGAACGGATACTTACTGTCCATGTAAAGTTTGTACACCACTGCTGTGGTCAGGTGCTAATGTAACAATAGAAAGAGTGAAGTGAAAGTCAGACTCACTGTAAGGACTCTTTGGTGTGACTGGTTCCAGAGTCAGGAGAGGATCTGACACTCCAGCAATGTTCTCAGCCATCACTCTGAAGTTATAGCTGTTGCCGGGTGTGAGGTATTCAATGTCTGCAGAGGTCTGACTGGCCTTGACCCTCTCGCCATGGGTCCAGTTGGTTTTCAGTGCATCCTTCTTCTCAATAAGGTAGTGAGTGACTGGCGATCCACCATCTTCCTCTGGTGGACTCCAGGTCAAAGTCACACCATCCTTCCTCATGTTGATCACATTTAGAGCTTCTGGTGGTGATGGTGGTTCTGAAAAGCGGTGAAATATTCTTGATATATTCAAATACCTAGTTTTGACATTACTTTGTATATGTGTATGTTTAGAATTTCAAATTGTATATCCTTTTCATTATTACATGACAAAGCTTTGTAAGTTGAAATCAAGATGATTAATTTGCAATTCCAGATTAAAAAATTAATTCTAAATAATTACTGATGATTCCAAACAGATGAATGAAAGATAATTTGGACATCCTTACAATCACAATTGATTCTTTGTATGACATTAACTACTTACTGACAACAGTTTTGACTGTGACGGGTTTGTCTGTAACACTGAGATCACTGACTCCAATGCTGTTCTCTGCAGCCACAGCAAACAGATACTTCTTCTTGGGATCAAGATCCTTGGCCTTGTAGGATGTCTTGAAGGCATCAACTGTATCGAGGTCAGTCCAGGTTGATCCTGGTTTGTCCTCCTTCATCTTGATATGGTACTGCTTGATTCTGGATCCACCGTCCTTGAGTGGCGGGTTCCAGTCGACAGAGACTGAGTCCTGGGAAGCACGGCCAGTGTAGATGTAGGCTGGTGGTTCTGGAGCCTCCTTTTTCTTGCTGGGAGTCACCGAGTCCACTCCTTCTAGGGGAAGACTCTCTCCCTCTGTATTCACAGCCCGGACACGGAAGAAGTACTCGTTGTTGACAACCAGGTTCTTTGCAGTGAAGGTCAGAGTGTTGGCTTCAGTGACACCAGCACGTCCCCAAAGGCTGCGTCGTGATTCACGGATCTCGACAACATATTGTAGGATTGGTGTTCCGCCATCATTCTCAGATGGTTTCCATTCTAGATCAGCTGAGGATTCGGTGACATTTGAGATAACCAGTGGTCCAACTGGTGGTGATGGTACACCTGCAAATGAGAATGAAGAATGAATATTTGTACAATAGCCAAGCATTATTTCAAGAGCCAACTCAAAGATTTTTCCATAAAACAAAGGCCACTTAAAATCAAATGCCAAAGACAGACTTATGACATATCTGAAGAGAGATCAATGAAATAGCCAAAGGCAGTAGTTTACAATACCCAAACAGTCCAATGACATTTGTGAAATGTCAGGAAATACACTATTGTTTTTAAATTTATGCAGTCTCATATAATTTATTTTACAAGAATTTAATTGTCATAACCAAATAGATGTTGACAAATTTATTCATTCATACTATCTTTCATTAACCACATGAATACACAACTTACTGAAAGGACTCTTGACCATGATGGCTTTGCTCTCAAGGGGTAGCCCAGTACCGGTCTTATTGACTGCCATCACTCTGAAGTAGAACTCGCTGCCTTCAGTCAGATTCTTCACCTTGGCCTTACAGCTATCGTCCCTTGTCTTCTCAGCATGGGACCAGTGGGCACGCATCACATCACGCTTCTCAATCAAGTAGTGGGTGATAGGACTTCCGCCATCGTCTGTGGGAGGGTTCCAGGTCAAGGTCACTTGCTCACGCTGGATCTCAATGGCTTCAATGGGAGCCACTGGTCTGTCAGGCACACCTGGAGAGGAACATATTTGTTAACAACTGTTGGTTATATGAACTTTTCACACATTTATTGTAAGAGAGCTGTGACTAGGTTTGTAAGACATTCATTATTTTTTAACTGTCAGTTGCTTTAAAACCAGTCAAATCTGTGTCAAATAATACAATTGCATTAAAGTTAATTTAAAACAAAATTGAACACTTAATTATGAAATATTGACATTCACATTTATTGTCATCTAGCTTTTGTTGTGAGTGATAACACATTTAGGAGTCCCTAAATATGCCTCTAAGCCAGCATTATTAAGCCAATTCATCATTTTCTGTCCTGTCTAACAGTTTATAAATGTGATCCATAATTAATTCAATATTATCTAAACATCAATGAACCTTAAATGTTACACATTTGATCTCACCTGGAGGTCTGTGAGGGATGACAGGTTCTGACTCAAGGGGTTTGCTGAGCCCGATGCGGTTGATGGCCATTACACGGAAGTAGTGCTTCTTGTTGGGGGTAAGATTCTTGGCCTTGAGGGTGGTGATTCCACAGTCTGTAGTAGCCAACTCCCTCCATTCAACCTCGTCTAAACTGACTTCAACCTTGTATCCGATGATGGGGATGCCACCGGGGTCTTTTGGTGGGTTCCAGTCAAGGGTCACGTGATCTTCTCCAATTTCCCGGAACTTGATTGGTCCAATTGGAACACCGGGTGGTTCTGTTGGGTGGAGAAGTAATTATAAAGATAACATTTCGAATACCAACATAGTTTAACTTTACTTGCTAATGTAGTTGAGTTTATGACACTATTTGATTTAGTTATTTTGTTAAGTGTCAAAAAGACATTTTTAAGTTATCAATTTATGGAAATAATAATGCTATTTGAATTTGAAATATTTTGAACACTTTAAAAGACAACACAAAGGCAAGAGCTAAAGCAGAAAGCAATGGGCTTACTTGGCTCTCTCATAGGAATGACTGGTTCTGTCATCTCGCAGGGTTCACTCAGACCTTCAGGATTCTCAGCAAACACTCGGAAGAAGTACGGAGTTCCTTCCTTCAGTCTGGTGGCCTCCAGTGTAAGAATGTTGCCTCGTACCATGTCCTGCTTTGTCCATGAGCCATACTTCTTATCTCGTCGTTCGATGGTGTATCCTGACACAGGGAGTCCACCGTCTTTCTTTGGTGGCTTCCACTTAAGTGTAACGGAGGTAGCAGTGTGGTCTGTTGCTGTGATGGATTCAGGTGCATCAGGTGGAGCTGCAGAAACATTTGAAAGATGTATGTAACTGAGAAGGCACATGCAATGTCACACCATTAGAGATTTGCACAGATTATGGAGCATGCAGCATGGAGAATAGTACATAAAACATACGCACAATGCAAAGATAAGATATTTTCATTTATAATTTTTCAATTTAACAACCAACATTTTAGTATGATAACTGAACAGAATTTGTACAACAAAGATTTAACAAAGCAAAGTGCAAAAATAAAGGGTATTTGTTGTACTTCTTTATTCATAACCTCCATCTTTTGATGGGAAGAAAACTGTTGTCAACTCACAGTATGGACTCTTGGCTGTGATTGGTTCAGAGTCAAGTGGTTCTGACTGTCCTGCCATGTTCTCAGCCATGACCCGAACGATGTAGTCCTGACCTTCGGTGAGGTATGTGAGGTCACAGGAGTGGATTTTGGCAGGAACTTTCTCCACTGGTAGGAACATGGTCTTCCTCATTTCTCGTCTCTCCACAACATAGTGACTGATGGGGGCGCCACCGTCGCGCTCGCTTGGCTTCCATGTAACACGGAATCCATGGCGATTCACATCTGACGCAACCATTGGTCCAACTGGTGGTGATGGTGGTACTGCAAATCAAATAATTTTGTTATTCAAAGAAGTTACTTTGAACAATATTTCAAATCATATTCACTTAGATTTTTTTGGATTGAAATTTGTATAAAAAATACATGGATAGTGCAAACACTATTCACTGTTTAATGAATTGAAATCAACTTTCTTGCATTATTTTTCTAATAAAACAAAATATAAGTGTATGCTACAGATTTGGGAAATTTGTATCTTAAAACTGAGAGTTTGCTGAATACAACATCCATAACAAATCAACTACAAGTCAAAATGAGATACTTACAGATTGGCTTATCAAAGCGGATAGGTTTGCCAGATTCACAAGGTTCACTGATGCCGACATCATTCTCAGCCAGCACTGCAAAGAACCAGTCAGTCTCTGGCTGGAGTCCGGTGAGGACGAAGTGAGACTTGTACTGCTCCACAGTGTCCACTCGGTCCCAGTCCTTACTGTCCTTGGCGCGCTTCTCAATGTGGTAGCGTCGCACCTTGGTGCCGCCGTCATCCAGGGGCGGGTTCCACTCCAGGGTCAGCCCATCCTTGGTCAAGTTCCTCAGTCTCAGAGAGTCTGGGGGATCAGGCACTCCTGCGATAGCAAATGGGAGGGGCATTCGTTATAAGAGGAATTGGTGAATTGTGGATATAATGTTTTGGTAGTTAGTAGGATATGAAAAAGAGCTAGTTTTGAAACTGCCTCATCCATTTTACAGTTAAAATATGTTTAAACTGATATCATATTAATGATTAAAACTCATTATCTTATGAAACTTGATGAGTTTTGACAATTCTGAACATTTGGAACTGTAAAGTATACAAGAGTGGGTAATTACTTTAGTTACACTTTAAAAGAACACAAATAGGGCTTTCACACTATACATTGTTGAAATATTCTTAACAATTATGGGAACTCACTCAGATGTTTCTCAGGCCTGATAGGCTCAGTAATGGCTGGTGGACTCTGTCCTTCGCTATTCACAGCTACGACTGCAACCACATACTCAGTTCCGGGAACAAGCCCGGTGAGTTTGATGGAGGTCATGGTTGCCTCTACTTCACAGAAGGTGTTCCAGATTGATCTCCTGGTCTCGCGGAACTGGATCACATAGCCCGTAAGAGGCTTCCCGCCATCGCTGTCTGGTGCCTTCCACTCTATATCAGCTGCCTTCTCATCAACATTTGTTACCTTCAGAGACTTGGGTGCTGATGGAACGTCTGAAAGGAGGAATGATTATTTATTTGTTAACAACTATTTCTTAAGAACATTATGAAAAACATATAATTCAACTCCATTCAAAACCATTTTGTTAATTCAGTTACACAACATATATATATGTACATGAATATCAAATTGTGTGTTAAAGCTGGCATCACTAAAATCTTTCTCTCCTGCCTATCTGGGCTGGACATTATGGCACAATCTACAATTGATTGAAAAAGGGTACCAAGGAAGATTAAGTCTCGGCCTTTAGTCTTAATATAATACTTCCCATTGCCCTTACTTAAATCCTGTTTAATCAAATGATCTGCTCACCATAAGGACTCTTGATAAGGACTGGTTTGTCCATCTCAAGGGGTGGACTGACTCCAATGCTGTTCTCGGCACTAACTCTGAAGAAGTATTCCATGCCTGTCTGAAGGTTCTGGCAGCAGTAGCTGGTCATGGTAGCATTGATCTTGTCGATGCGGTTCCACTTGGTGCGGTTCCAGTCACGCTTCTCCAGGATGTAGTGTTTGAGGGGTGAGCCACCGTCATCTTCTGGAGGGTTCCAGTTGATAACACAGGATGACTTTGTGATCTCCGAGACCTTGATGGGGCCAACTGGTTTGGAGGGAGCCTCTGTGGAGGGAGGAAAAAAAGCTTGTTAAGTTTAAAAATGAAAACATTACAACATTGAGAGGACTTCAGGTGGTGTAAGACTAGGTCATTTTGACAACAAAATAAAAAAGCAATCTTGCATATATAGAGAATAAATAAGTTAACAAATAGCCAATTCGTGATTACTCATTGTTACAAATTGATTGAATTATGGTTACGGTTTTCTTAATTGAGGCACTAAGTTTTCTACTTTATCAATTCATTAGGAAAATGATTTAGAATATTATCAATGAACTTACGCGGTGGTCTGCAAGGTACAACTGGTTCTGATTCCAGTGGTTTTCCCAGCCCCATCTTGTTGCGAGCTGAGATGCGGAAAGTATATGACTTTCCTTCTTTCAGATCTTTGACCTTCAGTTTGGTGACCATCGCGTCCGTCTTCCCGACCTCATACCACTCTCCTCCCTTCAGACAAGCCTCTATAACATACTCTGTGATTGGTTCCCCACCATCATCTCTTGGAGGCAGCCAATCAAGTGTCATGGAAGTTGCCAAAATGTCTTTGAATCGGATGGGGCCAACAGGCGCCAATGGTGGAGCTGAAAAATGGAGGTCTTGAATAAGAGATTATTTCTTTACATGCAACATGTTGCAGAAAGTTTTCATTTTATAATTTTTTATATAGGAATCAAGATAAAATGACATTATGCAAATATTATCAATGTAAGACTTGTTCTCCATTACAAGTGCAAAACATTTCCAGTTATGATTAAATAGTTATTATCAGTGTTATCATATTTCAGACAATCCACTTACATATTTTTATCAAAGTTAACACAAGGATAAAGAATCATTGCTGTTATTTGTTACTGAAAGTGGATTAAATTGCAATAAGATAAGTCAATAAAATAAATACTATCTAAGGGCAAAAGCTTGAAAAAGACCACTAACAATTGCGAACAACCAATTATTGAATTAGCTACAAATTTAATAATTTTCAAATAGTATAAAAACCAATACAGAGGAGAGTGATGAAGACCCAAAATGACAGGGTAAATCAAATTCTTAAGCAGGGTGGGACAGATGGGTCTTCATATGTAAATTCACTAACAACTATGGTGTCACATAGGCTTCTGTAGGCTCATAACTGTAAGATTTAAACCAAATATTCATTTTGTTGACAACTACAGGAGAAGAAAGTCATTCGAAATGGATATAAAGGCTAAAGATTTGTCCATGCAAAGGGCAAAAGCAAACAAACTCTTTGATGGAACTCAATTCTTGCCACTGAAAAATGGATTTTGTCAGCTACTATTCAAAATCTTCAGAGATAGAAATTACAGAATAAAGGTTTAGCCAAGCAAGATTAAAAGCAATAACTTCTCTACAAAACTCCGATACAAAAGAACTCATCTATGAAAGTCAATGTTTCATATCAACCTGGTTTCTCTCTTGGCATAACTGGCTCAAGACTTTCCAAAGGTTCACTGAGACCCTCTGGATTCTCCGCAATAACTCGGAAAAAGTATTCATTTCCTTCAAGAAGTTTCTGGATGCAGTAAGTCTTGATGGAGGGCTTAACCATGCCCACTTTGAGCCAGGCAGTGTGCTTCTTATCTCGGCGCTCAATGTAATAAGCTGTGAGCTCAAGACCTCCATTATTCTTACAAGCCTTCCATTGGATAGAAACACTATTGGCTTTAACTTCTAGAATTTCTAGAGGACCTTCAGGAGGTGAAGGTTTGTCTGTAAGTGAAGGATTAGTGTTTTGAGTTGTTAGTAGAAACTTATTAAGATGAAAATATATTAATAATAATAAAAATATGAAAAAGTTAGATAAAGTCAGATAAGAATTAGTAAAATTTGTTAACACTCGTCACAACTGGTGTTTATCACATGAGCAGAAAAAATGAAAGAATCACAACATTGGAAACAATTCTATGAATATGAGAAATTAAGAAAATTAAATAAAATGACTTAATACTCAAGAGTTAATTGTATGTAAGTAATAATCGAGTTAGGGGATATTTTCAGAATGAAAGAGTTATTGTTTGGTGACAGTTAGCCAATGCTTACGTGATTGGTAGCATATAAGCTCAAGAAATTAATTCTAAAGTATAGATAACTTCAACAAGAGTTAGCAGTATGTTAGGTGGAGAAATGTTATAGTTGAATAAAGTAATAAACACTTACTGAATGGAGACCGTGGTGTGATGCCAGCCTCAGTTTGGATTGAGTCTGATGCTCCGATCTGGTTCTCAGCGAACACGCTGAAGTAGTACTCCTGTCCTTCCTTGAGGAGTTGTACACAGTGGGAGAAGACGTTTGGCTTGACCTTTGTGACCTCTGTCCAAGATGTCTTCCAGCTCTCGCGTTTCTGCACAACATAGTGCAGGATGGGAGATCCACCGTCACTCTCTGATGCTTTCCAGGTCAAAGTGAGACTGTCTCGCTGGATGTCCTTGGCCTCAAGTGGCGGTGTTGGTGGTGATGGTCGCTCTGTAGGAATACAAGCATTTTGTTATTTGATATAAATCATTTAATAACATATCTATCATTGATGGCTTTCACAAGTATTGCAGAGGTTATATTTCATATATTAACCTTCAAGAAACCTACCCATTGGTTTCTGTGGCTTGGCTGGTGAGTCAGTTTCAGCAGTTTTGCCAATGCCAACTTCATTCTCAGCTGCCACTGCGAAGAAGTAGTCATGTCCTTCCTTGAGATCTGTGATCTCGAAGTCATCCTCAATTGCCTTGACCTTTCCAACTTCTTTCCAGTCTCCAGGTTTCTTCTCAGATGAGTAGATGTGGTAGCGTAGTATCTTAGACCCACCATCAGTAGAGGGTGTTCCCCAGTCGATTGTCACAGATTTCTTTGTGACCTTGCTCACTCGCACAAACAGTGGAGGGCCTGGTGGCTCTGTTGGTTGATAGTTAAAAGTTACTTTTCCATTTTAACCAGCAATATCTCATAAATTGTCAATATGATTCAAATGAGGTATATAAGTAAAAGCAAATGAAGAAATCATACAAAAAATAGGTATCCTTTTGGCCTGCTGAAGTCAAAATATGTTTAGCCCATATATTTTTCCATGGTTGCAAATAGTAAAGCCAAATGAATTGGGGCAAAATCTCTTAACAACTCACCTAGTTCCTTCATTGGTTTGACAGGTTCGATGGAGTTGAGTGGTGGGCCTTGTCCCTCATCATTGGCAGCACTGACTCTAAACATGTACTCATTGCCCAACACAAGGTTGAACACTTCATACTCCAATTCAGTGGGTTTCACTTCATCAGCCTTGGTCCAGTGTGAGCGGCGGATGTCTCTCATCTCTATGATGTACTTGTTGAGGGGCAGTCCCCCATCATCTTCTGGTGCCTTCCATTCAAGAACACAGCTGTCTTCAGTGATGTCAAAGATCTTCATTGGGCCAGTTGGTGCCGAGGGCACATCTGGGTGACAAAACGGTAATGCTGTTTTATAATTTTGTATAAGCAAAGGTAGCCTTACCTTATCATCTACAAATTCATGATTATTCCCTTCATTTAAAGGTTATGAACCCTGTAAGTATTATTATAAAGCTCACCATAAGGACTCTTGGGTATATATGCTCGATCAGACTCAAGAGGTTTGCTGAGTCCAACTGGGTTCTCGGCAAGGACTCTGAAGAAGTATTCATTGCCTTCAACCAGGTTCTGTACGGTGTAGGAGGTGATGTCTGGCTTGATACGGTCAACCTTAGTCCATGTCATCCGTTTTGCATCACGCTTTTCTATCACATAAGCTGTGAGTGGCACACCTCCATCATCTTTTGGTGGCTTCCAGCGGATCTTAATGGAAGTCTTCTGGATGTCCAGAATCTCCAATGGGCCAACAGGTTTACCTGGCAGCTCTGGAAAAGAAGAGGATTTAAAGAATGACTTCTTTTACCAAACAAAAAATACAATTATTCAGAAATGATGTTTAATGCTTATCTGTATGATGTTATTTTATTCTTAAGAACATACCTGGAGGTCTCCTTGGTGTTACAGCTTCTGACTCCAGGGATTTGCTGACTCCCACACTGTTGATAGCGCTGATGCGGAAGTAGTGTTTTCTTCCTTCCTTAAGGTTGTGTGCTTTCAGAGTCGTCTTGCTGCTGTCTACCTTTTTGAACTCAGACCATTCAGCACCATCATAACTCATCTCGATGAGGAAATTTGTCAGTGGTGATCCGCCGTCATCTTCTGGTGGGTACCAGGTCAGTGTCAGAGAAGTTGCCTCAATGTCACTGAACCGGATGGGTCCTTTAGGCAGCTTTGGAGCCTCTGAAGGTTAATAATGAAAAATCATGAAAACGCAGCTAATAACTCATACATAAATCAAGTATTAAAATGTAATCAAATTTCTTTTGAGCACTAGATGGTCTTCAACAAAAAAACTGGACGAACCTGCAGCTCTGACTGGCTTGAACTTCATGGAGTCAAGGGGTGGACTCATGCCCTCAGCATTCTCTGCAATGACTCTGAAGAAGTACTCATTGTTGGTGATAAGGTCCTGCACACAGTAGCTGGTAATGTTTGGCTTAACCTTGTCCACCTTGATCCAAGTCATACGCGATGCTTCACGTCTCTCGATATGATAGGCAGTGAGTGGAGTACCACCATCAGACCTGGGAGGCTTCCACTGGATCGTGATGCTATCAGCTGTGATCTCTGTAGCTTCAATAGGACCTTCCGGAGCACTTGGTACGCCTGGCAATAAAAATATGCTTATTGTTATTCTTTGGGAGGTAAAAATTTCAAATATAAGTTTTATCGTTTCTGAGACACATCTTGCAATATGTGTAAAGATGCTTTCAGTGACAATCTTCTTTGTGTGTACAATCTGATGGATTCAATTGTACTTTAAATTTTTTGTTGTAAAGCAAAAACATTTTCAAATTCTCATCAATACTCACTGTAAGGACTCTTTGGCTTGACTTTGTCTGATTCCAAAGGTTCTGATCTGCCAACAAGGTTCTCAGCCATGACTCTATAGATGTACTCCTGACCTTCCTTGAGGTCCTGCACGCTGTAGCTGGTGATGTTGGGCTTCACCTTGGCCACCTGGGTCCATGTCAGCTTCCTAGAGTCTCTCTGTTCCACAATGTACCCAGTGAGTGGAGACCCGCCATCTTTCCTGGGTGGGTTCCAGGACAAGGTCAGACTTGTCTTCTGGATCTCGCTGAAGGTGATCGGAGCTTCCGGTGCAGATGGTTTGGCTACAAGAAAATATAACAATCTTAGTTGTTCATCAAGTTCCATTTAATGTCATCATTCCAGATTCATATATTTGTTATAGAGGAAAATTGCTGCCATGTAATATTGACTCCCTTGTGCTTCTGACAAAGCTATGATTGTCCCTTTTTGATAAATTTAGTATTAACAATTGTCCAATTTATATAAAAGCCCTGTCCTTTGTTGTACTGTAAACACTCACCAATGGGTTTCTTGGGAGAGACTGGACTGTCAGTCTCTAGAGTTTGACCCAATCCCTGCTTGTTCTCGGCAGTCACAGAGAAGAAATATCCCTTGTCCTCACTGAGGTTCTTCACTACAAACAGGTCTTCATTGCCACGGACGGTTCCAACTGTCTTCCAGTCCTTGGACTTGTCCTCACGCACCTTGATGGTGTAGCCGGTGATCTTTGAGCCACCGTCATCCTTTGGTGCAGTCCAGGTCACAGTGACGGAATCCTTGCCAATATCCTTGATATTGATTCCCTTAGGAGGTCCAGGAGGCCCTGAAAGATGAATTGGTTAAATTGATTGATAAAACAGAAGATACAAGTATCTCTTCAGTTGGTTGTTTGAATCATGGTAAAAATTTGCAAGACTGCCTGATTCACAATCATAAATGAATGATTAAAAAACTAAGAAATCAATTTATACATTTTTACTGAATTCTTACCAAGTTCTCTCTCTGGTTTGATGGTATCCTTGCTCTCCAGAGGTTGACTGTTACCCTCAGCGTTGATTGCTGACACACGGAAGAAGTATTCTGTGCCTTCAATGAGATTGTCTGCTTTGAAGGAACTCTTGTCAGGGCCAGCGGTTCCAGCTTTCATCCAAGTGGGTCGACGGGCATCACGGTACTCAATGAGGTAACCTGTGATTGGTGTACCACCATCATCTTCTGATGGTTGCCATGACAATATAGCAGACTCATGGGTGATATCAGCAAACTTGATTGGTCCTCTTGGCTTACTGGGTTTGTCTGAAGTGTATAAAGAAAATAAAGTGAGAGATTGTTATTGAGTAGTTAAAATCTAGTCATCCAATTTGGTCTTTACATCTTGGAAGATCTTGAAAATGTTTAAACAATTCATGTAAACAGCATTTTTCATATGTTTCTACTAATAAGCCAACTCCATCATGAAAAAAAAAGGCCTGCTTTTGTTTATGTCTACAAATTGATCATTGGGTTTTCTAAATCTAGGCAATACTGACTTGTACCAATTCCATAAAATGCTTACTTGTTCCTTTTAACTAATATATGAATAAGCATCTCAAACTATAAAAAATAATATTGGAAGTTGAAAATAGAGACTATCAACCCTCAAACAGCTGTAACAATATACAAAACCATCCCAAGTGGCTTTATTACATCTATCACAATTCATTAAAAATAGGATTAATCTATGATCGAAAACAGGAAATGATAGTGTCCAATGATATTTGGTGAACGGTGGACCTACCGTAGAGACTCTTTGGAGTGTATCCCTTGCTGGTTTCCAGGGGTTCGCTCTTTCCGTGAGTGTTCTCTGCTGTGATGCGGAACAGGTACTCAGTGCCCTCTGCAAGATTAGTTACTTTGAGAGACTTCTTGGTGGGCGACACCTTATCGATGCGGGACCAGGTCGGACGTTTCGCCTCCTTCTTTTCCAGGACGTAGCCTGTGATTGGAGATCCACCATCGTTCTTTGGTGGCGTCCATTCTAGAGTGAGTTCAGTTCGGTCCAGATCCTTGACTGATAAGCTCTCACATTGGTCTGGTTTAGCTTTGAGAAAAAATGGTTGTGTTTCAATTAAAAATGTTTCGGATTAATATTTTATGACTTAACGAATATCAATATTCTTGTACTGATTCTTATTCTTGCAGGGAAGTGCAGTTTTTAATTAAATGACATAGAATGAGTTTCAGTAACCTATAAAATTTATTGTAAAGCTGTAATAGCTTTGATCATACAAAGTTCTAATAACAAAGATAAAGCTCATGAAATATTGCTGACACTCGTTTCAATAATCAATATTACAATTGCTGTTTTAAGAAAACAATCGAATAAAAGTTTCACATATATAACCAGTTGCATGATAGTAGATGCAGGAGAAGACACTCACTCTCAGGTTTCTTTGGTTTTACTGCCTTGTCTGTCTCCTCGGGTTCACCGTAACCTGCCTCGTTCTTGGCTGATACAGCGAAGTAGTAGCCCATGTTCTCCTTAAGCTTCTCCACCTTGTAGGTCAGGTCGTAGGCCTTGACCTCTTCAACCTTGACCCATTCTTCAGACTTTTCTTCGCACTTCTCGATCTTGTAGTTAGTAATTTTGGAGCCACCGTCTTCAAACGGAGCCTTCCATTCCAGAGTTACAAAGTCAGGTCCAACTTTGGTCACCTTCAAGTTCTTGGGTGGTCCAGGTGGTACTGTGGGAAAACAAACGTTGTTGGCTTTACAAGTTGCATAGAAGGTATCTGAAGTAACATGCAACACCATATAACGAGTTAATATTGTGAGTGTTTCATGTTTCATAACGATTGTTTTCAATGACATTATACCTGAACAATTTATACAGAATCATTCTTAAACTAGGACAGCCATACCCAGAGACAGAGGACTAAATAAGCCAGCCTAGATCTTAAGCCATAGGTAAGATTAAGTCTAAAAGAAATGAGGAATCCAAGGTTTAGAAGCTTTTCATGAGAGGTCTGACCAACAAATTACCAATTTGAGATAAGTCTTGTAACACTGAGCCATTCTATTACCTTCATATCATTATTAAAGAACAAATACTCATTTGAAAAACAAAACTAGCATTAAAAATGACACTTACAGATCTTCTTGAGGGGCCTGACTGCTTCCTTGGACTCAAGGGCATCACTGTTTCCTTCATCGTTGACAGCGATGACTCGGAAGTAGTAGTCAGTTCCATCTTTGAGCTCTTCAGCAGTGAAAGTAGTCTTTGCTCCATCCACCTCTCCGATCTTGCTCCAGTTCATTCTACTGGCTGGACGGGACTCGATGATGTACTTGCTGATGGGCAGACCTCCGTCACTTTCTGGAGTTTTCCAGCTGAGGTCAGCACTCTCACTTGTGATGTTGTCTACCGTCAGAGGGCCCCGTGGTTTAGAAGGCTTGCCTTTGGAAAAAAAAATGCAATTGAACATTAAGAACATTGAAAGCTCATTAAGGATGCTGTTCAGTGAAAATTTAATAACTGAATCTACCTTTTTTTATGTTGTGTAATAAGATAGACCTTTGGAGAATTTCAATCTTTCAATCCATCATCTAACATTTTTGTAATTAAGAAGTTGACATCTTCAATAATTAAGCATCTGTCAAGAACATCTGAAGGAGCAAATTTCAAGTGACAAATATACTCACTGTAAGGACTCTTGAGCACAGTGCTCTCCTCCATCTCCAGAGGCTTACTGACGCCATGTTTGTTCTCAGCAGAAACACGGAAGTAGTACTGGGTACCCTCAATCAGCTTCTCGGCCTTGTGTGAGAGTTCCTTTGGTCCAACACGGTCTAATGGAGTCCACTTAGGTCTGGGGGCTTCCCTCCTCTCAAGGATGTACCCGGTGAGAGGAGATCCACCATCAGACTTGGGTGGCTTCCAGCTGAAGGTCAAGGACGTTTTGTCAACATCAGACAGCTTGATGGGTCCTTCTGGTGTATCTGGTGGTCCTGTAAGCAAAATTATTTTTTATCAGATCATGTTTGGTCATAGTTCAAGAACTTAAAAATTTGTAACCTCATAAGTGAGCCTCTCTTACATGAAAGATTTTCAACCATATGGCGTATGAAAAAGAGCTTTAAAATCACCATCAAAACTATGATTTTGTCAATCTTCAGAAAAAAATATAACACAACCCTGAGCTATATATAAGAAAAGATAACATGGCACAGTGACCAAGGGACAGGCTTTATTGTTAATTATAGATATATTTATCTGCAACATGCAATGCTCTGATTATTCTTTAATGAACTCTACAGAGGCACCTCTATCAATATAATTACCTTCAGGGATTCTGGGAGTAATTAGAGCATCAGTTTCTACAGGCTCACTGTATCCAACAGAGTTCTTGGCAAAGACTCGGAAGTAAAGTCCGACAAGTTCCTTGAGGTTCTCCACCTTGTACGCTGTGTCGTAGGACTTGACCTCATCTACCGGCGACCAATCCTTTGCCTTCTCCTCCTTCTTCTCGATCTTGTAGTGTGTGACCTTTGACCCTCCGTCATTCTTTGGCGGCAACCATTCCAGTGCCACATAGGTCTGTCCCACGCGTCCTGGGTTCAGGTTCTGGGGAGGTCCTGGAGGCTCTAGAAGCAAATATGTTCATTGTCAACTTAAAGTTTACCACTGGAATTCTAAGTGTTATCCAATTTTACGGCTGCATCGGTGAGAGATATATACTCATTGCTTGTCTATTAAATAATATGAACAAAAGCAGCTGACATTACACAAATTTCATATTAAATTGCAAATTTTCAATTGATTAGTTATGCACTTCTACTTCATTACCTCTTAATAACTTGACCTTGCTATCATGAGATAACAACACATATTCAATTATAAATCAACAATAATTTAATAATTAATGTCAACATATACTCACCAAGTTCTTTCACAGGCTTGACTGTTTCCTTGGATTCAAGAGGCTCGCTTTCCCCTTCATCATTAACAGCGATGACCCGGAAGTAGTATTCTGTACCTTCCCGGAGGTCATCAGGGGTGTAGGTCAAGGTCTTCCCATCAACCTTTCCGCTCTTCATCCAGCTGGTTCTGGTGGCAGGTCTGTACTCAATGATGTAGCCGGTGATGGGCAGACCGCCATCATTGTCTGGAGCCTTCCAGGTCAAGTCACATGAGTGGTCAGTCACGTTGTCCATCAGGAGGGGACCGCGTGGCTTGGATGGTTTGCCTGCAAAAGGAAGTGATTTATGAAATATACTCTTCTTATCTAAAACATTGTATTAATACTTTTATTAATGTTCTTTTGCTTTTTTTAAATTTGAAAAGAACGCAACTGCATTTGAACAAAATTCTCAGTAGTTAATTCTAAATGTACAAATTTACTATTTCTCCTATTTGAAACAGATATACTTGATATATCAAACAAGGGACATTTGAAGTTTTATGATTGATATATCATGTCAATTGATAAATTTATATATCATAATAAATTATTTTAAGAAATAAATATATCCATAAACTATTTTGTTCAGTAAGAATCCATTTCTAGATTTTAAAAACTTTCCTTTTCACTGAATAATATAGAAATAAAGTGAAGGTTTTCAAGGTTTATAAATTAACTCCCCAACCATTGAGTAACTTGTCATACATGGCAAGACTTACTGTAAGGACTCTTGGGAGTGACACCTCTCTCGATTTCGATGAAGTCACTAGTTCCGACCTTGTTCTCTGCAGAGACTCGGAAGGAATATTCAGTACCCTCGATTAGGTTCATTGCTTTGGTTTTCAGGGTTTTGCCGTCAACACGGTCAATCTTGGTCCACATGGTGCGAGATGCCTCCCTCCTCTCAATGATGTATCCAGTGATCGGAGACCCGCCATCGTCAGTTGGGGGCTCCCATACCAGGGTCAGAGCGGTGCGCTCTACGTCCGCAGATTTCAGGGACTTTGGAGGGCTTGGAGGACCTGAGTATGTAAGAGGCTAGATATGAGATTCATACCACGAGATATTTTCTCAAATAAATATCAGAAGAGACTTCCTATTCTCAATATTTTCAATAGAGACAGAATTTTTGCACTTGATTTTGCATATATTCTTAATCTATGAATATTTAAGATGTTATCTTATGTCCTTGATAAACTTTGAAAGTTATTCTGAAGTTAACACGAAACTGCATGCACCCAAAACATGAGGAAAGACAAACAAAACATACAAAACAATCAGTTATACAAAAGTGTCATTGATGATAATTTTAATCATAAAAAAATAGTTAAGATTCTATATAAAGATTCAAATTAAACAAAATCCCATACCTTCAGGTTTCCTTGGTTTGATGACAGAGTCAGTTTCTGCAGGTTCACCATATCCAACCTGGTTCTTGGCGCTGACACTGAAGAAGTAGCCAACGTTTTCCTTCAAGTTTTCAACCTTGTACACTGTGTCATAAGCCTTGATCTCATCAACTTTAACCCATTCTTTGGACTTCTCCTCACACTTTTCGATCTTGTAGTGTGTGATCTTGGCACCGCCATCTTCTTTTGGTGGTTTCCAGTCAAGAGCCACGTAGTACTGTCCTACACGGCCTGGCTTCAGGTTCAGGGGTGGGCCTGGGGGCTCTGTGGAATATGATAAATACATTAAACCTTAGAAAGAAATTATGTCACTGTTTATTATCATAACCATATTGAGTTAAGACATTAAATCACTTTTTATTAGGCAAAACATTAGCAACAATACCTCCTTCAATAGATTTGATTCATAAAATAGGATTTTTGTAAAAACAGTATTTCAAGAAATCTCACCGAGAGATTTCTTTGGCTTTATGGTCTCCTTGGACTCCAAGGGTTCACTTTCTCCCTCGTCATTGACCGCAGTCACTCTGAAGTAGTACTCAGTGCCTTCAATCAGGTTGTCGGGAGTAAACTTGAGGGTCTCTCCGTCGACCTTCCCAGCTTTAGACCAGGTGGTCCTTGTGGGCGGCCTCATCTCGATGATGTAGTTCTTGATGGGCAGACCACCATCACTCTCAGGAGCCTTCCAGGTCAGGTCACAGGAATGGTCAGTCACATTCTCTATCAGTAGAGGACCTCTGGGCTTGGATGGTTTATCTGTGATAGACAGGATATATTTCAATAAAGTGTACACAGCAAAATACTTTTTTCTCAATGCTAGCCTTTGGAGATGTAATACTTGCATCAAACATAAAGTTATAAGCATCAAGTCATAAGATTGTTCAGACTTAAAATTAAACATAAAATGTCATCAGATTTCATACACACGCGAGAATACTTACCATATGGACTCTTGGGTTTGACTGGTTGTTCAAGCTCATTGGGTTCACTGGTGCCAACTTTGTTCTCAGCCGAGACCCTGAAATAGTATTCAGTTCCTTCAATGAGGTTGATTGCCTCAAGTGTCAGAGTGTCCGGCTTGAGACGATCTAGCTTTGTCCAGGTAGAGCGAGAGGCTTCCCTTCTTTCCACAAAGTAGCCAGTGAGGGGGGAGCCGCCGTCATCCTTGGGCTGCTTCCACTCCAGGGTCACAGATGTTCTGTCCACCTTGGTTGGTTTGAATTCAAGGGGCTTGCTTGGTGGGCCTGAAGTAACAGAAAATGGGTTAAATCTTTTTACAGATTGAGTAACAGAAATTGCATTAGATCATGTATAATTTTTTTTATCTTGTTTCAACAAAAGTTCATTTCATAAGCATATTAAAAAGTGATTATCATGTGAAAAAGTCAATACTAATGAACTGGTTACCAACTAAAGACAGGTTAAACTGACCAACTTCTGAGACAATATCAAAGCCTCACCAGCAGGTTTCCTTGGCGTGATGACAGAATCAGTTTCTGCTGGTTCGCCATATCCCACTTCATTCTTAGCTGACACCGCAAAGAAGTATCCAACATTTTCTTTCAGCTTCTCAATCTTGTATACAGTATCATATGACTTGACCTCTGCAACCTTGACCCAATCGTCAGAAGTCTCTTCACACTTCTCTATCTTGTAGTGTGTGACCTTTGACCCGCCATCTTCCTTTGGTGGTTTCCACTCTATAGCAACATAGTCCTGTCCAACGCGACCTGGAGTCAGGTTCACTGGTGGACCTGGTGGCACTGTTGTTAAAACAAAGGGGAGATATTGTCATCAAAATACTCAAATTTGTGTAATAAAATGTTGTAAGAAATGTTTATTCTTTAAATATCAAAACTAATAAAGTTTAATTTTGACTTATTGAGCTTTCATTATGATGGTAGCAATTTATTTCCAGTTGTGTCTAAACAGGTCACAGGCTGAAAAATAATAATTACAACCAATAGAGTGTTATCAAAGAGGTTACCAAGTTAAACTGATTTTTTTCACTTTTGTTTTCATTTGATTTTAAACTTTGACACACCATAAATGAAAATTCTAAGTAGAACTCACAGATCTTTTTCTTGGGCTTGGCTGTCTCCTTGCCTTCCAGAGGTTCGCTCTCGCCCTCGTCATTGACTGCAGTAATGCGGAAGTAGTAGTCATTGCCTTCTTTCAGATTGTCTGGAGTAAACTTCAGGGTCTCTCCGTCCACTGATCCAGCCTTGGTCCAGGGGCCTCGGAGTCCAGCGCGCATCTCAATGATATAGTTCTTGATGGGCAGACCGCCGTCACTCTCTGGAGCCTTCCAGGTCAGGTCACAGGAATGGTCAGTAATGTTGTCCACGGTCAGGGGACCTCTTGGCCTTGATGGTTTACCTGTAAATAGAAGTTTGGCCAGTTGATGAAACTGTTTATCACACATTGATATGATATTGCTTTGAACTTTAACCCTTTCCTTTTGATAACAAGCTGTGATTACTGTTAATTCATCACTCAGAATCATCTGGCACTAATTGATTCAACAGAGCTGCCTACCAATCAGCAAATAGCTAATTAGTTTTGGATTGGGCTAATAACAAAACTTGAAAAACAAACCCATCATGATTGTGGTTTTTTTTCATAAAATAACCTTATACACAATACATGGTATGTCCAATTAAAACAAGTGTTAGCTGATTTTCAAACCACAAGCCTGGTTGCAAGTGAAAACTAAAAACTATTCTAACATGGCAAGTTTGTAGAGTCTTAAACTTTTTTTAAATATCCTCACCAAATGGCCTCTTGATTTTTGTAGCAGATTCTGCCTCGAGAGGTTCACTCTTGCCGGCCTTGTTCTCAGCGACCACCTGGAAGATGTAGTCCGAGTTCTCCAGGAGATTCTCCGCCACAAACTCGGTCGTGTCCCCATCCACCTTGCCAGCCTTGATCCATGAGGTCTTCTTCGCATCACGTTTCTCGATGATGTAGTTGGTGATTGGAGATCCACCATCATCCTTAGGAGGCTTCCACGTAAGTGTGCACGAGTCCTTCTTGATGTTGCTGATGTCAAGTGGTCCAATTGGTTTGGATGGTACAGCTGTAATATGGAATGTCTCAGGTTAAAGTGCCATATAGCAGAAATAAATTGGTATTACTGTCTTCAAGAATTCTTTAAACATTCTTTCAAGTTGTGAGATAATCACTATCAAGTAACTGTTGAGGGGACAATAAAAGGAAGCATCATTCAAATTGAAATTATTCAGATACTGAAGTAATATCATTGAAACTTATCAAGAATCAGTCTGAATAACCATCTGAAAAATTATGAATTGTTACAGAATTATAAAAGATAATTTGGATTTCCTGATTCCTTATTCCCAATCAAATACTAGAAATATTTCAATATGAAAATGCAAAACACAATTTATGTCAATTTATGAAGATCTGCAGTTTCTACGACAAGAACAAATGATATCCAAAACAACTAAAAAAAATAAATAGGCAAAGTGTTTCACTACTTACAGATCTTCTTCTTTGGAGTGATTTCATCTGACTCCAGAGGTTCACCGACACCAACAGAGTTGACGGCGGACACCCGGAACTTGTACTTCTTGCCATCCTTGAGTTTCTTGGCTGTATACTGTGTTGTTGGAGCATCGACAGAGTCCAAAGGTTTCCATTTTCCATCCTCGAATACTTCAATGTTGTACTTGGTAATCTTGGCACCGCCGTCCCTCTTTGGTGCTGACCAGCTGAGAGTAGCTGAGTCCTCTGTGATCTTGCTGAACTCGATTGGACCAATTGGGCGACTAGGAACCTCTGTTTTGAATGACATTGAATAGAAGAATTTGATTGTTCGATAAAATGATGCTTTCAATGATGATGTATTGCTTTCTTCATTGTTCAGATATTATGACCTAACAATGGCTTTACTAAAGTTGATCTAGAATGAGTATTTAACTTGCACAATTGGTTTTCCCTCTTTCAAACAATGAATCAGTAATTTTGAACTAGAATGTCATACAAACTAAAGGTGATTGCGAAGAAATCAATAATGATTTTAGGATATTTTTAATGAATAACTTTGAAAAAAAATTTATATCTTGTTTGACATACAAGAAAATTTTGTTTTATATCCAAATAAAAAATTGTCAGGATGTCAGTGATTGCAGCAATTTTAGGTCAAAGCTAACATTAGTGCCCTTGTTTATTGTTAAAGGATATACTCAGAATTATGAAAATGAATCTGGTCCTTAAAAAAAAAAATGCTTTCATAACCAACTCACGGGCGCCTCTCTTGGGCACGATCTCGTGTTCTGACTGAACTGGTTCTCCTGGACCTTCAGCGTTGACTGCGGTGATGCGGAACAGGTACGGAGTGTCCTCGATAAGTTTCTTGACGTTGTATGTCAGAGTGTCTGTGTTCACAGAGGCAACCTTTGACCATGAGGTCTTCCTTGCATCCTTTTTCTCGATGATGTACTCAGTGAGGGGAGAGCCTCCATCTGACTTGGGTGCTTTCCACGTGAGAGTGACGCTCTCGTCTGTGATGTCAGAGTGCTCAAGGTCCTCTGGGGCTGAGGGCTTACCTGGTTTGTGGAAAATCATGAATAATGAAATATGCTGTTTGCCTTATACATCAAAATATTCATTGATAACTTTTCTTACTCATGTAAATAGAATATGCATATAATATTGAAAAAAAAGAAAGTATAAATATGTTTAAATGTGAAATTTGACATGTAGCCTACTGCATTCATAAAAAAGATGGGAAATACGAAAGTACTATCACATAAACTAATTATCATTTAACATGTCATTTTTAAAAAGTATTTAATTGGACATTGTCAACATTATCATACTTTTTTAAATATTTCTTAAATGTTTGTGGTACTCACCCCAGTTCTCAGAGTAATGACATGCAGCCTCAAGTAAAACAACACGATCGTGATCAAATGACATCTGATTAGTAAAAGGGCTTCATCGGTCATGCAGGATATCAACAATGTAAATCAAACTTGCAAGCGTCTTTATAACATCAAGGTCAAGTACCTGAACATGTTATACCAATTTGAGTTTTAGCTTAAACATGTAGTCTTTATTAAATATTTCACTAGCACTTTACATCTTGAAGATGGAGGTTTGTCCAAGTATTTGTATGTACTGTATAGTTCTTAGCATTAAGCATTGTAAATATTTACATAATTATCAGAGAGAATGTTGATTCCATCAGCTGTTAATATAAGCAAAAAGCAATAATGTTTTTCTTATGTACTGTATGTTGTGCAAGGGCATTTCATAAGGGGAAGTAACTCTCAGTCTTACACACGGTACAGTCTAACAGCTGAAACATTGTTAAACATGTTGGTAACACAAAGGAACAATGTTAAAAACAGGGAAGGATAAATGTTAAGTCAAGTATGGACAGACAGTTAATAACAGAATAATATAAACCTTTATAAATGTTTATTATCCAGTTTTCCAGTACATGATTATATTGCTATGGGATAATATCACAAGACCTAGGATCTTTGCATAATAGCCATATGTTCTGTACATCACATTTACAGTCATTAAATCTTTCAAAACTTAACAAAACAGGACAATTTTCTTTAAAACTATCCAAATTCTTAACTCTGCATGACGAGTAATATTTTTGGCAAGAGTTGAAAACAAATCCAATTATGAGATTCCTTTTATTTTTTACTTTTAAGGGAAAAGGTTAAGAAATATAGAAAATTGAGTATTGCACAGAAAAGCAGAAAAATGAAACTCTTATCAAAATAAAATGTCATATAATTTGCTCTGGGAATAAAATGTCTCCCTGTTTGGCATATCACATTTGAAGTACAATGGTCCTTTCACCGCAGTGAAATATTCAACATAAAAACGAAGACATTTAAACAAGGTTCTAGGTTAAGATATTATGCCTTTATCTTCGTTATTTCACTACACTTTCACCAACTGAAAATAAATATACTAACAAATGCTGAATCACATATTGACAAGTGAAACTATATATGTGAAATCATTCTTATTAATCTGTTTTCATACAATTAACAATGATTTTAATCTAAAATCTATGAACACAAAATTAGTATAATAACGCATCATGCTGAAAAACAACATCAAAATATGAAATGGAATGCTTTGAAACAAAAAATAACATGCTTTATGAAAAATAAAAAAATGTCATGAAAACTGCAGTTTATCAATGATAAACTTTCTAAATATTTATGCTGATGATTTTTCCATATTCTCTGATGGAAATTGATGCAATATCACAAGCAAATTGCTAAATGTTCTATTAAAAATAAAATATCTCCTAATTAATAAGTTACCCTTTGTTTGAACTGAAAGGACATAAAGATTTGTACAAACTACAAACTGCAGATTTCTAACAATAACAAGTTCAATGTTAATAACAATAGATTTTCAAAACTCAATGATATGTACCTGCACATATAATTTTGTTAATAACTGACTTTGATTAGATTGAGTATGATGAAAACTGCTTGGGTTATTATTCTTTACTTGGAAAATATATTTGATATATACAAATTTGACTATGCATAAAAATATAATATGCTTTTAAACCATAAAGAAATGATAGCAGTGCATAAGCAGTGCCCATATACAAACATCTGGCCGAAGTAATATACCATCTCTCAAAAAAGAAAATACCTTCTTTTCCAATAGACTTTGTTCACAAATGAATGTATATTTTGCGAAAGCGAAATAATCGAAAGTTATTAATTTGTTCAAAAGTCATATACATGTACATTTGGAAACAAAATGTCATTCTCCGAGAACATTTTGTATGATTGTTAAGAAATTGTGATCTCTTTTGACCTCTCCTTAGCTCTCTAGATAGTACTGAAACTTTTAATTTCCTTGATTAATCATACCATTAAGAACAAAAGTAGCACACTGATCATAGTTCCTGAAATTATAGGCAATGATTTTCAAAATTAATTACCGTAATTGTCTGGAATATCGTCTATTCTGTTTTTGTGGTTTCAATTTGACAAGGAAATATTTCCTGAGAATATTTAGACAAGCATGATCACTCAAAGTTAGTCCAATCTTCTTTTGTCCATGCAAAGGATGACAAGCAACCATACTCTAACCTAGCACTCAACCCCCACTGGGCACCAAGCTTAAAGCAAAATGGCACAGCTGGGACCTACCGAACGGGCTCTTGGGTGTCACCCCTGAATCTGTTTCTTTTGGTTGGGACTTGCCAACCTCGTTTTCAGCGATAACTTGGAAGAAATATTCAGTGCCCTCTGTAAGTCCTGTAGCTTTGAATTGGGTGACATTTCCGTCCACCTTCCCAGCCCTACTCCAAGTGCTACGCTTAGCATCACGGCGCTCGATGATATAACCAGTGATGTCAGTGCCACCATCATCCTTTGGTGGAGTCCAGTTGAGAGTGACACCATCCCGAACGATGTCTGCATACTCGATAGGGCCAGGTTTGCCAGGAACGTCTGAGCAATTTAATACAAATATATTTATTTACCTCAAATTACTTATTTTACTTATCATGTGTGTTACAAACTTGTTATAATAAAGATAATTTCTAGTTCAAAAAGGGTAAATTATTCAAACATTTCATCGCATAAAAAAGATAATAGCAATGCTTTAGATAGACAGAATTGAAAATGAAAAACTTCATGCCATCTCTTTCTTTCATCAAATCAACACTTTAGCTGTTAATGGATATGTGTCAAATGTACATAGATGATAACATTTTAATAAGAAGTAATTTGACCAGTGGATAAACATTACCTGTCACTAAATATCAAGGATCCTTAAGTTAAGCACACATGCATCATTGAATATATAACGGTGCATTTATCACATAAAGATAAAACATGAAAACTGACCTATGACTTCAACATCAAACTTGGCCTTGTCTTCACCAGCCTCGTTCTCTGCAGTAAGTACGTAAAGACCATCCTCATCCTTCCCGATCTTCTTAATGGTCAGCGAGGTGCTTGTATCCTTGCTCTCAATGGTCACTTTGCCGGACGTCCTCATTGGCTGGTCGTCCTTGGACCATGTGATCCTCGGTGTGGGGATTCCTCGTACCTTCACAGGAATCTTTAAGTTGGAGCCGGCGTGAAGGGTGATCAAGTCACGGAACTTGTTGTCAAACTCAAGGACAGGAGGTGCTGGAGAATAAAGTCGGAAGAAATTATTAACTAAATTGTTATAGATATTGATACTTGGTATCCAGATTTTATGATATTGAAAGATAGAATAACTCTGCAATATTATTTCATCCCAAAGTTGATAAGACCTGAAGACCAGATTCTGTAGACTTTGTATACATTCAAAGCAAACAGACAATGTGTTGGGTCATGGTAAAAATCATTGGTGAGAGTGTTGGTCAGATCATATTCCATTAATATTGGTGCAAATTGAATTACTAAAAACATTTTTTTAGAGATAAGATTCAGTCCTCACCCTGGATGTCGAGTTGTCCAGAGGTGGTGACAGTTCCGAGGTCATTGCTGGCCTCGCATGTATAGCTACCGGCATCCTTCTCTGAACAGTCCTTGATGGTGAGGGACGCGAACATGTCCTCATAGAACATCTCATGCCGCTTGCCTTCTGTCACTTCCCGACGGTCCTTCATCCTGTGAGAACAGAAATATAATAGGAACTTAAACCCTCTAGGGATATGCCTCTTATCATTATACCTACTAGATACTCATAGTTATTCACAGCATGTTGGCTCTCAACTGGGTACTTGCTAATAGATTGCTCAAATTTAATTCTGGTTATTTGAAGGCCATTCAAGGCCACTGAAAGGATATTAGGAGATTGTAGCAGCTTCAAATTACAATACAAACATGCTGGATGCAAGTTATTAAGTTCATTGAAGCAAGATGCACCTACCACTTGATGGTTGGTTCTGGTTCTCCACTGATCTTGCACTCCAGCACTGCCTCTTCTCCTTCTGTCACAGCCAGGTCTGGCAGTCCTTCCAGCACCGATGGCGCCTCTCCAACTGTTGGTTATCATACAAATATTGTGTGTACTTGTACAAATAAACTATTGTATGGCAGCCAAAGAGTCAGTACCAGATCCTTTATATATAATATTAACTCTTTGTGTAAAGTGGTTATACTAATTTCAAATGGATTCTGTGACATATAAGGATATAATCATAATGGAAAGGCATCATACAACTTTTACATTCTTTATGAGACATCTTGATTGAAAAAGTATGATTCAAAACTTCAAAGCATGAGATAAATAATTTATTTTCATATATAACATTCTCACCAATAGGATCCTTAGCAACAACTGGTTGTGATGGTGATGATGGTGGTCCAACTCCAGCCTTGTTCTCTGCCATGATCCTGAATTCATACTCAGTTCCCTTGACCAGGTCCAGGACCTTGTATGTGGTGTCAGGGATCTTGATGTTCTGACTGGCCCCTGCCCAGCGAACTGCATTACGTACACGCATCTCCACTGCATAGTTGAACACTGGACTTCCTCCATCGTTCTCAGGGGGCAGCCATTTAAGAGTGACTGAGTCCTTTGTTACATCCATGACCTCAGGCTTTTGAGGAGCTTCAGGTTTGTCTGTTGGAAATAATGCCAACCTTACATAAAGTTTTTGAAAATCATACGCCAATGAAATAAAATTCAAATGGAATATGTGAATGAGTTACTGAGAGGGTTGAACCTTGTTTTGTTAATTAGTTAAAAAAAGATTTATGAAAATCTCTCACCAAATGGATCCTTGATGAGGATGGGTCCTAGAGCATCACAAGGCTTGCCAAGACCTGCAGCATTTTCTGCTGACACACGGAACTCGTATTTGTCGTTCTCGATGAGATCATTGATGGTGAAGACGGTGTCCCTGACAGGTGACTTGTTGGCACGGGTCCATCGTGAGCTAGTTGGGCTCTTCTTCTCAATGATGTAGCTGGTGATTGGAGATCCACCATCGCTCTCTGGGGGCTCCCAGGTCAGGGAGACTGATGACCTTGTCACCTCACTGGCCTTCAACTTCCTGGGCATTTGTGGCACATCTGAAAATTAGAATAAAGTTTGCTTATTGCAAAATTATAATGAAGATGGAATCAAATTTAGCCTGTGGACTTAAGCTTGTCGACCACCTTTATCATGGTTAGATAAGTATCTCTCTCAACAAATACTCAAAAGGTTTGACTAATTAAGCTGAAAGTAAGGATTAAACTCACCATAAGGACACTTGGCAATGGTTCCCTCCTCCATCTCAGCTGGTTCACTGATCCCAACTTCATTCTCGGCAGAAACTCTGAAGAAGTACTCATTTCCTTCCAGCAGTTTGACGACAGCATAAGTGTTAGTCTTTCCATCAACAGTATGTACTGGCATCCATGTGTTCCGCTTGGCATCACGCTTCTCAATGACGTAGCCAGTCAGGTCACATCCTCCGGTGCTTGTCGGTGGCTCCCATGCCAGTACGATAGAGTCCTTCATCACATCAACCACATGCAGGTTGTTCGGCTTCAGTGGTTTATCTGCATCAAAGGCTTTACTTTATTGCATGTTTGATAAAATATTGTTAAAGATAAAGGTAGTTTTCTCTCTTTTTAGATTTACATGGTCATAGATGAACCATCATCAAATAATTTCTTTAAAATTTGGTGTGAATTTTCAGAACTGATAATTTTTTTAATCCAAATGGTTCGATAATACTTCTTTTCTTGACCAATAATTACAAAGAAAGAATCTTTTCCAAAAAAAAAATATGTTACCTTTGACGTTGATTTCAAAGTCAGCCTCAGCTTTCCCAACCACATTCTCAGCCAAGATGGTGTAGAGCCCACTATCATCAAGCATGGCGTTCTTGATAGTGAGGGTGCTGAAGTTCTCGTTAGTGTCGATGCTGATGCGCTCAGATCTCTCAAGGGGTTCATCATCAAGGAACCAGGATACCTTGGGTGAGGGGATGCCGCTGACGTTGACCTGTAGGGTGAGGGTGGATCCTCCCTTCACGGTCTGTGCACTCTTCAGCTTGTTGTCATACTCCAGAGATGGTGCGGCTGGAATGAATAGGATTTATCACTAGCAAGTTGATAATAGTGCTTGTAAGATTCTTAAGGTAGTTTGACACAAATGAAAATGTGTTTCAAATGTGATGTTGTAATTGAATTACTAAAATTGTGTTTTTCAATTACATCTTTGTAAAAACCTTACTTTATTTATTACTTACAAGCTTAGTTCCTCATTATTTCTTGTAACTAAAAACAATAAAACACCTCTCTACGAAATGAATAGAAACAAACTGAACACAACATCAGATATATATATTCCTATATAAAAGAATTAAAACCAAACTTACTGTGGATGGTGAGTTGTCCTTCAGTTGATACAGCTCCCAATGGGTTGGTGACCTCGCACTTGTAGCGAGACGTGTCACCTGGTTCAGTCTTATGGATGACAAGGGAGGCAACTTCATCCTCATAGCTCATCTCATACTTAGAACTCTTCTTAACCTCCTTGGTTCCCTTGAACCACTTGATCTCGCCCTCTGGCTCTCCCACATCAACATCACACTCCAGGATGGCGTCCTTCGGGGCCTCCATGACTTCGTCTTGGAGAGGCTCAAGGATAACTGGTGGGACTCCAACTGTTAAGAAAGACAATGATTTTACTTTCTGTTATCCATACATTAGTTCAGCATCCAAGATAAATAAAAAACTCTTGAAATTTCAAACATACATGTTTGATATTGATGTTATGTTATGATATGCCTTCATTTGTAACCTTATTAACTTCCCTAAATCTTATTCATTTTATCATTTGATATGTGATTTGTTAAGTTAATTGGGCAGAATTGTATATTTACAAACTCAAAGTCTACAAATAGCTTAAGGCTTGAAGAATTGTAGTTCAATCTCTCATATTGGCTTAATAACTTTGATAAGTGAAAACAAACATATATAATTCAAGCACCTGCTCATTGCTCCTAGCTAATGAAATCACTGTTCTAACTCACCAATAGGTTTGATGACTTTGACAGGTGCTGTGGGAGGAGATGGTTTGCCGACTCCAGCCTTGTTCTCAGCGCTGACCCTGAACTCGTACTCTGCGTTCTCCTTGAGTCCTGTCACACTGAAGGTTGTGTCTGGGATGGTCACTCCATCACTCTTCCTCTGCCAGCTCATTGAGTCCACAGGGCGGCACTCAACCACATAGTTTATGATGGGGGCACCACCATCGTTCTCAGGAGGCGCCCACTTGAGGGCAACAGACTTCTTGTCTGTGCCGGTGATATCTGGGGTGCCAGGAGGCCCAGGGACTTCTATAGTGGAGAGTTTCAGATGATTAACAAAATTATTAGCCAAAGGTGGTAAATGAATAACCAGATACTAAGTAATTGGGAGAAAATGACAAAATTTGTAAAAATAGACAAATATAGAATTTTTTTTAAGAAGTTAAACTGACAAACAATAAATCAAAATGCGTCGAAAAACTTACATTCTGAAAATATCCATAATAGCCTTGAGATTGTTAAAATTAATCCAAAAATAAATAAAGAGTTTACAATGCTTACCCCAAGGATCTTTGGCAGTGAACTCCTTGGAAGGTTCACTGGGCTCACTTGGCCCTGCCTTGTTTATAGCAGTGACTCTGTACTGGTATGAGTTATCCTCAATAAGGTCCTTCTCCTTGTAGATGAGTTCAGTGATGGGTTCTTTGTTTGCCTGTACCCAGCGTGGACTGAAGCTTGACTTGCGCTCCAAGCTGTAGCTGGTGACTGGAGATCCTCCATCATTGGCTGGGGGCTTCCAGGTGATGACAGCAGAGTCCTTGAAGATCTCAGATGCCTCAGGTGCATCTGGTTTGTCAGGAACATCTGAAGGAAGATTGAGGCTTGTGAAAGTTTCAACAGTATACAAAGTTGTAAATCAACTGTTAATCAATGGTTATTTGTTTTGAATCAATGGTTATTTGTTTCAAGAAAATAAAGAATAATGAAAAGAAAGTTGTAATATTGCTTCATAAAAATTATATTTCACATGAATGATAAGCTATTGTGCTTTCAAGAGTACTATAAATCAACTTACTGAAAGGATGTTTGGCAGTGATGGATTCAGATTCCACAGGTTCACTCTTCCCGACATCATTGACAGCAACCACCTTGAAGATGTACTGACTCATTTCAGTGAGCCCAGTGATGGGTAGCTGCAGCTCGCTGGTGCGGCCAACTTCATAGAAAGAGCGTTTGCTTCCCTCCCTCTTTTCTACAATGTACTCCAAGATTGGTTTGCCTCCGTCATCCTCTGGGACGTCCCACTTGACTGTAGCAGTCTCGGCCGTGATGTCACACACCTTGAGGTTCCTCACTGGGCTTGGCTTGTCTGAAATGAAAGAAGCAATCAGGTATAGACTCTGAATCTATTCATTTCTTTTTATTTATTGAGCTCGAAGGATTGTATATAATTATAAGAGGCCAAGCTATCATTTTATAGTCTGATTTAAGTCTGATGAATATATGCCGATATGAAAAGATGATTGTTTGGTGGAAAGACTTTCTGATTCATTAAACAGGCAAGCTGATCGTTTACTATCTTAGAAGCAAATAATCACAATGTCATCAGAGCTGTCCAGATACACAATATAAACAAGCTGAAAAATCCTATACCCTCCATCTTGCTTATTTTACAATTTCTGTAGAGATTTCTATATTTTCTTACCTAACCTGGAACAAAATATGATCATCACAGATGCTCTACTCACTGACAAACTCAATCAGAACACAGTTCAGGAGGTCATTTTAACTCCAAAACAGAATCCACTTACCAAGAACAATAAGCTTGACTTTGATGGTAGCTTTGCCATTTGGATTCTCTAGAGTGAGAGAGTAGTCCCCAGTGTCTGAGCGGATCACTTTAGCCATCCTCAGAGTGGTCATGTTATCGATGGTCTCAGACTCAATCCTCTTTTTGTCAGGCAAATCACCCCCATTGTATGCCCAAGTGACCTTGGGTTGGGGGTTGCCTGAGAATGGAATCTCCCAGGCAGTGGACTGACCAGAGTAGAGGATGATGGTCTCGTCAAACTTCTTGTCGTACATGATCTTCGGAGGTGCTGCAAGTTGATGTCAATTCATGAGTTTTATGGTGATGATGATGAGAGGCATTGTTTAAAAGTATCAATCCTTTCAAAACAAGTCCAGAAATATTCCAGCTGAAAGCTAGACCACATCGGTGAATAAAATGTCAAACTTATCCTTAGATTTCTCTTGTGACAGTGAAAGTGGTGGATACATATTCAATTGAAGATGAGGGCTTTGTCATGTAAAGGAGGGGAGGAGTGGGTTCAAAATTTGGTGGTTGTGGGTTATGTAAATGTAGGTAGGGATCAAAGAAAATGTCTATAAATTTTGTGAAAGGATGTCAAATTCCCTGATCCCTGCCTTTGGATCTGTCACTGAATAATAAAAAAACTGTGATAACAAAAATAATATTACCTTCCACAAAGAGTCCAGCTTCACTCTTCTTGCTCTTGGCAAAGATGCTGTAGTCGCCCTCATCCTTTTCTGTCACGTTAGAGATGATGAGTCGATGGACACAACCATCGTGGACAATTTCGTACTTGTCATTGGGGATGAGTGGTTCCTTTTCTTTGTTCCACTGGACCAGCACATGGGGCTTTGATAGTTCACATTCAAATACAGCGGTACCAGGGATCTCAGTCACATCAATGTCTTCAAGGGGACGGATAATATCAACATCCTCCTCTGCAAAAAAACAAGGACATAAAATGTGAGAGGGAGATGCCACAAAAAATTTTTTTTAATGACCGATTGACATTTGATGGATCCTGAAATTCAAAACATATAAATACTGCAGATTAAGGATCATTATAATCATTCAAATGATGTTATGGGAAAGACTGAAGAGCTTATTCAATTATCCAGCGAGATTATTTTACCACACATAACAACTCTTTACGATTCCAAGCCATAAGAGTCAATGAGGTGTTGACTTTGTTAAAAGAATTTGATAAGGTATGTAATGCAGCCTCACCTTCAACGAGCACTGCACCGATGGACTTCTTGTCTAGAACCTTGATGGAATACTCTGCTTCATCATCAAGCTGAGCGTTGTAGATGGTCAGCATTTGCTTGCCTCCATCCACGGACATCTTGACACGGTCAGAGCGAAGAATCTTGACACCCTCCTTATACCATGTGCCAATTTTGTTTGGTTTGGACACAACACACTCCAGGTTGATGGTCTCCGTCTCGAACACCTGCACATCCGTCAGGGGCTGCAGGTACTCCAGGGGCTCTTCTACAAGGTGTGAAACAGGTGCTTTTTGTACATGCTTGTTGGATTGCAGGTGTTTTTATTCCATTATAGCATTTATTATTTAATATTATGCCCACTACAAAAATATCGGGAGAACTAGAGCTTTAAACCTTAATTTAGCGGTTTGAAAAAGTGTGCACTATAAGATATATTTTTTTTGGCCATGAAATGGATTTAATTGTTAAACTCGCTGCTTGAAGTCTTATGTCTAGAAAAGAAGATTCATGCATGTTTGGTTCAGCACATATCATACAACCTTACTACATCTTTCAAATGTATAAGATTAAATTTCTGAAACATTTAATATTTGAAAAGGTAAAGGGCGGGTGGAAGGAAATGAAAAAGAAAGAAAATACACCAATTTGACGAGGTGTCTCCTCAAGAATTAAGACAGAAAAGACAATTATTTTATGAGACATGTCTACTAACCAATGACAGTAACTCTGGCCGATGTTTTCCTGTCCTTGATGACACATTTGTATACAGCCTCATCATCCATTTCAGATTTTGGGATGATCAATGAATGGCGCATGTCCTCAATTTTCATTTCCAGACGGTCAGATGGAGAAAGCTCATCACCGTTCTTCAGCCATTTTGATGGGACGTTAGATTTGTTAACCTCGCAGGTCAATATTAACTCTTGACCTTCATTGATCTCAAGGTCTTTCAATGGCTTGGTGATCTGTAGGGGCAGCTCTGTAATAAATTCAATTAAAGGCAAAAATGATAAAGTGTTAGGATGTTCGAATATTACTATAGATTTTTGGTTAATTTCACATGCATAAGTTTCCTCAATCACCAAAAAAGGTTAAATATTAGTGTTAAAAGTTAATGTTGTTGTTACAATGATTGGTTATTTTGTTACATAAATGATAGTCAAGAAGAGTTATACTGCCAAGGAAAGTATAGTTAGAAAAGAAACAAAGCATCAATAGACCAGCAATGAAGTATGCAGTTACATATCAGAGTTAATGATAAGCTTGGCTCCATTGTGGGAGACTAATGTTGAAAGATCACTCTGGACCTACTTGCTGAGTTGGTTCTTGATAAACGTTTACACCTATCACAAGTGATATTACAAGGCTACTGTGGGAACCCCAAGTGAGCAAGGTCAAACTAAAAGCTGTTTCTTTCACAGCATGAGTTAAAAAAAGAGTGTCTGAGTTTCTCCCAGGGTTTATACCTTTGACAGTGAGAGTGGCTGAGGACTCTTTGTCTTCCACTTGGATTGTGTATTTGCCCGCATCCTCAAGGGCCGCATCCTCAAGAACAAGAGTGTGGGTGACACTGATGGAAGAGATCTCGTATCCATCTGCCTTGGTGACTACTTTTCCATCTTTCAGCCATTTGACTTTCACACCAGGTTTGGACAGTTCACACTTAAACTTGGCAGTTTCCTTCTCTTCTATCTCAGTATCTCTCAACTTGCGGACTATTTCCACAGGTTCTTCTATAAAATGATTGTGGCGTAAGAATATATGGTTAGAGAAGGGTTAGATATGTGCAAGTAAACTTATTACAAAGTGAGCAAAAGTTATGTGTTATAGGAACAACAGAATTTGTAAGCATGCAAAGTAGCTTGAAAATTAGTAAGATTATATATAATTAGAGTTAAGAATTCATGAACAAACAGAAGTTAGATAATTAGAAGATAAAATGATCCTGAAATGAGAAATTTGAAAATTTAAGTAATTGTATCAAAATCTGATCCAGTGATTTGAGGTCCTGCTCACCATCAACTAAGACATTGCAAGAACTCTCTTTGCCCTCGATGGTGACTTTGTAAGAGCCTTCATCATCAAGAGTAGCCTTAGAGATGATGAGTCGATGGATAGAGCCGTCAGAGGTGAGTTTGATTCTCCCAGTAGCATGGACATTGGTTCCCTCAAAGCTCCATTCTGGTTTCTTGTTTGGTTTATTGATCTTCACTTCAAGGAAGATGTCTTGTTTCTCTGTGACTGTCATGTCAGCCAGAGGTTGGAGAAACTCAACTGGTAGAACTGGTGCATACAGAGTGGACAGTGTTAGTTTTGGAAAGGAAATTTAAGGAAATAATATGATTGAAAGGATTTTGTTGTTGATCTTATAAACAAATTTACAATTTGTCAGAAGAGTTTCAGAGGCCATTTATTCCAACCTTAATATATAAATCAGAAAAGATAAAGAATAGAAAGACTCATGTACTGAGGTGAGGCACCGAATAACAAAAATCAAATTTTGATATTGAATTCATCAGATTTGAGAAGCAATGATATTACAAGGTGAAAGGTATTCATCTGAAATCAGTGATGAAGTTTATGTCAGAATCAGAGATTAAGACTCATTTGAAGATACAAATTTCTTCTCCAATCAAAGATTCAAGGAATTAGAGACTTGAGGAGCACCTTGCACAGTGAGAGTTGCTTCACAAGACTGGTCCTCAACTTTGATGCTGTAGTTGCCCCCATCGTCCTCCTGAACGTTCTCTAGTGTAAGAGTATGAACTGTGTTCATGGTTTCCACCCGGTACCCCTCTCTTTGGATCAATGGCTTCCCGTCCTTGTACCATCGAGACTTCACATTTGGTTTTGATACCTCACAGGTGAACGTTGCTGTCTTAAACTCCTCAATTTCCATACTTTCAAGGAGTTTTACAATCACCAGAGCTCGTTCTATAAACCAGTGGGCATTCATTAAAACATAAGGACAAACACACATGGACACATAACATATGTTACAGGACTGTTCATCTGTTTTCAGAAAAGAATCAGAACATGACTACAACAACATTACTGAACCCAAAACTCCAGGTCCTCAGACAATATTTTGAACATGACTTTGCACTTAAAGTGCTGATGACAGTTGTGCCTATGCACAGTCAGTAAAAACTGACACAAACAGATAAGACTTGACTAAATTCAATTAGTCTTGATCACAGATACTGTTAACGGGTGGATAGAGGGACGAGTTGATGTGCAAGGCAAGGTAACATTTGAAAAGACATTTTCTCAACAAAAATTTCAAAGTGGTATCCTGAAAAAGAAACTCGCAAGTGCTCACCATCAACAAAAACATTGGCTGAGCTCTTGATGTCGCCAAATGCAACCTTGTAGATTCCTTCGTCCTCCATCACAGCATGAGATATGACCAGTCGATGGATAGTGCCTTCAGAGGCCAGTTGGATTCTTTCAGATGCCTTCACTTCTTTGTTTTTGAATGACCAGACCGGTTTTGGGCCAGGTTTATTAAGTTTGACCTCCAAAAAGATCTCCTGGTTTTCAGTGACATTGATGTTGGCTAGTCTTTGGACTATCTTGATGGGTGCAGCTGAAGACGATTGGAGAATATTACTTAGATGTTGTAAATTATAGTGAAGAAAAGGGCTCTATGGATAACCGATTTAAGCGACACCTTTATAATGAAATTAAAGTGTTTTTTTGTTAAAAACTTTTCAAGTATTTTTAATTAAATATTTCAAATATTTGAATCAAATTGTTTTGCTTGCATTCATAACTTAAAAAGAAGTTTGTGTGCACCTTTGACAGTGAGTGAGGCCTCGCTGCTTTTGTCCTCCACTTTAATGCTGTACTTTCCCCCATCTTCTTCCATTGCATTCTCAAGTGTCAAAGTGTGAACGGTATTGATGGTTTCAATAACATAGCCATCCTTTTCACTAACAGGTTTGCCATCTTTATACCAGCGAGATTTAACATTTGGTTTTGAAACCTCACATGTGAACTTGAAATTTTCATCTTCGTCGATTGTCTGATCCTTGAGTGGTTTTATAATCTCCAGAGGTTCTTCTAGAAATGCAGGTAACATAATTTCTCATTAATGGGGCCAAGATTATTTAATTAAGCTTCATTGAGAGAATATAACACAACACACCTTCTTGTTTACAAAGTATTAAGGCTGCATATCAAAAGTGAAAAATGAAAAAGCACTCTGAAACATTGTAATTCTTGACACTATGATAAAATAGGGTAATAATATTGCTTTTTTTTCTAGAGTACAATCAAAACATTTATTACTTTATGTTATCAATTTTTCTTGACGAATTCAAATGATGTGGACATTTGAAGAGTTGCTCACCATCAACAAGGACATTGGCTGAGCTCTTTACATCACCAAAGGAAACTTTGTAAACTCCTTCATCATCAAGAGTGGCAGATTTGATCACCAAACGATGAACCAAACCCTCCGATGTCAGCTGGATGTGTACCGAGCTAGATACATCTTTGTTCTCAAATGTCCAGACGGGAGTTTGTCCCGGCTTGTTCAACTTGACTTCCAGGAAGATTTCCTGTTTCTCAGTGACTGTCAGATCGGCCAAGGCTTTGACCAACTTCAGAGGCAAAGCTGGAGATTTCATAGTATACAGAACATTAGTATTATCCTGCTTTGTGTGATGTGTTTGTTTGATATGGGATTTTATTTTATTTGTTGATTTAATCTTTTTGTAAGTTTGACACTTTTCAAGTTACTGAAAGTAATAATCTGTCTATTTATGGTTCAAGGGAAAAGCAATTAAAAAATTGAAATTGTTGTTTTGAAATTGTAAAAAAACAGAGATGAAAAAGAAGTTTGTGTGCACCTTTGACAGTGAGTGAGGCCTCGCTGCTTTTGTCCTCCACTTTAATGCTGTACTTTCCTCCATCTTCTTCCATTGCATTCTCAAGTGTCAAAGTATGAACGGTATTGATGGTTTCAATAACATAGCCATCCTTTTCGCTAACAGGTTTGCCATCTTTATACCAGCGAGATTTGACATTGGGCTTCGAAACCTCACATGTGAACTTGAAATTTTCATCTTCGTCGATTGTCTGATCCTTGAGTGGTTTTATAATCTCCAGTGGTTCTTCTAGAAAAGCATTTTGCATTGATTTCAATTAATTGCACCAAATAATTCAGAGTAATTCTAGTTAATATAAATGAACAGAAATTACACACTTTTGCGGCTGAGGTCATTCCTACAAAGTGAAAATACGGCTGTCTAAAAGTGAAAATTTACAAAGGTTGTGCAAAGGATTGTCTAAATTGGATGAACTAAACTGGTGTTATATTCCTTAAAGGAATATAAAAGAGAACTGCATCAAAATAATTAAGGCTTTCGAATATAAATTTGTTTCCCCTCTGAAATAAGTTCTATGCAACAATGTGGACATTTGAAGAGTTGCTCACCGTCAACAAGGACATTGGCTGAGCTCTTTACATCACCAAAGGAAACTTTGTAAACTCCTTCATCATCAAGAGTGGCAGATTTGATCACCAAACGATGAACCAAACCCTCCGATGTCAGCTGGATGTGTACCGAGCTAGATACATCTTTGTTCTCAAATGTCCAGACGGGAGTTTGTCCCGGCTTGTTCAACTTGACTTCCAGGAAGATTTCCTGTTTCTCAGTGACTGTCAGATCGGCCAAGGCTTTGACCAACTTCAGAGGCAAAGCTGGAGATTTCATAGTATACAGAACATTAGTATTATCCTGCTTTGTGTGATGTGTTTGTTTGATATGGGATTTTTATTTATTTGTTGATTTAATCTTTTTGTAAGTTTGACACTTTTCAAGTTACTGAAAGTAATAATCTGTCTATTTTTGGTTCAAGGGAAAAGCAATTAAGAAAATATAAATTGTTGTTTTGAAATTGTAAGAAAACAGAGATGAAAAAGAAGTTTGTGTGCACCTTTGACAGTGAGTGAGGCCTCGCTGCTTTTGTCCTCCACTTTAATGCTGTACCTTCCACCATCTTCTTCCATTGCATTCTCAAGTGTCAAAGTGTGAACGGTATTGATGGTTTCAATAACATAGCCATCCTTTTCACTTACAGGTTTGCCATCTTTATACCAGCGAGATTTGACATTGGGCTTCGAAACCTCACATGTGAACTTGAAATTTTCATCTTCGTCGATTGTCTGATCCTTGAGTGGTTTTATAATCTCCAGTGGTTCTTCTAGAAAAGCATTTTGCATTGATTTCAATTAATTGTACCAAATAATTCAGAGTAATTCTAGTTAATATAAATGAACAGAAATTAAACACTTTTGTGGCTGAGGTCAATCCTACAAAGTGTGAATACAGCTGTCTAAAAGTGCAAATTTACAAAGGTTGTGCAAAGGATTGTCTAAATTGGATGAACTAAACTGGTGTTATATTCCTTAAAGGAATATAAAAGAGAACTGCATCAAAATAATCAAGGCTTTCGAATATAAATTTGTTGCCCCTCTGAAATAAGTTCTATGCAACGTGGACATTTGAAGAGTTGCTCACCGTCAACAAGGACATTGGCTGAGCTCTTTACATCACCAAAGGAAACTTTGTAAACTCCTTCATCATCAAGAGTGGCAGATTTGATCACCAAACGATGAACCAAACCCTCCGATGTCAGCTGGATGTGTACCGAGCTAGATACATCTTTGTTCTCAAATGTCCAGACGGGAGTTTGTCCCGGCTTGTTCAACTTGACTTCCAGGAAGATTTCCTGTTTCTCAGTGACTGTCAGATCGGCCAAGGCTTTGACCAACTTCAGAGGCAAAGCTGGAGATTTCATAGTATACAGAACATTAGTATTATCCTGCTTTGCGTGATGTGTTTGTTTGATATGGGAGTTTTTTTTATTTGTTGATTTAATCTTTTTGTAAGTTTGACACTTTTCAAGTTACTGAAAGTAATAATCTGTCTATTTTTGGTTCAAGGGAAAAGCAATTAAGAAAATATAAATTGTTGTTTTGAAATTTTAAGAAAACAGAGAGGAAAAAGAAGTTTGTGTGCACCTTTGACAGTGAGTGAGGCCTCGCTGCTTTTGTCCTCCACTTTAATGCTGTACTTTCCACCATCTTCTTCCATTGCATTCTCAAGTGTCAAAGTGTGAACGGTATTGATGGTTTCAATAACATAGCCATCCTTTTCACTAACAGGTTTGCCATCTTTATACCAGCGAGATTTGACATTGGGCTTCGAAACCTCACATGTGAACTTGAAATTTTCATCTTCGTCGATTGTCTGATCCTTGAGTGGTTTTATAATCTCCAGTGGTTCTTCTAGAAAAGCATTTTGCATTGATTTCAATTAATTGTACCAAATAATTCAGAGTAATTCTAGTTAATATAAATGAACAGAAATTAAACACTTTTGTGGCTGAGGTCAATCCTACAAAGTGTGAATACAGCTGTCTAAAAGTGCAAATTTACAAAGGTTGTGCAAAGGATTGTCTAAATTGGATGAACTAAACTGGTGTTATATTCCTTAAAGGAATATAAAAGAGAACTGCATCAAAATAATCAAGGCTTTCGAATATAAATTTGTTGCCCCTCTGAAATAAGTTCTATGCAACAATGTGGACATTTGAAGAGTTGCTCACCGTCAACAAGGACATTGGCTGAGCTCTTTACATCACCAAAGGAAACTTTGTAAACTCCTTCATCATCAAGAGTGGCAGATTTGATCACCAAACGATGAACCAAACCCTCCGATGTCAGCTGGATGTGTACCGAGCTAGATACATCTTTGTTCTCAAATGTCCAGACGGGAGTTTGTCCCGGCTTGTTCAACTTGACTTCCAGGAAGATTTCCTGTTTCTCAGTGACTGTCAGATCGGCCAAGGCTTTGACCAACTTCAGAGGCAAAGCTGGAGATTTCATAGTATACAGAACATTAGTATTATCCTGCTTTGCGTGATGTGTTTGTTTGATATGGGATTTTTTTTTATTTGTTGATTTAATCTTTTTGTAAGTTTGACACTTTTCAAGTTACTGAAAGTAATAATCTGTCTATTTTTGGTTCAAGGGAAAAGCAATTAAGAAAATATAAATTGTTGTTTTGAAATTTTAAGAAAACTGAGAGGAAAAAGAAGTTTGTGTGCACCTTTGACAGTGAGTGAGGCCTCGCTGCTTTTGTCCTCCACTTTAATGCTGTACTTTCCACCATCTTCTTCCATTGCATTCTCAAGTGTCAAAGTGTGAACGGTATTGATGGTTTCAATAACATAGCCATCCTTTTCACTAACAGGTTTGCCATCTTTATACCAGCGAGATTTGACATTGGGCTTCGAAACCTCACATGTGAACTTGAAATTTTCATCTTCGTCGATTGTCTGATCCTTGAGTTGTTTTATAATCTCCAGTGGTTCTTCTAGAAAAGCATTTTGCATTGATTTCAATTAATTGTACCAAATAATTCAGAGTAATTCTAGTTAATATAAATGAACAGAAATTAAACACTTTTGTGGCTGAGGTCAATCCTACAAAGTGTGAATACAGCTGTCTAAAAGTGCAAATTTACAAAGGTTGTGCAAAGGATTGTCTAAATTGGATGAACTAAACTGGTGTTATATTCCTTAAAGGAATATAAAAGAGAACTGCATCAAAATAATCAAGGCTTTCGAATATAAATTTGTTGCCCCTCTGAAATAAGTTCTATGCAACGTGGACATTTGAAGAGTTGCTCACCGTCAACAAGGACATTGGCTGAGCTCTTTACATCACCAAAGGAAACTTTGTAAACTCCTTCATCATCAAGAGTGGCAGATTTGATCACCAAACGATGAACCAAACCCTCCGATGTCAGCTGGATGTGTACCGAGCTAGATACATCTTTGTTCTCAAATGTCCAGACGGGAGTTTGTCCCGGCTTGTTCAGCTTGACTTCCAGTAAGATTTCCTGTTTCTCAGTGACTGTCAGATCGGCCAAGGCTTTGACCAACTTCAGAGGCAAAGCTGGAGATTTCATAGTATACAGAACATTAGTATTATCCTGCTTTGCGTGATGTGTTTGTTTGATATGGGAGTTTTTTTCATTTGTTGATTTAATCTTTTTGTAAGTTTGACACTTTTCAAGTTACTGAAAGTAATAATCTGTCTATTTTTGGTTCAAGGGAAAAGCAATTGAAGAAAATATAAATTGTTGTTTTGAAATTTTAAGAAAACAGAGAGGAAAAAGAAGTTTGTGTGCACCTTTGACAGTGAGTGAGGCCTCGCTGCTTTTGTCCTCCACTTTAATGCTGTACTTTCCACCATCTTCTTCCATTGCATTCTCAAGTGTCAAAGTATGAATGGTATTGATGGTTTCAATAACATAGCCATCCTTTTCACTTACAGGTTTGCCATCTTTATACCAGCAAGATTTGACATTGGGCTTCGAAACCTCACATGTGAACTTGAAATTTTCATCTTCGTCGATTGTCTGATCCTTGAGTGGTTTTATAATCTCCAGTGGTTCTTCTAGAAAAGCATTTTACATCAAAGGCTATTGTGCATACTGATATTTCTTCATTTTTTAAAATTTTGTTGCAACATGTGTTAAGCATAAAGGTGTGTTTTTAAAATGTGTTTGTTTATTTACTTAACAAGGCCGGGGGAGGGAGAGGGTATTATCTCTATGTGCTGGAATGCTTAAGGACATCAGGATGTGTGTGTGTGTTTACATGGGAGTTTTATACATACACTAATGGTGCACTGTGCTACATATATATATAAATATATATAGGACTTTGGACTTTATACATAGTTCAAAACCTGAACTAGGACCAAAACAAACACAGATAAACAAAATTGTGCCACAATGAATGAAAAATATCATTAACAAATTAACACATTGTAAAACATATAAGACATTGTGTAACAGATGAATAATTAATCAGAATAATATAAAATATTTAAAAAAACATACTTATGTTAGTATTATTGATTAAAAGAACACATAAAACATGATTAACGATATTATTGAGCATTGAAATTAATAAAGTGAAACATTATTTTTGTAGACAATTGAGCAAATAATGATCTTAAACTGTTGCAATGCTCACCATCGACTAAGACATTTGCAGATGTTTTGAGGTCACCAAATGCGACCTCATAAACACCTTCGTCCTCAAGGTCAGCGCTGTCAATCACAAGTGAGTGGGTGTCGCCATCAGACATCAATTTAATTCTTTTACTAGTGGACACTTCCTTGTTATCACATGTCCAGACTGGTTTCTTTCCAGGCTTGTTAAGTTTAACCTCCAGGAATATTTCCTGTTTCTCTGTGACAGTCATGTCAGCCAATGGCTGAACAACCTTCAGTGGTAGTTCTGGAGAGTTTGGATACAGGAAATGTTTTAAGTATGGATTTAAACCCATTATCTCCTAATCTTGCACTTGGTTATTGAAGATTGTTTGGATTTGTTATTAGTAAAGATGAAGTTGTGTCAACTATATTGTTGACATGTGAAATGTTAAGTAGAATTGTTATAAAGGTATTAGATGAAAGCATGCTTGTTAACTGGATGTTAGATAAATAACATGATATATTTAACAATATTGTGACAGTTTTGACAAATAAAATACAATAATAAAGAAACCCACTCACCAAAACAATATATTATAGATCATTATGAAATAAAAAATTTATAGTTTGAGAAAAGAGAAACAGAATTTTGTCTTTAAAAAAAAAGTCATCATCAACATCCCAAAGAATTGGATGTGGATGATAAAGTGACCACCATAAATTGTTAAACTTTAGAAAGAAATATAGTTTATATGGTATGATACTGTCTACAAACTTCACATTTGGAGAGTTTAACAATCTGAGGCCTGCACTGTAATGGTGAATGAGTAGAGATAAAGAAGAACTTACCCTCGACGATGACATTGGCCTCGCAGGAGACATCGCCAAAGGCGACCTTGTAGACACCTTCATCGTCCAAGTCTGCTTCCTTGATATGGAGCTTGTGGATGTTGCCCTCAGAGGTGAGAATGATCCTCTCGCTGGCTGATACATCCCCTCCGTCCACTGTCCACTTGGGCTTCTGACCAGGCTTGCTGACCTCACACTCAAGGTAGATGTCCTGTTTCTCTGTTACCTTGATGTCAGCCAATGGGCGGACAAACTCAACTGGCTTTTCTGCAATACAGAGAATTTGTGATATTGGGGTTCAATATTTTTTTTCCAGAGGGCCGTCTTATTTAAAGCAGTTATATTGAAAACATTCCTGTTCCATAGAACAAGTGGTTATTTGCAGTGATTTTCAACCATGTCGGGAGGACAAAACCAAACAAGTTTATATGCCAGAAAAGACAATCTTTGTATCTTGTATTTCTCGTGACAGGGTTGATATTAATCAGACTGTTCTTTGAAGCTACTAGGTTGCTTTAGTATGTTTGTTTATATCAAATGGCTTGGACATTTCAAAAAGGTCCAAAAATGTAAACTTAAATCATTATTATAACAATACTTTCACAATGGTGTTGTATCTGAAGAAATTTAAATGATCATGCAAACAGTACAACAGCATATTTAAAATTTTGCAAACACATTTGAACCTCAAAGTTAATTGATAATCAATAAAATATATTTAGGATTAATCAAGTCTAATTTCTGTCTGATCAAAAGTCATTATATATATTCCATGACAGGTCATACATCGATCATCAAAGTATTTTTTTTCAAAAGATTAATCTGAACCAAATAAATATTATATACTTTCTGCTTCCATGATTCATGCAGCAGTCTGTGTATTATTTCAAAATACATATTGCACTTCCAGATTTCATTATATACGTAGGAATTCTTTAAAGCTAATACTGTAGCACATAGCAAGTTCATAAGATAATACTGTAGTACATAGCAAGTTCATAAAGGCAAAATGAAAAACATAGCAACTTTATACCACATGTACTACAATAACACTGCTCTCGCACACTCTCTAAGATTTACCTTTCACTTCAAGCATAGCAGTACTCTTTTTGTCTTGAGCGACAAACATGATTTTGGCACTATGACTGACAAGCGCATCACTAAGGGTCAGCGTGTGGGTCGTTCCGTCAGAATGAATTACAAAGTCTTCGTCTGGCAGAACAGATCTTCCATCTACCAGCCATTTGACCTTGACATTGGGTTTATTGAGCTCGCACGTGAACTGCGCTTTTTCATGTTCCATGATGCTGAGGTCAGAGAGAGGCTTAAGGATCTCGAGGGGTGTTTCTACGCAAAGGAAAAAAACCAGGTGAGAATCTATGAGTGATGTCGACTATCAAAGGTTTTTTACATTTGTTTACTCCATTCTTCTCTTAGTGCTACTGATAGAAGGGAGTTTGTAGAAGGGCATTTACAACAAGGTAATTAAAAAGTATTTGTATTAGTTAATACATTTTTATTAATTACTGTTGATATCAGGTTTAATCATAGAAGTTTTATCACTCATGTCATTATAGATTTTTTATATATGACTGTATTGTAAGAAATATGCATAAAAAACATTTCTTTGAAGACAGAATGTAAAAAAATTTCTGTATTATTAAAAAAATTTTTGTTTATCATAAACTTATAATCCAACTTATTAGATCTAAAAGGGAAGAAAAGAAAATGATGCAAAAATTGTGACTTGAAACAAACAGATGTGAAAAAGTAAACATCTTTGGGGAAAAACTGAATGTTAACCAACCAACCAACAATAAACTCAAAGGACAAGGAAGAAAAATGAAACAGTGAAAAAGAAAAAACAGGAGAACAGGAGATAGGAAAGAAAGGGATACAATGTGAAGAAATTAAGAAGGTGAAGTAGACTTTGTACGTCATGTAAACATCTATCAAGCATAAGAGTGACGCATTTGAATGCAAAAATGAATTGTCAAAGTCGGATATGTGACCTAAAAACTGGACAAGCAAGGTTTAAATACTCAAGAAAATAAGTTAGGGACGACCGCAATATTCAATAATATAGCATAATATGGATCAGTGTATGAACTACAGTATATCTAGATATTGAAAATGTTGAGCATTTATTTCTTCAGGAACCTTACAAAATTCAATCATTTTTTATTAAAAATGTTTTCAATCATTAGGCATACTCTATTGAAAAAGATGCAATCTTTATGCAATATAAAAATTATATGCAATGCAAAGTTTCGGAGAAACTCTTATACTTGTGACATGCAAATATTTTGAAGATAAAATGATCCAACGTGCAATGTGTATACAACAATGGAGAGCACAAGAGGAGATAGCCGAGACTGAAAGGTCATGTTTGACTCTGTAGTATTTCTATCAAATGATACAAGCACAACTAAAATGATCAGTGCTGTGTTGTTCTCGACTGAAGAACTTCACCCGAAGAATCTCAGAATATTCCTCAATGGCCTGACTTTTTTTCATGAGATGATCACAGATTATCATCTTTTCAAAGGAAATGTGATTCTGTTTATTAGACATTAAAACTGGCAGTGAAGTAATACATTCATCAGCCGAAGTGTTGCAAACTACTTGCCAGATCAAACATGACCTACAAGTTTACGAGTACCAAAAGCGAATCCAAGATGGCCACCATGCAAGAGAAACTCTAGAAGACCTACCTTCCACAAGAAGCATAGCCTTGCTGCTCTTATCTTCAAACACAACAGTGTAATCAGCTTCATCATCAACAATACCCGCCTCGATCTCAAGGCGATGGATGCAACCATCACACGTGATCTTGATGCCTTCTCTAGGCGTGAAGGGTTCATAGTCTTTGAGCCACTTGGCTGGAAGGTCCTCTTTGGAGACTTCACATTCAAACAGCACCCTCTCTCCCTCTCTGATAGTGACATCCTTTAGAGGACGCAGTATGTCAAGAGGAAGGGCTGAAAGAAGATGTTCTTTGTAAGTCCTGGATTTCTTTGCAATCATGACAAATGTACAATGAAATTTTCCTAAGCCAAAACAAATTACAAACCTGTAAAATTCACGAAATTTGTATAAAATGATAGGGATAACAAAGTGTCTGAAAGCCCAAAACTGTATTTTTTAAGTGCAAATCTACAAATATAAACTAGTAAATGAAATAAAATTATTTTAAGTAATAAAATCCCCTTTTGACAACATAATTGACAAAATTCAGACATATGTATACATGGAATTTGTGGATAGCACTTTCTTGCTTCATAGCAATTCCTGTAAGCATGAATATTAGAACCTGTATTGAAAAGTTACGCCCTGTGAATAACAAATTTCTAATCATTCTATATGCCACTGAAAGAAGTTTTTGAAAATTCTTACCTTCAACAGTGAGATTAGCCTTGGTCCAGTTCTTGCCACAGACACACTTGACCTCTCCCTGGTCCTTAAGCTTGGCGTTGTGAATGGTCAGTTCTTGGGTGTAGATGTCCGTTGAGATTTCAAAACGCTCATCATCATCGAGTGATAGTTCTTCTCCGTTGAGGAACCACTGCACATCAACGTTGGCCTTGGTCATGCCACACTCGAAGTCCACAGACTCCTTCTCCATGCACTCCTTGTCTCGCAGAGGCTTGCAGAAGTCTGGAGGCACACCTGGAGGAGAGGTTTCATAGGTAATGATTGTTCTGTAGCTACTATATGTATTATAAGGGTCTGTGAGATCAGCTCCTGAACCTCCAGGTGATATCTATTACATGAAGGTTGAAGGTAATCACTAGATATTGAATAAGAAAGAAAAGACCCTAAACACACAAGTTGTATGGTTCAAATGCTTCACCAACAACTGGGATTATTTGGAACTAAGCTTATTTAGTTGGGATAAATGTGTAGTTAATAGTATTCAAATTTATGAATTTGTATTGTTAAAAGTAGTGATCATCTGCCAGATTTAAACATCAAATGGAAGCCATCAGAGCAAAAGAGTACAAATTTGCAACAGATCACTTACTTTCAATGGTGAGGAGGCAAGATGACTCCTTGTCGTTTGGCAATACGATGGTGTACTCTGCATCATCTTCTGGGATCGTCTCCAGGATACGGAGCATATGGCGGTACCGGTCACACACGATCTTGATGCGCTCGCTGGGCTCCAGGGGTTTCCTGTTCTTCATCCAGCGTACTGGCACTCCTTGCTTGCTCAGCTGACACACCAGTTCAACGTCATCACTCTCCTTTGCATGTGCGTCTTGCAGGTGAGCAACAAATTCGGCACCTAGTTCTGGAAGAGAATTGAGGACTCATCTTCATTTCAAGGAAAAATATGGATTTATTTAGCACTATTGTTCTTTTGATGTCAACATCCCTTGAAACAGTTTAGATACAGCTTCATTTTTGTAATAGGTGTCAGTTTAAATACCTTGAATTAATAAATTGACATCACATATGATGACTGCTTCCTACCTTCCACCATGAGTTTGGCAGTGGACTCCTTGCTGTTGACACAGATGGTGTACTCTGCTTCATGGTCAAGTGTAGCCTCGGGGATCTTCAGGATGTGTTGTTTGCCATCCACAATAAACTGGTATCCATCTTCCTCGGTGATGTCAAGTCCATCCTTCATCCAGGCCACAGGGACGTTCTCCTTGTTGACCTCACAGATGAAGCTGACAGTCTCGCCCTCAAGGCACTCACTGTCTGTGAGTGGCACTAGGATCCTCAGCGGTTCCTCTGTGGAACACAGATATGATTAATGATGATTCTTTGTACAAATAAGGGTTCCATGGCAAGTAAAAAGAACAGGATTAATAAGCTATCATTACTATTTCAAACAGCTAGTGCAACTTAATAAATGACATTTCTTCATCCAAATACAGTTTTTAAAAAAAGCACCAGTTTGGTATCTCTTCACAAGAGAAAGAGTTATTTTCATACCTCAAACAGCTAGTAACTTTAAAGAAGATCTTTACCATGTGACCACAAACCCTCTCTTACCTTCAACAAACAAGATGGCTGCTGATTTCTTGTCTCTGATTTTGATTGTATACTCTGCCTCATCAGAGAGCTCTGTCTTGGGGAAGGTGAGTGTGTGCTTGGTTCCGTCCACCTTGATCTGTCTATCAGGGGTGGAGGTGATCTCTACCTTGTCTTTCATCCACACAGCCTCCATGTTGGGCCGGTTGATCTCACACAGCATGGTGACAGAGTCCCCTTCAACACACTCGCTCTCCTTCAGTGGTACAATGATCTCAATCGGAAGCTCTGAAAATGGAAATAATTGAGAATTACTCTTAACTCTTACTATTTTTTGTTGGTGCTCATGACCTTTCAAAAGTCATCCCTTGGCTACTGATCAAACTCATGCTTACCCATTCTAGGAGGTTATATTTGGCAACAGGACCTCAGTCCAAGAAAGTTCCATTTGCAAAGAGTCTCTGAGAGAGAACTGAAGGTGATTGTAATGTTAAGTTAATGTTACAATTATGTGCTAAGGTTACCTTTAGCATGGAGGGTTGTTGGTGCAAATAGGCTTAGATCTCAAAAGGCAAACTTCAGCAAAAGTTGAGGACAATTTGCACCAAAGATCCTGAGGTAATTGTTATCTATTCTATTACATTTGGCAAAGGACACCCTTCACAGTGGACAGACATATCGCAAAGACTTATAACCCCTCTACTGAACATCAAACATATGCCTACCTTTGACCTTGAGTGGAGCTGAGCTCTTGGCGCTCCTGATGACAATGGAATACTCGTCCTCGTCGCTGAGTTCTGCTGGGGAGATGATGAGGCGGTGGATCTTGCCATCAACCTCCATCTTGATTCTGTCTGATGGTTCGAGTTCATGCCCGTTCTTGAGCCACTTGGCAGGGGCATCCACTTCACTAACTTCACAGTGGAAGCTGACAGTCTCACCTTCCTGAACAAACTGTTCATTCAGTGGTAGACTGAAGTTGAGAGGGGCCTCTGTAGAAACAGGAAGACATTATAAATAACAGTATAAGTAATTATTATAGAATTATTGGGGATGATTTTTTTGAAAAATTATAATTAATTTGTGACTTTTTGGTACTTTTTTTATATGTTTGATCAGATCAGTTAAAAAAATGAACGGCTTGATTTTTACTTATTTTTGTACCTTATATATATTAAAAAAATGTAGGTAAATCAAATATTTTCAAAATCAAATATAGCATTTTCTGAAAGAGAACAAAAATAACATTCCAATATGTGAGATTCATGTTTCAAAATCAAATTGTCATTCCACATTGAATTCATGCCAACACTGCAAACAGCAAACACAAACAAACTCAGATATCTGAAGAACACATTTCCCTTCATGAAGGATGTTGTCATTAATAATAATTACAAATTTCACATCAAAATGAGGAAATTATTGTTTTTCATTATCAAATTCTCATCATGGTTAGGGTTGAAATAAAAAGTTTTAACATTTCAGTTGTAATAAGCATTTGTGAATTTGTGAAAACTGACACAAAATGTGTGACGTAATATTTTCCTCATGTTGATATCAATAGCTCATACACACCTGTTCTAATACTGAATGCAGTCATGCGTTTTCTACCAATGACGACTACGTAGTCGCCGTAATCCTCCGGATTGAGGTTGTGAATGATGAGCATATGGACATGTCCGTCGTCCATCATTTCATGCTTCTCACTACGATACAGCAGATCTTCGTCTTTGTACCACGACACTCGCATTTCAAGCTTCGAAACCGTGCATGTAAAAACAGCGACGCTTTCCGATCCAGTCGTAAAGCGTTTCAGAGAAAGGTCAAGTTGCAGAGGTATTTCTGCAAGGCAAGTCATGCAGAAATGGTGCAGAGAAGTCAAGCAGGATAGACTGACAGAGACACAAACACGCGGACACACACGCACACTCGTACAGGGACGTGGGGTTATGTGTACAAATGCTGCCTCAGTGTTTTTACTCAAGTTCCAAGCACTTGAACGGTGAAGCAGTATTTTGGTGTAAGTCAAACAGTGATGTTAACGATACAATGAGAATGCTAGAACAGCCACTGAAGAATACATATATATTATACATATATTGATAACTGAAAGAGACAGAAAGGTCATGGCTGGAAAGAAGATTAGGTTTATACATGACACACCAAACTAAAATTGACTAGAATCTAAGATTTTAAAACTACTGCTATGAAAACTAAGCAAAAATATGAACCGAACCCAGACTGAAAGGGAATTCAGTTTGAGCTGGGTATGAGGAAAGGCAAGGCTTGAATTTATGATGTATGCTTATGATTGTTTTTCAATGGAAGCAAAAGATTTTATGAAAGCACCATAACAAAAATTTAAAACTTGCTGAAATTTTGAGACAAATGTCAAAGGACTCAAACTCCTTGCCAATGTGGACTAAAAAATAAAAATTGTTATTCAAATTAGAGATTGTAATCTTTGCCAATATTGTCTGAAGGTAGCACCAGATCTGAATTCAAACCTTTGGGAGAAGTCTGAAAACATGATTACACAGCAGGGACACACGGTTGTTAGATGAAAAACCGACCTTCAACCGTTAATGTGGCCGTTGAGGTCTTGCCACCATAAGTAATACTATAGTTAGCTGAATCGTCCAGTTGGACATCTTTGATAGTTAATGAGTACACTTGACCAAGATTGGCAAGGTAATATTTTTCACAGGAAGTTAGAGGGCGGCCATCTTTAAGCCATGTGACTTTACAATAGTCACATGACATCTTGCACACAAACGTGGCATATTCATGCTCGAATGCTCGAATGTGTTGAAGAGGTGATAATATTTCAACAGGGAAGTCTGCAATCCAAAGCAAATAAAAAGGAAGGTCAGAACATGCTAAAGTACAAATCAGGAAAGTCATGCATGTAAGTCTTAAAGATCATATCATACCCACATTCTATAGAACATTACATTATTGATTTGGAGCAATAAATGCCTTCTTGTCCACATACAAACCCTTTAACCAAATATGAATTAACCAAAATTTTCATTTGATGACATCTGATTTGCAATTTTTTACAGTGTTGAATGTCAATCATCAGAAAACATTAGACAGGTTGAAAAAGGCAATTTTCACAATATTGAGAGCTTAGTTTTTGTTCTGTCTAAATATTATCAATATGTATTTATCTCATTTGACTCAATTCATACAACTGTTGTTTGATGGAAAGTTGTGGAATATAAATTATTTCAGTGACAATTATTGATGGTCAATGCTGCAAGTGTCTTGTGCAGAAGAGTTAAGTATTGATGATATGATCTGTTATTCAGGCCTGCATGCCCCTGGTCAATACACAATTAATGGTTATACCAGTTAGATGTACTAGTGCAAAATACCATTGGTGGGATACACAACCAAGCTGATTACAAGCTCCAGTATTACTATACCATACAACAGTGGGAGATATAGCAACACTTCTAATATAATTGTTTCTGTAACTAATATTCTAAAGAGAACAGCTGAAATGCAAAAATACCCATCAATAGACTGTTTGTGAAACCAACCTTTCAGAGTTTTGATGGTTATATTTTTTTAATATTTGTCAAAAGAAGAATATAAATGATTCATTTTGGTAATTCTTTTAGCTTACTTTTTATTAGATTGCTATTCAAATTTGTGATTCTGAAAGATCAGTTTTTCCAACCCGCATGCAATGGGTATGACATCACACATGCCAAAGCAATGCCTGCTATCATTCTCATTGTTTTCACACCAAGCTTAATTATATGCTCAATATTGGGTTTGATTTTCAAATGTTCAAGAAGCCAGAAGAGCCGGTAAAAAACTCTTTAAATTCTGAATAAATCAAGTTTTATGTATTCATAAGGCAATCTTATTGCAACAATAAGATTTTTTCCAGTATATTTTAGAAATGTAAAGTTGTAGCTTTAAGTAGATTCAAATGATCAAATGAAAATCAAACAATGATTCACATGGCTAAAGCAGGACACACAATCCATATTCACCTTGCATATATAAGTATATTATCATACAAAAAAAAAATATAAAAATACCAAAAAATAAACGAGATGAGTAATGCATTCCTTCAAATGCTAAATAACTTATATTTTTTTACATCTGTGTTTTATATACAACATAGATCATGAGGTTTCAATTATTCTTGTTTTCTCTTAAATATTTTTTCACTCTTGCACTCGCCAAGTTACCCAATAATAATGTCAATGAAGAACGTCTAGCTCAGCTCATATAAGCAAACCTTTAATAAGTGAAATCACTCCATAATTGTTTCTTGATAAAAATGTCAAATTCAATGTCTACAGAGGTGACTTGATATTTCAAGAATATTATGCTATCATCAAGGCAGAAAAATTATTGTAGTGAGTAAGCACCCAATAACACCATCGCAATGTAATAAGATGAAACCAGCTGGAAACAGCAAAGCATGCCATTTGATTAAATCTACATGGAAAGAAGGTTTCTTCTTGAAAAATTAAAAAACTCAATCCTCATGATCAATGTTGATTGATGCTATCAATAAAAAAGCAAAATGCATGTGTTATCTGAGTGAGGAGACTGACAAATTTACCATCAAGATGGAGCCTAGCAGAGCTTGTCTTGTCGCCAACAGTGACAGAGTACTCAGCCACATCATCTGCATCACAATCCTTGATGGTTAGTGAGTGCTTCGTGCCCTCTGCCTCTATGATATGCTTATTGCTGGGCTCTATGGCCGTGTGGTCCTTCTCCCACGTGACACTCACGTCCTCCTTGTTGACGTCACACTGGAAGCAGGCTATATTGTGTTCTTCTACATGCTGTTCTGACAGCTGTGCTGTGAACTCAATCGGGATTTCTGTTGGCGGAAAACGGTGCAAAGGTCATGGACATGCAAATGGAAACCAGGCAAGAACACTAGTGAACAATGAGAATAGGACCAGCGTGTAGGATTCTGTGTATTTCTTTATAACTCTGTGTTAAATTTGTTAATTTCTTCACTGTATTGAAAAAGCAGTTATGGCTTGAAAACATATGATGGCAAAAGGAAGTGGACAATGAGACAGAAGACATTATGTTCTTGAATGGTACCATAACATCTTTTTTATCCTTAACAAGAATATTTTGATCTGACTTGATGAGGACCAAATTAACACCAATGATTTATTGCTCCTTTCCAAGTCAAATTGCAGACTGAATAAGTACTAAAGCCTCATTGGCCTCCTTCAATGCCATATTTTTACAAAAAGTTTTCTGATCAATTTAGTTTAGATCATTCTCGTCATATTCTCATAGATTCCTGACAAGTTTGCAAATCTTAAATGGCCACGTACCTTTGACGGTGAGGTTTGCAGAGGTCTTTTTGTCCTCAATCTTGGCAGTTATTTCCCCTGAATCAGGTAAGATGGCCTCCTTGATGATTAGTTTGTGAGTGCGTCCCTCACTGATGATCTGGTAGCGTTTGTCTTCATTAATCTCTGATCCCTCGAGGAACCACTTGGGAGTGGCTCCATCTTTGTTGACTTCACAGACAAATTCGGCTGTCTGCAGCTCATCAACAATTTGGTCTTTCAGAGGGGTAAGGAAGGCTGGTGCCAGTTCTGTGGAACCATAATAAACCAGAAAATAATTTGCCAATTTCTTTAACTCTAGATTTATATATATATTTATATAAATACTTGCTATAGAGATGAACCACAATTCAAGGGAGCTTGTAGAGAGAAAGTGTTAACCTAGTTTAAAGTGGTTTACAAATACAGTCGGGGAAGAAACCAAACTGACCTGTGACAAAGAGTGAAGCTGTCGTCTTCTTGTCTTCAGCCATGATAGAGACTGGACCTTCCTCTTCCACCTTGACATCCTTGATCTGAAGCTTCTTGGTCTTTCCATCAGAGATGAACTTGATCTTGTCACTTTCCTTCAGTTCAACATCATTTAAGAACCACTTCACTTTCTCCACATCTTTGGACAGCTCACAGACAAACTCAGCAGTTGAGTTCTCAGTGGCAGTGACATCATTGAGAGGCACAGTGAACTCCAAAGGAAGTGGATTCACAGTAAGGACTGCAGTAGAAGACTTGTCTCCAATCTTGGCAGTGATTTTACCAGTATCTTCCACCAGGACGTCCTCAAGGACCAGCTTGTGGGTCAGGCCATCATGGATGATCTGGATTCCTTCTTCTGGCCTCAGTTCCTCACCATCTTGGTACCATTTGAGCTTATCTGTGTCCTTGGTGAGCTCAACCACAAAGTCAACACTTGACTTCTCAAACACAGTCTTGTCCTCCAGGGGAACAGTAAAGTCGGCTTCAATCTCTTCAACGATGAATTTAGCTTCTGATGATTTGTTTCCAATCTTGACAGTGACAGTTCCAGCGTCAACTGGAGCACAATCTTTGATGATAAGCTTGTGAACTTTGCCATCTGCAACGATGTCAAATTTGATGTCCTGGGTAATTTCTTCACCATTGAGGAACCATTGGACCTTTTCAACTGGTATGGTCAGTGTACATTCAAACTCTGCAGTAGAGTTCTCCTTGGCTGTGACATCCTTGAGTGGAACTGAGAAGTCTGCAGATATTTCTGAAACAAAAATTAGAATTTTAGGATATTTTTTTTTACAAAAAAATGACTTAAAAAAAACATGAAAAACCCAACTGAGTTTGGACTGCAATAATGCTGACATATAACATCATTTATCAATCATAAAAATAATTCTATTATTCTAAACTCACAGGCATAGCACTTGAACATTATCTTAAGGTTTGCTTTACAATTGTATTGAAACTGACCTTGCACTGCAAGATTGGCTGAAGATTTGTTATCGCCGATGACTACAGTAACTTCACAGGCATCATCAGGATTCAGATTCTTGATTGTGAGAGTGTGATCACAGTCGTGAGAGCTGATGACATATTTGTCCGAGGGTATCGGCACTGGCTCCCCGTTGATGAACCAGTAGACTGGAACCTCGTCATCATTTGTCTTGCATGTGAAAGTGACGTCTTCTCCTTCCTTGCCCTTACTGTCCTCAAGCTTCATCACAAAGTCAGCAGGGACAGCTGAGGACATTACATGAGGGTGTAAAACGTGTAATAATAGTGAAATAGTGAGAAGGTCCAGTACAATATTCAAATCAATTTCAAAGGAGGAAAGTCTAACAATATTATAATCAACAGAGCACCGATTTGGTAAAATGTCAAAGCATACTTCATAAGAATTATTTCAATTCAGATCCAATGTATTAAATACATCGCGATTTCATGCTTTATCAAATCTTCATACAGTAATGATATGGCTGTCCATCCAATCATTCTTATAATTCATCAGAGCTTGCAGGAGAATCCAAAGCAGTCTACTTACGAATAACATCCAATTTGGCTTCTGTGACAAGTTTTCCATAAGCACAGGACACAGGACCGACATCCTTGGGTCTGCACTTGCTGATGAGGAGTGTGTGTTTCTTGACGTCAGCCTTGATGGCATGTTTGGGACTTGGGATGACCTCCTCGCCCTGGACGGTCCATACAACATTTACATTGGCCACAGAGAGCTCACACTCAAACTTTGCAGCTTCACGCTCTTTGACAGTCATATCCTCAAGGGGCACAATCCACTTCCACTGAAATAGTCAACAACTATATTGAATCTCTGTCCTATGTAAATGCAAGTTGCTGAATTTGTTATCTTTTGACCTCTGACGTACGATTATGTACAACTTGAGTTGACCCTCCTAATATGCCTTATATTCCTTTATCTAATTCTATCCAACATTTAACAACAATGACAATCACAGTCTGATTTAATGCAAAAGAAAACCATCAAAACAAATGTCATGAAACGTTTGATTTAAGAAACTTGGTCTAACAAGTGAACATTTCTCTCCTACATACCCTCTTTATTAATGACTTAAAAGTTGTGGTGACCCTCAAGATGTTGAACAATTATAGTTGAACATTAATCATCAATCTCAGTTACAGCATGAAAGAAACAAATCCAACACCATCAAAGCTAGTGTAAGATATGGTTTTGATTTTAGAACTCATTTCATAAAACATATGGCGATCGTTAGACACTGAGGTTACCTACGTGTGATGTCGAGGAAATGGAGCTGAGGCTTTACTTTAGCTAAGGTTATTTTCAGATAGGTGAGTGAGTTGGGGTTTAACGCCACTTTCATATTATTTCACTTATGTCGCGGCTGCTAGTATTATTGCAGGAAGAAAGCCCGCTACACCATTGTGGCTTTGCACTGCGGTGAAACCTGCGAGCATCGGTTGGAACTAGCGAACCATGGGTGGTACTGCACTGAAATTCAGTGTAGCATTGCACCCAAACCTGACTGCGTGTAGAACAGTTCTCTACTGCAGATAAAGTTGCCGAGCCCATGGCAGGATTCGAACCACCGACCTCTTGATCCAAAGCTGAACGCGCTAACCACTGCGCTATCCCGCCCCCTATTTTCAGATAGGAATTCCTGGTCTCGGTTCATAATGACAACTGAATGATATCGCCACACCAAAACTGTATCTGTTTAATTTGGAACTGACCTGAGCCTTGGGGATCATGAGATGTCCCTCCTCAGCCTCCTCAGCCTCCACGAACTTCTGTGGGCGGACATAGTGTCCCTTCTCCTCCTCCAACTCCTGTGGGGCAACAGCCGTTGGTTTCTTGAACTCGACCTGCTCCAGCTCTGGGCGCTCTCGCTTGGGAGGAGGTTTGTACATGAACTCCTGGGTCTCCGTCTCCAGCTGTAAGGAGTGTCAGGTTCATTCAGCCAGTTCAACTCACAATTGGCAGCAGAAAAACTTACTCACATTTTCCTATCCTGCGACAACTACCCTCTCTCTTCTCAAACGTTTAAGATGAAGACATGAAAACACCTTATATGCACCTTCCACAGTTTCCTTAATTGGAGAGAATAACCATCCCAAGATCTATCAATGAGACATTACTGCAACAACGTAGTTCAAAACTGACCATGGTTATATATGATATTGATCTGAGGCTATGAATAATAATACTTAAAAAGCATTTTTTATTTCATTACATGAATAAATTGAATTGTCTGACATTGCCTTTTAAAAAATCAGAATGTTTGAATCTTAATTTTTGCACAATTAAATTTTCTTCTTTTCTTTTTTAATACTTTTAGTAATTTACGGCCCTTGTTAAAAAGTTGAACTGATAATATACCATCAGAACCGAAACTTGATGACCAAGACATCAAAATGTGGAAATGAAGTACCTCAGCTCTGTCTCGTTTCTGCAATGGTTGGTAGTCGAGTCTTTCAAACTCCTTCTGTTCTGGAGCCTGTTTAGGTTCAGGAGAGGGAGACTTGACCTCGGGCTGCTCCACATGTTTGAGCTGGACTCCCCAGGACAGGGTTTCCTCTGACTCATCCAGCTGCTTGTGTTCCCTGTGGACCCATTGGAGGCATGTCAAAGATTCAGTAGAGGAATTAATACTATCATATACACTTTTGCAGTTGATCTGTGGTAAAGGGATTTAGGTATTATTCTCTTAAGAAATGGTTATCCATTGAAAGTAAGCTGATCGTGGCAGTATCTTAATATAATTTGTGTGAAACAGTAGGATGGCTTTATGTATGACCTTATTCATGTCACAATGGACACACCCTGTGCTGAAGATAACTTATGTTTTATAGTGCATTGCAGGATTTGAACCACAGACCAATAGATCAAAGGCAAGGCAAATTACTTAATAGCTGACAAAATTCTGATAATCTACTAACAAATTCATCATACCAGAATCAATGTAACAAAGATGGAAAAATGCAATCTAAGGTCCTCTTGCAACACAAATCTCAAATCCAATTGACACTGTTTCATTTAAGTTTTTGTTAGTGAACAGAGCAACTTTTACTTGACTGCAGTCATCAAGATGATTTAGAGACAGACCTGTGTTTGAGTGCTTTCTTCCAGTCTGCTGCCTCTTCCTCCTTGTCTGTCACCATCAGTGTAGCTGGTTCCGACTTGGAACCATGTTCGTTGGTCGCTGTCACCGTGTATGTGCCAGAGTCGTTGCTTTTGATCTTGTCAATCTCCAGCACATGCTCATGGGTAGAGTCATCATAGTACACATGGTACCTGCCACCATCTTTGATCTTTGTCCACTTGCCTTTGGACCATTCCACTTTTGGTTCAGGCTCACCCTCAATTGCACAGCGGAAGATTGCACTGGTTCCTGAGCAATTAGAGGAAAATATACTCACACTGACCTTGCTTGTTCAACGCTTTATAACATGATTTTGTAGATATATGACAATAAAGTTGAAGTTACCAAAGTGAAGGAAATAAGGCTTTAAGTGAAAGAAACAAAATGTGCTCGCTTACCATCAAGGGCAGTGCACTTCATAGGGGGCATGACAAAATCAGGAGAGCGGCCACGGACATCCAAATTGGCCTTTGTGAAGACTTCTCCCCCACTGTTCTTTGCCCGGGCCTCGATCGTGCCCTTCATGTCCTTGCTTGCCTTGTCGATTGTGAGGGTGTGGGAGCCTGTCTTGGGGTTGTAGTCCATGTGTATGTTATCACTAGGCTTTAGTACTTCACCATTCAGCACCCTGCACATGGACAGGTGAACACTGAGTCCTGGTTTTGTTTGCAGTTTTATCATATTCATATATTTTCTAAATAAAATGATTGAAATAAACTTTAGATATGTAGGCAAAAATATCACTAAAAGTAACTGTGAACAATTTCCCGATCCAAAATAAAATTATTACTTTTTGACAAGATATATAGAAAAACAAAGACAGTTTGTAATATGAGCTATTCTCCAGGGTAATTATCCTGATTCAGCCTTTACCATTCGACTTCAGGTTCTGGCACTCCCTTGACCTGGCACTCGAACTTGGCGGGGCCGGCCACGGGTACAAGAGTGTCGGAGAGTTGCTTCTTGAGCTCTGGTTTCTTCACAGCTGTATTGGACAAAATGGGGGATATTAAGTCTTTTTCTTTTTTTTCAGAGGTTACTGAAGTCTTTTGAGATATTTGGTTCCTATATAACACTCATTTGAAGAAGTTACTTAAAGATCAGAGCAATATTTTTGTTTTTATAGAAGCCATCATAATGTATTGTTACTAGTATCCAGCTGACAAGAATATTTTCAAAACTTATTGTTGATGATAAAACAAAGAAAGTGCATCTGAAGCTGACATAGTAATGCAGAAGTTAGTTTGAATGTATGCGTCATAAAGAATGTTCTGAGTATATTGGACCAAAACATTTCAAAACAGAATATATTCTCTCTACTTACGTGTGACCTTGAGACGGCCATTGCATGAGACCTGGCCAGCAGGGTTCTGAGCACGTGCAGTGTACAGCCCCACATCAGCCATTTTGACTTTGTTGAGTACGAGGGTGTAGGTCTGATCTTGAACCTCGAACCTCACGTCCTCACTCTCCTTTAGCTCTGTGTCTCCCTTCATCCTGTTTAAGGATTCAATATAAAACTTTCTCTCATATTTGTCTTTTGTTATATACCTTTATTGATAAAACATGCTAGAAATGAATGAAATAGTTACCTGTCCTTGAAAACTGTAATTTTTCTCTGAGCTGGCAACTATAGCTCTCTATATTTTATCAAATTTAATCAACTTGCATGCAAATTTCAAAATTGTTTCCTAAATATTACACTATTATTATATTTCAAAACATGATCCTTACATTTAATTGCATAAGGCTTTTATTGATTATTTGCCCATCTTTAGCAGACAAAATTGACAATAATTCAGATTTTTTCATTTCGTTGATGCAATTTCTTTAATATTTAGCATATGTTTTGGCATTAGATATTTTGAAATAAATTCCGACTGACCATGTGACTGTTGGTTTGGGTTTGCCTGAGACGATGACCTCCATACGGATAGTCTCATTCTCCAGAGTTTCGTATGTATCCAGCTTCTTGATGAACTTGGGGCCTTCTTTCTTCTCTGTAATCCAGACACATTTTCAAATTAGTTGTCATAATCCTTATATCTCTCTGGCTCGTGGTGTTGTGATTAAAATGATTGATTAACTCATCAATTAATTCATGTAAGCATGATTGAATGATTGAACTACTTCTGTGCACAAGATATATAATGGTGACATACCCTCAACAGTGAGAGAGCCCTCAGTGGTGGCCTCCCCTGCCTTGTTGGTGGCAACGACCTTGACTGTCCCAGCATCCTCAACCTCTGTGGTTTCGATACTGAGTGTGTGTTGATAGTCACTGTACTGCTTCTTGTGGTCGATGTGGAACCGGACTCCCGGCTCAATCTTCTCATCATTTAGGAACCTGGAGAAGACGAATGTTACAGAATGTGCAGATCTTGTTAACCATTGACCAGACCATTGCAATCAAATGCGACTTCTAAGAGAGTCTGACACAACTGTTATCATTTCAAAGTAAGGTTCTATCAGTCTCACTGGGTTTAAAGATATGATTTCTAAATACAAAGAAAGAAGACTTTAAAGAGAGGGGATGCTATCATTTTTACAAACGTTTAGAATTCCAGGTCATACATATAG